>CM066918.1:19923386-21123386 GCA_033964015.1 Scolanthus callimorphus | reverse complement strand
AAGAGAAGGTTACTAAACGCCGAGCGGGTCCTTTACACCAGAGGTCAGCCCATCTCACTATTTTCGTTGGATTACAACTCAGATGATGAAAGGTCCGACGAGATTTTCTACGAGGAGACCACAATTTAACTCTGAAACAACGCTGTTGTGTTTGACCACGTGAAATTATCGTATAAATTAAAAAGAGTTAGATTGCAGGGGTGGTTACTGTGTTGATTTCACATACGGGATATTTGATTGACAAACAGCGCTAGTAGTGGATGTGTGTTGTGTGTTGGGGTCTCAAATCAACATGTGTGTGGGGAATTTGTGGTAAAAATGTGTGGGATTTATATTGTTAAACAGCGAGGAATCTCTAGACCAAACCTTGAAGTGTGCTTCGAAGTTTTGGAGGTAAGATGCTGCTGAAATCAACTATTTTTCACCATGTTTACACAAACTAAACAAACACAATGCAACTTCGAATCGAGAGAACTTTCTAATTTCGCGATTTTAACCCACTACGATATCGTGCATGCATGGCAAGTATTTTAAAAGACAATCGGGACAATCGGGACAATATAAGGACGATGAAATTTAATGATATCAGCGACTAGCTTCGCGTGTTAGAAAAGTAAACATTCCAGGAGACCCTTTGAGACTAAGTAATTTAAGCACACTTTGTTGTATCACTTCGATATTTTTTATTATCCATTTCGTATTACGTCTTGTGTATAATCTAGGGAGCAAGTCTCGCTCAGCCTACTCAACTAGCATATCTACTAGGGCCAAATCTTCCTGTGTTAAGTTAAGATTGCGATGGCCATATGATAATGAGCTTATTCCATCATGTAAAATATACCTCTTGTCATCATAGCATGACAGACCAATTTTGTTTACATCTACAGAATAAATTTGATGGCTAAAGCTCTGAATACGACTCATGTTTGCCATCGTACGTTTTCTTTCAAAAAGACATTCCTTATAGTCGTTATGCCTGATATCTCTTTGTGTTACACTTTTTGCAATGCCCTTAGCAGTCTTTTTTTCTATTGCTTTTCCATTTTCTACATATTTAAGTGAATACATTTTAGGTCTTAACCCTACAAATTCTTCAATAACTTGAGATTTCATCTCATCCTTAAATTTCCCCAACACTTTATGATTTTTGGGGCTATATAAAAAGTGATCCTTGGGATATTCTGAGGTGTCAAGAGAATCTTGGAAATCTAACATGTCCTCATATATATCTTGCGTTTTGACGTGATACAATAAGGAATCTGTATCAGTCATTAATAAGATACAACGACTCCATATCTAACTTTCATAACTTTGTAATGAAATGATTGCATAATGACTTTAGAGAGTTCTAGCACACAGAACCCAATATAGGTTGGGCAATCTAATTTCAAATTTGGTTTTTTCATACTTACAGCCGCCACATTCTCAGAGAATATTTTGAAACTATCAAATACGGGTGAAGCTGTTAATTTCTTAAGCTGTTTCTTTGAGTTACAAACCTTTATGTTCGCCCTTTTATACAGATTCTCCATCGTTTTTCCGAAGACTGAATTGTTCATGAGTTTAAAAAAATCTTTCTCAAAATCATTTGCTGCCTCCATTCTCTTACTTGTATTGAGATCAATGTATTTTTTTAACCATGGAGATTGTTGGAAACTTAATACTCTGTGAACTTTCACAAGCCGCATCCCTAGTTCTAAACAGAGCTTTAAATTGCGATAATGTAAAACATATTTTACCTTATCATAAATATTAGGTATAAGTTTTTCACATGTGCTTGTTTTAAGCTCCCATTTATCCCAAAGCTCCTTACAATAGGGAGAAAGCATAGATTCCTGGACTGTCATTTTTTCAGGACATAAGGGATATCCATTATGAGTTGTGTGGAGGTTAGAGTCATATTCTAAGTCCACTTCTAGTATATACCCTATGTCCGAATCATCTGACAGTCTGGGAATATCTAGCTCAGTTATTTCTCCTTCTGTAAGCCATTTAAATTCTGATGTTGGCATTGGCATTGACATACTTTTCCCATATAAATTATTAGCATCTAGATATAGCAGATATGAAGATTCTTCATTTTTGTTATAGTTAGGGAGGTACTTATTATTTGCTTTTGCATATCTATGACTTATCATTGACATTCCACCCCTTAAATTATTATCTATTAACAAATTCATGTCCACATCTGTGAGCAATTCCAATTTCACTCTAGTCATTTTAAGACACGATAGAAACGAAAGTCCTGGGGAGGTTAAACAGTTTGCACTATCTATTTTGTAAAATTTTATACATGTTTCTCTGAAAGACTCAAACACATCCGCTAGTAATAATACATCACATGTTAAGTAGAGATCATGGTAGCAACCAAGATTCTCACAGTTAAATGTAGTAAAAATTTGTTGAGCATATGCATAATCTTCTTCACTTATGTCACTACGTGTTAGTGTATTGTAAAATGCTTCCTTAGGAGGAAGTGTTTTCTCTTCAAATTTACAGAAATCTTGCATATATTGTAAGGATAAACACCTTTTCTTAAAAGAAGTTTTCCTTTCTCTAATCCGAAGTAATTTTTTAAATGTGTGAATGAGTCATTTCCTTGCTTTGCCAAATTCTCTGTTAATTTCTGTAAAGAAGTTGGTAAAAATTGAAAGCTGTCTATGAAACAAAGATCACTTATCTGAAAAGAGAAATATTTTTCCAGATTCACAGCAATTAGAGAGATATTTTCATTTCGAAACTTTTCCAATCCTTGAAAAATGATATGGGCATCAAACGATTTAAGATTATGCATAACAACAGGAACTTTTACCCCAAATGTGAACTCTAAATTACAAAATTGATGTGCCCCTCCACAACCTGAAAGATGATTATGATCCCTCACTTTTATTTCTCCCAGACAAAAAGGTTTATCACATATGTGGCAGTGAGTAGCTCTTCCAAAAACCTCCTCATCTTTGGGAGTCATTTCCAGGGGAATGATATGTGACAGAATGTGAGAAATTTGTTCTTTTTCAAAAAGCAAACAAGATATAAATTTTTCAACGCAGTCCACTCCACGATAAATGACTGGTTCTCCAGACATCCCCTTTTCACTACTCACAACCACATATCCAAAACCACATGGGATATGTCTATCTGTTTTTTGAGTGAAACTTACATTTTTGCTTAATTCTTCTTCTTGTGATTCACAAGGCACTATTATTGTTTCAAAGTCTGCATAGATGCAAAATGGTGCCTTGAGCTGTTTACGAAAATCATTATATTCTAGAATATTTTCACCCTGTTTTGGAAGGCTGACTTTTTGCAAACCATGTTTAATACATTCCGGCTCATGAGCTCTGAGATTTTCCTCTTTTGTAAACATGTGTAAACAATATTCACAAGTCCACATGCGAGAGTTATGCTTACTTTTACATTGAAATAAAAGCTTATTAAGATCCTTGATCAGACAGTAATGTCTTTTTTCTCCATAACTAATGAGTAAAAGATTTACATGCAGATCTTTTTTTTCTTTTGTTATGTACAAAGGAAAGACTTCTTCGGTATATCCAAAGAGATTTACAGATATTGTGGGATTCTGTTTTTCAAATTTACCCATCTGAGATATTTTCATAGGGTGGTCTAAGCCCTGTAAATTTAATTCTACAAGATATGGCTTATACCGTTTCGCACGTTCAGCATGAATTACTGGCCCCATTTGTAACATTTTAGCACAAATTATAGAATAAGCAAAGCAAAAATCATCATCAAAATTTTGTATATTGATAATAGCTTTCTTGTTGGCTAATTTCGAAGGGAGAGGTATATAACTTGACCCTGATATAGGTTCATAGACTGATACTGATAAGGTAATCTTCATAATTTCACCAATACGCCACCCACTACCATTTCTTAGAAACTCATTAGCACTCTCCAGTATTTTTACTATAGCACTATTGAGTTGTTCATCTATATCATTAGTGTCTAAAAGAATTTTGTTTACGCTTCTAAAATGTGCATCTATTTCCTCAGTTTCATCTGTCAAATCTTTGATCATTAAACATTTCACACATAGATAGTACTTGACTCCTTTATGTAAATCAAATTGCTTCTGAAGGGTTCTTTTTATGAGAGCACCCCTCCCCTTGATAGCTGATAAAATTATGAGAGCACCCCTCCCTTGATAGCTGATAAAATGTCATATTTTTGACTACTTTGAGGAAGAAACTCAAACTCTTGAAGCCCCCGTTCAAATGCTTCTCTAACAGGGTGCATGTCATCATTGCTTTCATCCTTATTTGTATTAGAAGGACTTGATATACTATTTTGCATACCCTCACCATGTTGACTTTGACTTTGAGAGCTTGTGTTTTCCTACAGATAACAAAGCTTTAAGTCAACAAAGACGCATTAACATATCTCCAAAGAGGCGACTGGAGGGTGGGGAAAAATGACTAAAACTCGTATTGTTTTGTAATTCAAAGTCGTTTTGTTACTGAACGAAAATAGCATACTGCACAGGTTTGAGGGATGTGAAGCCATATATTTACACTGCGGAGTGGTGATGTCTTGAAAAAACCACACAATATATACTTACTTCCTCTGTTTCATATCAACTCTGCAACTCAGCAGGGCAACTCCCATAACTCCCATCGTACCAAGGGCCCACATATTCCTCTAGAAGAGGCTCCCATAATTCTTCAGGTATCTAAAACAAATACGCGTAATCAGTTTTTGTCTTTTTTTTTCTTTCTAATGGGAGCAAGAGTTTTATACTTCTTTTATATCCCATGACTAAAATGATCCCCCATAATTACCTCATAATTGCCCCGCTCGTCTTCCATAGTCAATGACGAACTTGCGTGTGGTGCATCGTATTTGAAGTTTGTTATGTTGTTACTCTGGAAATAAAGAAGTTAAAAAAACTTTTAGTTTATGAAATACACCATACTTTTCATGTGAGATATTGTTCCTTATGAGATTTTGTAACATCCATTTTTCTTCAGTTCCACTTACTTGTTGTAAAGTATTTGTGTAGAATAGACCATTGAGAAAATTTTCTAGCTGGGTGTTATTCGTTAATAATTCTCCCCAGTCAACGTTATCTTCCTGAGTGGCCATTTTGAGTGCTTTGATGTGAGACTGAAAACCTCCCTTCTTTTATAGAAGCAAAGCCTCCTAACGAGATTATGACGTCATATTTTCACCAACCAATGAAAACGTAAAGTTATTACATCATATTGCCTTTTTATTCACAAATCAAAACTTATATCATCTACTATTTTTATCTGAAAGAAGGAAAAATAATGCATTACATCATCCACAATTTTACAAACACAAAGTTTAGACATAATAGTTTACGTCATCAAAATATTAAGACGCGTTATTATTACCCAACCAAAAAGGGGCGGAGATACATCAATCTCAAACAACTTTTGACGGGAAATGTGATTGCATCGAGTTAAAAGATATATTACATCACCTGAATTAGAAGCGTCCAATCAGAGCCTTCTCCTTTATTTACCAAACAAAAAAGGGAGGGTGATACGTCACTCTCTAAAACCATTTTGGGCGGCAAACGTAATTACGCTCAAAGCGCGTTCTTCTAGTTAAAATAACACATTACATCACCATAATTTGAAGTCTCCAATCAGAGACTTCTCCTTTATTTACCCACCAAAAAGGGCGGGTAATACATTAATCTATAAACTACTTCGGGCGGCGATAGCCACTTTTAACGCTAATCTTAACAAACACATACTCATATAATGTTTTCAAGCATTACAAAAGAAATGGACAAAAACAACTTCAGACCAACTTACCAGAGACAAAATGGTAACTGCCCTAGCAGCAACGCGAAACCACCAATAATTCTCAAAGAAGGCGAAGTCATTGTTGGTGCTGGCACATCAGACGACTTCATTTGGATCGAAGAAATCGCCATCTTTTCCTGGTGTGATCAACAGGAAGACCAACAAGATACATCCAAGCAGTGATCATACTATGAACTATGCAACACTATGTTATTTACAATGACGAGTTTATGTACATTTTTTACATTTATTATGAATAAAGCGTTTAACACAGAGACTACATGTTATAATCAGGATATGCTGTTATAAGCATGCCCCGAATTGATTTTATTACTGTACAAGTTTTTAATTTTTTATTATGAATGCCATCTAATCCTATTATATAGTTAAACCTTTTTTTATAAATTATTCTATCTCTACATCTAGGGTGGTTATATTTTAGATCAAAATTTTTAATTGTTTCTTTAATTAATTTTTTTATTTCGTTTTCTATAATAAACTGAGATTTAAAATAGGGAGCATGCTCACCATGATTTCTGTAAATATGTTCCATAGTTTTATACAAGTCTTTAAGTTTTAAAAGTTTCCGTTCTTTCCTCAATGAAGGTTTCAACATATGCAGCGCGAACTTCAAAAATGTTCGCCTATAACTCCCCCGCTAATTAGAATACTCTGAATGTTTGTCTTTTTTTTCATTAAATTGTCATACTTGCGCTAAGTAACTGTAAGACGTAGGGATTGACAGATCTGATTTGCAAACAATAACTCCAGAACACAACTTAACATTCTGAAATATTTTATTTAATAAAGAACTTACAAATACCTAAGGTTGTATGATTGTCAAAGCAAGATATATTATAGAGATGATGTAATATCTTGATATACAACTTCTAACACCATCGAGCTGTCTATCATATTTTCCATTGTTTGTTTAACCTTTTATTAGGTGTCGGTGATGTGTTTTTACAGTCGATGACGCATAGTCATCTAAGCTCTAGTACACTGATAATGATTAAGACAAGAGTGTTTTTGTTTACCAACGCCTCTCCGTAATTGTCTTGTCCTTGTACAATCTCGCATGATGGCGGCCTTGTATCACTCATATGTGCCTTTGCTATACGAAATAAATCATCTAAGCAATTTGCCAGATCAGTCATCTCCTCAAAAGTCAAGGCAACACCCGTCTTAGAGGGGTAAAATTCGCCATATTTCACCGCACTTGAAATGAACTTTCTCAGGTGAAATAGCGGTTTCCCGTTGTATGTTGACACGCTCGCGTAGAACGAACGCGAACCAAGTTGATGTAAAATCTCTCCGTTTTGAGTTGTGAATGAAGTTTTGCAAGCCATTTTGAGCACTCTTGAATGAAGCAGTAAGGAGTTTCATCTGTTATATAGCGATCTGATTCTGATATTTCCTTATGGGGGGGGGGGGGGGGGGGGGGGGAGTTAGGTGTCTTAGGGAGGGATGACTCATCCCTAGTGTATTGGAAGGGAGGGTGACTCATCCTTAGTGTCCCAGAAGGGGGTGTGTCATTCATTTCACTGACGTAATGTCTGAGAATCACCATTGTGTATACTACTTACAGGCTAACAACTTCCAGTCTTCAATATGCAGAGGCTTAATATTTTCCCAAAGCTTTTCTCTACTTACCTAGAAGAGAAATGAAACACTAAACAAACTGGGTTTTGTCATTGCCAAGATAAAGGCTTCAAATCTAGCATTTTTGAATAGAACATCAATAGGTATTATATAGAACAGCATCAGGTGAGTCAAGGTGATACAGCCATCATTAAGCCCTGGGTGGCGCAAAGGTAAACTAACTTAAATAAGTTTTTGTATAACAAAATCCTTAAATAAATAAATATTTCGTTTAAAAATAAATAATGGATTGCAAAAATTATACATTGGGTAGCATCTTAGTATAAATTCATAACTGTTATTATTTCTTCGTGGCAATAAAGCCTTCCACTCTTTCTTGATCTTTTAAAATTGGCATTGACGAAATTCCATCCCTACATCTCTAGAAAGAGCAGCTGAAAACTAGTACATTTGGCAAGTTTCAAGATTAAATGTTATAAATTGCTGGAGATACAGGCAAACTTTCTCCTTGCTCAGGGAACTAGCATTAAATCTTGCGATTTCTCTGGGCTGTGACTTTGCCATTTTACAAGTTTTAACTGTAAAACGTGGCATATTTACTAATTTCTGGCTGCTCTTTTCAGTGATGAGGGTGGACTTTTGTGAACTTACTGATTTTAAAAGACCAAGAAACCATGGAAGGGTCTATTGTGTGGTTCCAGAAATTATCCATACCTCACCTATGGAAGGGATTGGAAATTCTGGAGGGGAGGGGGGGTCAATTTACCTGATCTTTTCCATACAAATACTGTATTTTCTTTGGAAATTCCAGAGGGGTGGAGGGTCACTTTTCAACACCCTTCCGTGGAGGAGGTATGGATATTTTTTGGAACCACACATTATATAACACTATGTGTGCTTCTAAAATCAACAATGTTCTACTACCATACTGGGGCAGTCCAACAAACTTGTGCACAAACTGTGGCACAGACTGTAAAAAACTCAACAGTTTAAAACTTTGGTCTGTCCATGCGGCAGTTACCAAACTGCCAAAATATTCAAGTCCCACTTGTTAGTAATAAGTATTTTCACCTTGATTATCTGGGTAGTAAGGAACTTCAGTGTAAGTTGGTGCACCATACATAGGAGCTGGGGTAGCTGCAAAGCCAGAAGAGGGTGGCTGATAGGCACTTGGTGCTGGTATCCCAGGTCTAGGTCCACCCATGCCTTCACTTACCAGCAGCTGCATCATCCGGAATTCGTGTTCACGTTGCTTCTCATTTTCATCTTTGAAAAAAGAAATGAGATCTTTTACTGGGTCATGTTCAACGGCTGTCTTCACGAGGTCTGCCATTGAGGTAAGGACATCATCTGTTGCCTTTCTTTTTCGAGGTCCTCTCTTCTTAGGAACAAACATAGACTTGACACCAGCACAACCATCAGCACTTGCACTTGGACCATCTGACTCAAAGGACTCGCTGAGCACAGCACTTGTATCAGAGGCATTCTCAGTCAAGTTGCACTCCGTGTCTTGCTCTACTTGGGCAGAAGGTTCTATAGCTAATTCAGGATTGCATGCGTCCCGGGATTTAACCAAGGGAAACAGCATATTAAACCATTTGCCTTTTTTGTCTTGAATTCTGCTTATTCCGGTGGCGGTCTTTACCGTCAGGGCGACTCGTTTACATTCCGCGATGCACTTTTTAAACTTATTTCTCAACTGAGGAGCTGTAAACCGGAAATTTTCACTCCCTTCACTTTTTCTAGCGTTGATATCTACAATGACTTTTTTAAAGAGCTCAGTATTTCTAGTGTTCTTCGTGTTTTGGAAGATTAGCTTCTTTTTCAAATAGTCATTGTTCACTATTATGTCTACCATATCATCGACTTCACTTTCATCCCACACTGATCTGCGACCCGATTTCTTAATATCGCCGGCCTGTGTCTGCTGTGTGCTTTCATCTTCGCTCGAACTCGGCGGAGTTTCACTTGTCGACGCCATCTTTGTTTCCACGTTCGCCTCAAGCATGCGCACGACATGCAAAAAACCGGTTTGACAAGTTTTAATTTATTTTATTATTTATGCATCAGACTTGGCGCGACGATGGCACGGCGTTTAGAGCCAAGTCGCGCTACAGTCGGGTAGCGCGACAGAGAATGTCGAGCCCAATAGCTGGGTCGAACCGAATTAAAAATTGGCTCTAAACGTCGCGCTAGAGTCGCACCAGCGTCGAGCTCAATCCAATATTTCGGTTCGGCACGACGCTGGCTCGACGTTTAGACTAGGCCTTACATATTCATAAGCTCAAAATGTCTGGGTTATAAATTGTCCCTTGATTTTTCCAATAGATGCAAGGTCCCAATTCGGCAATACGTTTGTCAGATGAGAGTGCAATTAACAATGACCACATACTACCAAAACCGGAGAGTAGGTTTTGGTCGAGGGTCGAGTGTCGAGGGTAAGACGTCGAGGGTCGAGGGTAAAATGTCGAGGGTCGAGGGTAAAATGTCGAGGGTAAAATGTCGAGGGTCCAATTTTTTTCTGCAAATAAATGAAATAATTTTTTCCCGTGATACATGTTGAAATATTTTTTAAAGAATGCAAATTTTGGTTTTCCTGACTGATACGTGGATAGACTCCGACACAGTTGTGCGGAAAATTTTCCCACCTTTTTCGACCTGCGCGGAGCGGGATAAAACAAAATGTTTTCCGAAAACTCCAGGCGTAAATTTCGGGCAATCTTTTTCAAAATCAAATTCCCTAAAACTGTGGCAGATTTGTTGTGCTTTTTCGCCAGGAGTTCTCAGAAAGGTTTCCTCGACAGAGCGCACCGAGCGTGTAAGCACGCGGATCTTGCTCAAACAGGAGAACACAAATGAGAACAACAATAAAATCTTTTGGTCTGAGATAATATCAAACCAAAGGAAGTCCACTCTACGTTCATCGAACTGGTGTTTTTCGAAGATTTTGAACACGGCGTTCTTCAACTGGCAATGAACTGGAGTGTTTTGGTAGTCCCACTGCGATATGCTGCCAGCGCAGAAAAAGCAATCGCCGACGTGATTTTATACCCAGCACTTACTAGTTTTGCTTCCATGCTACAGATGCTACTCATTATACTACAGCTAACTTTTATGAGACTCAGGGATAGGTAGCACAATAAAACGAACCGAAATGAAGTTAGGTCGAATATCATTTGCGATCTTTCACGAAGGTGAAGTGAGCGCTAGAAATAGGTTGTGAAAATGCCGCGGAAATCTTGGTTTTCCCGAAGATTGAATAAAAGCAAAACATTAAAATCTTTTCTTGCCCAAAATACTCAGACTCGGCAAGTTTGCTTCGAATTTTACTGTTTAACTTTAGAGATTTCCACGGTTAGGGAAGTGGTCAAAACATCTGTACTCGAATGGGACCCGATGGGGTGGTGTATGCCGCAGCCAACCTTCTTAACTGCGAATATCTCGTAAAATAATAAATGAATACAAAAGATTAGCCCAGCACCGTCTTCTTCATAGCGAGAGCAACACATCCATGCAATAACATCCAACATCCCTTACTTTAGCATGGAGAAAATGGGCATTGAAAAAACGGGTGGGTAGGTACTTTCCGGGACCTACCACCTCCCGTGATAAAATTGGGTTCCGTTCGAGTACAAATATTTTGACCGCTTCCCTTAAACAGAAGATTTTGCTTCCCTTCACGTGCAGTCTAATTAGCGAAGCAAAAGGTTTGATTGACAAATGTCTGCGATAAGAAAACTTGTAGCGGCAAGTCTGAAGAAACATCTGCAAGAACGCTTTCACCAACATGCGGGCATGTGAGCGAATAAAGCGGGGAAAACCGAGAATTTGCATTTAAAAAAGAAATCGACCCTGAGAAAAAGAAAAAAAAATGGACCCTCGACATTTTACCCTCGACCCTCGACATTTTACCCTCGACCCTCGACATTTTACCCTCGACCCTCGACGTCTTACCCTCGACACTCGACCCTCGACCAAAACCTACACTCCCAAAACCGGTAGACTGTTTTTTCGGCTCGAGAAAAAGCACTCGTCTCCAGACAAAAACATTCACGATGTAGTTTGAATTCCTTTATTGAGGTCAGCGATGCGTGCAAGTCAAATATTTTATTTGGCAATTTTTCGAGCTAAAAACACAAGAAAAGCCATCTGCATGTGTTCTATTAATTTTATAGGGTAAAGAAATACAAATCAGTGTATTATTTCCCGAAACTTTAAGTTTTTGTTTGCCAGAGACACAACGCAAGAATGATTTCGCGTGAAGGAATGCAATCAGACTCGTCAACGTTTTTTTTGTGAGACGAGTGCTTTTTATCGAGCCCTATAAACAGTCTACCGGTTTCGGTAGTACACGCAAAATTCAGTGGTTTGCAACTTAAGTATTTTAGAAATTGTACCGAAAACCAAAAACGAGGTTTTGTTTGCACATGCATCGCACCTGCCTAATTATAAATATCTTATATTTGTTTCAATATTCATAAACAAGAAGCATTGATGATTATATGCGTTGCACATCAGATCGGTCGGATGTTTGCAAGGGGCATAAAATATGATTTGAAAATGAATGTTTTTTTTAAATAATTACCCGCGGGCCATCTTAAGCGAGAGACAAAGCGCCATGCCGCCATGTTGAAGTCACTCACACAGAAACTGAAAAAGAACTCAGTTCGCTCAGACAAAAGCACCAGACATCCAGACCTTAATGGTTCTGTCACAGATTACTTACAGTTTAGTATAAGGATAATTTTAATTCGAAATCTTTGAGCTGAGATAAATTTTCATTCAAGCTTGAACAAACGTACAACACTGGCACTGCCTTGCTTCGCACTGTTTCTTCTTGACCTGTTTCTTCTCTACCCTTGCTGGGATATGCTATATGTACAAACAAAATATTCTAAACAGGGTTTTTATGTAATAGACTTGCGTTTTCAATTTTAGCGGGTTCTTTGACCGATTTGATAAGAAAAATCAGGGACGGAACTGTGCAGAAAAAATTATTAGGGGGCTCACTTCAGATTTATTTCAGCATGAAGCGAGGAGGTTCCATGTTGAGGGGAGGTTTGTAAATGTTGTTTTTAAGGTTTGAAAGAAGAATCCCGCGGGCCAAAAAATCAAATATTCCCCCCCCAAAAAAAAAACAACACTGGAGAGCCGGCTAGCAGGCTTAAATTTCCCATTTTTCCTTCTTTTGAACAAACTTCAGACTTGTAAGCAATGTATATGTAATAAGGGACAATGTATTGGGTAATGAAGGGAGATTTATATATATTCAACTAGTCGTATGTGCTTTTCGTTACTAAAAATAGCCTATGACGTCATTACTTATCCGGAGATGCGGCGTATAAGAAACCTGATACCCCTAGTGGCTTATATTCACATAACTATAGGTAACCTGATACCCCCAGTATGTCATTTGCTAGTGTAGAAAGTGCTAGTGTAGATCCACATAACTATAAGTAACCTGATACCCCTAGTAGCGCATATCCACATAACTGTAGGTAACCTGATACCCCTAGTGGCGTATATCCACATAACTGTAGGTAACCTGATACCCCTAGTGACGTATATCCCCATAACTATAGGTTACCTGATACCACTGGTAAAGTAGTAGAGTATATCCACATAAGTATAGGCAACCTGATAGAGGTGACCTGATACCGCTAGTAGCGTATATCCACATTACTGTACGTAACCTGATACTCCAGTAGTATAAGGAAGGGGAGTGGGGAGGGTATCCCCTTGGCAATTTTACCTGGACAGACGAGGAAATTGGTCTACTTCTGGCAGTTGTTACTGACTATAAAGCGACCAAAGCAGGTCAGGGGGTTGATTAGGAGACTGTTAAGTCTAGGTATGAAGATTTGGCTTCTAATTTGGCGGAGAGGTACCCCAAAACAGACCCAGTAAATTATCCGCGAGAAACGGAAGCTACGAAGAGTTTCACAAAAGAGAGAGTGAACAGTAAAATCAAGAAAATAAAGGCAAGCTATAGAAAGTCAGTGGACACAGGAAGGAAAAGTGGAGGTGGAAGGCTCGTAGCAACTTTTTTTTACCGAGTGCTCGGAGATTTGGAATGGCTCCCCCGCGTCGAGTCAATCGACGGAGCATCGGATACGATCGCCATTTGAAGTAGCATGAACTGCATTAGTCCTGTTAGACCAGCCAAAATAACGACACATGCTACGGCCGTTTGCCTCATCGTCCTCTTGTTTGACGTTGATTTACATGTTTTTGTTGAGAATTAAAGTTTTTTGGTGAAAAATAAAACAAAAGTAGCGACAAAATTGCAATGAAAAATCAATGTATATGTAATAAGGGACAATGTATTGGGTAATGAAGGGAGATTTATATATATTCAACTAGTCGTATGTGCTTTTCGTTACTAAAATGGGACCCAGTTACGCCAACCTCTTCGTTGGCTACATCGAGGACCTAATTTTTCAGCAGTACGATGGCCCCACGCCTCATTTCTACGGACGCTACATTGACGATTGCATTGGCGCTACATCGTGCCCTAAGCCTGACCTCGAGCGCTTCATTTCTTTTGTCAATAACTTTCACCCAGCGCTCGAATTCACATGGGAAATTTCGGAGACCTCTCTCACATTCTTAGATATCAATCTTACTATTAACGGAGATCGCTTAGCTACTTCGGTTCACTACAAACCTACTGATTCTCATGGTTACCTGTTGTTCTCTTCATCGCACCCCGCGCATGTCAAGACAGCTATCCCGTTCTCCCAGTTTCTCCGACTCCGTCGCTTGTGCAGCGAAGAGGCCGATTTTATGGCTAAATCGGACGAAATGAGCGATTTTTTCAGAAATCGTGGTTACCCTGACAATGTCGTCGCTAACGCCCTTAGCCGCGCCCGTTCGATCGACCGAACCACAGCCTTGCAGCCATCAGAACCCACTCTAGAGGATAGGATTCCCTTCCCCCTTACTTTTCATCCTACTAACCTAGCAATCAAGCATTTTGTATCCAGGAACTTTAAGATCCTACAAAGGGACCCGGAAACAGCCGCAATTTTCCCCAAGCCGCCTTTGTTCTCTTTTAAGCGGGACCGAAACTTGCGCAATTCTCTTGTTAGAGGCGTTCTCACGCCTGGCGGTCTACAGCCCGGCACTTTCAAATGTACAAGAAAAAAATGCACAACGTGTGATCATGTCGTTTCCACCACCCGGATCAACGGCCCTAGCGGCGAGTCTTTTAACATCACGGATCACTTTGATTGCACCACCGCCAACGTCATATATTGTATTACTTGCTCCCTTTGCCGCATGATCTATATAGGACAAACCGGCCAAATGCTTTCACGCGCTTTTGCCAGCATCGCAATGATGTGAACAAAAATGACCGTTACAAACCAGTGGCCCGACATTTCAATCTTCCCGGTCACACTAGGGATCATATGACTGTTTGCGGTGTTTCTCTTCACAACGGGTCCAATCATTCTCGCTTCCAGAAAGAGAATAGACTTATTCTTTCACTCGGTTGCCGATCACCCCACGGCATCAATGAATTTTTCTCTTTTATCTAGCTTTCTACATCTCATCATATTTCCTCTTTCTTTACTTTCATCACTAGTTTGCGATTTCAATGGCCCATGACATCCTTTGTTATTCTTAACTAATTATCACCTTTAGTCATTCCGAATGTTTATCTGTTGCCTATCAACGGCTCTACATTTACTTTATATACGGCCCCACTCCCTCAGTTTTCTCTCTTTGCTCCGACGAAGGGCTAACGCTCGAAACGTCAGCAAAACACCAATTTTCCCACGGCGTTTAACATAAATCTCAACCTTTGGTTGTTATTGTTCATGCAATGAAAAATGTTTGAAGTTTTAGCTTAGCATCCGCGTCTTGTTATGATTAGCAACTAGACCCAGGCCTTTACCGTGGAAGTGTGCCAAAACCAGCACGGTACCGGTGTTCACACGGGTCCGGTACGAGTTTGGAACCGTACCGCTCCGAAGTTGGACCTGGATTTTGCCGGTCCCAAAAAAGCACGCCTAGCCGTACGAAAATCGGTCCGGTACCGCCGGTCCCGTGTGAACGCGCGACGGTACCGTACCAGAATTGTACCGGTCCGGTTTTGTACCGGTCTAGTGTGAACGGGGTCTTAGTGGCGTATAGCCACATCACTGTAGGTAACCTGATACCCTACATTCCTCACATTCCTGTCCTCCGACTCAACATTCGTGACGTGACTCCGGGGTGACCTTTGACCTTCGCCACAAAATTAGTATTCCGCCACAAAAAACAGGCTAATTCTGCTCGCATTATTGCTTCGGCACGGATTATTTTTTGCGGTCAATACCGCCTAACAAAAGAGGTTTTGCATGATTGAACGTCCAGAAGTAAACTAAGCCCTATTTCATGTCGAGTGAAGGTATAGACGGCCCACAAAATATACCTAGACAATTTTTTCAGCCGATAAAACTAGCAAAAATACTTCGGTTTCAATGCAAGGATGACCCTGTGAAATTTTGGTTCTGGTGCAAAAGCTATTTTCTCGAATATGTTCGTATTTTGTACTTTTACACGCAGACTTTGTCTGGAACAAACTAACAAGAACATCATAATTGTCAGCCATACGTACCCTGATCACCCTGGGGACTGAACACATAGAAACATATACATTTAACGCGTAATAATATCCAGGGCGATCGTGGTTCTTAAGTTTGATACTCAGATCTTGAACTTGTATACGTACCTAGTTCCCGGCAAATGTTGCATGAAAAAATACAAAATATTAACATAGTGGAGATAAGGAATTAACCTTGTGTGAAAGCTAACGTGCTAATGAAATGATCCCATGTGTGCTTCTGAGCGTTAGCCCTAGTAAGCGGTGAAAGAGAAAACTTGATTTTTTCAACATAAAATAATGGAATTCATTGCCAAAACCGACCAACTAGTTGGTTTATACTAAAACAATTAGACCTCTCGTCCTCATGTGCTATGATATCAATAGACCATTCGGCCTTCAGCCTCATGGTCTATTCATCATAGCACATTCGGCCTTGAGGTCTAATTGTTAATTACGGTCGCTGGTAGAGCATCGGATGTACAATTCCGCAGGTCGTGGGTTCGAATTCCTCTCGGGGTCAGAGATTTTTTCTCTTTCTCCGCTTATAATAAAAATCCGCTTTTAATAAAAATGTAATAAACTAATTTACCCGGAGCATAAAAATTTGTCAGGAATGCAACGTTTGCGCAAACTCTCAAGCCTGCCCTCTTGGCTGCGCCCGCTTTATTTGTCAGCGTCGACAAATTTCCCACCTGCTATGATTACCTATACTAAATGGCGCGCAGGGGGTTCGTGCAACGCGCTTAAATCATTGAATGGGATATCTTGTCCACTTTGATCTTTTTGTAAAAACGACTTTACCTGAACATTACTGTGTGATTTGTGAGAATCGCGTAGGTTTGGACGTCTTTGTTGCTTTCGGCTGCGAGAAATTATTTATTTTTTAGACTTAAAAATGGCACCTTTGCGAATTTGATCTTATCGCTTACGAAAACGCTCGAATTAGATCTACCGCCCACTTATTCATGTTCGATTAAAATGTATCCTATAACACAGTTCTCCAAATTATATGCAAGAAAATGGCGCGGTTTTGCAGTTCTGTGGCGGAGCTGTTTTTCCAGGATCATGTGGTAACAGTTAATTGACATCAAGTAGCAAACACTTGTTGCTATCAACAGGAAGGCTTTACGTACGTTACGCATTCCCTGTCGCATATTTCTCTGTTTTGAATCACATTCTAGCTTTCCTTGTTTGATAAAAACAGGAATTAGGAAGAAGTTTCTTCGAAAGAATCTGAGGTTTTGCTCCTCATATGGCATAGCTTTCGGAGGAGGATCGGGACAAAACGTACCCACCCTGTGGTCTACCGTATGGCCTACCCTGATAGAGTAGTGCTTGCCTGTCTTCGAGCTGGAGAAGGGATCATCCATATCTACAAAGGCACATGTGCAACATCTCGTGTTCCCGCATGGCCTGTTGCCAGGATGTCCCTGAGGTTATGAGGACATCTGAAGGCTACATCCGTTCAGAGACGCAAAGGATGGGAAGCGCGTCTCGTATTATCCGAGGTGCATTTCTTAAGAGTGGTTGGTAGGTGACAAGTGGTACCCTGTTGGATTTCCTTACAGTGTTGTTAAGGCGAGTCACAAAAGCGTCTTCGCGTGAGATCTCTGAGACTCTGGCGATGCTTCTTTTGCAAGGTCCTGTGTGTACCCTCTTTTCGAGAGGTAGGCGGACAGCTCAAAAAGCGTTGGCGATAGGAGTCTTCAGTCGAGTAAATTATACTACCTCTAATGATTCAGACCTTTCACCAGGCGCTTACCGCTGCGACAAAAGTTGCTTAACCTGCCCATATATAGAAAACGGACAAACAAGACATACTTTTTTCTCGACCGGTGAAACTCGCTCTATAAACTCTCACATAACTTGCGACACTAAAAATGTGATTTATATGATACAATGCAAACGCTGTAACTTGCAATACATAGGAGAAACTAAACGCCAACTTAGACAACGCTTTAATGATCATCGCAAAATCGACAAGCTCAAATGTAAATCTAAACCCACCACAGCCGCAGAACATTTTCTATCGACACCCAATCACAAAGCATCTGACATGCAATTGATTCCCCTTGAACAATTAATGACTAATCGAGATTCGATTCGTAAGGCAAGAGAGGCCACACTCGTCCTACGTGCTGGTACCCTTGAGCCTGACGGATTGAATCGACGAGATGAGACTTCATTTTAGATTATATTGTATTTATTTTTTCTTTGTATTTTCCTTTAATTTTTATATTGTTATATCTCTTATCTAGTGTAATATCACACACGTCATCATCATCATCATTTTTATTGTATCACGTTTCACTTTATATATAAGCCTATCATGCCATTATGTATTCACAGTACCTGAAGAAGGCTGGTTTGGCCAGCCGAAATATTGTACTAAAATACAACTAAAACCTACGTTGTAACGCCGACTTTTCTTATTTTAAACTATAGGATACTTGTTTTACAATGCACGGGATCATGATGTCCACAGCAAGTACTGGTGGGTATCTGTTGGTTTACAGTGAGGTCCGTATGGAGGGTGCCATCTGATTTGACGTCAGGAAAGTCAACAGTACTAACAGACTGGGTTGCCGTGAGCTTGATGCTGGGGTGGATCTCGTTAGCCATCTGAAGAAAATTCCGGAAGGTTTCTACTCCGTGAGTCTGAGTGTGTCTAGATGCCAAAGATGTCTTCGATATAGCGCCACCATAGGAGGCTTGAGGTGTGCTTGCCTTAGAATTATGTCTTCCACGTTACCCATAACGATGTTGGCATAGGTCGGAGCTATCCTGTGCACCTGTTGACACCGTTGACTTGAAGATAGTTTTATTTCATGAACACAAAATTATTTTGTGTGAGCACAAGCTCCGTCAACTTCATGAGAGCTTCAGTACTGGGCATCCCGTGGTTTCTTTCCTTCAAGGCGTGTCTGAGAGCCGCCATACCGTCATTTTGTGGAATATATACTACTTATTAACCGAGCGTGAGTCATAAATACAGGGAAATCTCAGACTGAGGCCTTGATGTATTAACCGAGCGATAGCGAGGTTCATACGTCAAGGCCGATGTCTGAGATTTCCCGGTAATGACCGAAGTAACGAGGTTAATAAGTTATTTATTTATGGCTTCCAAAGAAAGTCTGAAAAATACCAAAAATCGATCGCGCAAAATAAACGCACGCCTTGGGTTTCCTGGTTTTATTTTTTCGCACGCGCAACCCTTCAGATACGGATAGGTGGTGCAGTGTGTTTGTGCACGGCACACTGTGCGTATGGTCCTGAGTTTCGGAAGAGCAACTGCAGTAATTAATAATTGTTTCTTCTGTTTATGACGCACGAGTATCAAATTAATAGACATGACTGAAGAGAATCATCTATGTACGGCAAAAATATGGATGGATTGCCTTTTCATTTCGGAAAAAATCGTCGAAAAACTGAAAGGAGAACGAGCTTCGCAACTAAAACTTGCAATGATTTTGCGGTGGAACAACCATTTGACGCACAGACGGGTCTGCCGGTTTATGTATTTTAGGCAGCAGGCAGAATGAGGCCTTGGCGTTTTCAACAAGCAAACAATCTATCGCACCCTCTTATTCCATCTTTTCCAGCTGATCGTTAATGTTCTGGCTAAATACCTGGGAAGGGTCTTTATGTAACGGTTGGTAGAACTTCCTGTCTCCAAGCTGTTTTTGCGCCTCTTGAATAAATGAATGAACGATGTATTGCTGGCTATCTTGTATGACTACTGCTGAACCTTGTCGGCTGATTACCATGTCTCCTATGTCCTTCAGCAATAGAGTACTCAAGTGATGACGTCACGTCCTTGGATTTGTAAAGGGCACAATAAACATATACATACTTTATTTTGTACCTTACAATTTAAGAAAGATACTTTTACTATTAATCAATCAATTAATATGTTTATTATCCACTCAGTTGCAGCCAAAAGCTGTAATATTGAGGAGAGAGCTACAAAGAAGCGTTTACACATACAAAAAGGCAATTAACATAACATATCACAGGCATACTTTACAGTTATAAAATTATTCATACGGTCCGTTCGATCTACCAAGGGTCTCACACTGGGAACTGGGCGTAAACTATACATGGTCACCTCAGAGGGTAGGATACAATTTTATATAAGGGGTTGCCTGGCTTGATGCTCTTGATGAATGCTTTGCACAGGCCAACCCTCCGTACATCTAATGGCTCCAGGTGAGCAACAGCCAGAGCGTCATGATATGGTATGCCAGGGAGAATGATCGAAAGGGCACGTTTTTGCACCCTTTCGATTGCACTAGCCAAGAATGCAGGCAAAGCCGAAAAGGCAGGGCAAGCATACTCAAGCACCGAGCGAATAAGGGCGCAATACACCGATACCACGCCTGCTTGGGCCACGCCACACTTCCTTAGTGTCCTTAGTGCGAAAAGACGCTTATTTGCCTTCTTGATGATATAGCCAGCGTGGGCGTCCCATGTCAGGTCTTCGGAAATGAAAACTCCTAATAATTTAAACAAACGGACCTGCTCTACCTGAGTGTTACTGATAGTGATGGGACGCCACACGCTGGTCTGGAATTGTAAAAATGACACCGCCATAGCTTTGGAATTTTTTGGATTCAGTTGCATATTGTTGGCTCGGGCGAATGACTGTTTGTCCTCAACAATGAAATTAAGGACTGAAGGGGAATTCCTAGGAACGATTTCAAGGACAGTGAGGTCATCCACAAACTTAGCGCGAGGAACCACGAGGCGACTAGGTCGTTGACCAGAACGGCGAACAAAATTGCTCCAATTTTCGTTCCCTGAGGAATTCCCCCACACAAAGACAATTGCTTTGAAGAGGAGGTGTGTGAATGCTGACAAACTGGGATTTTCCTTGCAAGAAGCAAGCGATCCACCTCAATACAAAACAGTTGATATTGAACTTAGTTAACTTGTCTATTAACACATGGTGGTCCACAAGGTCAAATCCTTTTCGGAAATCCGCGAAAAATAGCCTAGCCGAACAGTGCCCCCTGTCTAATACGTCCAAGATCATGTGAAGGATGTAAACTATCGCCTGGGAAGTAGACTTGCCTTCTACCGCAAACTGATTGGAGTAAATGTCACTAATGATCGAGGGTAAAAATCTCGAGGGAAGGGAAAGTTACAGCAAAACGAAAGTAGTTTAGTTCGGTTTAAGGTCACAGAAGCATTTTTCACGGGCATCAGCTATTTTCAGATTATTTGCGCAGGTAAAAGCAATCTGAAAAATCACGTGCTCAATGACGTCATCACATTTTGTTTGACATGTGCCAATTGTCAATGGCCCAAAGGGATGTTGACAAAGTTCGGCGGCCTTGCTTTAATAATTCGCGTAGTTAATCAGCTTTTGCCTTCTCTTGTTTTATTCCAAAAACAATTGAGAAACTTTTCTAAGTGTATTTTATTTAACTGTCATTAAACATTTTGTTTATGAAAGTTTTGTATGTTTCATTCCAGTTGACTTTGTTTGTGAGTGCAAAACATGCAATGTTTTCAATTTCAGTTTTACCGTGTTCGCTTGCACGCTTCGGTGTTACTACCCTACGCGGTAAAAACGTAGGGAAGTAGGACATGCTTAGGTTGCTGAATCGTTCCCCTACTGACACTGTACATCAAATCATGCGCGTATGAATTTATCAAACGTTGTACCCTGAAAGAACATTCTTCCTCGGACGAATCTTTGTTGCCACTAAGTAGTGTATACAAAAATGCGCTTAATTCTTCAGGAATATCTAAAGCATTATCGTTCAATTCCGAAGGTAATGGCGGCCAAGACATTTTCTTCTTTTTGATTGCTCCACGAATGTCAATCGCGGCTTCCTTTATATTCGAGATTTTCTTTGAGAGTCTCATTTCGTCTTTTTCTGCCACCATCATTGGCAGTAGTTGTTTGGTTATTTTCAATGGCGTCAAGTTCGTGGAAACTAAAAGACCCTTGCATTGTCCAAGAAATTTTCAAAGTTCAGGACTTCACCGAACTCTGCCTCTAAATTTCTTCTTAGATGGTTTTTAACACTCATTAGCTTCTAGTGCTTTTAAATAAGATTCAAGCATTAGTCCTATTTCAGACATTCTCATGACGTTTTCATTTTCGCTAACTTCCGTTCTTATATTTAACAATTAGACCTCGAGGCCGAATGTGCTATGATGAATAGACCATGAGGCTGAAGGCCGAACGGTCTATTGATATCCTAGCACATGAGGACGAGAGGTCTAATTGTTTTAGTATTAGCCAACTAGTTGGTCGGTTTTGGCAATGAACTCCATTATTTTATGTTGAAAAAATCAAGTTTTCCTTCAAAGAAAGGTGGTGGTTTTGCCAGGTACGGTCTATCACTAATAGACCATTAGTAGCTCAGTCAATCAGAATGCAGGATTTGTAATAGACCATTAGTTGGTTTATACTAAAATCAAATAGCATCTGATAGGACTCTGGCTCCAGACGTGAATACTATGTATCTGCCGAATCGGTTTCACAGCACGATGTTGCGGTACAGGTGGCTTCTGGTCTAGTGTAGCTCTTAAAGCATGTTCTGTGATAACACGCTTCTGCTGCAACTAACTCACGTGACACAATGGCGAGAATCTTGCTGTCCCGTCATTCCTAAATGGAGGAATGCTCACCATGAATAATTTAACGATATTTTTGATGATATTACTTCAAATTGACCTAAAAACATTCAAACTATCTGAACTATCAAGACTACTAGTCAGGATAAGGATTAATACATCGTTTTAGTATATTTTTATAGTATATGCCTCGTTCTATTAAAGATTAATACTATTAAGGTACGTAATCAATAAAACGAGCTGTCCGAACCAGCGAATTCACTCATAGCGTAGTGGTTAGGGTTTGGGTATAGTAACTGGAAAGTTACAGGTTCGAACCCTGATAATTTTCATAATTCTTTTTTTCACTTCTGTAGGTGAGCGCTTGTTTAGAAAAAAATTCTAAGTGCCAGTGAGCATTCCTCGATTTAGGCGTGTGTTTGCTGTCCTTCTTTTCCGTTGCAATGTTTCTAACGCAGCTATCAGCCCGCATATCACGACATTGAACCAAAGTCTCACGATTTCTTGAACCCTTTAGATATTTACTGGACTTCTCACAGAAAATACAGACACGTTCGTATGTTGTACCAATAGAAGCTGACCCTCGAATGGATAATCGCCTATTTATCTCTTCACTCTTCTCCTTATCATTGCCGTCTCTTTGCTGAGACATCTTTTCTAAAAGTTGTTTTCATAGTGAAATAGCTGCGGCATTTTCGGTGATAATAAATGACAGGAATTTCCCCTTCACACAGTGTCTCAGATAGATCTAGTAGTGGTTTGTGTTCTCGAATAATTGCCTCCTTTAATAAAGTTTTCCAGGAATCTTCGTCTTTAAGACTTACTAGGTCAGTGTTATCATCTGTACAATGAATAATGCAATAGTTCTCCCTACAAATGCGCTTTCTATTGGTCTCAGCATCCTCTGCACAGACTGACCTTTTAGATGCCCCTGTCAGCGATATTTGATAACTTAATTAGTTTAATTATTTGTAGATCCATTTTTGCACTGAATTCCCATGAGTATATCCCAGATGGGAGGATATCCTCTTGTAGCTCCCCCCTCCCCTTTATCTAAAAATTTCTCGATACAATCAATCGATTTCGTAATGACGAATTTTCAATTACTTCCCACTCGATTTCCCTGTCAGGCTCCCCTTTCTGAAGTTCGTGACGCCCTAGATTCGTGACGCCCTAGAATGCAATGTGGTTGGAATAATCAACAAACAATGTTCGATGGTCTTTTTCAAGTGTGTATGGAGGGTGGAACAGAGTGAAATAATGAAGTAAGTTTTTTTTAAAGAAACATCCCCGAGCCCGAGTTTCCTTTTTTTTTATCAGGGCTTGGCGCTGGATTTGTGATAAAAGAAGCGAAGGTGACGACAAACTAGCAGATGTAAAAGATGTTGTCTTCTTTTTCTCGTCAATTAGCTTATCGAAACGGCAACAGAAGAATTCATCTAGTAACGACCAGACAGCCGAAGAGACAGATCTCGTTTGATCTCAGTTATCTACACCCGGAAAGCAAATATACCCGGCTATATCTTACTTGGCAGCGTGTAAAACATCTAACGGGGCACCGATCAATTCACTTGTCATCCGACAGGCTATCCGCAGTTGCGGGGTAGAAGTATACATAACCCCAATCCGCAAGGGCAAGAGAAAAACGGACCACAACCCTAAGTTGGACCAGCTATGTCAAGTAGTAAAGGACCATAACAACGGCTGCATGCAGGAGTTGGTTGCCAAATCGTTGCAACATTGTCTAAGGCAAGTTCCCACTTATTTGTGTGTGTGTGTGTGTGTGTGTGTGTGTGTGTGCAGATCTGACTGGGGGGAGGGGGTAACGGCTTTAACACATTTTCAGTCGCCTGATCTGACTTGCGGGGGGAGGGGCAGCCTTTCAGTAATTACACTGATTATTGATGTAAAATCGATGAGCTTATAATTGCTTATTTGTACGTGCAAAGTACGCGTAGAAACATTCGATAAGAGTGCACAAAGACTAATTCACTTTTTTTATATTTTATATATTTTTATAGCGGAGCTCCAGCGCGGGCCGAAGGCCCGCGCAAGCGGAGCACCATACCTAAGGGAAAAACGTATACCATCGAGTTGAGTTTTGAACGTCACGGGCATTATGGTTCATTTTGACGACGTCATTGATGACGTGAGGGCACGTGACTTTGGTGTAGAGTTCCTCTTATGGTCTTTATAAGTTTGTCCAAGTTTGGCTTCTATAGAAGCTTCCATTCGGGAGATATGATTTTTTCTTTATTTTTCTGGTATTAAACCTATAGCGTCCGCCGTCCGCCGTCCGTGTACACATGGGAACCCTGTGGTATGAAAAGAAAAAAAGTATACCTCCTCAAGGGAACATGCTAAGACAACCATGCTTTGGATATTTTGTCTATGCCACAAGGGGGGTGCTGTAACACGGACACGTGATGTGACGTCACCGATGACGTCATCTATGCTTGAAAAATCAATATCTCGTGAAGGGAAGACTCTAAAACAACCAAACTTGGGTAGCGTAGTCTAGGCCACCAGATGACCGAAATGAGGTGCTCACGTGATGTGACGTCATCGATGATGTCATCTATGCTTGAAAAATCAATATCTCGTGAAGGGAAGACTCTAAAACGACCAAACTTGGGTAGTGTAGTCTAGGCCACCAGATGACCGAAATGAGGTGGTCTCGCGATATGACGTCAGCGATGACGTCATCCATGCTTGAAAAATTTATATCTCGTGAAGGGAAGACTCTAAAACAACCAAACTTTGGTAGTGTAGTCTAGGTCACTAGATGAGCGAAAGGAAGTGGTCACGTGATATGACGTCATCGTTGACGTCATCTACGCTTGAAAAATCAATATCTCGTGAAGGGAAGACTCTAAAACAACCACATTTGGGTAGTGTAGTGTAGGTCACCAGATGAGCGAAATGAGGTGGTCTCGTGATGACGTCAGCGATGACGTCATCTATGCTTGAAAAATTTATATCTCGTGAAGGGAAGACTCTAAATTAACCAAACTTTGATAGTGTAGTCTAGGTCACCAGATGAGCGAAATGAAGTGGTCACATGATATGACGTCATCGTTGACGTCATCTATGCTTGAAAAATTAATATCTCGTGACGGGAAGACTCTAAAGCAACCATGTAAACCATGTACACATGGGAATCCCTATCATTCACACAGAAATTTTATAACCAGGAGCTCCGCTTTTAGCCAGTGGCTAAATCTATATATTATTTTTGCAACTTACAGTTAACTATGACTGGATAGACGTGAATGATAGATTGATAGAAGTGAATGACGGCTGGTGCTTTTCTGGTGAGCAGCAGAAATTATTGAAAGACCCAATAAAAGAAAGCGATGTTGGTAACTTCTCACCTAGAGCATTCGTCCCATACGACCACTTTAACGGTCCAGAGCCGCGATATTTCAAGAACACCCTGGGAAACAGCTTTGACGACAATCAAGTGAAGCTCTTCATGAATCATGAATGATGGCACTAAAGCCTCCATTAAACAGAAAAGATGACAGATAAGATAAATATAAGATAATCTTTATTGGCACCTTGTAGAATACAGATAACAGGCTGTTCGTCTCGGGGAAGGGGGGGGGGGGGGGGGGGGGGTACACTCCCATATTTTTGATGGCATAATTTCACCAATGAACGGTCATTAGAATACATGGACTTAATTGAGAGAAAGTGTCCTTCGACGCCAACATCCTTTAATTTTGCAAACAGTTGTGCTCTCGGATTGCACAATGCATTCGATGGCGTTAGAGAAGTCTACAAAACAAGTGAATAATAGGTTTTTCTTCTTTTCTTTTTGGGTTTACTTTTGACAAATAAATATCCCATCGAAATATCCCATCGAAAGTGGAATGCATTTTATAAAGCCCAACTGTTCCACAAGGTGCCAATAAAGATTATTTATCTATCTATCGTCGTATCTTTTAGGGGCAAACTTCCTGGGGGCCGGACTCCCATATGTCAGGGGCGGGGGTGCTTGTCGTATCTTTTAGGGGTTTTAACCCACAATGGTATCTTAAGACGAAAAAAGGTCAATGGTATTTTAGGGTGTTCGCGGCAAAAATGCGAGACCCTAGTGCTGGTACTCGTTGTTTCTTGCACGATCGTGGCTGGAATTCGAGAGCCATGTCGAAAAAGGAATGTAGTACGGTACGAGAGGAATTCTGATTGACTCTTGAAGACTCGCACCCAGTCCCTTAAAAATCCCCTTCCAACATGGCGCCCGCCCATGTGTTGTTAATGATTACAAGCTTCGTTTTTCTCGCTGTTGATGCTGGCAAAAGTAGCAAGATTAATTATATCCATCCATTGTCAGACGAAGCGTACACTACTATTGTTGAGATTTTAAAGGATCTTTTGATGTACCTGTTAACGAACGTACAGGAGAGCAAAAAAATGCCGTTGTTCGCTTCTGGCGAAATCGTGAAAGGTTCCAGTTTGGTCCTCAAGACCAGTTACAGTTCGATGGTAAGGAAGTAGTTAAGAAGTAGAGCATTTCATCTTTGGTGGGGAAAACGTTTGATGACGCTAAGTCAGGTGGTTGCAAAAAGCTACGCGCCCGGGCTGCAAACGGCTTTGCTGGATTGAGCGAGAGAGCAATTCTCCGTGTAACCAATAACGATGTTAAATATCGCGTGCATAATGCAAGATTTAGAAACAAAGCAGTTTCCAAACCAGTAACCACCAAGCAAGTGCATTCCCAGCATCAAATTGATCTGATGGATTTACAAAAAGACTCTGTCAGGCTCAATGGTAAAACGTACAAGTATGTCCTTAGCATAATAGATATCTTTAGTCGTTTTCTTTGGCTTCGCCCACTCGAAGGAAAAGATAGCCCTATTGTTTCAAAAGAGCTATCCGCTATTTACACAGAGCACGGGGCGCCAGACAGATTCCAAAGCGACAGAGGTCCCGAATTTGAGGGTGCAATGAAGCCTGTATGTAGTAAATTTAAGATCAAGAGAATAAGATCATGGCCATATCACCCTCAATCCCAGGGAAAAGTCGAGCGCTCGCATCGAAGACTCCGACAAAAGATCTCATATGACCTCGTTTCTCTTGGACGGAAAGGTGTTAACTGGGCAAAACATCTTCCCGAATACAGAATTCTCAACGAAGAACCCAAAGAGGAACTTGGATGGAAAAGCCCATTTGAAATTTATTATGGTAGGAATGTCCTAGTAAAGGCTTCGCTTGAAAATGAAGTGTAGGCTTCAAAAAACAAGCAAAACCATGCATTCAAACGCAACAAACAGTAGTTCAGTTTTTCCAGGTTTAATCAAACAATCTTCAGGCTTGAATCAGTTGAGTCGGAATGTAGCAGATTTCTAAATACTACATCAGTTGAGTCGGAATGTAGCAGATTTCTAAATACTAAATCAAGGCTAAATCGATATATTGATGGCTAGATCAGTAATGCTGGTTTGAACTAAGAATCAAACAATAAAGGAAAATTTAACTCGATGCGCGTGACTTACAATGCGTGGCTAAATAGTGGAAAATCATGTATAATACGCCTTACACAACAGTAGACAATCATTACAATTAACCTAATAATTACTAAATAGGGCTATAGATCTTACTTTGGTCTCCTGGCTTGCTTGTTCGGGTAGAATAGATAGAGGTTGAAATCGAATAGGTAGCGTAGCTGAGTAAATTATGTTGTTGTAAACTAACCCGAAACGAGCTCTAAGCTACTTTCTTACCTAAGAGTTGCCCTTGAATGTGATTGGCTAATAAGTCATTATAATTTGGATTGCGTTACACGCCGCTGTTGATTAAGAAAAATCTGATTGATTGATAATTGATTGTTTGCGAATATAAAGCTAACATTCCGGCCCCTTAAAGGCGGTTCTCAGGGCCTTTACAATAGCGCGGTAAGAAACTACAAGATAATCATAAATGCTAAATAAACAAAACATGAGAATATATATGTCGATAATGATAAATCAGTTCTTTAAGTGTTTGTAACACAGTTCATACTAAGGAGGAGTTCTACTTATCTGCTACTTGAGTAGGTTCCTCTGCTTGGCTGTCGTCTCCTTCCAGAAGGACGAGCTTGTCGGTCGGCCGCTCCAGCACACTTGTCATGGTCTTCACTTTCACCGACCGCACTAGCCCGTCGTGGTTGCTCTTTCTCACTTCCAGGATGCGACCCAAAGGCCACAAATTGCGCGGGGTTGACTCGTCAACCACGAGTACTATGTCGTTGACTCGTAGATTACGTCTGCTTGTATTCCAGCGCTGTCGCTGTTGCAGAGAGGGGAGATACTCTCTCACCCATCGGCGCCAGAACACATCGGCTAGATATTGCACTTGGCGCCACCGTCGTCGAGTATACAGATCATGCTTGGCGAACAGCCCAGGTGGCAGCATCGGTCCAGCTCGTAGAAGGAGAAGATGGTTTGGGGTAAGAGCTTCCCAATCGTTAACATCATCCGAGACCTTTGTTATGGACCTACCATTGATAATGAACTCCACCTCGCACATCAAGGTCAGAAGGCTTTCGTCGTCAAGTGTCTGCTCCTTACAGATAGCGCTCATTAACTTTCTTGTCGTGCGGATGCATCGCTCCCACACTCCGCCGTGATGGGAGCCAGCAGGGGGATTGAATATCCACTTTGTAGAGTGTTGCATGAGGAAGTCTTCGATTTTCGCTTGATTCCATTCTTTGATAGCTTCTCGGAGTTCCTTGTTGCCTCCAACAAAGTTGGTGCCATTGTCGGACCTGATCTCTTCCGGGGCTCCTCTTCGCGCGATGAACCTCCTTAAGGCATTGAGAAATGACTGTGTGTCTAGACTGTGTGCGATTTCTATATGCACCGCTCTGATTGAGAGGCAGGTAAAGAGCGCGCCATATCTCTTCACCAGGGATCTGCCTCGTCGGACGAGGATCGGACCGAAGTAGTCGACTCCAACAAGGGAAAATGGTGGTTTGGAAGGGGTGACTCTATCCTGTGGAAGGTGTGCCATCTTTTGTTCCTGGACGGGCGCCTGCCTCCTCCTGCAACTGAAGCAGGTGTTGTGGATGCGTTTGATGGTTGGTCTCGCCTTAACTATCCAGAAGCGCCTGCGAATGGAGGACAGCACGTACTCTAGGCCTGAGTGGCCGTATGCTTCATGGTAGTATCGCACTATCAGATCAACCACGTGATGACGCTTGGGGAGGATTATGGTATGTCTTGCTTCGTCAGATATCTGAGCGCGGCCTAGGCGTCCGCCGACGCGCAACAGACCATCAGCAATGAAGGGGTCGAGCTGGCCTAGGGTGCTGGTCGTTCTCACTTCTGCAGACCTTGTGCGTTTTTTCCCGTCGCCTTTTATGGCAAGCCGAACCGGACAAAAGTGTATTGAAATAAAGTTTACTATATGAGAATTAAATATCACTAGACGAGTTTTACACTTTACTAGACGAGAAAAAAAATCACTAGACGAGTTTTACACTTTAGTAGACGAGTTTTACACTTTAGTAGACGAGTTTTTCACTTTAGTATACCAGTTTTATACTTTACTAGACAAGAAAAAATTCATTAGGCGAGTTTACACTTTAGTTGACGAGACAAAAATCACTAGACGAGTTTTACACTTTAGTTGACGAGAATATCGATTGATTATCGATTGTGTGCGAGCTGGGAACGGTCAGCGGTCTGGAACATGAGCGGTCAGCAACCTCGTCCCCAGGGCCTTCTCGGTCGTTTTTCAAAATGGCGGTCCCGCGGTTACCGCCATTTTGAAAAACGACCGAGAAGGCCCTGGGAACGAGGTTGGAGCGGTCAGCGGTCGGACAAGGCGATCACAACATGGCTGCCAGCAGCATGGAGCGAGATGTACGATCCCTTATCGAGACAGTTCAAAATCTATCCGATGTCATAATAACTACCCGGGATGCCCAAAGAAATGCCCAAGAAGTCTCTCGGGGAAGTACGACTACTACAAGTAGTTCTAACGTTGGATCGTCCGGCTCCAGTGGCCCCAGTGCTACGTCGATTACAACAAGTACTGCAAGACCACCGACCGCCCCAATTTCAAGATTTAGGCGCCTAAATAATAATCGCAGGCTATCTCAGGGCTTTACTGGGAGGCGTCGTACTCCAAAACCACCAGCCAATAGTGTTTTTATGTGCGATATTGTTTTATTAAGTGGCCCCATGGCCACTTCAGTGCCACGGCAAGGAACTAAACTTATTCTATCCCAACGAGGTCATGTACTCACTGGATGCCGTTTTAACAAAGCCATGACAGAAATTGATGTTGAGACGACCATCATTGAAGCATTCGGCGATTTAATCCCTGCATTTACAGAGATCGAAATCCTTCACTCTGTTCACCACTCTTTGGTCAAGCCTGCCCTTGTCCCTGGACAACAAGGAGTAGATGGCACAATTATCCACAGGCTGTTCAAGGCAAAGAACAAGCCTGTCTATGTTAGGCCGAGCATTGCTCTTTTACATGAACTAGAACAGGTATGTTATTATGTCATGTTATTAAATATGTCTCTCATGCACCCTCACAGACCCTCATCAACTCTCATCATGAAAGTGTGAGTTAAATCTCAGCTTAGCTACTCTTGCCACAATTTGATGTTTGCTTTACTGTATTTTTAGTGGCTTGAAGGTGGGGCCCAGACACCTTGCCCCCCATTTCAAGGTTGTTTGAAAATTTATACACATATCTACACGTCCCTATTGTTCTTTTCACACCTATTGAAACAGCTACAGAAAAGAACAATAGGGATATTTAAAGTTCTTAACTAACAATATTAGCGGCTGTGACTGTATAATAGGAAGTACATGTTATGCATTATGGAACATGCAAAATGGGAAATCAGAGGCCTGGTTTGAGTACTTATTCACATTTGATAATAAATTGTTTCATTCTTATTGAATCTGTTGTCAGGAAAATGAAGAGGAGGAAAATGAAGAGGAGGAAAGCAAAGATGTGGAAAGCAAAGAGGAAGAAAGGAAAACAGGTAAAATTGTATTATGGAGATTCTGCAATGCCCAGGGGACTAAGGGAATTTAAAACTCACGGATGGTTGAACTGGGTGTGAGCAAAGGAATTAATTGAAGTGATAGAGACATTTTACTCCAGGATCACCTTGTTTTTTTTAGCAAAGGGATAGAGCAAGTGCCCCTGTCTGTCTTCATTCAGATGGGATCCCTCTCACAGGCTTCAGTAATATAATCACAAACCAGTCTCATCCTTTCCAGTAGAGCATGTTATAAAATATATTTGCTCCAAGGAAATTATCAAATCAGGGTTGATAGCATTTCAAGTAACAACTTTATTGTTCTGGCTATTATAGAACATAGTGATGGCGAAGATCTGATGAATGCGGCATTCACAGACAGATCGACATCAACAATTACATCCACTGATCAAGGTAATTAGCTCATCATTCATTTATCAAAGTCTTGCTCCCAGGGAGGGTACTTGGGTAGAAACATGAGGGGGGGTTCAACATATTTTTTTAAAGTATATTATATGGCTCAGGTATTTTTGGGGGTTTGAATTTTGGAGCTCTGTCAGACTCCTCCATCATGTTTCTACCCGAGCACCCCCCAGTGGTCTTGCCTAATACCCTGTTCAGCATTCCTCACACAAGACATAAAGTATCATGGTGCAATCACAGTGAGGAATACATCCCAGTGGGGCAGCCAGATTATTTTCCCTAGGCTATTGTATTCTCATGGCTGAACAAGTGTCATACTAGCAATTGTTTTAAAACGTTGATGCTGATTTTTACCAGATGCCAATACTGTGGAAGATAGTAGCAGTCCAAGCACCTCTTCACACGATCTCACTGTTAACCCCCTGGTCGAGCACCTTGGAACTCCAGGTGAAGTACAATTGTTTTATTTTTTATGTTTTTTTTGCGAGTGACTTACGCTTGACTTCACTTGAGGTTACATTACTTGTGGCCTGTACTGTAACTTGGAATTCCAGAAGGGTAATGTAAATGAAACCCAGAATTCCAGGGGCAATGACATAACTACAATTTCCAGGGGGAAACACAAAAGTATGGAATTCCAGGGGTAATACTTGATATCAATGAATCAGAGGTCCTCAACAGGGGGTGCAAATTTTAAATGCAAAAGCCTAATTCCAGCTGTGAGTTGAAATCTAATCATGATGCTAATATTTTAACAGATGCCAATACTGTGGACAATGGCAGTCCAAGCACCTCTTCACATGATCTCACTGTTAATGGTAAATGTACAATCATGTAGCTTTATCTCAATCTTTGTAAATTCATTTGGAACCTGTCTGCAACCTACCATACATTATAAGAACCTTGGAATTAAGAAATTAGGCTAGAATTTGCCATTTTATACACCATTTATATAAGAACCTTACAGTAAATGTATAAGAATTTTTTCAAAATTATTTAGCCTAACCTTGAAAAAACAGGTTCTTATACGCAGGTTTTTACTTTATAGCAAACCCTCAATTGACTCTGCTATGTGTCATTTTTTGTTTCTTTCAAGGTGGCCCAGAAGTAGCTATTGAAGGTGCAGATTATGCGATGGTGGTGGATGGACCTAATACTGAGTTTGTTGAAGCTTTGCTGTCTGGTGCTGAAGAAATAGTCAGGATTAACAGAAACAATGTCCTCCGGGATATGATAATGATCTTCAAAAAGCCAACGATCCTTTATTGCGCCTTGCAATTTACAATAGTTGATGTAAAAGGAGAAGACGAAGTGGGGATCGGGTCTGGAGTTACACGGGAAGTGCTAAGTATCTTCTGGCGAGAATTTAATAACTCCTTGACAATAGGTGCGTCTGAAAAAGTGCCTCATATCAGACATGATTACCAGAGGTCTGAGTGGGAAAGTGCTTCTCGTATCCTGGTTTTTGGTTTTATTAGAGAGCGCTACTTTCCAATTGCGTTGTCAAGGGCATTTATTGCTTCATGCCTGCTTCCCGAGGATGACATCCCTGCAGACTGGTTGCTGAGTGCCTTTTATGATTATATGCCAAGTGATGAGAGTGAAACTGTCAAGAAAGCTCTTGCTAGTGATAGTGAGGATACCTCTGGCAATGATGAGCTCATTGATGTGCTTTCCAGTTATAAGTGTTTCCGAATTCCATCCAAGGAGAATCTGCCTACAATCCTGAAGGAGCTTTCACACCAAGAGCTCATCCAGAAAGCCAAATATATATCAAGTGCTTGGCTGCCAATTGTCAAGGTCTTGAAGCCATATAAAGAGTTCCAGAGCATCACTGATTTGACAAAGTTCTATGACAACAAGAGGCCCACAACTAAGAAGGTGTGCAAGTTGTTTGTGGCAAATCCTGTAAGCGATGGTGAAAAGGAAGTATTTGACCATTTGAAGCGATTTGTGAAGTCTCTTGACAGCCGTCTACTTGGTGCATTCTTGCAGTTTATCACAGGAAGCAACGTTATCACTGTTGAGAAGATAGATGTGGGTTTCAGCAAGGAGATAAAGGAAAAGCGCCTGCCAGTCGCCCATACTTGTGGCCCACTGCTGGTTATTCCCTCAACGTATGAATCATACAATGAGGTATCTGAAGCATTTATGAACATCCTAGGGTTAGCAGCAAACTGGGGCTTTAGCATCATTTGAGATGAAAACATCCCTGATAAGGGTTGAACACACCTGAAGGAGGAACACACTGAGGAATGTTGAACTTTTTTAGGATTTTTTTTTTACTTTTCTGATAAAGTCTTTTTAATTTGTGCTGTCACGTTGGTCAATAGGGCTTTGTACAGTAGTCTGAAACTACTGTAAAAGACAATCTAGATAGTTGTTTAGATGACCAGATTTTGAATGGGGCACAGACTACTAATGTCAATTGCCCTATATCACTATGGCGTCACGGTTTGTTTACATAGTTGAAAAGGCCTAATGAATAATGGGAAATTGGCGAAACCTTTTTCAGCTTAATCTGGTAAATATCCATGTGCCTTTGTTTCGATTTCCACAGTTCTAATACCAAGTTTTGCTTCATGTTTATTCTTTTTAGGGACCATAATACTTTGCATAAAACAAAAGGGTTTGTTTTGGTGTGACGTCATAGTGATATAGGTCAATTTTATATGTTAGTTAGGCTCCCTTGTACCGCACTTTTTATTAGAGCCTCCATCTATAGAGTTCTGGTTTATTGTTGTTGTTGTTGTTGTTAATTGATCAGTTGAAATTGATTATCATATTATAATTGACCACCCCCTGCGAAATGGATTCCAAGCTTTTTTGGAAAACAGTTAAATTGAATGGAATTCCATCGAATTCAACTGTTTTCTAAAGGATTCCAAAATGCGTTTTTAAACGCCTATTTCTGTCAGGGAAAGACTTCTGGAATTCCCTTGAATTCAATGCAATTCCAGAAGGATGCTTAAGAGAAGGTGTCAAATGTTTGGAAAAGAATGGAATATAGTTGAACTCTCGGCTTAATTAACAGACTAATCACAGTTCCAGCAAATTCCAAACAATTCCAAACTAATTTTGACAGCTCGAAACATAATGCAGACTCAACAACCATAGAATGCAATGTTTGGCGGTTGAAAACACGCAACACAAATGCGGGCTCAAAAGAGGTCAGGAGAGTTTAGGAAGTTCACCTTCGTCCATTAGACCTTATCATGGGATTGTACAACGTGGGAATATATCCTGTATATTACAGGTAAGTAAAGAGAGCACGTACCTTATCAATGGATTGAACATGTTGAGTGTAAACGGATTTCTAAGGCTGCTCAGACTAGCTGACAGGCGCAGCCGTTTAATATGTATTATACCTCGAGTTTTGAACAGCTTGGACAGCCTGGTTTGAACGATTTCTAATCTTATAGAACTCTGAAAATGCTAGCATATCATATTTTACATGCTTTTGGTATTGATATTTAGTTTGGAGAGTATATTTGGGGCTCCGAGTTGATGTATTTTGGCTGTGCTAATTCTGCAGAGGTGCACCACATGACTTAACGGGCGCGTAGTCGTTATAATCTTGTGTTACGGCGGCGTAAACACTTTAAGCGACGAACTATATGAACTGGTGCTTTCCCTACAGCAATGTTTGCATTCTAATCTAAACCTCGGGTCTCGGTGGCTCGACATTCTCGGATTATTTACCATTCGTTAAGTTGGCATCTGAGTGCCCCTCACTTTCGTGTCATCCCGTGCGAGGGTCGATCTGATCGTTCAATCGTTCAACGCGAATAGTACAAATAGCAAGTAATAGTATTTCTTCGTCTAAATGCTACTTTATACCATAATATTTCGGATAGGTGTGTTGGATATTCCAGCGGAGTTAAATATCTTTTCATTCGAACGTGTAGGTTTTTTGCGTGAGTAGAATATTAACAGCTAAGATGGATTAAGTTACTGCGGTGTTAATTCAAACAGTCTTTACCTGAAGGTTCTACCGTGTATAAATAAAGCTTTTACTTACTTACTTACTTACAAAAACACTTAGAGCAGATTTCGTATGACTGTGAAAAGTACCGTGACAAAGTTGTTCCGCGCCGCGACCGTGAGCGTACCGCGACTACGCGATTTCATTGGCGATTTAATTCCATTTACAGCAAGCCAGGTTCCGTACCGCCACCGCGACAGTACCGCGCCGTACCGCGGCACTTTTCACAGTCATACGAAACCTGCACTATTATGTTATAGCTAAAGAGAAAGTCGGCTTAGAGTAGGCAGGCTGTAGCAACAGTTAGGATAATTTAACACCAAACAATTTAGGAACAAATGTATTTTTTTCAACATGGCCTTTCTTTCATACAATTGTTTTTTCTTAAATGTGTAGCGGGAAAAGGCGTTGTGATGTGCACACGGCATCTTTCTCATCCAAAACGGACTAATTGGCCTTGCGGAGGAATTGCTGGGGCAAGTTCCATTAAAGTTTTACAAAATGAAATGCAAATTTACGTAGATAATATAGGTTTTATACCAAAAGTAAATGCATCGGTATTAGAAGGCATGTTTTCCGAAAGATTCTATTAATTTCAAATATATTCCATTAATTTCCAATAGATTCCAGTGAAGTTCAAATAAATTCCAAAAGATTCTATTAAATTGCAAGAGAAATGAGACAGCTAACGCCAGACAATTTCGTGTATTTCAATTCCATTGAATTCAATGGAATTCTACGGATATTTCCAAGCTCTAAAACGATGCTTGGAATTCCAAGGAATTCCATCGAATTCTATGTTCGAATTTACCATGAAAATTAACACCTTCATTCCATGGAATTCCATGGAATTTCCATGGAATTTCATGGAACTATTCCATGGAATTCCTTTCAATTTCCATGGAAATCCATGAAATTCTAATGGATGTTTCGCAGGGGACAGTGCTACAGAAGCAATAATTCTACTACATTTCAGCATCATGAATATTCTCCCTTTTTATTATGTCTGAAAGAAAATCATTGTTTCTGTTGCATGTTCATTTGAGAGTTGCAGATCATTACTTGTACTTGAAAGAAAGATTATTTACAATCAAACGTTTAATGCCAACATTATACAAAGATATTATTATTAAAATGTTAATAAAAGTATTTATATCCAGTATAGTTATGTTCTTCACCAGCATCCAGTGTTCCTTGTAAGGAAAAAAATGATACTGTCCAGTAGGTACACCACAAATGGATACAAAATTTTCTGAAACACAATTGCGATTATCACTAAGGAAGGCTACCTTTATGGACCCAAATAAGTGTTTCTGAAAATATAGCAAAATATAGAGCACTTGTAAACTTTTTTCAATACACAGGTTTCAGAGGAAGATTTGTTATATCTCTTGATGGCTCTTACTATTATTGTATTCCTCCAGTTCACCACAACATGCAATGAACATAAAGTTATGTTTTGACACAATTCTTGTAGTGTGTTATTTTATGCAAACCAATCAGTTCTGAATAGAATTACTTTTAGAGCCCAAAGTCTTGTAATATGACAATGTTTGCTTGAAATGGTCTATTCCATTGTTGCCATCATCTGAAAGAGGGTCCACTCTGTGCTGGATGAGCTGGAGTTCCTGTTCTGTAAGGATCACGTGTGATTCTGGGACAACTACATTATTCTCTGTGATAACATCTGGCAATGGACCATCATAATCAATGCCGTATACTTCCCAGTTTGTGACTGTTGAATCACTTGGAGCGGTGAGTAGAGAAGTGTTCCACAATGCTAGTGGTGAATGGTGCCCAGTGGTTCTGATACCATGGTGGTTCCATTGGCTTCTAAACTCAGACAATGAAGCATTGATTCTTGGGAGGAACACATACTCTAAAGCCAACAAGTGAACATCATCTAATGAATCAAGTAGTTGGCTGTTTTCCAAAAATTTGAATAGATCAATGTAAAATGCTGAAGATACCCTGTTAACTTCAGCCCATAGACGCTCTATCCTCTGATTGTGAACACTCCGACCTGCAATAAAGCTACCCCTGTCACTTCCCCTGTTTGCAATCATATACCTAGCTACATCAATGTTTTCCATCCCTTGATCACCCCGGACACGTGATGGCAGACCGAAGTCAAGGACTCCATCCTCAAATAGACTGAGTACAGTATTGGCTTTGTTGTTCATGAAACATTTCAAATAGACTATAGCCCTGCTAAAACCGTCAATACAACCGTGAATCACAAATCTCCAAGAAATCAGTTTATGGTTCGAATCTATATGCCAAAGGTGGTTGGCACCAGCAACATCGTAAGTTCTCCTATAAATGGCAAACCTTGTTCTTACTGCCCTTCCAATATTATCAATCCTTTGCAGACTTTCTCGAACTCTTGACCTTTGTACCTTTATCCCTTTCCCTGCTAGACTTCCTCTGACATAAGATTCTCCACTATAGGGTGTTAGTCCTAAGGTGTGCTCGATTTCTCTGTCTAGTTCTTCGTCCGAGATATCACAAAACCCATCTTCCACACCGAGTTCAATCCTTTTGCGATACAGTGTTTTTTCAGAAATATTCAGAAACCTTGCAATGTTTTGCCAGGACATACCAGTCTCACGAAGTTGCTCAATCAAGTTTTTTGGAATATAGTATGCTGGCCTTCCTCCCGTGCTTTTTAAACGTTCCAAATGAATTCCCTGTTGTCCGGATTGCCCTGGCCAGTTTTCAAGTGCTTCAGATAAGTTCTTAAGTAAAACGACAAGGCTGTCTGTGAGTTCCGCAAGTAGAGTAGTATTTTGCACCGTACTTAGATGTGTGGAGACAGCCATCAAAACTTTCGTTTGCTCTAGGAGTGCCCGTTCGCACATTTCTAAAATGATCTTATCTCTTGACTGATACGCTGAGCTGATTCTTTCGACACATTTACGGAATGAGTGGAGTAACTCTTGAAAATCATCCGAATCGATAGCAATAACATTTGCCGCCATTTAAAAACAAGCAGTACCGCTGACGACCGCTGACTTTCCGCTGACTAAAATCTCTTTCTCATCCCCAGTTTTGTTTTTTCAAAATGACCGAGAAGACCCTAGGAACGAGGTTGTCGCCTAACAAGTAAATCAATCGATATTCTCGTCTAGTATTTTCTCGTCTAGTGATTTTTGTCTCGTCAACTAAAGTGTAAAACTCGTCTAGTGATTTTTTTCTCGTCTAGTAAAGTATAAAACTGGTATACTAAAGTGAAAAACTCGTCTACTAAAGTGTAAAACTCGTCAACGAAAGTGTAAAACTCGTCTACTAAAGTGTAAAACTCGTCTACGAAAGTGTAAAACTCGTCTACTAAAGTGTAAAACTCGTCTACTAAAGTGTAAAACTCGTCTAGTGATTTTTTTTCTCGTCTAGTAAAGTGTAAAACTCGTCTAGTAAAGTGTAAAACTCGTCTAGTAAAGTGTAAAACTCGTCTAGTGATATTTAATTCTCATATAGTAAACTTTATTTCAATACACTTTTGTCCGGTTCGGCTTGCCATAGCCTTTGGCATTAGACGTGTGGGCATCGAGAAGAGCTACGTCTTGGGGAAAGCTTCGCCTCTGGATCAGCTTCAGGATCTCGTTTTCGGCTTGTCTGTACTCTTCTACACTTATTGGACGTAGCTCGCCGCCGAATTCCAAATGTTGAGCGATCGATCGTTTTTGTCGTGCAGTTTGCAGCTTGGACCTATAGCGGAGCATCCAAGCAACTACCTTCTTTAACTTTGGCCAGCTTGAAACGCGTGCAAAAATCTCTTCGATATTCTGCTCAGTTTCTTTTGAATTGAGCGGCCATGGTTGTGGCGGATTTCTTAACTTCTGGGTCGTCGTCTTGCAAATCTTGATCTCCCATACACGCGGGTCGCTTGGGCCACTGTTCTTCTGGACCTGATAGGAATAGGGGTCCTTGTAGCCAGCGCTCGTTTTCAAGCAGCTCTTGGGCGTTAAGGCCTCTTGAGGCGTCATCAGCAAGGTTGTTATGCGTATCAACATAGCGCCACTGCGAAGGAATGGATGCATCGCGTATCGTTGCCACACGGTTCGCCACAAATGTTTGGTATCTCGACTTGTCGTTTTCTATGTACCGAAGTACACATGTACTGTCAGTCCAGAAGATTGATTGGTCGATGTTGATGTCGATTTCCTGGCGCACCATCTTGTCCAGTCTTGTTGCGACGACGGCCGCAGACAGATCCAGTCGGGGTATGGTAAGTGGTTTGATTGGAGCCAGCCTTGACTTTGCCATGAGGAGTGAGCAATGAACCTGACCTTGCTCATTGCCTATGCGCAGATAGGAAACCGCACCGTAGCCGTACTGGGATGCGTAGGAAAAATGATGCAGTTGAGCATTTGTGTCACGTCCAAATTCCTTGGGTTTCAAACATCGGTCGATAGAGTAGTCCTCTAGCCTTGGGAGGTCGACTAGCCATTCGCACCACTTCTTAAGATGGCTGTCTGGAATGGGATCGTCCCAGCTGAGCTTCTGACGACACAGGTCTTGGAGTATTGCCTTTGCCGGTAAGATGAAAGGCGCCGCGAAACCCAGGGGGTCATAGATCGAGCTTACAATGGACAGGATGCCTCTTCATGTTTGTGGCTTGTCTTTTTCTTGTGTCATGTACCCGAACTTGTCCGTTGAGACGTCCCAACGCACACCGAGTGCGCGTTCTTGGATGGGGCTGCTTAGGTCTAGATCTTTTGCGGACGGAGCTCTCTCAGATTCAGGAATCGACTCCAGGACCTTCCTAGAGTTGGACGTAAACTTCGTTAGACGAAATCCTCCTCTAGATAATAACTGCCGGAGCTCGCTCTGAAGTTGGATGGCTTGGTCTTCCGATTCCACAGACTTCAAGCAGTCGTCTACATAGAAATTCCGTCTGATTGTGTTGATGGAAGCTTCATTGAAATGATTTGTGTTTTCCTGGGCCGTCTGGCGTAGCGCGAAGCTGGCGCAGCTTGGGGACGATGCTGCGCCAAACAGATGGACCAGCATCTGGTACTCTACCGGATCACTGCGAAGGTCTCCATCGGGCCACCAAAAGAAGCGGAGGGCATTGGCGTCTTCGGGAGGTACCCTCACTTGTAAGAACATTCCCTCGATGTCCGCCATAATTGCTAAAGGTTCAGTTCGGAATCTTGTCAAAACTCCCACGAGTGAGTTGGTGAGGTCCGGCCCCTGTGAGAGCTGACCGTTTAGGGAGGCGTTTCGGTATTTTGCGGAACAATCAAAAACAACGCGCGTTTTTTCAGTTTTTTTCGGATGGAAGACAGGGTGGTGAGGGAGGAACCAGGTCACGTGACCGGGAGTGACGTCATGAGGGATGCGTCTAGCAAAACCCTTAACCAATAGATCGTCCATGAATGCGGTATATTTGCTTAGTAGTACTGGTTCCTTCGTCAGTCTCCTCTTGAGATGCTCTAGCCGAAATTCGGCCATGTGGCGGTTATCCGGGAGATCAGGATATCCTTCCTTCCACGGATTACCAATTTGGTAGTGGCCGTCGACTAGCTCTATGGTGGATTTCATGTGTTCCAACGCTCTCATTGTCTTCTTGAGACATGGCCACATTTGGCTCGTAAGTAGAGTCGTTGAACTCCATATTGCAGTACTCTTCAAACTGCTGACTCAAGTGTGCGTCGGTTCGGATCGAGTTGGCTGTGCGTCGCGCACTTCCGCCTCTCTTTAATGGGCCATTGATGACCCATCCGAGCTCGGTCCTTGTCGCGTATGGCTGGCCGGGCTGACCTGACATCACCTCCTTCGGCTCCAGAGCTCTAGGGACATCGCTTCCTACTAAGAGTTCTACGTCCTTGTCGATCTCAGCAATATCTACATCTCTGAGGTGTGGCCACTCGCGCAGATCCCGTTGACTCGCCCTGTCCTTGGTTGTCACCGGAAGAAGTGGTGTTGAAAAGACTCGAGGTAGCTCCATCACAGTGTTTTCATTTAGATCACTGATTTGCAAGTGGAGCATAGTTGTCTTGTGATCCTTGTCGGCTGAGTCTATTGTGGTTAGCGATAGTGTCGTATCTGTTCCCTTCGCGCGTAGTCGCTTCATAAGAGATTCGGTACAAAACGTCGTGTTGGATCCGGTATCCAGGAATGCGTATGTCTCGACAACTGTTCCGTATCCTGGTAGCTTGACCTTAACCGGCACGATAGCTAGACTGGTATTGGCTCTGTTGACGCTGTCGGATCTCGCTCCGATATATCCGCTGGCACCCTCATCCCTATCTTCACTATCTATATCTTGGGGTGGCTTACTCGAATCAGCCTTGGGCTTCCTTGTTTCCTCTTTTTGTGGCTGTTGGGCGTTGCCATTGGGAGTGAAGGGGTGTAGGAAAGTTGAGTGTTTCGTCTTGCAGTCATCGACCTTACAAAAACTATCCTTCGGGCAGTCCTTCACTAAATGACCAGACATTAGACAATTCCTACACAGTCCCTTTGCGTTGACTACTTTAAAACGGTCATCAACGGACTTACTTCGAAAGTCACTGCACTGAGAGAGCCAGTGACTATTGCTGCACAGAGGGCACTGCGGGCGATTGCGTTGCGCGCCTTGCTGACTGTCGCCTTTCTGGTCTGCGGAGATTCCGAAAGAAGCTCCTCTTCCTGAATTAGCGCCTTGGTCGCGGTTACCGGTTCTCTGTTGCCTTGGTCCTTGACCGTTGCTAGGGGTGGAAATGTCGCCGAAAACAGGATGCGATGCTTTCTTTTCTACGAACGAGGCGACGTCTTCTATCGTGATCTCTCGTCGCTGGCACTCCGAGATGTCGTCGGCGATGTCACGCCACCTACGCTTCATATAAAATGGAAGCCGGTCGACAATCTTCTTGAGGCAATCTGGGTTATTAATGCGACTTAGATAGCCTATATCCTTCAGTGCATTCTTGCAAGTTGTTAGAAGGATGGAAAATCTTCGTAAGTCTTCGCTCTTCTCTGCCCTTATGGGGGGTCCTGTTGTCACGCGCTCCACATATGCCGATGCTATCTTGTATTCTTGGCCATATCGCTCTTTGAGAAGGCGCCTTGCTTCTGCGTAACCCTCTTCGTGACTCATGGACAGACAACTCCGCATCAGCTCGTGTACATCGCCGGTCGTGTACCGCACAAGATAGTACAGCCTAGCGCTACTGCTGTCGGTCCTTGACTCGATCAAGCTCTCGAAGGCTCTTATGAAACTCAGGTACTCGATCGGGTTTCCACCAAAAGTCGGTAGCTCGGGTTGGGGAAGCATCAGCGCTAGTGTATGTTGCTGCTGTTTGAGTAACAGATTTTCCATTTGCTGCATCGGGCTTGGGTAAGGCTGCATGAAAGGCATTGGTTGCTGGCCGTAATAGGGCGTGGTTGGATGTCCGTAGGGCGTCGGCTGCTGTTGAGTTACGGCCTGTGGTGCATGATACCAGTCCTTTGCATCTGAGTTCAGTTTGCTAGCGAGGGGAGTAGTCTGATCTTTCCTTTCCTTTACCCAGGGGTTCTGGATCGATTCTTTGGGGGGACCGGTAATCTCTTCTTTAGGTTTATCGTAGTGCGTGAAGGGCGTGTCTGGCCCTTTGTTTTGTTTAAGCCATGACTCTACGGGAGAACTAGTAGGGATAGGGTTTTCTTGGACCAAACTTAGGATCTTATAGCTCGCCTTGCTTCCTTCAGCCTTAGCTAAAGCCTTCTCTTCTGCTTCCGCCTCTGCTAGTCCCGCCTCGATTTCAAGCTATCTCTTTGCTTGTTTCAACTGCAGCTGCCTTTGTTCTATCTCATTTAGCTTTTGTAGAGTTGCGGCCTTGGCGATTCGACCAGCTTTCTTAGCTGAGAGCTTCGCCTTGGTGCTTGATATTGTGCTGCTTCTAATACTCGAAGACCCTTCACCTTTGCCCGATTGGCTGACCGAATCGTTCGGTTGTACGAGAGATTGTGCAGGTGCGGGAATACTTTCTGACTCGCTCTCTTTCTTGGAAAGGTCGCATATGCGTTTCTTAAGGCGGGAAACCAGTTCCTCGACCTTGATTTCTTCGAATCGAAAATAATCGCTCGATTCCTCAATCTCTAACTCTTCGGTCAGTGTATCGTGGTACAGCGCATGGGCCTTTTCTAGGCTCTCCAAACAAGATGCTAATTCGGTAAGTTTCTTTTCAACTTCTGTAACTTCGTCTAGATTCTCGATGATAGCTGCAATTTCATTGCGTTTTTTAGTCAGAAGACCCTTCGCGGTGCTTCTGTAGCGTTTAAGCTGTTCGGACATTTTCGGAGGGGCAGTGGCGACTCCCGACACGACTTCGGATATTTCCGACTCGTTTACGAACTTGATCGCGGCCTTATCGGTGGTCATAATCCCCTTTTAGCATTCCAATCATAGTTCCGGAAGTTTGAGGTTCCTTTAAAGAATTCCGATCATATTTTTGAAGTGATACTACTCAATTGTTCATTGTTCCTTCAGATACAAGTGTGGATTTCAAATCAAATGCTAGCACTTCCAGTCGTAGATAAATGTTAAAGTAGAGACAAATTCAAACTATGTAGGCTTCAAAAAAACAAGCAAAACCATGCATTCAAACGCAACAAACAGTAGTTCAGTTTTTCCAGGTTTAATCAAACAATCTTCAGGCTTGAATCAGTTGAGTCGGAATGTAGCAGATTTCTAAATACTAAATCAGTTGAGTCGGAATGTAGCAGATATCTAAATACTAAATCAAGGCTAAATCGATATATTGATGGCTACATGTGAATAATGTCGACCAAGTGCTGGTGACGATTATGTTGTTCGATGCTGCAGTAATGCTGGTTTGAACTAAGAATCAAACAATAAAGGAAAATTTAACTCGATGCGCGTGACTTACAATGCGTGGCTAAATAGTGGAAAATCATGTATAATACGCCTTACACAACAGTAGTCAATCATTACAATTAACCTAATAATTACTAAATAGGGCTATAGATCTTACTTTGGTCTCCTGGCTTGCTTGTTCGGGTAGAATAGATAGAGGTTGAAATCGAATAGGTAGCGTAGCTGAGTAAATTATGTTGTTGTAAACTAACCCGAAACGAGCTCTAAGCTACTTTCTTACCTAAGAGTTGCCCTTGAATGTGATTGGCTAATAAGTCATTAATTTGGATTGCGTTACACGCCGCTGTTGATTAAGAAAAATCTGATTGATTGATAATTGATTGTTTGCGAATATAAAGCTAACATGAAGATCCGGAAGACAATGCTAACGTGAAATTTCCAAGGCGGAAGAATGTTAGACAGCACCTCAGAAAGTTAAAGAAGCAACGAGGTCGCGCTAGGGAGAGTACCAAAAGAGTTAATGATAGAATGCGAAGCCAGTACAAACGACGGTACAAAACTGAAACTTACAAAGTTAAAGAACACGTTTTGATAAGATACACGAAAAAAAACGCGGAAGCATAGCATCTAAAAAGCGGTATGTTATTGAGGGCGTGGTAACTAAAAAGAGCAAGAATAGCGACTCGTACAAAGTGCGTTTTATTCCACCAAACCAGACAGATGAAAAAGAAGAATGGATTTCGGTTGAAAACATTGTCGGGAAAACTGTCATCTCAGACAAGAAAAGGAAAGTGCTCAGTAAAAAACTGCTTGTGCCCCTGGAAACTGTAGACCGATTCATTTACAGAGACTTTTCGGACTTTGGTTTGACGTTGGTTTATAATCCCCCTGGTAATGGAGAACATTTGGGGACATTTGGGGGCCACATAACCCTTCAGGCAGCGGCCAACATTTACAATATTCAAATCACCATTTTCTCTTCCCTTGGAGCAGACGCTGAGCCCATTACCAACGTACTGCTAGGGCACTACGCAGAACAGCACGGCGAACATTACGTATGCGTCAATGGAGATACGCCCTTCCCAGAGTTGACCTCTTCTCAGACGGATAGTGATCCAAGCCAGAACTCGGATGTAAACGTTTACAACGATACTGCAGAGTCAGTAACTCATGATCCGCAAAATCCGTCAGAGGAGCTCTTTGACAAAGCAAATCAAAACGACATCAACAATCAGTCCGCCCCACTTAGCCCGCAGCTGGTAGAACCAGCAGTACTATTTGTCCCAGACGAAGGCATTTTTGTTGTTACTCATGAAAATGGAAACTCTGCCTTTAGCATGGACGACTTGCCAAACGAACTATTGGAAAATACAATTTGATGGCTCTCGAATCATCTGGTTTTTCATGGCCGACTCACTTATGAAATGTCATGGCAACCCTCAATAATGTCAGTAAGCGATTTCGTGCTATCACTCCTCAATTCATACATAAGCTACCAACGCTATATTTTTCTAATGGCGGAGAGATTGGCACTATGAGCGCGAGGAAATTGGTTAAGAAATATGGTCCAGGCAGCGGGATTATTCTTGAACTGAAGCGCATCATTGCCCACCCGAAATGGATGAATGCCTGGGTAAGATTGCAACGCACAATACAGCGTGAGTGGTCCGTTGTGCTAGCCATTTTGTGGAAGACAGTGAGCCTTTCTAAACTAGTTGGACTTGAACGTTTTTTTTTAAACGTTGGTATCACGCAGAAAGAGGTACAAAGTTTTGACCGAACGGTATTATTAGAGGCATTGTGATTTAAGTAGCATTTTGTATTTATTTGTGTTCAAAATATCGAACTTGTAAAGAACAATGCAAACAGTCAGGTCGTGGTGGAATCTTTGTCTTCTTTTCTCTTCTTTTCACTTTTTGTAGCCTTTTTAGTTTACTTGAAGGTAAAGGGGTTACGCTAGCCCATTCGTACTTTTTCTTATTTCCTCTTTCCGCGTGAATACCTATGCTATATATATATATATTCACAAACAGTTCGTTTTAACACCGTATGTTGGACTCCACACAGCGGAAATGTTTCATACAGACTGGCCGTGAATAACAAGTTTAACATACTATTGTAGTTTCAGCTTTGCACGCCGTAGGCTGCATTCACGAATTAAACTACAAGTGATATCATGATAAATGGCTTACGTCATAGCTTTTAAAATGGTTTGAGTCAATCTATCCATTCGTACCAGAACTTATGCTCATGTGCTCATGACGTTAGCTATGTTTTGTTAGTTTCTGTAATACCTTTTCTAATAACATTTGTTGATATATTGGATAAGTATAGATTTAAAAATAAATTTACTTCTTTAAAAATTAAGCAAGTGGTTATTGGTCAGGATCAAGGGGAGGTGAGAGAAGGGTACTTGCAATATAAAAACTGCTGTTGGGTTGCCTGTGTGACGGGTTGCCTGTGTGACGACGGAACCAGAAGTCAATGACAAACCAGAAGTCAATGAAAATCAAGGTCGATTCATGCCATGCACTTTTGCTGTTTCCTTCTCCTGCTTGTAGCTATGGGGTTCCGCTACGCGGGTGCCTTCGCCTATAACGCCATTTCCGGTCCCTGTAATGCTATAACGTCTCCTTTGACCGATCACGTGACTCTCCGAGTGGATTTGATGATCGCCCCGTTAGGAACTTAAGAATACTGTTTTCACTTAAATCGCGCCAATTGTTATCTCTCGAATAGTTAATTATTACAAATTGCGACGGAGGCGTATTACAAATTGCGACAGCTTTTTTTTATTACAAATTGCGACGGAGATGTATTACAAATTGCGACAGCTTTTTTATTACAAATTGCGACGACTTTATTAGAAATTGCGACAGGTATTACAAATTGCGACATCTTTTTTACAAATTGCGACAGTTATTACAAATTGCGACTGTACAAACTTTGCTAAAGCGAGCCATCAAGTAAGCAAACAAATAAAATTATTTGTAATTTAATTTGGTATATTTTTTGTTGTTTTGCAAAAGAAAAACACTGTGTGACTAACCTCTCTCTTTCATCCACTTTATCTTTACAGAATTGGTAAAATATCGACGCAAAAGGCATTTAATAAATCCATGTTAAGCCAACACAACAACAAAATACTTTATTTGTCCTCTGAGATAATTAATTACATAGTATTGGAATATATTATAGCGGGGAGAACAAAGCTACTTAAAAATAGCAAAGGCTAGTCGAGTTAAGTAGCTAAAAGTCAGACAGATCATGTCAGGATTAAGTAAAGAGTACTATGAGGACAGAACTAAAAAATAAATAGTCTGTACCACTAACATTATACAACACACTAAAATAACATACGCACACAAAGATACAAGGGGCTAGAGAAGAGAAAAGCGCATCAGATATCTAAGTATGTATTAAGAATATGGTTTAGTAAAAGTTTCTTAAAATAATTCCTTCTATGTTTTTTAAAATCTTCCTGAATTGAGTTCCATAATTGGGCGCCTACAAAACGAATGTTGAATTTACCATAGTTCGTTCTTACTTTGGAAATGTAATACGAATCTTTCGAAGCTAGTCTGGTATTATATTTGTGAACTTTATTCACTGGTGTAAAGAAGTCCTGAAATATAGGTGGTAAAATGTTTGAATGAAAATCATGCATAAATAAAGCATTATTCATAAATATCAAGTCAGTGAATTTAAGTATTTCCAGACGAAAAAACAGAGGACTTGAGTGAGCACGGTATTCAGAATAAGTAATTATTCTGACTGCTTTCTTTTGTAGAATTATTAACGGTTTAAGTGTAGTTAAGTACGTAGTTAAGTACCCCAAGTTGTCACAGCATAAATAAGGTATGGATAAATTAAAGTATAATACAACTGTCTAAGTATTGAGAGGGGTACATAATGCCGAACCTTAGATAACATACCAACACTGCGTTTGATTTTCTTGGCAATATGTTGAACATGATTTTTCCACGTGAGATGAGAATCAATAAATACCCCAAGATATCTGATGCACTTTACTTGCTTCAACTGTTTGCCATCAATGTGTAGTCTGATTGAATGATTAATAATTTTTTGCCGTGGGTGAAAAATGATATAATTTGTCTTATCAGCATTCAGGGAAAGCTTATTTGCACAAAGCCAATTCGAGATATGTCTTAAATTATCATTAATGAGATATTCTAGTTGGATCAGACTACTGTTGGTATAGAACAGATTAGTATCATCTGCAAAAATATGAAAGTCAAAAAAAGAGCAACATTTGTTGAAGTCGTTGATATATAGGAGAAATAGAAGGGGGCCTAACACTGATCCTTGTGGGACACCATGGGTGTCGGGACTGTGATGTTCTTTTTTGGATGAAGCGACCGAACAGCTGATGGAAATTACACATAAAGATGGGAATCACATTTTTTAGCCAAAGTTTCAAGTTCCTTAACATGGTTCATACAGCCGATGGACGATGCCAAAAACAACAACAACAAAACAACTCCTGAACTATCAAAAAACCGAGATGAGAAAGGGGCTAACAGCCAACAGCAACAACTAATAATAACGAAATGATAAGTCTACAGTCCTGCGGCCTACTTGTGCCTTGATCGCTACGAATCGCGACTGTGAGAGCGAGACTCTTCGTCCGTGTGATAATCTGACTGTCGCCTATCTTTCCCAGATGACCTAGCGCTAGCGCAGTCCCTAAGACGGTGAAAGCCCTGGCAGTCCGAGCACTTGTGAGCGAATTTTCAAGCAGTTGATGGGGCCTTGCACCTCCCATTGTTCCAAGAGATGCAGAAAATTGTGGATGCTTGTGAGCCGCGGGGCTCCGCGTTGTCAGAAATCTTGGCGGGTGCGCCTGCAGCATGGAAGTTAAATAGTTCCGAGTCCATGACTGACCAATCAGAGCGACGCGTAGCAGCTGCGTTTTTGCGATAAGCCTCGTCATACTTTCGCCACACTGGGGTGCTAAAGCGCTGATAGACACGCAATATGAACATTTTATACAACATCAAATCGCGCCATCGATGGGGAAAGGAGGCTGCGAGAACCAGGCAATAAATGGAAAACGCCTCCATCCATGATACAATATCGCTGATTTCTCTTCGGTTCTTCTTGGGCGCTGACAAAATCACTTTGCCCTCGTAAACCAATTGACTTGATTCAAAATCTGAATCCTGCTCCAAGTTGGCCGGTAAAAGCTCAGACAAGTCAACAAATTTGCCTTGCAAGATTTGTGAAACGGTTTTGGCAGGAACCGGAGAAAACCCAGGGCCTATCACAAAACTTTGATCGAGCGCCCCCGGCGTAGCGCGGCTCGTAAAGTCGTCGAATCCAACGCTAGACCAGAGGAAAACGTTCCGGGAAATGTATAACTTGCCACAGCGGGTGACGAATAAGTATTCACAAAACCAGGAATCGCAGGCCTACCTTGAGCCGAAGAAACGAAACCTGTACGCCCAGTAGGAGCCAGAGGAGGGACATTTGCGGCTGCGGCGCTGGAGGCAGTAGATGTCGGCTGATGCACACTAGGCGAAGGGGAACCCAAGAGTTGCGCCGTGAAGGATGGAATTTGGGCCTGTAATGCTGTCTGAACCGCAAAATTGATCCACGCCATGAGCTCTGATGAAGGCTGGAGACCACTAGAAGGGCCAGCGGAGGCAACAGGACCGCTGGGAGCAACTAAGGGCGAGTAAGTCGCAGAGTGAAAGGAAGCACTCGAAGTAGGCGCTGAAGCCGTCGAAGAGCCAACGTGAAGCGATTCCGGCGCCGAAATCGACGATGAGGCAACGCTACTGTGATTTTCCGCATCCTCGAACATGGAACCAGCTTGCAAACTGTTTGTAGTTGTGCGAGGCATCATGAAGCGCTCCAAATAAACTCAAATGCTTAAACGCTTAGAAAACAAGCAAGCAACCTTGCATGATCGCACGATCCAGTGAGCAAGCACATGCAACATGTAAGCAAGGCGCCTGATCTTAGCGATGCACCGCTGACCACGAGGCGCTGCGTATGGGCTACAGGATGCACGGTGACAGAGTTTTAACCTAGTCAAAATGATATTTTATCCTCATTAAAATTCCAGGTTGGTTAACTATAAATTCGAGGGTGAAAATTTAAGGCTAGGTATCGCCTAGGTATCCTTAAAAGGGATACATTTGTTATAAGAATAAACCATGCAGGTGGGGTGTGTATGACTCGAGTTCCGCTTTTAGGCATTGCCTAAATCTATATATTATCAAGGTGACTTTGATCCTCACTTTATAACCATATTGTTATGGATGACCTCAAGGATAGTCCTATCATGGCCAAGCTTTTTATACTCTGGGCAGACATAGGAATGAAAGTGTCATCCTCCTTTTACAAAACACTTTTCCAAATTGACGGGCTGGGTGGTTTCATCGGGTTATTTTGATTGAGGAGTTTCTCACCAAATCCAAAAAGCACTTTGCGAATCAAAAGCACTTATCGAAACAATAACGCGAATGTCCCACCACATATCATAAAATTCCAAAAGTCTAAAGACTTCTCAAAAGTCATTTCAAACGTTTATACAGCCCGATTTCGTCAGTACATATAGCTCTTTTGGCCAGTCCTTAAGGAGATTGCATCAAATTCATTACCATTGACGTATTAAATCTGACTTGCCCGAATAAAAAATCTCAACTATTTGTGCCAGGATAGCCCAAAAGCTCTTTTGTTCCGCCAAATCTAAAACTGAGCTGAAAGCATTAGTGTTATGATTTAAGTTTAGTGAAAGAAATAAGTAAATAATAAAGGAACTACAACGTCCCCATTGTTGCCCAAATTAGCAACGCCTCGCGAATTCATATGTAAATAAGGCAACATTTTGAGCGCTAAAAATCCGGTGGCGCTGAAGCAGATCATCTTCTTATGCTCTAGGATATAGGCAACGTTTTGGCGCGCTCGATCAAACATATTCTCGTGGCAGCGGTTTCTCGCATAAGCATTCAAAGGGAAAAAATAAATTTCATAACTTCATGATCACATATGTTGTAGTTTGACTCCCCATGACCGTCCCACAATGTCGATATTAGAAGTATAACTGAATTTGTCTACAAAAAATCTAGCCTCAGTAGAAGGGTTATGAACCTCCTACTTGCGTACGTGAGTTCTTCAGGTTTGCTCGCCTTGGGTAGTGTTACAAAACCGCAAGGCTTAGATAAAATAATCAATGCTCAGACTCCATATTCACATATCATGTAAATTAATCCTTTATCTGTGCACAGCTAATGAAATATGGCGCTTGGCAAAATACTTTATTCGCGTTGCCTCGCAACGCTGACAGAGTGGAAAAGGGGGGAAAAGTCGTACAAAGTGAAAAACATTTTGATTCCCATCATCATGTGGGTATTTCGTTTTTTTCGAAGCAAAAGCCAAAACCTGGCATTCATCTGCCTGTCATGGGCCACTGAGGCATGCCACACCCCAAGTTTGCAGATATGACACAATAATATGTCAGCTTCATTTCGACCATTTTCCCTCATATTGAGGACTTCTAGAATTCACCCAAACCCTATCCCTCCAAAGTTTTACCCTATTATCGACAAGTTTGGGGAGAATGACCCCACCTACCGTCCTGGCTCTTTCTGATGCAACAAATGCAAGAAAAAGGCACCGAAGATGCTCTTTCCATTTGAAAATCAAGAAGACATTTCCAAGAGACCAAAGGTAGGCATATCCATATCAATTAATGTGATCCATATCAATTAAAGGGGCACTCGCACGCTTGCCTGACAAGCAAATAATTCAAATCGCAATCCAATTCCATCCTCTTGAAAATAGATAAAAGCACTATAGATTTACATTGATTAACAGTGGATTAAAGGTCATTTAACAAACCTGGACTGTTATTTTGGTTATTCCTGGTAAACTTAAGTGTATTTTTGTGATTAGAATAATAACTATTTTTTGACAGGTTGTACAAGAATTAAGCGTGTGAGTGCCCCTTTAATGTAATGACACAATCAATCCTACTGATACTGCTGAGGTATGCGATTGCACCATACTAGCATAGGGGTGGCATGTGCTCAAACAACCAAACCATTCCTGTAAAAGTTGGAAAGCCTGTCGAGCTAACTACCACCGTGGACGTGATACATACCGCTCACAGGGTTGCAAGCTGATGTTAGTTTTTTTAAATCGATGCGAGAAGAGAAGCTGCGATTCAAGCATTTTCTTTAGCGAGGAGACGCTGTCCGCCATGTTTGGAGATGCTTTATAAACATCTCTAACTTTTCTGTGAATGAAAGCTTGAAATTTAGACCATTTCATTTAATGGGAGCTGTCCATATAAGTTGAGTTAGTTTTGTTTTTAAAATGTGTTGCTCAAACCTGGGCAAATGTTGTTGTTGTTGTGCCTGGGCAGCCATTCAAGTGCGCGCGCCGAAGAAAAAAAACGAGCCAAAAACTCGTTGCTTGCTGGTTTGGGGTTTCAGATCGTTTAATGTTTTTAAATCTGTAAGCAATCAGTAACACAAACACTATAAGGGGCAATTTCAAAGTGAAATCACTAAAAAGGACGATTTCAAAAGTAAATGGACTTTGCTTGAAGTTAATCCGTGGCAGTGTTTGTTAAAAAAAATATTTAGGAAGTCAAAGATTCACTTTGAACAATAATAAAATTCACTTTGTTTTTAAAAAGCTATCTGGAAACACATCCAAACTGCATTCTCAAAGATTAATCATAAGTCTTTGCGCCAAAAACGTCACCATGTAGTTTTCCTCGGGCAAAACAGGTGAAGCGCGTGCGCCAAGAGAAAAACAACAAACTAAAGTCGCTGTTTTGGGTTTTCAGTAAAAATCGTTAACAAATTTTGTTTTGCCATCTACGCTAACACCCTTCAAAGACAGCATGAGTGAATTTATTCACGGATGATCAACTAGTCCTTAATATTATTTTTGTATTCTTAGGATGAAGAAATTTAATACTAGCAATTTGCTGAGAGGCAGTTTGGGACAATGCTAATAGGAAAAGAAGGAGATGTCATGCTTAAGCACTCTACATGGATAAAGATCAAAGAAAAACTTGGTGATATGAAAACGACAAAACTCTATTTATACAGTCATGTAAAAGAGAACAGCTCTTAAATTATGAAAGGAGAAAAGGCTTGTGAAGCAAAGAGTAAAAGAACACATTAAGTGATACTTACCAGTTGGTGAAAAATACCACTGCGCAAGGCTTGGAGGCAAAAGAAACTATTCAGAAATTTTTTTTTACTAGTAGGCATGATTAGACATTCCACATCTATACCTACAAGGTCAATGTAACCGTTTGCTTGCACTTATTTTCATAAAAATAATTGGCTGTAGGTGGGTCCATATATCCTGAAAAAATAGTTTTCCTGCCCTTGGCCACAATTTTGCCCTATTTTAACCCACCTAAAGCCAGTAAATAAAATTGCCAGTGTATGGATGCTCTTGTAATCAATTAGAAGACAGAATTTGTAACCCTCCCTCTAGGAAAAAAATAAACAACTGAGATGTGGTATCATGTTGCATGTTTTCTGGAAAAGGAGCTGAATTCCTTTTAATTTTTTAAAGTAGAGCCAAAATTGAAGCAGCAAGTTGATCAGCTTAGCAAAGGAATGGACAAGCACCCAAATCGTAATCAGCTTGTCGACCATACATTATTGAAACAGTTTTGGACTTCTAATGACCATCAGCTTTACAGCAGCACATATCCTAGTCTCTGAGAGGCGCAGTCAGAAAAGGGTTGATCTGCAAGAGAAAAAGATTGCTGCCCTCATATGGCAGCTACTTTACTACAGATACTGGTCAATCTAGCTAACATCTGCCATTTGAATGAAAATACCAAATGGCTATTCTAGATTTACACTGAGCTGGGTTGTTACCTTTAAAACCCAAGGCTCTACAGGGGGTCTTTATTTACCCTGGAATTTATACAGTGCCCTAATAATTAATTCAACCCATATTAGTTAATTCAATTTCCATATTAGGTGTCTTGAGAGAAATTGGAAATTCTCCAGGGAATGCTTCAAATTTTCGCAGGATATATAGTTTACGCAAAAATCACTTTTCTTTCTGTTTTAAATATCAAAGAACCAAAAACATTGTGACCTTGTAAGAATATTGAAATGGGATATTTACCACCCCTTCCCCATCATACCCTCCAGAAACATTGTGAGTTTTTTTTTATGAAAGCTCAATATTCTTAAGCCTGCATGGCTTGGCATCAAGTGGCATGGAAATTTGGGAGGTTATCGGAGTCTCCAGGTAAACAAAAACCACAACATCAAAGAAACACCCGATCTCTGCCGAGTACCTGTAGGGAGCACAATAAAAGGCAAAGCAAGCAATCACAAAGGCAAGCAATCACTGAACATGGTTTATATTAGATTGTATCTTCTCTACATCTTTTGTTTGTTATTTAATCATGCTATGAGTGAGATTATCATTTTGGCTTGTTTGTTTAGACAGAACTCATTCCAGATCTTGTCATTGATTACTTTCATAACATCAACTCTGTTAAGTTGGCCAGTGGATGTGTAACAACCAATGCTGTACACATGACAACCCTTCTCCTGGTTTCAACCGATAGAAGCTGTCATTCGTCCTGCCCTTTCAACCTTACACAGGGAGATCATTGTGGAAATGCCACAAACTGGACCAAAGCTCTGTAGGGGTGGAATAGACAGCAACACAGTAACAACTTGCAAGCCTGCCTGCACCCTTCAGAGAAATCAATACATCAGTCATGCAGCAGTGCAATTCCAGAAAAAAATCCATACCCCCACCAAAATTTCCAAAGACAAATACAGTATTTATATATTAACACGGTGGTGCGAGTGTGAATTTTACCTGGAATTGCACTATACTAGAAAGAATGGTATTAGATAGTTTTGTGGGATTGGTTGAAATTTCGTCTTAAATGCTGTGGAGAAATAGTCTTTTCCTGAAAAGGGAAAAGGAAAAAAAATTGTGACAACAAATCCAACCAACACTGTGGCTATCTAATGTTTCCAGAACAGAATGCAATAGTAAGGCCAATTCATTGATCGCAAACTCACTGTTCTACTTTCCTTGTTACTGTTGCTATGTTGGACAAACCAATGTTTCTCTGAGGTGGTGCATGGCAATGATGCAAATTGCAAAATATTTAGCAGTATCAGAAAACATATTTTTGTATGCCCACCTGGAAAAAGTTGACAAGTAAAACGTTTTTTCGCACAATTAGAGAGAGAATCAGTCTTTATGGATTTATCATTACAGGTATATTCACGAGAAGAACAAGAAGAGTGCCAAACCCTTAAGTCCACCCAACTCATTGATGAGATCGAGCACTCCCGGCACAGTAAAGAAGACTACCACTATTGTCACTATTACTAGCACTAATTAAAGAAAAAGCTGATATGCAAGGCTGCAGCTCAAGATCCAGTCTCATCTCTCATACCCGAGCTTGGGCATTTCCATGTTTATTTGAATAGCTCAGAAGATGTTATTCAGCGATGTGGCTATTTGTCGTGTCCTTGCCTTCTGAAGGTGGTTGAAGGTGCGTACCCAGGTGATTGAAGCATTTGGCCAGTGCAAAGATGTGGAGTATGTGTGTCCTTGTCACCTGTTTGAGGAGCTAGTGCCTCTAGCATATCTCCACTACCCAGTTGTTGTCAAGGGAGGAAATTATGGCTTGATACAGAAATCAATGTTCCATCTTGCTGTGATGTATGTTGCCATGGAAAGGCATCACTATAACAAAGCCTCACTTTCTTGTGACACTCAACATCAATTGGCTAGTGTGCCAGAATACCACGAAGCCAAACGAAGCTTTGTTCCGTCATCACTGAGAAGAAGATAGAGGTATTTTACTCAAAGATACGCTCCAGAACAAAGAAGACCGATTGTGCAGACAAGATCGAAGGCTTATCGCAAGATCTACACTGATGACAGCTGCTTTGAGAATTCCTATGTTCCTGTGAATCCATTCAAACATACGCTCTTTAGACACCTACACTTTTTGGGTTGATTTACATGCAACTTTTATTTTACTTGAAGTCGCCTTCATATTTTCACGTATTTATCCATTAATCTTCCCTATCCTGCTGCGATTAGAGGATTCCTTCTGTGACTTGCTCATTTATCGAGCCGTAAGTACGATTTCACAGCTCTCGCAATCCAATTCCATGGCGCTCGATAACACACGAAAATACCCTACATTTGTAATTAATTTCGCCTTTTTTTGGAGGAAATCTTTCCGAGAACCGCAGTGGTGAGGAAAAATTTTGAGGGACGAGTAAACTGCCTGCCAGTATTACATGAAAAAACCATCTGAGTTATTTATTATACATGGCGCTCGATAACACACGAAAATACCCTAAATTTGTAATTAATTTAGCCTTTTTTTTGGAGGAAATCTTTCCGAGAACCGCAGTGGTGAGGAAAATTTTGAGCAACGAGTAAACTGCCTGCCAGTATTACATGAGTTATTTATTATACGACGAACAAATTTTTTTTTCTTGACTTGAAAGCCAGTTCTCTCTATAAATAGAGACGAAGATCACACGGTGTAATTTACTATGCCATGTTCAGGTCTGTGTTGGAATATGCATGTCCTCGGTGCAGTAAGCCTCTCGACAAGTGTCCAGAAACGCGGAATGCGCAAAATTCGTCCGTTTTGTAGATGTATATCTCGCCTAAGAGAAAGGAGACGGAGTTTTGCTTTATTAAAACTGGATCTTTATATAATCCTTCCTTAGAATAGCCTGAGTAGCGGTCCAGGAGGTAAAATTACTAAAGGACGTGATGATGTCATTGACTTAAAAAAAAAGAACGGGTGAAGGTTTTTTTTTTCAGGACTATAAAGGGAAGGGCCACAGTTGTTAAGGTACCTTTAAGGGGAGGGTCAAATAATGACAGTTCCCTAAGCACAACAGAAACGTTAAATTGTATCCGGCACAATGCTGTGACATCCAACCGGGGCTTAGCGCATTGGCGCTAGATTTCAGAAGCTAATTAGCCATATATAAAAAAAACTACTGACCTCGGTCAGTGCCTCGATTTTACTAATCTAGAAGTACTATCACAATGCAACAATAGGAAAGACCAATAAAGAGTATATGGCTATTACCTAAGCGATAGCGCAAACATTATTAAGGGAGGCAAAAATAATTCTGTAAATGCTACTTGAGCATTTGGTTGTTACGGGATTCCTGTGGTCCCCCATAAGGCTTCGCGGGCGCATTGTCAAGTAGGCAAGACAATCCCGCACGAGTTTGTCACCTCTTCAAATTCGTTAGTTCTTTGTATATTATACGGATATATTTATTGTTTCTACGGAGTCTCACATCGAATATTATAACCACGGATGTACAAGGATCTTCTGTTTAATTACAAGAACAAAATCTGGAATTGGCGTGAGTTGTTTCTCGGGTTTTTACACACAAGGACAAGAGTCTAAGGATTTTACGGAGACTCTTACAGTGACAAACTCAGGGCTTAAATCATGGATCCAATACAGGAAGAAGAAGAATTTCACGGAGTTCTAGTTGGCCATACGGAGAATACGGACGTTGGTAAAAACGGAACCAAGGAAACCGGGGAAAAAGGCGAAACTTTACCAACTTCGGCAAAGAGCACATGGATGAGCCCGCGAAGCAATCAGCGGATGTATTCTTAAAAGGTGAAAATGGAGTAGAAAACGGAGTTCGAAAGCGAGTTGCCACTGAGAAAGGTAGGGAATTCAATAGAGAAAAATTGAAGAAGGAAAGGAAACAAGCATTGGGTAATGTTACCAAGCAAATTAATAAAATTCAGCCTTTGTTGTCAAGTTTTACTAATCAGAAATTAGTTCGAAAGGAAACAATGAGCTGGATGGACAATTTGGGTTGTTACAAAAAGCGCACGAACAGTACATAAAGGCACTAGATGATGAGGGTGAAAGGGAAAAGGAACTTAAGTGGTTTATTAAACATGACAAGGAAGTGTTTGATTTCAAACAAAAGATTATTGAGTACTTGCACGAAGCTAAATTAACGGAAGAAGCAGAGCTTGAACAGAGCTCCATGAAATCAAAGCACTCACACTCGAAGGATTCATCTATGTCTAGTTCATCTAAATACCTGTCAGGGCTATACAAGGTTCCATGAAATCAAGGTCTTCTCACTCAAAGCATTCATCTGTGTCTAGTTCATCGAAATATGACCTATCAGGGCTATACAAGGGTTCCATGAAATCAAAGCATTCCCATTCCAGTTATTCATCAATGTCTAGTGCTTCTAGTAAAGTGTACCTAATGAGGGCTAAGGCCAAGGCTGCTGCATTAGAAATCAAACAGACATATTTGAAAGAATCTCAAGAACTCAAAAACAAACAAGAGGAACTTGAAGTCAAACAAGAATTAGCTCAGGCTAAGGCAGAAAAAATATTTGAAACTATTGAAAATGTGCCAAGCGGAGAGGTTTTGGTTGAGCAGCCTGCCACAAATGTTAAGTACACTTCCACTCCAATAACAGCCATGGTTTGCCATTGGATATCAATTCCACAGCCAACCCAGGCACCAGTAATGTTAACCACCTAGCCTCAGAAAATAAAAATGTACAGACAGTAGTCCCTGTACCAACATCAAGTGTTGCCGCCCCTTTGGTATCACCCATTGTGGAACCACCAGGGTCTGAGAAAGGGGATTCCTTTGGGTCATCCTGTTCATCTAGTGTCCCTACTTTTCATGCTATTCAAGTCATTAAGGAAGGTGACAAGGGACCTGTTGGCAAAAATCCAGGTGCCACACCCTTTTTCCCAGCATGCACTAGTCCGGGCACCCAGTTACCCCCAGTGAAGGAGAACCATACACAGAATGTACAGAACCCAATTACAAACAATCAGTCACAGTTAAACCAGAGTAACCCATACCAGGAGTTTCTAAGGGTGCAGCAAAAACAAGCTGATATTTCTGAGATGATAATGACACAACATGTAAGAAGCTCGCTTCCTTCACATAAACTCCCTGTTTTTTTCTGGAGAAAGCATGGAGTATTCAACCTTTATGACTGCATTCGAGACACTCATAGAGTCAAAGGTAGAAGATTCTATTGAGCGGTTATACGTTTTAGATCAATACACTGCAGGCAATGCTAAGGAAGTAATAAAAGGTTGTCTGCAAATGAAGTCAAGCAACTCATACAGTGAAGCGAAGAACCTTTTGAAAAAACATTTCAGTGATCCTTTTAAGGTTGCAAACGCGCATATTGCTAAGTTAACTAGTTGGCCGTCGGTTAAGCCAAGGGATGGGCAAGGTTTACAGGATCATGCTATCGCGCTCGAGCAGGCTAAGCACGCTATGACCGGTATGTCGTACATGAACGATTTGAACGCTGCCCATGTTATGCGACAGCTATGGGAGAAGCTTCCCATCTACATGCGTGGCAAGTGGACCGAGAGGGCAAGTATGATCCGGAGTAACCAAGGTAGCAATGCAAGCTTTAGTGACTTTTTTAAGTTTGTGACGGAACAGGCTGACTTAGCCACAGACCCAGTCTTCTCGGAAAAGTTCGTAGAGAAACCAAATAGTAAGGATATGGGCCCCCCTAGCTTTACGGGTAGACATCGCGGAAGAAATAGGGGCACTAGTAACTTCCTAGGAAGGGTGAACGAGAAGGAAGGTTCTGGCAAATCTAAAAACTGTGTCCTATGCTCTGATAATCACGACTTGAATGAGTGTAAAGAATTCGCTAAGAAACCGCTAGTCGACCGGAAAGAATTTGTTCGGGATAAAAGGTTATGCTTCGGCTGCCTCGGCGCTGATCATATTGCTGCCAAATGTAAAGAGAGACTGACTTGTACCATTTGAAAGAAGAAACACCCATCTGTTTTGCACGATCATGACTGGAAGGGTAAACCCAAAATTTCTATCCAAAAAAGGTCCCAACATCAAAACGAGGCTAGCGATATAGAGAGGGACGGGTCAGATCGTGTTATTAATAGCGCATACACTGTTTCTAATAATATATAGATTTAGGCACTGCCTAAAAGCGGAGCTCGCAACTATTATAAGGAATAAAAGATGGTAGTAGTTAATTGTAGTATCAAAAATACAATTATTATATTTAGACTAATATTATTGCCTTTCTGCCTTTTACAAAACACAAAAAGCATGAGGACAACTCAACTAATAAAAATGTAGACACCCGTAGGGCTTGTTCACATGAGGCGAGATATCAACCTTGTCCCCAGGGTCTTGTGGGTAATTTTCAAGATGGCGGTTGGTCGAGTAGAAAACCCTGGGGGAGGCTGAGCCACATGACCACTGTTTGAAAAACATGGGAACGAGGTTGTCCTTTGTTGTGAAACGGTTATGTGACTCAGCCTCCCCCAGGGTCTTCTCCCGAGTCAACCACCATTTTGAAAAAACGATGGAGAAGACCCTGGGACAACTTTGGGGTAGGGACAAAACTGGCACCTGTTTCACATGAGAAAAAAAATGCAAGATATCTTGGTGTTGTGGCTAACACATGTGGCACGCACAATCAAGAAAGTTGGCCCAACCCCTGACCTGTCAAGGAATAGGACAGGGAAATTCTTGTTAGGGCTGTTGTTAGGCCTAATTCCTTACAGGAATTAGGCTGTTTTGAGTATTCTGCGAACTCTCGCGTTCGACGTCCAATGGCGTTCTGGCTTCCGTCAATCAAACTCTGAGGTCTAATTTGAGTCTTAGCCAACCGTAAGTTAGGCCATTTATTTAGAGAAAGATAGTACAAGATGCTGTTTGTTGGAGCATTTCACTAGGATGGCAATAACTGATTTCTTTGTATTTCAAAGAGTTTCAAAGTTTGATTGACGGAAGCCAGAAAGCGGTTTTGACAGTTGGAAATCGATCTCAAGAGTTCGCAGAATACTCAAAACAGCTGTAAAAGACATGGGGCACAAATTATGATAAACAACTAACAACCCTAACACCACTTACAGCCCTAACAGTCTTAACAGCTCTAACAGTCCTAACAGCCCTAACAGAGGGCTGTTAGGTGTTGATCATAATATGTGCCCCGCCTTTTAGGAATGCTTCCTCTCTGCTGTTTAGGACTGTTAGGTTTGTTAGGGCTGTTAGGGTTGTTGGCTGTTAGGGTTGTCAGGCAAGCCAGGGCTGTTAGGGGTGTAGGTGTTGATCATAATATGTGCCCCGCCTTTAAGACGCGGGAGTAAGGAATCTTTCCTCTCAGCTGTTTTTCCCTAACAGCAGCCCTATGCTGTTTGGGACCGTTAGGGCTGTTAGACCTTACAGCAACCCCTAACAAGAATTGCCCTGTCCTATTTCTTGACTCATATGACCCCTGAGATAGACAGTTTTATGGTGTCCCTACACAAATACTATATCTCTCAGCCCAGAGTTGTCTCGGTCACAAATGAATTGTTTGATTTCAACACAGAGGGATTGTCTAGAGGCTAGTCTGGGGGCCAAAATATCCCCTAATCCCCATATCTTGCCTTATTTGGTGCCTGAGCTGTATCCCTGCAAAATATCCGAAAAATATCCCCCTAATATATTTGGTAATCTTTCAACCCTAAAAAAGTTTACAGTTTCAAATTTTGTAATTATTAAATTTTAAATTTTCAATTAAATTTGATTGCTTGATTGACTTGATTTATTTTATTGCTTGGCACATGTCCCACGGCTTACAGTCAGAATTAGCATGCTCCTGCTCTTTTCCGTACAAATACTGGGGTGGGGTTCACTTTTCAACGCCCTTCTGGGTAGGGGGGGGGGACTTTACTTTTTTACTTTTTCCAATACAGCCTACCCCTCTCAACGAGGATTACTGGCTGGGGGTCAGCTGGGGGACACAATAACCAGGGGACACAATAACTTTCATGATTTATTCAGGACAATATTTATTCCTCAGTGGAAAAAACTGCATTATCTGACAGAATAGTAAGTAGAATAATTTCACAGATAATATTATCGATAGATACACCAGAGAAATTAATATGAGACATTTACCAGGATTCCGGACAATTTTGGCAAAGTGGCCAAAAATCCATCACTTCCTTGATTTTGGTCTAGTATGCCATGAACAACAAAATACGGAGAAATATAATGTCAAAGTTCTCCACCCTGGAATACTACAATGAACTCTATGTCGACCCAATTCTATAAAAACCATCAGCTGTATATTGAAACAGGATGCCATCCTGATTTCATAATGGAAATAACACAAGTTACTATACTTGCGTGCAGACCCTTCAAAAGATATTGGACCAGACCTACTCCTGGCCATACGGGTGTTAAGCAGAAGGCCGCAAAGTCCAAAGTGTTCCAAATACATAACTCCATAATATATAGATTTAGCCGCTGGCTAAAAGCGGAGCTCCCACGTACTTTTTTTCTGTGTTAATGTAAAAAAAAAGTTGCCATGCATTGTACATTAAGTAGCCTGTCACCGTCATACCACGTGACTATAGCTTGCATCCCCTTGCCACTAAGAAAACTTCACCTAAGATTGTCTGAGGTTCATCCCTTCCCGAGATATTATTCTTTTCTCCTATAATGACGTCATCGATGACGTCATACCACGTGACCAGGCAGTTTCACCCCGCTTGACACCTAGACAACTTCGCCCAAGTTTGGTTGTCAGAGGTTCATCCCTTCCCGAGATATATTATTTTTCTCCTATGATGACGTCATACCACGTGACCAGGCAGTTCACCCCCCTTGCCACCTAGACAACTTCACGCCAAGTTTGGTTATCTGAGGTTCATCCCTTCCCGAGATATATTCTTTATCTCCTATTATGACGTCATCGATGACGTCATATCACGTGACCAGGTAGTTTCACCCCGCCTGACACCTAGAAAAAAATACTTGAATTTTGCCTAATTGCACTTAAAATACTGAAAAAAATGGGGGTCGGGGGGAGGGGGTTGGGAGAGAAAATAGAAATGAGACAGAAAAACAAAATAATTTCTGTTTGAGGGGGCATGCTCTCCCTGAGAAAAGTTTGAAAAACTTGGATCAAGATACTTCTATTGGGTTTTTGAAAGAGGTGAAAACAATGAAAATACGGCAGAAACATATAACAGAGGCTCTCTTTATTCTGATCCAACAGAAATGGGAAAATGTTCTGTGCACTCTGCTGACTCTCCTTTGAGCAAGGAAAATTTAACTTATATTTGGCTGGGGACAAACCGGTTATGCACTAGTCAATTGAAACCCCCACCCCTAGGGACCCGGGGAAGGGTTGGGGATTTGATTTTACCCCTGGACAAAAGCCGTTTAAGTCTCCACTACATCGGGAGGAAATTCCTGTGAAATGCTCCTACCCTTGGGGCCTCCGAAATCACCTTTTACTTGCAAGCATCAAAAAAAGAACACACCTTTCTATGATCGTCAAAGGGGAGTGGGCCTCAGCTCGTGTGGTATCCTATATGAAACAAGGGATGCAAGTACAGAAAAATGCATTAAAATCGAATGATTCCAATGAATTGCATCGTAGCTAACATTTGGATTTGCATGACCAAAATCAAAGTGAAAGATTGACCGAAATAATTTTTTGAAAGCAAATAAACATTCCCCGGGGGGTGGGGACAGGTTCCAGAATCAAAACCAGTCAAATCCACCACCCCCTCTGAACAGACTCTTGTTTTAAAATGCTTTAAACACCCACGATAACCCCACCCTCCCTTGGGTCCCTAGGGGTGGGGGTTTCAATTGACTAGTGCATTAACTCACGAAGAATCCAAAACAAATTGAAACACAGGTCGATCGAACGTTTTCAAGAAATAACTTATAATAGATAGATAGCTATCAATAGATAGAATAAAGTAATCAATTCTATAATTCAATGAATGGCCAATACACAGTTGAAAGTCTATGATCATCTTTTCTAAATCGTACGGCCGAGGAATCAAATTCCCTGAAGAGATCGTCTAGTCAGAGAAAATATTTCTCATAAAACAAAAAAAACATTGTTACCAAAGAGCTTGCAGTTGAATCCACTTCATACTGAATGTTTGTCCAACTCCAGCGAACAGCGAGTTTCCAATCCACACCGCACCCATTATATCCGTGACTTTCAAAGCTATTCCATGTCTTTAGGGAGCTGAAGAACCCACAAAACACGGCAAAACACGAAAACTCCCGCGCTCGATTTTGGGCGCCATTGTTGTTGTACTAACTCGTGACAAACGTTTTCAGTTCCTGTGAATTCAGCTATAGTCCTGACACTTTCGCATTCAGTGGAGAAGTAGAACATATGTCTAATTAAATAGAATTGCAGCCTGCAATTTTTTCCTCGTGAAAACGACTCCTCTCGAAAACAAACAGAGCAGGCTATCACTACAACTTTACTTTCACTAATCTTGCCGCTTCGGGTCACGTGGTGGTGATGAACAAAGACGTTTGTCAATAGAAACTTTGAAACTTGTTTCCAGTTTATTTCCGCTTCCTGTAAAGTGAAGTGATTTGAGATTGAGATCCAATTATACCACGCTCGGTGTGTCGTTCAAGGGCTTCAAGGTACCGAAAGTTTCTGTTTCAAAAAAATAGTGTTAGTCCATAGGGGAACAAACGAAACCGTTTCCATGTTAATCCTCGACTATCGAGTAGTCTCAAAAAGATATGATGGAAAAGAAGATGCCTCTCTTTGGTGATTTACTTTCTGCTCTGATCTCATGCTTTGCCCGGCTTCTTCCCCCTTCTTCCGGGCGCAATTTCCGTCTAGGTCTCTCTGAGAGTCTCTGGTGCTTCCATTTCTTTCTGCTTTCTGCTCTTCTACTAGAGACAATTTTAACCGAATATTTATCATTCCTCGATCCCTTCCTCATCCCTCGACCTAATGTTTGTATTCTATGGCTTCCTCATTTTTATCCTTTGAGGCGTAATGCTTGATAGCACGGTTCTGCAGTTAGCTGTCATTTCTCGGCCTTGAAACTCTGACTGGAATAATTTCAGGAGCAAGCCGGCAAAGAAAATACTCAAAGTCGATTATTATTCCCCATTCTACCAAATCTTTGGATTCCATGGCTTCTTTTCGGGCATTTCTCCTTTGAGTAATTATTGTAGGTCGTTTTTTCAGCCGCTAGCAGCCCTGTAGTCTTTTTTGGATGTTGCCAAAACATGCTGGTATTTGTGCCTGCGCTTTTACTTTTCACGTGAGCATCAGCATCACCTCCTGACAACGCGCCCCTCCCCCGTTAGTGAGCACTCCCTCCTCCCTCCTGACAACGCGCCCCTCCCCCAGTGAGTTGAGCATGCTTGACGTCACAATAGGGCTATTAGTCCAGTCATTTTATGGTTTGACCCGTCACTAATTGCAACAGAAGGTTTTTCTTCACAATATTGGTCAGTTGAACGTACTAAACAACATACTAAAAGTCCTAAAAAATCCTAGCACGGGAAAGCCACTAAAATGAGCATCATTGATACGCGCGCTCTCCTGCAACATGAAAACGAGGCTGAAACCGGAAGTAGCGCTATTTTGCTCGTTTTAATAGTATTTTCTGACCAATTTTCGAGGATTTGTCGTAACTCTATGAATGACAAGCTGTTCAATCAATTAATATGGTATTTGCATATCATTTACGCTTAAAAAGAGTGTTTTGAGTTTTCGGTCTTCTCCGCTTCCCTCATATGTTAATTGTTTGCGTAGTTTTTTTAACATAAACATTAACAAAGGCGACAAAAAAAATATGAAAGAGCTCTACGGTTATCGTTTTTGTTTCAATAGTCAATTATAAATGTATTTATAAAGGAAAAAGCAGTTCAAAATTGAAAAAATTGTCCCGAGACCATCATTAATCGGGGAGTTGCAGAGTCCCTTTGCAGTGGCAACAGGCGGGTGTGATCATTCTGTTATACTTGCGGCAAGGAGTAATTATCGTAGTGTGCTACATCCTGTTGGTGCTACATCCTGTGGTACAGTTGCATCTTATAATGCGTAGAAGGTTGTCCGGCGCTCAACCAACAGCTCTTCCCCCTGCAGCCGCGATCTCCTCTCGAGTGCTATAAGTCTGATGGAACACGTTGGCTTGCTCTCGGAAACGATCGAATGAGATGAAATTCTGGGGTGACGCACCACTGTAGTTTCACGAAGTCGTGTCCCATCCCAGGAACATGTGTAAAGAATATCCAGACACACCTCCACTCCTAGCTGAGCTCGAATTTTCAGGACGTTCCAAACGCGTCACAAAGTGTTGCCCTTTTGCTAGGGGATGAAATACAAATTCACGACCGCCTGGTATGGTGTGATATAAACGAAAAAGTTGAAGTGCTCCCCCTCTGAAAGTACTATGAATAACGCTCCTTAGAGCTGTTTCAAGTTTTCGTGATCCCCACAACACCCTATTTGAGCTAGTGCTAGGCAGTTCAAATAGGAAGAATAAAGGCCATGGCATGCCTCTTTCGGTGCGCGTGATTTTGATAAGGGCATTTCATCGAGCCCTGAAAAAATGTAGGAGAAAATGCCATTTTGTATATAGTTGACAAACCAGGTAGATTTTTTCTTCCTCATGCGCCGCAAATTACTCATAACCTTTCCAAGAGTAGGATAGGTGAATTCTACGATGTGCGTGAAGCGCGGAACAAATGACGCAAAGCGCGATGCAATTTTTATCGTATCCAGTTGTGAAAAATGCAAATGAATAAAAGTTGCTGCAATTGGTTGCAGCTACCCCTCTTTCGAAAGATCTCCCTTTCGCTCGCCCAAACATAGAAACATCATATTACTCCTCCTGGCGATAAATGATCACCAGCCCTTGACGTGCGGCGCCTTATGTTGTAACAAGAAGGAGTTTGGTTTTAGCGGAGGTTATTTACACGATCAAAATTCTGTTATTTGTGCCCGGGATTGCCACAATATCATCACCGCGCTCTTTACTAGCATTATTTATTCATGTACTCCTTTTTTTCCCGTATGACGATTACATCCGTCCTATTGGTTGCGCATGGCTCACTGCATATCACGGCAAACTTCAGCCATTTGGGGTCGGATTTATTTGCTGGCAGTGTACCGGCGGCAAAGAAAAAAATGTCATTTGAATTCCAAGTTGAGAAAAAAAAAAGAAAGTGTCAAAATAGGGTACGCACTAGCCCTTCGGCTGATTTCAAATGTCGCACCCTGTGTAGGCGTGACACCGAAACAAACATGTGCTCTCTATATACGCGAACGAGCAGGAATAGGTTCGGCCCGTGTAATAGCACTATCGTAGTGCGTATGCAAACCGCAAACAGAAATTTGTATGTTAGTCTCTCGGTAGAGCAGTCCAGGGCCGCACTTGGGCAGACTTTTCTGACTTTGCGATATGAAGCTTTGCCAGCTGATTGACTAAAACACAACAGCGCCGACGAGCAGCGCTGTCTTTTTGCCAGACTTTTGTAGGAACAATAGAATTCGCAGTCAATGAAATATAAACTCTAAACAGAAGCAGAAATAGGAAAGCAACGGCAAACCTATTTCACGCTAGCGCTACCCAGGCTACCCAGGCCGGGGAGGGGGGATGCTAATCTAGAAAAGCGGACCAACGTGGTTTGAATTTATTTTATTGAGAAACCGCTGTCAAAATTCCCTAGGAAAAGCAAGTATAATAACTGGCTGTATGCCAAAGTTATCGCAGTCTTCTGTTTGGCCCATTTAATCACTAATTCACCGATCTCGCATTCATTGTTATACCCCTAGTTACTGTTGCTACGTCGGAAAAGCCAAATTTTATCTTCGGCAAAGAGCGCGGAAAAGACACCGATTGCAGGGAGGTGTTAGAAGTTGTTGCATGCAATTTGGATTTATATTTTTATCTTGAAAAGCTGAATAATTATTGAACAATCTTCGATATTCAAGTTTGTTGCTCGGACATTTTGAATTCCGTAGGGAAAACTTCCTATTGTTTGCTATGAGTGGGCGGAGCTATCGTCAAAATAGGGATCGGTCTATTAATCATTTTTAGTATCCATTCTCTTTTGTCCCGCCTGAATTCGAAATACGCCCTTTTATGTGGACCTTTTTGTCACTTGGATGTGTGTGTGTGTGCGACCACAGTCTTAGAGCAAAACGCTTTGCCTAATTTTCGGCAAATCTTTGCTGGAAAATTATTATGTGGCAAACATGAAAACTTTGCAAGTAATACCTTGCCTTATTCATCTTGAGTTTGCTCCTCTAAAATAATATGATACAAAATTATTGGCTAGAACCACTTCAAACTCGTTCGTGTAATCAGTGAATGTAGCGTTCAGTACAAGGAAATAAACTTTTGAAAAACTCATGCTCATTGTTCTTCTAAAATTGCTCTTTTAAAATCGAAGAATTAGATATTTCTACATAGAATACATCTCCATGAAATTGCTCAATGTAAATTGGGAAAAAATCACTCGCAGTCGCCTATTAGTGTGTGCATAATTAGCAGGGAAAACCCTCACTGCTAATCCCGCGTACTCTCGACAAAACTGCTCCAGAGAATTGAGTTGACGGCTGATTCTTTGGTATGTTTACCTGTAGAAAGATGATTCTAATCTTCATATAGTAACTGAGGCAATTCTTCTCGAGCGGTTCTTAAGTGACTCTTTCTATTCAGATGCTTGTGTGGCGGCAAAGAAACGCAACACTTTTAGTAGTGACGGGCTTACTCAATCAGGTAGCTAGACCTTCGCATTCGTAGCAGATTCAATCAACTTTATTTTATATTCATAATCATGTAAAGTTTGTTTGAGACAGATTGTGGTGTCAAAACATGCGAGCAAGAAAATTGCGAGTTCAACATTCTATTAATGCTCAATTTGCTCAAGAAATTTTCAGCAAGAAACACTCAGCAGTTTGAGAGGAAAATAAAAAAATAAAATAAAACATAGTCTACACGATTAATATTAATATTAGGATTGAAATTTTGGATATCTTATGGACATTTCCTAGCACAAAAGAAAGAAATCTTGGATAATATTTAGGAAGTATTATGCACAGCCTCGTTTTCATGCAGAAAAAAATCCTTTCCAAGGCGACCTAAAAAACGCTATTTTTCACCGTGTTCCCGTGATAGGATTTCTTAGGACTTTTAGTATGTTATAAAGGGGGACTTTCTGCACCTGAAACCGTCGAGAAACCTTCTGTTGCAATTAGTGACAGGTTGACCCCTTTTTTCCATAGAATGACTGGACTATATTGTGACGTCAGGCTTCAGGAACACGTACAACTCCGGGGCTCGCTGAGACGTCCAAAAATCGGATCGACCCCTAGCAATTTCCACGTTACTCAATAAATTCACACAGGGTACCCAATACTATATTTGCAGTTTTTGACGCTGTTTTCTTAGGTATGGTGCTCAGCTTTGCGGCGGCCTTCGGCCGCCGCAAGGAGCTCCGCTATCACTAAAGCAGGTGATGTTCCTGTCAACATGGGTATAGTCCCAGTTTCGTTGTATCACCGTAGTAACCCTAACAAAAGAGTGAAAACGTGTGCATTGTTAGACAACGGTAGTGGTGGAACATTTGTGAAAGAAAATACATTGCACGACCTCGACGTCGTAGGTGATGACACAACATTGACTCTCAGTACAATGCATGGTTCACAAGAAATTAACACTAAAGCTGTAAGTGGACTAATAGTAGTTAACTGCCAGCAAGAAGACGTAAGTATAGAGCTTCCGAGAAGTTACGTCAGACAGGAAATACCAGCGGATAGAAGCGAGATACCCAGACCGGAAGTGATCGGCAAGTTCGCACACCTACAGCAGGTAAGTAAGCAGTTGTCGCCTTATATGGAAGAAGTGGAGCCAGGATTACTCGTTGGTCTGAACTGTCCGAGTGCTATACACCCACGTGAAGTTATCCATGGAAATGATAGTGATCCATACGCGGTGCGCTCACTTCTCGGCTGGCATGTCAATGGGCCAGTTAACGGTGATAACTACAGCCAGGTTCGCTGCAATCGAATTCAGATGCTGGTTCAGAGTGAAGCTAAAGGATACATTATTCCCGAGAGAAAGGTAAAAGAGGAGATTAGTCCTAACGCTGTAGAAAGGATGTTTGAGTTGGACTTTTCTGAAAAGGAGAAAGGAATTGCCATGTCCAGAGAAGATTGTAAGTTTCTGAAAAAGGTCGAACACGGTATCAAGCTGCGAGAAGATTCTCACTATGAAATGCCGTTACCATTTAAGGTATTAGCCTAGGCTAAAATGAAGGAAAATTTAGGTGTTTAGAATTTCGTGATATTTTGCAGATAGAAAGACTGCTAGACCTAATTTAGTTATCTGAAATTTGTTTTTGATAAACTGATTTCTAAACCCGAGGAGTAGACTAATCCTGTTACTTTGACAATCAAACAAAAAGTCACACAAACATTATTTAGCTCAAAAACTATATTTTCTTCGCAATAAACTCTTGCTTGTGTTGCTAAAAGGTTTCTATTTTAGTTTTGATCTATTCTGGAGTGGAAATGAGTTTTGGGGTGCGGAAATTTGAGACGACTACGATGGAATGCAATAATCAAAACATGTGTCTAAAATATGACTCTCGGGGGAGGGGTAGGTAGACCATTGTATTTTTGAGGATTCAGGCATAATGCTCAGCGGATATCCGCAGGAAACGATCCAGAATCGAAGGTTTTGCCACATTCTGGCTGTGTATGCCAAGTTTTAGTCGTTTGAAGATGATTAGCGGCTTGAAATAAGAAGAAATCACCCAGCCAAGCATATAGACATGGGGAAACAATCAACGATATCTTCGTGAATTTTGGCATGAAAGAAGATGTACTCAAGACGAAGAAATCTGTGGCAGTGCGTGGCTATAGACATTTTCGTTAATGTATAACTTGAAGGTCAACTGCGAATTAATAAAATCCTATATAATTTTCTTGATTTAAAAGAAAATCAAATGCACTGCCACAGATCACTTGATCTTGATAGTCGGATAATGAATTTGTATCGACTTTTGTTTGATTATCATGCCACTGGAAGAAAAACGAAAAAAACTAGAAAATTTTGAGTTTAAAGATAATCCAATTAACACGTCAATTGGGCGTTGTCTGATTTTTTGTGTGTGAGAAAATACACCTTAGAGATCACTCTATCAGATTTTCTATGCAGATTGAGTATATTGTTTAATGAATCTGATAGAATTTGTGTCGAAATTGCGCAAAATTAGCCTATGCAAATACCTTAAGGAAGAAGATGTCAAGCTTCCAAACAACCGCCCCCAGGCCCAACAAAGACTGAAGAGTTTGAAGAAGAGGCTTTCTTCTAATGAGATGTATCGTGATGACTATGTTGACTTTATGACCAACATAATAGATGAAGGCTACGCCACTCCTGTGAGCTCTGATAGGTTAGTGGCAGACGAAGGGAAGGTATGGTACCTCCCACACCATGGAAGTTATCATCCTAACAAGCCGGACAGTTTGAGAGTTGTATTCGACTGTTCTGCACGGTACAGAGACGAGTCCCTGAACGATCACTTACTTCAAGGGCCCGACATGACTAACAAGCTTATCGGCGTACTTACAAGATTTCGGCACGAACGAGTAGCCGTAATGGCCGATATAGAGAAGATGTTCTTTCAAGTGAAGGTAACAGAACCAGACCAAGACTACCTACGATTCTTGTGGTGGCCGGACGCAGATCTAACCAGGGAACCCACCGACGTTTGCATGACTGTACATTTATTTGGTGCTGGGTCATCACCTGGATGCTCTAATTTCGCATTGAAACGCACGGCTGATGAGAACGAGTCAGAGTTTGGTCCCGCCATAGCGAACACGCTGAGGAGAAACTTCTATGTTGATGACTTGTTGACATCGGTCCCCACAGAGGAGGAGGCGATTGACATGGTACAAGGAGTGAAGTCGATGTGTGCTAAAGGTGGATTCAGGTTGACTAAGTTTGTAAGTAATAGCCGAAAGGTCATCGAGTCAGTACACGAAGACGATCGAGCTAAGAAATCAAGACCTTGGACCTAGGCCAGGACAAGATCCCTAATGAAAGGGCTCTAGGAGTTCACTGGTGTGTGGAGTCGGACGTATTCAAGTTTCGAATTCAACTGAAGGATCAGCCATGTACACGGAGGGGTATACTTTCAACGATATGTTCGGTATATGACCCCTTAGGATTCATCGCCCTGTAGTTCTGGTTGGTAAGAAGATACTTCAAGACATATGTCACTCTACAGACTGGGATGAAGAGGTTCCTGAAGATACTCGAGGAAGATGGGAGAAATGGAGAAGTGAGTTGTTTTATCTCGAAGACCTGAACGTGCCAAGAAGCTTCAAACCCGTGTACTTCGGAAAGATAGTATCGGTGCAACTACACTGCATGTCAGATGCTTCAACAATCGGATATGGACAGTGCTCGTATCTACGATTAGTTGACGAGTACGGCAAGGTTCATTGTTCCTTCGTTGCTGGAAAGGCTAGAGTAGCGCCAAAGAAGACCATTAGCATACCAAGATTAGAGCTAGCGGCGGCTGCGGTTTCGGCAAGAGTAGCCGATACCCTGAAGGAAGAGTTGGAGTAGAGCCAGATAGAGGAGTATTATTAGACGGACAGTAAGGTGGTTCTTGGATTCATCAATAATGATTCTAGAAGATTCTACGTCTACGTTGCTAATAGGGTTCAGCTGATACGAGACTATACGGCACCATCGCAGTGGAAATATGTGGACTCAAGTCTAATCCAGCCGACGAAGGATCGAGAGGTATGACAGCGAAATACCTGATAAAGAAGTCCAAGTGGATAGAAGGTCCAGATTTCCTGCGAGAGAGTGAAGATAAGTGGCCCAAGCAAGTTGTCAAGATGTGGATCCACAGTGTAAGAAGGTTAAGAAGGTGAACGTGAACGTTAATGTAGCATACGAGAAGAACGATATGGTTACCAGACTGGAGAGGTTCTCAAGTTGGCAGAAGGCGAAGACGGCTGTAGCTCTGTCTAAGATACAAGAAGAAATTGAAGGAGAGAATACATGACAAGGACAAAGAGCCTCTTGAAATTCACGAGAGCGATTCTGCAAAGGTTCGCCCAGCCACATCACTTGTCACCGTTTCGGATTTAGAAGAGGCTGATAAGGTTATCATCAAGCTGATACAAAGAGATGCATTTGCGACAAAGATATAAAGTGTTTGAGAGAGGTTCAAGTTGATCCCAAGTTTGGAAGTCGCCAGTCCGATAAGGAGAAGAAATCGAGATTGAAAGGAAGAAGTACTCTTCACAATTTGGACCCATTTGTGGATGCAGATGGCATGCTCCGAGTAGGAGGACGGATAAGAAGAGCGAATGTTCCAGATCGGCTGAAGCACCCGGTGGTTTTACCGAAGTCAGGACACCTAAGCAAGCTCGTCATTCGTCAAGTGCATGAGAAAACGCAGCATGGAGGAAGAGTAATGACTCTAAATCAGTTACGTGCCCAAGGATACTGGATCATCGGCGGAAACTCTGCAGTACGGCAGTTGGTGTTTGAATGCGTTACATGCAGACGCCTTAGAGGTTTATGTGGCGAGCAGAAAATGGCTGACTTGCCAAAGGCACGAATGGAAGAAGCACCACCGTTGACGTTCTGCGGTGTAGACTACTTCGGCCCGTGGTATGTTAAACAAGGAAGAAGTGTCGTAAAAATATATGGAGCAATGTTCACGTGTATGGCAAGTAGGGCGGTCCATATAGAAATAGCACATTCTATGGGCACAGATTCATTCTTACAAGCTTTGCGTCGCTTCATTAGCAGCAGAGGAGCTATAAGAGAGCTTCGCAGCGATAGAGGATCGAACTTTATTGGAGCTGAACGTGACCTCAAGGAAGCGCTTGAAGAAATGGACGATGATAAGATCAAGGCAGAACTTCTAAAAGAAGGTATCGACTGGATAAAGAACCCAGCGTCTGCAAGTAACTTCGGTGGAGTATGGGAGCGACAAATTCGTTCCATTCGAAATGTCATGAACGCTCTCATGAGAGAACACGGTCAGAGTTTAAATGACGAATCGTTGTGCACACTTATGTGCGAAGCAGAAGCAGTCATCAATGGAAGACCATGGACGGTAGAAACGCTTAGTGATCCCTTATCGCCGTTACCACTGACACCGAACTCACTTCTGACAGGAAAGTCAAAGCTCGTGCTGTCACCATCAGGAAAGTTTCAGAAGGAGGACGTCTACTGCAACCGACGATGGCGAAGAGTGCAACACATTTCCAATGAATTCTGGAAGCGTTGGAGAACAGAGTATTTGCAGATGCTGCAGCGAAGGCAGAGGACAAGGCTATGTCGCAACTTCAAGGAAGGAGACGTCGTAGTTGTGAAGGACGCCAACACCGCAAGGAATGCGTGGTCCCTAGCAAGGGTCATCACTACATGGGAGGACGACCAAGGTTTGGTGAGATCAGCTACTGTTCAAACCTCTACAGGATCCAAGCTGGATCGACCAATCAACAAACTTGTACTACTAGTTGAGAGCCAGGAGTAGAGACCGGGACAGAATCCCCGACGAGGAGCCTGGATGATGACTAAAAGATTAAGACTGTTAAAACCTATAGAACTGTAAAAATACGTTATATTTAGGGGAGCCATGTAAATGCTACTTGAGCATTTGGTTGTTACGGGATTCCTGTGGTCCCCCATAAGGCTGCGCGGGCGCATTGTCAAGTAGGCAAGACAATCCCGCACGAGTTTGTCACCTCGTCAAATTCGTTAGTTCTTTGTCTATTATACGGATATATTTATTGTTACTACGGAGTCTCACATCGAATATTATAACTACGGATGTACAAGGATCTTCTGTTTAATTACAAGAACAAAGTCTGGAATTGGCGTGAGTTGTTTCTCGGGTTTTTACGGGTCTTGCCTCACAAGGACAAGAGTCTAAGGATTTTACGGAGACCCTTACATATTCAAAGCTGCTTGTCTCGCTCAAAACGTTCTAAAACAAAATGCTACATACGGAATATGTTAGATAAGCACTTTACGCTTCCAGGTACGCAGTTTTTGTCGTGGTTACGTGCTTATTTCTCTCCCCTAAAAAGGGATTTTGTCTACTGAGTCATCTTCTTTTCAAATTAGCGCGCTCTAACAAAATAATTCTAATAGAAAAAGAAAAGCAACCAGTATTCAACCTTTTGTGTAGATGATGAGCCTTTTGTTATTGCAAATAAAAGGGCTCCAAGTCAACTTTTTGGCATAGTAATAGTTTCCATAGCTGATCGACGAGCTCACTCACGCATAGCCAAGTCATGAGATTTGTTTTGGTTTGCTTGATTTCGCGTAGAACAATAGGATCGCGCCCGATGAGCATAATGAGCTCCAGCAATGGGGGTGAATTTAAATGCTTTATGCTCTTTTGCAGTGCGGTGAATGCCCTAGGGCATATCCTTACGTAACGACTCCTATTGTCTTTGGAAAGGCTAAATAAAATCCCGCGGGAATGATATAGGTTCCCAGATCCTTCCATTTTCACGGCCACCAAAGGCTTCATCCGGGAACTTTGATGTATCTATGGATAAGAGAAAGTCAAACACTGCGGTCGGCATGTACGATGGAAGCAAGGAGCTATAGTAAGACGTTATAGCACAATTTTTACTCACGTGATAGTTCAAAATGGCTGCCTTATCCTTCGGATAACTAAAGTACGTGTTTTTCGATCGTTAAACTCTAAAGGAAGGACCATTTTGGCCGAAACCTAGACAGTTTTCATAGATCCCTAAATGTGCGAAGAACATTTCTACCATCTCATTTTGTCGTGTAACTCTGTAGTTTTCACTGCCTTTTCACTGTCTTTTCTAAAATTAGTGTTAGAATCACTTGCTGAACCGTGGTTATAATTTGAGACGATAAAGAACCTCGCTGTTTTGTCTTTTCGATTAAAAACTGTAAAGCTAAATTGTTTGCGTCTGTTTTTCTGAAGGCATGGATCTTCATCGACAGCTCTTGTCCACGAAATGCCTGATATGCACTTTATCGATATCGAAGTACAAAAATTCAAGAAAGCTCAAATAGCATGTGGCGATATATCCAAAATATGGAAGATACATTTCGATTTAGATAGCCCTGATGTCCTTCCCTCGCGCATTTGCAATAAATGTCGTAACAAAAATACAAACAAATACTACTTAGATGGATTGTATACTGCCCCTGAGCCTTATGTTTGGGTGCCGCATTCACACGACGGTTGTTCGCTATTCAAGTTTGCTGGGAAAGGAGGGCTTGAAGGGCTGTCTTTTAAAAAGAAATTCACAATTTCAAAGAAACTGTGCCAGGGAACAAGTGCTGCCCTATTATTTTCAGGTGACCTCAGTCAATCAGTTACAGAGGTCTCGGACAGTACACTGTGTCATATTGTTAAGGAGACATTTAGACTGCAAATATCTGATATGGTAAGAGATGCAGGAACTATCAACAACGCCTACAGAGATCTGGGGCAACTGAAGAATACGGACTGTAACCAGTGGTTACAATGTAGGAACAAAGTGGTACTTGCTACTATTGAGGGGTTAGCATTGATAATCAGGGTGACTTTTTCAAGTGTGTCCTTCTGGAACACATATAATATATTTGTGGAATTGATGCAGTTTTGCCATCATTTATTTGTGTTTGCTGTTAGCCAATCTAAGTTGGAAAGACCCTTCCTGCAGACTCGTACACTACTCTAAGATATTGGCTAGACCATCTGACCTCCAGCCCTAACCCTTTGCCCAAAGGGGATTGTGCTGTCGCGATCGACAATGACCAAGTTGTAAAAAAGAACTGGACAGTTCGTGTAGGTCAGAAATGTCGGGTTAGCATCGTCACAAGCGTCAGGCGGAGATAGATCCCGAAGGCAAAGCTGTTTCCAAGGTGAACAAAACTTTCTGCTGGAAGTTCTGTGTTTTATCCTCCAACCTCAGCGTTCATATAATATCCTCCAAACTCAGCGTTCATATTTCCTTGAGATGCTTTTAATCTCAAAACCTATTATTTGCAACTATTGCAGTTTGAATGATGTGTAAGAGGGTCCCACATGACTTCAGTTTGAGGTTTTAGGGATGTTGAAATCTAGGGATGTTGAAAAAAATGCTGTCAGGGATTGTGGGGTTATCAGAAAAAAGTGTACGATATCTACTATGGTTTTCTTCTCTTCGATTCGCTTCGAGGTCTCTAGGTATTGGAGAGAAGTCAATAGAATATGGACCTGATAAAAAAGAAGTCTTCAGGCAGCAGGTATTTTAAAGAGCTAATCTATTACCAGTATCAGTACAAAGTTCCCAAAAATCATGTAGCAAGATAATTTCCATTACATTTGAGACTTTTTTGTGTCTGTTATGAGTCATTTCTACCTCGTTATAGTGCCTCAGATTACATGATAGCATTGCGCATGCGCAGATCAGTGCTTTGCGTATAAAGCGCGGGAAAACGTTTCTCTCTCTAAAGAGCGAGAAATTTGAGAAATTCTTGCAGAATTTTAGAGTATAAGTACTCTGACTGCAAAGAAATGGATCAGGAAGGAGAAGTTTCTGATTCTGAGATAAATGTGGAGCAAAAGATAGTTCCCAAGAATGGTGATTCGAGCCAAAAGTTGCCTGATGATAAAACAGAGCAACCGACATTACTGCCGACTGCACAGACGAGTGCAAGCCAAAAACATCCGCTCAAGCGGCGTAATAATGAAGCCGCATCGTCTAAACACGATAAAACGCCTGGAAAAAAGGCAAAGCAGACCCCAAATACTAGTGGGAAGGTCCAGAAAACGAGCGGAAAGCCCCAAAGTACGGGTGCAAAGACCACGTCCAAACACGTGTCTGCAAGTCAAAGCGACCAGCAAGTTGGCGCTTTTGACCCGAAAGTTTTCTCTGATATGTTGACTAGCTCGATGTCAACATTGGCAGAGTCCATCTCTGGAGGGTTCAGAGACCTCGGGAAGCTGGTTTTGGATAAAAATAAGGACACAAAAGACCGAGAAAATTTCTCGTCTTCGTCCTCCGCTGGGGAAGAAAGCGACTCCGACAGCGAAATCCAAAATGGCGGCGCCTCGTGCACAACAACAGGCGAGCGCAATGACAGCTCATCGAGCCAAAGCACGGCCGCAAACAAGGGTTTTCTCCAGAAATTTACGAAGAAATTGGAGCTCGGTGAGGAGAAAGGGCCAGATTTGGAACCCGAACTTGCTAATGTAGTGGACGAACTCCTGACCGAGAAACAAGACGAAGATCATATCACGGCACTTAAAAAGCACTACGTGACGCCAAAGAACTGCGAGAGACTGACCGAGACTCGCGTTAATCCGCCTATATGGAACAACCTTGGCGAAACTGCCCGGTCGGGAGATATTAAGCTCCAGAAAGTCCATGATAGCAGTCGCCACTGTGGCAAATGATATTGCCTTGGCGGAAAAGAGTGCTGACAATGAATCAGCTAAACAAAATTCTGCAACAGGTAAACATGCAGAGACATTGATGGATTCAATAGCCATGCTAGCTACTGCCAACCTGGAATTAAATTTCCGCAGGCGAGAGGCATTGAAGCCTGAACTACACCCAAGTTTCCGGCATTTGTGCAATCCATCAAATCCCATCACTTCGCAGCTGTCCTGCTGATTTACATAATGTAGTGCCTATAGCAGGCAGAACCAAACACTTTCTGGATTCCTGGAGGGAAATTACTAGTGACAGTATAATACTAGAAATGGTATCCCAGTGCCCTCTGGAATTTGAAGGGAACCCAGGGAGACAACGCTTGCCTCCAATAAAATTTAACAAGCAGGAGGCTCAGATTATAGATTCTGAAATTGGAAAGCTTTTGCAAAAAGGGAGTTCTAGAGGAAGCAGATCATTCTGAAAATGAGTTTATATCTAATATCTTCCTCAGAAAGAAAAGAGATGGGTCATATCGTATGATATTAAATCTTAAAGAATTGAATAAGAGCATAGAGAAACACCATTTTAAGATGGATACCCTCTCTTCAGCCCTGACACTGGTCAAACCAAATTGTTTTATGGTATCGGTAGACCTGAAGGATGCCTATTATACCATACCAGTGGCCCAGGAATACTAGTCCGTCACCTAGGACCCGAAAATTTGGGTCGAATACTCATTTCAGGGGAACAAACGAGACTTATACCAAAAGAAAGCTTATCTATTCAGCTTTCAGAAAATGTCTTGGCGGACATTTGAAACGGTAGCTTTCCTAAAGAAAATCGAGTTTATAATCACGTCACTGAAATTCACAGGCCGTCGCCATTACACTGAAATTAGCTCTCAGAGAAAAGCCCGCTTTTAAATATTGGAGACGAAACAGTCGGATATTTGGTCCAAACCTCTTTTAATTTCACTAAATCGAAATTAAATGGGTTTCCCTAGCATTCTTTATGACTAGAAAGACTGTTTTACCAATATCTTGTAATATTTTCAGGCCCTTAACTCAAAGGGCAATGAAATGCAATCAGTTCTATTCAAGTAAACAACTAAGCTCGCTATCAAAATGTTTGAAACGACGGTTCAGAAGTCCTACAACCTTCCATATCTTTAAAAGTTGATAAAAACTTAGTAAATGCAGAGATTATAAGCGTATTCTTGGAGATATTTCCATGTGTGCATTATTGTGAAAATTTACCAAGTTTACACGGCAAATTATGTCGCGCTAAGTGACTGCAGACACGGATCAAATTAACCGTGGAACAACAAAACTCTGAATTAAAAATCATTCGAACTCCTTCTTTTTTAATTTTTTAATTTTTTTAATTTTATTTGTTGTTTTGTGAGGTAGTATTTCTTAACTGTTTTGAAATACATTTTCAAAATGTGTTTTGAGAGAATAATTCACCTTGCTAGCAGCTATTGTCGGTGTATTGTCACAGACGAAATTAATTAAAATAGAAAAGTGCTCAATTTGCGCGAAAATAAATAAATGAGAACCGAACAAAAATAACAGGAGAGAAGGACATTAGATGTATCTAATATTTTCCTTGTTGGAAGCAAATGAAATGTTTTTTTTTTATGAAAAGTGTTAATAAATAAAAATTTGCAAACGCCTAAACTGACTTGTGTTCTTTAGGGTTTTATCTGACTGCCAAAATCCCTGAACAATTTGCTTGGTAACCAGACGCGCAATCAGTGCATAAAAACGTTGTCTACTGTTTAGCGGCCTTCGTTGTGAATTCACGATTTATTGTAAGAATACTGTAAAATGGAGAGTTGCGTCGTTTGTAATGAGAGTGGTGAAAATTTGGTACAGTGTAAGGACGCTGAGTCGTGGGCTACAATGGGGGACAAAAATAAGTAAACACTTGGCTATCCAGGCTGTTCCCCGCTCCCCTGTTCAATGTTGTTTGGTGCGCGCAGCGTTAATTCAAATTGGCATGCTCCAACATTGGAAGGGGGAACGGGGTGTTTACGATACTTTTGTCCGCCGCTGTCTGAGTGAAGTAACGCATGCGCACTAGCCTACTTTAGGCACTTGGAAAAATAATACGTGACTATCTGAAATCACACGCAAATGAGGGCTTATTTGTTGCCCCTAAAGTTTCCCCAAAAAATGGTGTTTAGGAGAAAATTTATTCCTAAACCAGTGCTTTCATATTATTCAGAACATACAGAACAGTTTTTCAAACGCTTCTGCTCGATTCTTAAAATATTTCGCTAGATGTTTTCTGTCGATGTCATCGTTTTGAACGGGGTGTCTGAGCTGATAGTTTGCGCCAACTGCGAAGCTATTAAAGGCAAAAAATCTTACAGCTAGTTTTAACCACGAGATTCTAGATAAAAGGGAGAGTTTACGATTCTCAATCCGCAGCACGGGGGAAGTTTACTTGTTTGTTTGTTTGCTTCTTAACGAGAGACAGCACTCTGTCTGGTACAGAGCCATGTGCCATTGGTAAATGGTTAAGTTGCCGCCATTTGACTTAACCATCAGAAAAGCTTGGTTCTCCGGGACAATTGATTTCAGACTAGGATAAAAATATCACTATAGCTTCACTAACACTATTTTATTTGTTCTCAACCAAAAAGGCGAGAGAAAAATACAGTTTTAATGAAGTAAAAAGCGTGGTAAACCATTAGCGACAATATATAAGAGACTAATACTTGTCTTCTTATAATTATGAGCAGCTTAACCATTCAACTTAACCGTAATATTTTTCTTACATGCTCAAAGGTAAACAAAGTTCTAACCCTGTATGTCGAATATAGCGCTAGATTGCTAGCCATTTCAAAAGCTTAAACTTTAAAATGTGGATAAAACGAAGACATTTTGGCGAGTTTAAATGAATGGTTAAGTCGGTTAAGTGTAATGTGATGGTGTTTGTTTGACCATATGTATTTGCATATTTGGCGTCTGTTAAAGGCCCGAGGTAGTCGCGCATGAAAAAAGCATCGAGTCTCTAATTCTCATTGCTTTTGACATCTCAGATACCTCGCTTTGAACATTATTCTTGCTTTCGTGAGATGTTCCCCATTACAATAACTAAAGTGATAGCCCTTGATTTTTTGTATTGAAAATTCCAGAAAACTTCGCTGGTAACTCGCCAGTAATTTTGAGACTGATTGGCTTTCCTTTCGTCCTATTATTTGTGCAATTTGTCTAAGACTTTAACAATACTTTATAGATTTCAGTTTCGAATATTAAAACATTCTCTTAAAGAATGAAATCGGCCAAATGTCTTCAAAACACACCGATGCTCAGGCTATTGCGCTCGTTTGTCAATTTACCGTTAACTTTGCTTTATCCTTCTATCGTGAAATCATAGCACAGAGCTCGTTCTTCAGAAAATCTGCCCTATTTTCCTCCTCTATAAGTTGCCGAAATGTATTGTGCTTTCATTATGAGACTCAACTCCATAACTTTTGCCTATGTTAGCGACATTTTGGGCACAAATGTATCGCGTAATGACGAAAAAAAACGGCTCTTGCGCGACACTTTTAGGTCACGTTATACTTGAATAAACTGTCATTTTGACGAATGCCAGGTATCGATTTCAGCTCAGACAATGGGGGACAAAAATAAGTAAACACTTTGCTATCCAGGCTGTTCCCCGCTCCCCTGTTCAATGTTGTTTGGTGCGCGCAGCGTTAATTCAAATTGGCATGCTCCAACATTGGAAGGGGGAACGGGGTGTTTACGATACTTTTGTCCGCCGCTGTAGGTTGTATAGAGCTGCAGAAATAAGAGAATTCCGCCCCATTCTCGAGCTGTCAACAGGTGAGAGAAATTTTCCCCAGCCACCTGTTAAATATCACGCTTCTTGTAGAAAAGATTTTGTAAACCAAAAGCATTTACAGTGCCTATCGAGACAAATCGCAGCAGAGATCAGTGAAACTGGCGAGGGAAATTCTGGACTTAGAAGAAGCGCGCGCGAAGTGCAAGATTCCGCTACTAGTTCAGCGGTGCTTCCCAGCACATGCATATTTTGTAAGAAAGCAAAATACAAGAAAGGCACGAGAACCCGCGAAAAGTTGCATAGTGTTGAGGAATTTAGAGCAGATGACACTGTAAAAAGAAGTGAATCTTTGCACTTGAAAAATCACACTGGAATGAGTAATGTTGCAGCCGAGGTTACTGGCACCTGCTCGAAGGATTTGATGAGCAGTGAAGCAAAATATCATACGTCGTGCTATAAAGCGTTTGCGCGCATCTTGTACGAGGGCGAAGCAGCCAGTGAGAGCACTACTAGTGGAACCTCTGAAAATGACTGCGGAGTAGAGCGGGCTTATGAGGCTGTATTTTCTTTCTGTGAAACATTAATAGCGAACCCTCGAGTGATAGAATTCAAAGAAATAAGGAAAGTGTTGGCCGATGAGGCAGAGAAGCTTGGCGTGACAGTTACCATGTCTCAGTATAAAAATCTTCTGCGGATGGTTTCAAATAAATATGAAACACTCGAATTTGTAAATTACCAACAAAACTGTGTACTCGTGTACCCTTCTTCTTTGGAGATAGACCGTCTAGTAGTCGATAATTTCGAACTCAAGAGTGAATTAGACGCAGTGAATCAGACATCATTGGATGACGCAACAAAAACTGTTATGAGTGCAGCAAAACGTCTTAATGAGCAAATAAAAAATCACCCTAATGAAATGCCGTGGCCACCAGAAGAGAAAGACCTTGGCGCGGATAAAGTAGCAAACTACATTCCCGATTTGCTAGATACTTTTTGTAGCACTCTTTTGTCAGGCCAAGCGTTTAGTAGAGACGGAAGCATGTCTGACCGCATTGTCCGCTTGAAGAATTCCCTAGCTCAGGACATAGTCTACACGGTATCAAACGGTTCCATCAAACCTCCAAAAAGCGTGCTTTTTCCAGCAGTTATCAAAGCTCTTTGCAATAACACAGAGGTGGTAAGGCTAATCAATAAATACGGTCATGGAATCGGATATAACTTACTAGAAGAGATTGAGACTGAATTCGCTTTGAAGGTTATTAACGAGCAGTCCTTAAACCACGTATTAATCCCAGAGGAATGCCAGCACCCAGAGAATCCACCTGTGGCGCTCATGGTGGCAGACAATATAGATAATTTAGAGTGTACTCTCTCTGGTGGTGGTACCTCACATAGGGTAAACTCCATCCTTGTTTTGAGACGAGAACCCCTAGAAGAGTCGGAAGATAGCCCCGGTGAAAGTGGCACTGGAAATGAAACAGCCGAGCAACCGCCGGCGAAACGCAAGTGTAAGCGCTCTTTAGGTTCGGACGTAGTCACGAGGGCTATTCCAGAGTACCACGGAGGTAGACGCATTGGTCCCGGAGTACTGTCGCACATTCAGTACCTTGGCGTCAGCTCCTCGTACAAGGAGAGAAGCAAACGAGTCCACATGACGTACCTTGTGTGGTTAGAGCTAAGGAAACTGAGAACCCACCCACTGCTTCTTGTTCCCGGTTGGACAGGCTTTTTTATCAAAGTGCGTGATAATATTGTTGTTATCCAGAGCACCATCGGTTATCTCGACACGCTGGACGCGCCCGCAACCGAATTGAAAACTGCGTACGAGGTTTTGAGTCGTGGCTATGAGATAAAGGAAAGGCTTCAACTAGACGCAGTTGCTTGTGTATTCGACCAATCATTCTACGCGAAAGCGATGGAGGTTTTCTGGAAGCAAAAGGAGCAATTTCCAGGGTTAGTGCTAATGATGGGTGGCTTTCACTTACTAATGACGCTGCTTGCAATCATTGGTAGCCGATTCGGCGACGCCGGTCTTAGAGATATTGCCGTACAAAGTGAGATAATTGCTGAAGGCTCAATTGATAACGTCTTAAATGGCAAGCACTATATTCGCGCCGTTCGGCTGAACAAGATTGTATACGAGGCAATAAGCCAGCTACTTCTCGACGACTTTGAGAGTTCCTTATCTGAGGACGCGCTAGAAATGCTCAAGTCGCATCAGCAGAAGCTAGAGCAGCTAAAGCTTAATCTTTGTCAAGATGAAATGGACAAGGTTGTTGAAAGCGATCAGTTCCGACAATGGGAGAATCGTTTTCAGAAGCGCGTGGCTGAGATTAAGCAGAACGGCAGCGATCTGGCAAAGTTTTGGCTGACCTACCTAGAGCTTTGTGAGTTATTATTTGATCTTATTCACGCGACTAGAACGGGAAACTGGGAACTCTATCTAGCTTGTATCGAAGCTGTAATACCATGGACATTCGCCTATGACAGACAAAATTATGCGCGCTATCTCGTGCCATATCTGAATGATATGCGCGCCTTGCCTACAGAAATGCCTCAGGTCTATAACGCTTTCGTCGCTGGTCACTTCAGCGTGCAGATGTCCACTAAAATGCAGATGCAGATGTCCTCTTTGGACAAAACGAGGCAGACAAGACTATCGAAAACACCATAAACAAAGACTGCATAACAAGCGGCGGCTTTACTGGATTTAGCGCCAAATTCGCGGCAACGCAAAGGTGGGTCCTAAACCATTCAAGACGTAGCGTGTATAGGCGCCTTTTGCGAGAGCACCTGTCCCTAGAGTCTTCTGTTGGTACAAAGCCACACAAAGAGCTAACGCCTTCGCGCATTAGATCAGACGTGGAAGCCGTTGCATGCGTAGTTGACGTCCTGGAGAGTTTGTTCCGTAGCCCATGGAACAGTGATGCCCAGCAGCTCAGCAGTCTATCTAGCGGTCTTGTAGCCACTCCTGATATTAAAAATGATCTACTACAAGCTCACGAAAAGGGCAAAAAGGCTTGCAGGGAGTTTGTCACACAGCGGTGCTCTTCAGAAGCAACTGTCGACTTTTTCGCGCCCCTACAAAAGTTGAAGTTAAAGTCCTTTAAAAATCTTAAAGCGGTTACAAAGGTTCGCACCAAGGATGTGGTGCTGCCTATTCGACTAGACCGTGATATATTTGCAAGGATGGCTTTGTTGGGTCAATTCCGCAAGATTGATATGCGTCTGGTGTTCTCGTATCCTCTTGGCCCTCTGCCTTGGTCGCTAGCAGATCCGTTTGGGTTTCCGAGAAAGTCCAAGAAAGCAGAGCTAGCACGCCAGCTCGAAAAACAAGTGAATATCGCTGATAGTTATCCTAATGGTGCAACAACTATCTATGATGGCATGGCTGTACTTCAAACATTCAAACCACCAGCCGGAGCCACATTTGCAATTGTAGCCGACAGATTATTTGCGCAGTTCACAAGCACTCACAGTAAGCGTACTGATATCGTGTTTGACGTCTATAGAGACGTCTCTATTAAGAACGCCGAAAGGGCAAAACGCTCATCTCAACCAGAGGGGGTTACATACCACAACATTCTGCCAGGTTTTCAAGTAAAAAATTGGCACAAAATCCTTAGCATCGCTGCCAACAAGGCTGAGATAGTGCGTTTTCTGGTACGGCAATGGAAAGAGCAGCAGTATCGAGACAAGCTTCACCAAAAAGTGTTGTATGTGACAGAAGATGATAAATGTTGGAAGATCACTAGCACAGAAGCTAGTCTAGTACCAGACCTGAGAAGCAACCACGAAGAGGCCGATACCCGCATGATATTACATGCGCGCAATGCGGGCGGCACGTGCGTCATACATTCTGACGACACAGATGTCCTAGTACTACTACTTGGCCATGCTCATAACTTGGGACGGTGCTATATGCAGAAAGGGAAGGGGGACAAGCGCAGAATCATTGGAATTTCCGAGGTTGCAGATCGACTTGGGCGGCTAGCAGCCGATGGCATTCTTAGACGAGATGCATGTGAAGCTCTCATCGGTCTCCACGCGATTTTTCCACTCAAGGTACGAGAATGTGAGTATGGTGTGATTTTTACATAAAGTACGCGCAAGCTTTGATACCAGTAAATATTGTTTCTTTCTCATATTTCTAATAGCTTGAATCCCGTTTCTCCTTCAGTTCGCAGAATCGGTTGCGAATAAAGATATACCAGTTTATTTCCAAACTCAAGAGAATATGTTTAGTGCAAAACTAATTTAATTGTCTGTATTATTATAATACCGTAGTCATCAAAATTACTCACAAAAAAAAAAATTACTCACATGAATTTTTAGCGGACAAAATTTAATTGTGCTCTATTCGTCGTGTAGTGATCCGAATCACAAGACACAAAGCTGATCTCTTTTTTCTTTTTTCTTCAGCCAGACGTGTCAAGGTTTTCGTCAAACCTCCATTTTCAGAAGCACACGTATTAATTGAGGTAGCATTTCAAGTGGCATTTGAGTGAATTAATCGGCGCAGCGTAAATACATTTGTACTCAACATTTACACCTAAGTATGCTAAGTAACTATCAATTATGTTTATTAGTCGAACACAGACCTGGTTTATATGGAAAATAACAACAGGTTAACTGATTGCTGAACCATTACCACAACTTAATGAAAACGAGAGAGAAATTATTTATCTCTATTGATAGAAAAAACTCGAATCGTGATTTCTGTTGTTGCATACATAATTAGCTGTCGTCTTTTATTGAAAATAATACTCACAGGTAGGTGTTGAAAATCATTCTCTAACACAGGACAAAAACCTAGCTTTAAGGGCCTTGAACAACTTAAAGGTCACTTAAAGTGTGACATAATCTTTAAGTGAAATTTAATATTCCCTTAAATATCGTAAATATCATGTGAGTCTTTAAGTTGTATTTAAGTTGGTCTCCGAAACATGGATGCACAAACCGACGAACAAAAAAGCCGAAAGGAAAGAAAGTTCAGAAAAAACACAGTTGAGGAACTTCGAAAGAAGCGATTGAAAAGGAAACAGAAAAAGAAGGACTTGCTCTCAAACATGTCTAAGAAAGAAAAACGAGAATGGCTTAAAGCAAAGGCAGCACAGCCATTTGAAGATAAGTTTGAACAATGTAAGAGCCTTTATGGCAAAGAAAGACGCATTTCTGCTCATTATTGGAAGCAGTGGAAGCAGGAAAAAGAAAAGAGGATAGGGTAAGTACTCTTTGGATTTTCTTCTTTTACAGGTCTACGTTTGTAAATCGGGGTTATCTTTCGATGCCTGGTACTAATCAACTACATATTTGGCTTACAGCCCTCCAAATCCGAGACGCACAATCGACAGAACGCTCGTAAAGAGTATTACCGAGGGGCAGAATGACGTTTGTTTGGGCGAGGGAGCCTTTGGCCGAGTAGAGAAAAAGACGTACCGTGGTATCGAGGTTGCTGAGAAATTGTTTTAAAACTGCATCGGCATCTTGCGTGGAGAGAGAGGCCGGCATACTCGACAGTTTTGATCACCCAGGTATAGTTATACTAAATAGTTATCGTATACTAGTAGCATCCTCTTTTTTACAAAGTGAAGCTTCCCGCGCACCTAAACCATATAATGACTTGCAAAATATCTGGCAAAGGTATAAACATTTAAAAGTGCTTATTTTTATTCCGTAGTTCTACCACTTGTGTACGGCATCTGCATAGAAAAGAAACCATTCCTTTTGATCATGCATTTTTATGGAGTCAATGGCCAATGCATGACACTAGGAAACGCCTTAAAATCAGGCTGCGTCAACCCTGCTTCTAACTGGCTGTCAATTCTTTGGGCAGTGGCCGATAGGCTCCACTACGTTCATTCAAAAGGGTTCCTGCACAACGATCTAAAGGGAGACAATATTGTGCTCTCCTCTCAAACGGGAGGCGAACAAAGGTATCATCCAATAATTATAGACTTTGGAAAGTTGGAAAATGCAAAAACGTACTCTTTGTCCACGAAGGAGCAGGAGGAGTACAGAAAGTACCACACGCATATTGCTCCTGACCTAGTAACTGGCGCACAGCCTCAGTCAGTTGCAAGTGACGTGTTTTCGTTTGGCTTGATAGTCAAGTCCGCTTGGAAGCGTCATAAGAAAAGCTTGGAAATTCTTAAAGATCCGTGCTCAAATTGCTTATCTAAAGATCACCAGACAAGACCAAACCTATCACAAATAATGGACATTTTGAGCAAAGTATGAAGAACCTTTATGCTCGGGGGGGGGGGGGGGGGGGGGTGCTCGACGTACCTTTTAGGGTTTAAAATCAAGCCTCTGGTACCTTTTAGGGGGTAAAATTCGAAAACATGTATTTTTTTCCAGATAGGTACCTGTTAGAGGTCCGTTCTAGCAAATCAAGCAAATCGCACTTGTTGGTAGCCTGAATTTCAGACGTATTTTCCCTCGTAAAAATACGCGACAAAATTATTACGAGGGAAAATCAACTAAGCGACGCCATGTTTGGTACCTTTAAGGAGTCAAAATCAACTAAGCGACGCCATCAATGTTTGGTACCTTTTAGGGGTGAAAATGAAAGATCCCGACGAGCACCCCCGCCCCAAAAATATGGACCTACCCGCGGAGATGTTTTTTTCTCATGCTACACCATGCCCCTCGAACCCGGGGGGGGGGGATTTCTCCCATGTAAGAGTGATAGGGGTGCTCGTCGGGACATCGGAAAATATACCCTAAAAAATACCAGGACATAAAATATCCAACCCCTATAAATACCTTCAACAAAATGACCCCTAAAAAATACCAACAATAAACCTTTTTTGTTATTGTTTATTGTTTCTCATCTCAAAACAAGCTTATTTTAGAGCTATAAATGAACGAAGAAAGAAAGAAAACGTTTTACTGGGTTTGCGACCCTTTCATTCATTTGCGTACCCCCCTAAAAAATACCATTAATTAGTGAAAGCCCTTGAAGCAAGGCTAGCAGTCTCACCTTTCCATGAGCTTGCCTCCGAGTCCTCACTTTCCGAGTCGGAATCCGATTGTGAAATATTTTGTGTAGTAGAAGTTTTCTGTAAGAGTCCACTTTTTGCTTGATGCCTACGATACGTCGAGTAATGGACATGATTTTGGCAACAAGGACAGAAAACGTAGTCAACGTTCGGCTCCATGGGTTTCAAATGCCGGACTGCAGCACTCTATTCATTCACAGTATTCGAACAGTGTAGAAAGGGGCTAAAGAGGAAGTTCATGTCAAAATATACAGTGTCATTTCGCGCGTGGCAAGCATAAGCGACGTCGTCACTGTTACATTCGTGGCTATGACGTGCGTCACGCCAACAAGGCAAGGCAATGCTTCGATACAACGGCCATTTCGGTATATTAACATGCACCAGGGGGGGACCCTTCTTGCAAATAAATGTGTGTTGTTTCAAAAGAAAAAGGAAAAACATATTAGTATAAATGTAAGTGTTGAAATGAAAGTTTGGCTACGTTGCCTGAAGTATTTGTCGCGTGACCGGCACTTGCTAAATCCATCCAACCGCGTGAGACTGGAACGCATTTAGCATGACGTAGCTTTTCGCGCTGCGGCTAATCATGCGACTCACCACGGGTACCGTGAACAGAAAAAAAAACTTCTGATGAAATACACAAAGGATTTTGCCCATTTTATCCAAAATACCAGTCTCAAGAGAGAAATGGTAAATATTTGGTTGAATAGTTGTCCAAGTAGAACTGTAAATAGCACATAACGTTGGTGTAGTCTGAGTAATTTTGCACCCCCCCCTAGGACCCCCACAATTTTAGAATATTTGTAACGGTCTAATGCAAAAAGGCGCCAAAATCGATTTATTCCGCCGGGAGTGCAACTCGAACGCTACGCTTTTCTTTGTCTGTCTTATCTTTTCTTTCTCTGTGCGAGTGCTTGTAGCCTTCTATTGTATCCAATATAATGGCAAACTTCAGTGACGAGCATGTTATTCTCCTGAGAGAATCAATTGGTTCCTCAGCGAAGGTGATCGAGGAAAATACTGCTCTGAGGAACGAACTTGAGAAGCAAGGCAATGAACACAGGAGAGTTCTTGGCGCCATTCTCAGCGAACTCAATAAGCTGAAATCTAATGAGCAAAACGGGGGACGACGCCGCGGAAAGCGAGGCAGAAAATCTGCTCCAGTAAAAGTACCGCCAGCCTGCAGGGTATGTGTGAATGCTTTCCATGAAGCAAGACTTGTGTGTATCATTCGCTTCGCCCTATCTATAGTCCGCCATCTTGATTCTTGGTTCGCAGTTCGAACAACCGTTTCGCGGTCAGATCGAACCGAGTAGCTTTAATCTTTTGGCCTAGAAATTAAAATAATCTAAAATCAATTATTCTTTGAATATTGCAGCGAACTCTAAGGCATGTATACAACGTTCTGATCAAAAAGGACGACTTTCATGGCTTCTATCTGGACGAACGGTAAGAAAAGTTCTAGCTCAAACTACCTCGCATTTATATGTCTATGACTATGAGACGAGAGTGTATAGTGTATAGTGGAGAACAGTTTAGACCCTTACCGGGAAAGGTTTCATGTTTTCGAATATCAAATTCCCAACTTTTGTTAAGTTTTGAATGTTTTAATCTTTGTAAAATGAGTGACCAAAACAATTTTCCATCTTGCCTTCTCTCTCTCTCTCATTTCTCCATCCTTGGAATTGGATAATATTTAAAAACGCATAAGTTTGGTTGTTTGGTTCGCATGACAATTTTTTTATAAAGCTCCACCAGCTTTTTCTTAGGTAGTTTTGTTGCTTCTGTTATTCATTAAACAAGGTGCCTTAGTTAGGCTATTAACATTGCTAAGCAGTCAAACTGTTTCAGTTTTTGGCTGTAGATTGTGCGAGTGCTTCACTTGCTGGCAGTCGGCAGTGTGATACCTACTGTTTTACCTTGTAAAATGATACCCTGCGAGCAGTGGTTTCCTCCTCTTTTGGCAGATGGCATAAAATGATTGACACAGCTAAATTTTCACTGTTCCATCTTGCCTTCTCCATTTCCCATTTCTCCATCATTGGATAACATGCATAAATTTGGTTTCGTATGACAAGTAAAGTTCCACCAGCTTTTTGTTTGGTAATTTTGTTGCTTCCAAAAGTGCCTTAGGCTATCCATATTGCTCAGCAGTCAAACTGTTTCAGTTTTTGGCTGTAGATTGTGCGAGTGCTTCACTTGCTGGCAGTCGGCAGTGTGATACCTATGGTATGATTGGCAATAGCATCATTTTTTATACAAAGATTTGTGTGAAGTTTCATTTGATATTCATGCCCTTTGTCAAATGTACAAATAATGCGTGTCATAATTTCTCCATTTTCGATGTTTAGAAAGTGCCTTCAGCTATCAAACATTGCTTAGCAGTCAAGCTGCTTCAGTTTTGGGCTGTAGATTGTGCAAGTGCTTCACTTGCTGGCAATTGGCAGTGTGATATCTACCCGGTACTTAACCACAGGTTTGCTTGCATGATTTAAACAATGTACTTGCTATTTGCAAATATTTACTAAATTTAGGTATATATGTCATTTGTCTACTTTTTATATTTTTTAATGTACCTTGACGAGCTATCATGAGAGTGCTCAGCAGTCAAACTGTTTCAGTTTTTGGCTGTAGATTGCGCGAGTGCCCCACTTGCTGGCAATCAGCAGTGTGATAACTTGTGATACATTCCCCTTGGTAAGTAATTTTGAATGGTAAGTACTGTATATTCTCTAATTTGTGCTATTATACACTGCAATCTGTCTGTGGATTGTTGCAACCACTGCTTTACAAAAAGTCATTTGAGGCTATTGTATAGGAAATGTTAATAACAGTGCTTAGCAGTCAAACTGTTTCAGTTTTAGGCTGTAGATTGTGCGAGTGCTTCACTTGCCAGCAGTCGGCAGTGTGATAACATTCATATGATAAGTTATTTATGTTGGTAAGCTAATTTGTAAGGTAAGTCCAGGTGTGTTATTAAATTTGTATAGCCGGTGCAATGCAATTGTATAATCAGGCAGTGCTTTTCTTAAATTCATAAACTGCTTTTCAAGTTATTCAAGCATTTTCGATTTGACTGTACAGTTTAATTTTCACTATCACAATACTTACTATAATTCCAGTAACTGATTACTTTTTGAAAGGGATGATTCAGCAAATAACAGAGCAGTTTATGACCGACTGGAGGCTGAGGTATATCATCATGTTGGTGGAAAGGACAAATGTGCATGGTCTCAGGAACAAATGGAAGGTAATTTCATGTTGATTATATTGTTTGGTTCCAAAGACATATCCATCCCCCCTGAAAAGGTGTTGAAATCGATGCCCACCCCTCCCCTCTGGAATTCCCCCCCCCCAAAAAAAAATACAGTATTTGTATGAAAAAGATCCCCTCCGGAATTCCCAATCCCTTTGGGGGGGGGGGGGGGCATTTCTGGAACCAGACATTACATATTTCACAAAAGCTCATTTGACAGCTGTTTCTTTGGGGAAAGTAAAATCTTGTCTTTGACACTACACACCTTCTTAAATGCCAGCTGTCAAAGTACATTTTTCCACTGTTTCCTGCTGATTTGAAAATTTTCACTGTTTCCTATGAGTTATTACACTGCGAAAATAATGATATCTTCACACTTCCCAGTGAACGTAGCAAATAGCTTTCTAGTTTTAAAATTTTTCATAAAATAAATGTCCATTTGGTATTTCACTCATGTTTATATAATAAACAGAACATTACATGGCCATGTAATATCCTCTGTGTGTCATTGTGTATGCAGTGAGTATAGCTAATGAATTATGTGATTTGGAAGAGTACATAACATGCCCTTTTCTTGCTATTCTAAGAAAAACATGTTTATAGGGAATCCAAAAGGATTTTTAGGGGCATCATAAAATTGACATTTTAGAAAGTTCCCTTTTCTTCTGATAATTGAAAAAGTGTTTTTCTTAAACACAGAGTTCGGGTATAAAAGGGATTAGACCACCCACTTTCACGCTTGAATCGTCAATTATAAATTCATATTTCAACAGAACAGTCTCCGGCAAAAGTGCTTTTATAGGACCCCAAGCAAGTTGAAATTATTTTTGAATAAATAGCGATGTAATTCCTTGAAAAATACTTGAATGATTGGTTATTTGATGATTACTAACGTTTTCAGTTCACATTTTGAATTTCGCGGTTCAGAATATTTCGATCCTTATGAATACTAATTAGTGTTGCTCTCCGCACGAAAAGCTTTTATCTGAGCCAAACCGGTTGTAATAAAATTTATTCTGCAGCAACTAAAAAGGTAATTGTTTAAAAAGCAAAGAGTTCCTATTTATTTCTTTGCAAATCGCGTTTTGAATAGAAATTTTGAATTTCGCGCCACATAGAGGTGTTAACTACAACAGCTGAGTGACAACTGACAATCAAAGGCCCGCGGGCCCGCTCCTTTTATACCGGAACTCCATGTTTAAACAAGGATTGAGCAAATTTTCAAGAGGCATAATATTTTCTCATTAAATCTCCTTCTTCATACATTTCAGGTGCATTCAAGAGATATTTCTTGACATGTTTTGAAAGCGCCAAAAAGAGGAGAGATGGAAAGTATGAGGCACACAAGAAAAAATGCAGAAAGCAAGGGAGAACAAGAGAGGTATGTATCAGATCTCATGGTCAGTGATAAGCAACTTGGGAAGTATATAATTTTTTTTTCTTTTCTGCCTTTTTCTTTAAATTTAAATTTCAATACTATAATAGAGCTTTAAATCCCCTGTATTATTTAATGGATTTATTTACATAATGCCAATTATGCCTTGGTTTTTTTGTTCTCAGAGGGAAATTTACTAGCTGAATTCCCTCTTGAACACTGCATCTCTTAATTTCCCTGATGAATAGAACATGACAGAAATTTAGGAGACAGAAATCTTTTGTCTTTTGCTAAATTAACCTCATAAATACACCTAAACGTCGGTTTATTTCACTTATATTTATCTGTAATTGTATAAATAGATTTATTAGGGAAATATTTAGAAGACAAAATATGTATTTGTCTCCTAAATTTACCTCATTATTCTGTTCATCAGGGAATTTTTTTGTAGAAAATGCTCATTTTAAAGTGGTTATAAAGAAACTGTCTGAGAAATTCAAGGTGGCTTGTTGCAATGCTGGTAGACAGCTGAATCCAGAGCTATATTACAACCATTTGCAAACACCAAGCATAAACCATTTTTTGCTTTTTCTTTCTAGTTTGTAATCATAATTATTATGTAATCAACGTTATACTTTCCTTATAACAGCGGTGACCCATTCTAACTTTCAGAAACTGACAAGAAGAACCCTTATGTTGGAAAAAGTTGATTGGGCAGTAACACTCAAGGGGAAAATGGCAGAGGTTCTTCAAGAGGACTTTATGTCATCGGAGGAGTCCGAATATGAGGAAGGCTGACAACAACAACAGCCAAAATAACACAGGCAATAATTAAGTTCTATTAAAAACATGAGCAGTAGTGTTTTATCAGGCATAGAATCTCCAGCGTGCAGAATGAGAGATTTTATACCTAAAATACATTTTATACCTAAAACACATGTTGCAAGGGTTATACATGGGCAATTCCAAACAATATTTGTACCTTTTGGGATGGGCGGCATTTGGCAATTCTGAATGGGAGGGTGAGTTTTCAAAATCAGAAAAGAGGGGGTGGGGGGAGCTCAAAGCATGGGGGTAAGCCATTTTGGAAGTTCTGGATGCATGGGGGGGGGGGGGGGGTCTAAAACTAGCGCCACCGTCCTGGGGGTACATATATTTTCTGGAATTGTCCAATATGCAGTTTTTGTTATCTTTGTTATGCATAATTTCCACAAGTTGAGTTTTAAATTAATATCGCAAATTAGTCAAAGTTAGTAGTCTGTTGTACTGTTTGGTTGGGACATTACAAACGGATGAAAACTATTTTTGAATCCGTGAATCCTTATTGTGTCACTTTGTCATGTACAGAGAGTAAAATGGAATAATTTTACCCATCGAGGAACCTTGAAATTCCATAGGGCCGCTGTGTTTGACCCTGGAATATCCACAGTGCCATTCAATTTATCTAAGAATTTCCACAGGCCCACAAGAGAATGAGGAATTTCCACAGGTTTAGAGCAAGTTTTTAAAATTTGTAGTTCCTCAAAGGGGGGGGGGGGGGGGGGGGGGGGGGGGTACGTTTGGAGCGTAATTCGAACCTGGCCTATTAACTATGGCACAATCTTGAATGCCAGTCAACTTCTCGTATGCAGAAGCAGAGTTGTCTGGGGATGTGTAACTTGACCGGGATCGAGGTAAAAGTTTAGCTAAGAAATTTTGCCAGCTCATAACTGTGTATACAATGAAGTTCGAATGAGTCGCCAGAATGCGAGTCTCATAATCTGTTAAATGTGTACAGTTTAAATACCAATAAAAAATTGAGACTTGGAAAAATGTGTTTTTATTTGATGCTAAGTCGGTCTGTTCTTATCGTGGGGTATTGAATCTCCCTAAATCTTATTTTTGCTTACCCTGCGACGAGAGAACAAAATGTCAAGGAAAAGCCCTTTCTACTAGCAGAGTAATTTTGGCTTTGTCAGTGAAACTCTTTTTCATAAGGGCTTAACTTTGTACATCCTCTCCTCCTTCACCCATAGTTCTTTTTTGTTTTACCCAGTTCCAGTTTATGAATTTCTGATATTTAGATAGTACTTAAAGGCTTCTTATTGCCATGTTTACTTGATCTTTAGGTGGAACTTAAAGACACTTAAAGTCGAATATCTGGGTGTTTTTGAGCTTAAGTCCCCTTAAAGACTCCTTAAAGACTGTAAAACTAGCTTTACACTCATTACTGTTCCTTTAAATTTGCACTTAAAATCTTCTTTCACGCTATTTAAGTGCCAACCTTAAATTTTATAAATTGAACTTTAAGAAGTATTTAATGCATTAGTCTTAAATTTCCATAAAGCTTCCATTCCTAGCTTTAAGCAGTAACTTAAAGGCTAATTAAACAATGATTTACAAATTTTACGTTTTACCTTAAACATTACGCAAAACATTCTTTAAGTGACCTTTAAGTTACCTTTAAGGGAACTTAAATTCATTATTAGGCCCTGTGTAAGTTTTCGAATAATCATAAACTTTCGAAATCTAGTCTAGTGTTGATTTGCCAACAAAATAATTTATTCTGAACAATTCTGGTTTTGCGAGTAAAGTCGACGCGGGGTTTTCTCTGACACAAGATGGCGGCCAGGGGTGCTTTCAAGGATGAAATTTCAAACTTGTTTTTCTTTAGGAAAGCTACCGTTTCAAATGTCCGCCAAGATATTTTCTGAAAGCTTAAAAGATAAGCTTTCATTTGGGATAAGTCTCGTTTGTTCCCCTGAGATGAGTATTAGAACCCCCTCAGGTGACGGACTATACAGGCCATATTTAAGGTTTGAATGGGGTGGAAAACTTCTGCAGTATTCTTGTCTCCCCAACGGGCTCTCGTCCGCTCCTAGGTGTTTTACTAAAATCCTAAAGCCTATTTACAGCAGTCTCAGGAGAATGGGACATGTAAATGTAGGTTATATTGACGACTCATATCTTCAAGGGGACACTTTTGAAGAATGTCAGAATAACATTGTGAGCACCATTGAAATTTTTGAAAGCCTTGGGTTTATTATCAACAGAGAGAAATCAGTCCTTGAACCCACCCATGAAATCAATTTTCTTGGCTTCCACATAGATTCTGTGGCAATGACGGTGTCAGTGACTGCAGAGAAGGCTTTAAAAATTAAAGACTTTTTGCAGCACTTTGTTAAATGCTACTTCAGTTAAGATTTTGGCAGTTGCACAAATAGTTGGCACACTAGTCTCAGCATTACCTGGGGTGCAATTTGGGAAGTTACATTACCGAACACTAGAGAGGGAGAAAAACAACGCCCTCCAAGCTAGCAAGGGAAACTATGAATCTAAAATGAGCCTTACACAACAGGCTAAGAATGAATTGTCATGGTGGATAAGCAATATGACATAGTCTCACACCCAATCTGTGGAGGGAATTTTCATATTGAACTTAGATGTGATGCCTCCAAAAAAGGGTGGGGGCAGTATGTGGTATTACTGACAGGACCACACAAGGGTCTTGGACTGTCAGTGAGCAAGAGAAACACATCAATGAGTTAGAGCTTCTGGCTATAAAATTTTCCTTGCAGTCCTTCTCATCTGAATTTCAAGGCAAACATGTCAAAGTTCTCTCTGATAACACAACTGCAGTTTGCTACAACAATGCCATGGGGGGTACACGATCCCCAGACTGTAATGCTGTTGCAGTAGACATTTGGTCATGGTGTATTGAGAAAGATGTGTGGCTAACAGCTGCACACCTTCCAGGGGTGGAGAATGTAACAGCTGACAGGCAGAGCAGGGACCTGAATGAAAGAACAGAGTGGTCCTTGAGTAGCAATATTTTGAGCTACTAGTTGACATGTGGGGGGATCCTGACATTGATCTTTTTGCTTCTAGAGCAAATGCTAAGTTGCCATTGTTTATTTCATGGAAACCAGACCCTATGGCTAAATACATTGATGCCTTCACAGTGAACTGGAAGTCATGGAAATTTTATTGTTTTCCACCTTTTGCCCTAATTTCTAGATGCCTGAGGAAAATAGAACAAGAGCAAGCAGAGGGAATTTTTGTGTGCCCCCTGTGGTCAACCCAGTGCTGGTGGCCCCAGTTGCTACGACTACTAGTGGCTCAACCAGTGGTACTTCCACAGAAACCGAATCTGCTAACTCTGCCAAACTCTACAAAGCTTCACCCATTACGCAAGAGGTTGGTGCTGATAGCTTGTTACTTATCCGGAAATCATACGAGGCAAAAGGAATTTCAGGAAAAGCTTGTGATTTACTCATGTCCTCCTGGCGACCAGGAACGCAGAAACAGTACAAAGTATATATCAAGAAGTGGACAGAGTTTTGTATTAAGAGACAAATTAATCAATTTCGTCCCTCTGTAGCAGAAGTACTTGATTTTCTAACTGATTTATATATCCAAGGACTTGCACACAGTGCTATAAACACAGCCAGGAGTGCTTTGTCTTCCCACATAACCCTAGATGATGGGTTGAGTCTTGGGAAACATCCACTAGTTGCTAGACTATTAAAAGGAGTTTTTCAGAGCAAGCCACCAGCACAAAGATACACTTCTATATGGCATGTTTCAGTTGTCCTGCGATATTTGCAGTCAATTTCAGCAGTAGACAAGTTGCCTCTTAAGGAATTGACATTAAAATTAGCTACTCTTACCCTTTTAGTTTCAGGGCAAAGAGGTCAGACAATTCACATGTTAAACATAAACTTTATGAAAGTGTAATGGTTGTTACATTTTCCACATTCCAGAGCACATAAAACAGAGTAGGCCTGGAGTTTCCATTCAGCCAGTTGAGCTGAAGCCATATTCTAATACTGCTCTTTGTGTTGTTACCACATTAAAGGAATATCTAGATAGGACCTCAGATTTGAGAGGCACTGAGGATCAATTGTTTATCAGTTATACTAAGCCTCATAAGAAAGTAAGTAGAGACACTTTGAGCAGATGGATTAAGCATGTATTGTCAGAGGCAGGTGTTGACACGTCAAAGTTTAAGCCCCACAGCACAAGGGCTGCAAGCACCTCAGCAGCAAAGTCTGCATCTGCCAGTCTAGAGGACATTATGAACAAGGCTGGGTGGGCAAGTGAGTCCACCTTTGCCAGGTTTTACAATAAGCCAATCATAAAAGACAATGAGTTGCATCTCATGTTCTTGGGACTGTAACTTAGTATCGGTGCAGTGCCTGTACATTAGGGTCTTGGATTGTAACCCAATAAATTGTTTTGCTTAATGCTTGTGTTAGCTTTGAAATCTCATGTAATCTGAGGCACTATAACGAGGTAGAATAGAAAATTAAACGAGACTTACCTGGAAGTTGAACTTTGATTGAAATTCTACCGAGTTATATAGTGCCGAGAGATTACATGCCCAGACCCATCCCACCCATGAAATGTTGGGATTATTCACTCACATTAAGTCTTTAAATACTGATCTGCGCATGCGCAATGCTATCTCATGTAATCTCTCGGCACTATATAACTCGGTAGAATTTCAATCAAACTTCAACTTCCAGGTAAGTCTCGTTTAATTTTCTATTCTACAGTGTAATAACACTTTGAAAACATATTTTCTTAAGTTCTCATATTTTAGTAAAATGAAAATGACATCAAATATTGTGCGCATTTCCAAGCCATCTGTAGTTAGCTTTGAAATTGAGAAGGAATACGCCAATGCAGTTTACAATCATGAGTGGTTGTTAGGTACATCATTCTGTAGTGAGCACTGTGGTTGTTCAACGTCCCTCGCATAGTGGTTAAGTGTTGTGGGCTGAGAGACGGGACCTCTGTGTTAATTGTCTCATCCGAAAGACATTCAACATTTAATTGATGGAAACCATTTAATTCTGATGGAAACCAGGGAAAAAAAATTTTAAAGTTCCCAGTCGAGAACAAGTTCATTTTTAGGTTGTTAAATAATATCAATTATAGACATTTCTTATTAATTTTGTTAACTTTGAGAAATGTTTCTGTCCTTCGTGTCAGCTAAAATGAAATAATACGATAAAGTTCCTAAAACACATACAAAATAACTTTGAAATAATATGATTTTCTAGCGAATCCTCTCTTTCCTTGACTCGCGTAGAAATCTTTTGTTGTTGTTACTACTAGGTTACACCATAAGCTATTGAAATTAGGCTCATTTCTATTGACGTTACTGGGCCATCTCTTCATGACCTTCCAAGATGACATAGATCTGAAAGTAACAGAGATTGAAAATAGGAAGACCATAAGGATTTGCCCCAACTGTAATACATCAAGAAAGAAAATGTGTTGAAACCCCGGTGTCGTGCAGACTTGAAGAATGCAGAGCAGCAACTAACTGGTGAAGATATCCTAGGCACAGCGCTCCTAGCACTCTTCAACTACCGACACAAGGAAAATGAAGTGGATGATGACAATGAAGACCAGGCAAACATCTCACAGCATCTCACAATCTGAAGAGTTTGTCATTGAGTGGCCCTGGAGTGTTGTCTGGTCATCCTCCTCATCCTATCAGCATATCTGTGTCTGTCTCTGCGTTCGTTAACCCAGCCTCATGTTGGAAGAACGGCAGGCCTCAGACGATATGGAGCTGGTGAACTATGGATGGCTGTCACTACAGTATTGCTCTCAAGTTAGTTGAATCTACCAAGATGTGCATGAAGTGTTACCAGACTGAGTCTTTCTGTACTTCGCATCTCCCAGAAGACTGGGCAATAAACCAGATGCTGAGTTTGATTGGCTGGTTCTCAGGTAAGGGCCACTTGACATGAAGATGAATATGCTGAAAAAACTTATTGCTGTGAATTCTTGGATTGCAACCAATGTCAGTAAATGACTACCTATACGAGTGGGTTGTTGGCATCAAGAATGTCAACTATAATTTCCAGTTTGACATGCTCTGGCGCTATGTGGGAGGATTCGAGCTTTATCATATCGGCATAAGAAGAAACCACCAATCATATGTACGATGTGGTCTCCTTGCATTTGCATTTGCACCATTGTTCAGCTGGCAGCCTTTTACTTAAAAATACCTCATTGAGCTCATTGAGCTTCAAGACAGGTATATGTGTAACATTCCTAGTTTAGTGACAAAGTCATGTACAGTTGTAATTGTAGGGGGCTGTGAAAGTTACAGATTAATGATTGTCAAACTTCAACTTTTGTAATCAAGATTTTACATTATTAAGATATATTACCTAGTAAATTCATGCAGATCTGGTTCGACATATCACGTTTTAGTGACAACAATTGGTGAGAACCGTTGGAAAGTGTCAAAATGCGACTGGCTTTCTTGAAAGATAAATACTGGGTTTCAAACCCCCGAAATCACGACATCACTGAGTAATATAAAGCCCAGTGGTAATTTTGTCACAAACTTTGTTCTTTTATTATCCAACTGCAACGAGAGGAGTACAAATATCGCAGGAGTAAGACTGTAACGAGTCCAAATATACAGCGATATTTGTGCTCCACTAAACTGGCTTTCAACTGGTTTGTTTTGCGAAAAGGCCTCGCCTTGTAACAAATGTAAACATGGCAGATGTTCCGTTATTTTCCATCAATTTTGAGCAACGACGAGGAAATAATGAGTGCGTTACAAGACGAGGACGTGCTAGTGAGAGAAACTAATACGGCGGTCTGTCACTTTTCATTGAGGTGAAAAAGGTAGACGGGACAGAGTTCGAGCCCGGGTCGTTGACGTCCTTTCAGCGGAGTTGTGATCGCCATTTGAGACAGCTTTCCAAGCCGTACAGTATCATGACCGATAAAGAGTTTGAAAAGTCAAGAGAGACCCTTGAGACAAAGAGACGCCAGTTATGGCTCGATGGGCGTCGTCCCAACAAAGCCCTTGGTTTAAATGACGCTGAAATCCAGAAGCTTTGGAGTGAAAAACAGCTAGGTGATGAAAGCCCCGAAGCTCTTATCCGCACCGTATGGTTCAACAACACCATGCACTTTGGCTGGCGAGCGAGAGACGAGCACAGAAAGGATTGCTTTGGAGATTTCAACTTTTTAAAGGAGCCAGGTAATGACAGCCAAGAGTACATCATGTGGGATACAGAGAGATGGTCGAAGACTAGAGCGGGAGGCAAGTAATTTGGCCCAGAGCGGTATTTCAATCCCAAAATGTACCACACAGGCACAGACAAGTGCCCCGTAAAAATCTCCAAGTCGTACTTGGCACATTGTCCTGCTGAAATGTCGAAGCCCGAGGACCCATTATACCTCGACGACCATTGTATCCAACGAATCCGCAACACTTTTTTAGTGCTGGCAAATCACAAGTCATAGCAAGGAGGGTGGCTCGAAAAAGTTCCTTTGATATACTTCTGGTGTCAAGAAGAACTCCTTCCCAGAGGTAAAAAGTTCATCGATCAGTGGTTGAATGAAAGGGTTGATCGTAAGTTTAGGTTCCGTAGGGCAAGGAACGATTCCAATCACAATATTGTTTTCAAATTTGAATCTCACAGAGCGAGGCAAATTCAAAATCGCAAGATAGATCTCTCCAATTGTTTCTGAGCCGTGGATAGTTGGTTGGAACCAATCAACGTTAAACATTAACCCAAAACTATACGTGTCGGAGAGGAACGGCTCCCCGTCCACCTCCTGAAAATCCTTCCAAACCCTACCATCGTAGATATCTCCATACACATTTCAGGGACAGAGCGTTCCTTCCACAAATTGCATTTTTCCCAAAAAAAACATCTATCAAAATCAGTTCCTCTAGCGAGTCTATCAAGCTTGTAACAATAGACGTCTCTTGGTAGCACAGAGTCGCGGCCGCCTCTTGAACGTACCAATTTCATGATATGTGTTCCACAAGCTCTACGACGCGGCATTTGGGGGTGCAAAGGGAACTTTATGTTGGTGCATTTGCAGACTCTTGTTTACCGTCAAATCTAGTTACCACACAATCGCACGAGAGGTCAATGGACGTACATGTTGGGCATGTGGGATAGTTGGTAAAGTCATCCTTCTTAAAAGAGTAGTTGGTATGAACCGTGCAAAACTAACCAAGGCATCGACGTTGATGATATCACCTAACCAAAGCAGAAATGTACACAAACTGTACAAGAACCACGATAGCACGGTCAGATACTATATGCCGACTGCCAAAGCAGAAGGAACCATAAAACAGCCTTGATTGTTGAAAGCTGATGATCCACACTTTGTCGCTCTTGTTCCTGGTCCGCTTCGTCGGCTTTATCCGACTCATTGGCAGCATATCCAAGAATCCTCAGAAGGTGCATATGGACTTCTCTCCAATTAATGCTTCATGCATTCTACTGGGCGTTAACAAAGATTTTTCTGACCATGCAAATTTAGTGAATTTTTTAATACTAATTTACAAGCTTTTGCTTTACAAATCTAGAGCTTCAGGAAAAATCCCAACTTTGCAAACTTATATCAATTTTTTAAATTATTACCAAAAAATAGAAAGGAGCATAGCGAAAACGGTAGGAAAAATGCCTACCCATCTATCCAAATGGGAACCCTTACTAGATTACATCTCCTAAAAGAAAACCAAACATTTAAAGTGAAACAGATAAATTTATTATATATATTTAAAAAATATCACGATACCAGACCATTCAGGGAGGGGGTAGATTATATGACGGTGAAAAATGTAATACTGTAATACTATTACTATTACTAGTTATAATAAGTAAATTTACAGAGATCTTATAGTTATAAGTACATCCAAAGACCAGTCATGTGAACTCCGTTACAGGTTTCCAAAGCCGAATATAATGAAACCCTCAGAAGCCCCATTTTGCGATTGGCCGTTTTACTTTAGAGTGAGGGGAGTGGGGTTGGAAGATTTTGAACGAGAAAAAAATTCTGCAGAGCAAATTTGTTATATTAATTATCGTTAAATTTATGACGAAAATATCATGTGCCATCGCAGAGGTTTAAAAAATAATCTGTTCCTTCAAATCGCGCGCTCTGATTGGCACGTGAGAGGTAATGTATCCTACGCTATGCTGATCGCGCGCTCCATATATATGTGATTTTCTTGTAGTTTTATGTAAAAGTCCGTACCGTGAGATACCATGCCCGAGGTTTTGAAAATGATATGCTGATATCTATCTACTAGTGTTTTTGAGTTGACGCGTACGTGCGAGAAAAATCGCCGCGACAATGAATTCCAGCAATAATCCCAAGTGGAATCTGGCTTTTACGTATGATTCTGGATGGCAAATACCGGATCGTAAGATTCCGGACCGCTCTCGCGGCCTTCGGCTGGGGTCAGTATTTTGAAGACCTCAGTCAGGCGAATTTCCCTATCCGGACCTCCCAGCCCGGTACTGAATAATACATATGACTTGATGGATGCATTTCCGAAAATAATGATAAATACAGTAGTGATAACAAATAATACTAACGTAATGCACATCAAACTCTGTGATAATATTTACTTGTTTGTATTCCTCTTTAATCATCCCGCAGTTGAAACACCGCGTCGCGCCGATGGCAAGTATTACTGTGACCATTGTCAACATTTGTCAGAAAATCTACCTATTACGACCAAAGAGCGTTTGGTAACCACGTCATTCACGACGAGATTACACAAGATCGGCGGTCTCGAATATCCGAATCACTCGCGAGCACAATCGTTGAAGATACTGCACACCCAAGCGTTGAACATAAACCGGCCACAGACGAGATTGAAGTCTCAGAAGCATTGGATTCAAGTTGCTGTTTAGAGGAACAAGATTTTCGGCTTTTGGGAAGCAGTTGCAGCGAGGATGACGAAAACGAAGACATTGCGGATAAACAGACTTGACCGAAGTTACCCCTTCTTATACCAAAGCCGAAAAAGGTCCCCCTTTCTTATACCAAGCATGAAAAAGGTCCCCCTTTCTTATACCAAGCATGAAAAAGGTACCCCCTAAACTATACAGACCCTTTTTTATACCGAAATTGCAATTTTCCCTAGCCTTCTTTATACCCAGTCCCGCCTGAAATACCTACCCCTTTCTTATACCAAGCCTGAAAACCTTACCCTTTCGGGCCGAGCACCCTTGTATAGTCCAATATAGGGAGTACTCCCCCCCCCCCTTCCCAGATGATCAAGTCTCTTTGGTGGTTTATAATAACATCCATAGTGATCTAAGGAAAAATCTAAAATAAAACTGAAGCTGAAATTATCAGACAGACAGCGTTTCAGTTCTATTCAGTTCAAATCAGTTCTATTAAGCAGAAAAAGAATCGAAACGAATTTCTGGCGACCTCGCGGCTACTAAGCGCGAGGTCGCGAGTATTAAGCGAGGCATGGAAGAAACAGAAAGCGTCGCCGCTGCCGTTGTCTCGGGGCCAATTCCAAAGGCGCTGAAGGTTTGTTGAAACTTAACTTACTAGATACTTTTCCAGATCTCGCATCCTTTCAATCTTAAACAGTGGTTTATAATAACACCCATAGTGATCTAAGGAACAATCTAGAAAACCTAAGCTGAAATTATCAGACAGACAGCGTTCTCAAAATGTCGATCCGTTTTAAACAAATCAGTTCTATTAAGCAGAAAAAGAATCGAAACAGATTCTCTAATGTACAGCATGCTATGTGTATGACATTGTAATTCTTTGTTTAACATCTAATCCAAACAACTGAATTTCACGCAGCAAAATATCGACGTTTTGAAATGTGCGTTTCAAAGGCCGCGCTTCTGTCACTTCCCTTTCAATATTTTCATTTCAATGGAAAATATTTTTCCAGTAGCAAGTTCCGTAAGAATTCTCGGACCAAGCTTCATCAGGAGCAATTCTGTGCAAACATTTTGCCAAAAAGATTCGGGTCGCACTTGTTCGCAACTTTTTTTCAATCTTAAACAGTGGTTTATAATAACACACATAGTGATCTAAGGAAAAATCTAGAAAGCCTAAGCTGAAATTATCAGACAGACAGCGTTCTCAAAATGTCGATCCGTTTTAAACAAATCAGTTCTATTAAGCAGAAAAAGAATCGAGACAGATTCTCTAATGTACAGCATGCTATGTGTCTGACATTGTTATTCTTTGTTTAACATCTAATCCAAACAACTGAATTTCACGCAGCAAAATATCGTACTTTACTAATAAACAATAATAATATTAGCCCGTAAGTAGGCTGGACCTTTTTTGTCATTTCACATTGATTTTGCCGTCTACAGTGCTTTTCCAGGCTTTGCACAGTCATGGGACACATTTTAATGATATCAGCACCAAATGTTCCATTTCTGGCTTTCAGAATTTCCCCCTGCTCTGTAACCCAAAATAATTCATGTTTTACCAGAGTTCACCCCATTAACTTTTTGCCTCAACTGCCCATGTTTTATGCCAGAGTCATCAGGAGCATAGCTCCTGTAATCCAGCTGCATGCTGGAAAAGGTTGCTTAATAAACTTTACTATACAAGGGGGCCCTTCATAGACATTTTATCCTTTTGTACTTTGGTTCATAAAAGGGGGACACCTGAGTGCATGCTGTAATTTGTCAGCATTTAGCTTCATTTAGTGTCAGCAACTACTTTTTTTCTTGATTTTACTAGAATCGAAGAACCACAACATGCAAATCATGTCCTGTATGTTCCATCAAGCAAACTTACCATCTCATTGAAGGAGTTGACTTTTTTCAACAGGACACAAAAGCCAAGATGCCGCTCAACGGAAAAGTTGATGGTGGCTTGATCTGACAATATTGTACGTCTTTCTCGGAAGACTTGGATGTCGAGTTATTTATTATGAATACCTCTTAATTCTCCAGTTCAAGAAACTGCTCTGACCGAGTTTGTGAGTCGCAGATTTGTTTCTAAAGAGAGAAAATATCGACTCAGCATCGTAGTCCAGTCATTCTATGGTTTGACCCGTCACTAATTGCAACAGAAGGTTTTTCTTCACAATATTGGTCAGTTGAACGTACTAAACAACATACTAAAAGTCCTAAAAAATCCTAGCACGGGAAAGCCTCTAAAATGAGCATCATTGATACGCGCGCTCTCCTGCAACATGAAAACGAGGCTGAAACCGGAAGTAGCGCTATTTTGCCCGTTTTAATAGTATTTTCTGCCTGATTTTCGAGGATTTGTCGTAATTCTATGAATGACAAGCTGTTCAATCAATTAATATGGTATTTGCATATCATTTACGCTTAAAAAGAGTGTTTTGAGTTTTCGGTCTTCTCCGCTTCCCTAATATGTTAATTGTTTGCGAAGTTTTTTCAAGCATAAACATTACAAAAGCGACAACAAAATATTAAAGAGCTCTAAGGTTATCGTTTTTATTTCCATAGTCAATAAAAATGTATTTATAAAGGTAAAAGTAGTTCAAAATTGAAAAAGTGTCCCGAGACCATCATTATAATCGGAGAGTTGCAGAGTCCCTTTGCAGTGGCAACAGGCGGGTGTGATCATTTTGTTATACTTGCGGCAAGGAGTAATGATCGTAGTGTGCTACATCCTGTTGGTGCTACATCCTGTGGTACAGTTGCATCTTATAATGCGTAGAAGGTTGTCCGGCGCTCAACCAACAGTTCCCCCTGCAGCCGCGACCTCCTCTCGAGTGCTATTTAGCGAGGGTTGCTAATCTAGAAAAGCGAACCAACGTGGTTTGAATTTATTTTTATCGAGAACGGCGCTGTCAAAATTCGCTAGGAAAAGCAAGTGTAATAACTGGCTGTATGCCAAAGTTATCGCAGTCTTCTGTTTGGCCCATTTAATCACTAATTAATCATTTTTAGTATCCATTCTCTTTTGACCCGCCTGAATTCGAAATACGAAGCGCCTTAAACCTTTTTGTCACTTGGGTGTGTCGTGTGTGCGACCACAGTCTTAGAGCAAAACACTTTGCCTAAGTTTCGGCAAATTATTAGTATTATTATGTGGCAAACATGAAAACTTTGCAAGTAACGCCTTGCCTTATTCATCTTGAGTTTGCTCCTCTGAAATAATATGATACAAAATTATTGGCTAGAACCACTTCAAACTCGTTCGTGTAATCAGTGAACGCTAGCGTTCAGTACAAGCAAATATAAACTTTTGAAAAACTCATGCTCATTGCTCTTCTAAAATTGCTATTTTAAAATCGAAGAATTAGATATTTCTACATAAAATACATTGCCATGAAATGCTCAATGTAAATTTGGAAAAATCACTCACAGTCGTCTTTATTTGTGTGCATAATTAGCAGGGGAAACCCTCACTGCAAATCCCGCGTACTCTCGACAAAACTGCTCCTTCAAAGAGTTGAGTTGACAGCTGATTCTTTAGTATGTTTACTTGTAGAAAGATGATTCTAATCTTCATATAGTAACTGAGGCAATTCTTCTCGAGCGGGTCGTAAGTAAGTGACTCTCTCTATTCAGATGCTTGTTTGGCAGCAAAGAAACGCAACACTTTTAGTAGTGACGGGCTTTACTCAATCAGGTAGCTAGAGCTTCGCATTCGTAGCAGATTCAATCAACTTTATTTTATATTCATAATCATGTAAACTCAGTTTGTTTGAGACAGATTGAATTAGATTGTTTTGTGTCAACATGCGAGCAGGAAAATTGCGAGTTCATCATTCAATAAATTTTCATCAAGAAATACTCAGCAGTTTGAGAGAAAAATAAAAAAAATAAAATAAAACTTAGTCTACATGATTAATATTAATATTAGGATTGAAATTTTGGATATCATTTGGACATTTCCTTGCACAAAAGAAATAAATCTTGAATAATATTTAGGAAGTATTATGCACAGCCTCGTTTTCATGCAGAAAAAAATCCTTTCCAAGGCGACCTAAAAAACGCATTTTTCACCGTGTTCCGTGATAGGATTTCTTAGGACTTTTAGTATGTTATAAAGGGGGACTTTCGGCACCTGAAACCGTCGAGAAACCTTCTGTTGCAATTAGTGACAGGTTGACCCCTTTTTTTCCATAGAATGACTGGACTATCGATAGTTCCAGTAGCCTGTGTTGACAGCCTCAACGCAGGCTATAGTTCAACACGTCCAGGGAGGCAGAGAGCTTTTTCGTGTAAGTTTCGTATTGTCTGTCGAATAGAACTGAAATGGAACTGAAGCCCAAAGAGTGACAGGGCGCCACACGATATTTGAAAGATTGTAAGGGAGATTTTCGCTCGCTTGAGCTTCGAAAACGCTTACACCGAGAATGACTGAACTACATAAGTTAAGTAAGTTCCATTCGAGCTAAAAAGTACGAAATATAACTTACTTCTCATTGTACTGCAGTAACAGAAAAGATTAAAGCAAGTTCTAGTGTAGCTTTGCAGTTGTGCGATTTGTGTTTATCAGCAACCTCGAACTATACTTTTTACCTTGACTGGTTACATGAAAAAAACACCTCTGCAAGTAGGGTAGGAGCAATAATTCGTCTGGGGTAGTAATAAAGGGTAACAACATACCTTTCAAGAACCACCTTTCATGTTCAAAAGCATGCAGAACTGTGACAGCAGAAGGCAAAGAGAAATGTATAAAACAATGTATAGTTATTTTGATAAGATTCCCAAGAATTGGAATAGTGCCTAGTGAAGTTTTTGCAATCTTGCATGTATATACTTTACATACCTGCCAACTCTCCAGGTTTTTAACAAATCTCCCAGTCTCAAGCTTAAAGCATCAAAACTCCAGGTTTTTCAAGATTCATAGTCAGGCACAGAAAAGTCACCCAAAGTACGCACCATCGGCAAAGATTCGGAGAGAGTTCGGACTTTTTCGGAAGGGATTCAGAAAGGTAGACTCGGGAAAACGAGGTGGTTCCGACGAAATCTCCAGGTTTCAGAATGTCTGGGGTTGACAGGAGAGATTTTATTTTATTTGCTTTCCATTTCAGTTAAAGGAAATCGAGATCACAGTAGAGCAGATTCCATACGGCTGTTTAAAGTATACCAGGGGGTCCGGTTCTTGAAAAGTTGGATAAAGTTATCCATGAATAAAAGTTATTTGTTCTATAGGATTTCTTCAGGATTTATCCGTTGGATAAGAGTTTATCTGCTGATAACTCTTAACTGACCTTCTAGGAACTGGCCCAAAAAGAAAACACACAGGGTAGGCATTTGACACCTACCTTAGGAATTTGCAAATCCCTTTTGAGGGGGAGGTATTGATTTTTTCTGGAATTACACATTGGCTCAGATGAGGTGAATACCTTTTTCACAGACTATGACTATCTGTAGTGAAAGACAAGAGCCATCTCTGCCATCTACTATACTCGCTACAGTACACAACCCCACAAAAGAGTAGTAGTTTGCAGAAACCCAAGGTTACAGAATAGTAAAAGCAAACATATTTTTGGGGGGAAGAGGGTTAGGGTTTGCAGTCAGTAACCTTGGAATTTCAGGAAATATAGGTTCAGATATGTTGAAATAGACCAATTTGCTAACAGTGTTACATCTTTGCTCCCCAATACAGATCATGTGATAATTCCTTTGTCTGGTTACAATCGTCCAGTTTTTCTCACCGAGTGCACTAGTGTATGTGCAGAAAACATATATATATACAAAGGAATCACGACATGATCTGAATTGGATGGCAACAAGATGTAAACTGTTAGCTGATTTGTCTCTTGAGCTCAAAGTCATTTCTCAAATAAATAGCAAAGATTTTGAGGGGAGAGGGGATAATAAAAAAATAACTGCAAAACCAATTTTATTGGCAAGAGGGGAGATTGTTTACCCTGAGAGCAGGTTGTTTAGATAAAGGGCCGCTCAAAGAATGGGACAAAAAGAGCACCAAAAAGCAGTATGATGTAAATGTATGAGAATAAAGCAAATTTTAACCTTGAGACAAGGCGGGAGAATGGACAGCTATTTATCTTTGACAAATTTTCTAAAGAAAGGGAAAATCAGCAAAAAAGGGCCGCTACCTCCCTGTGGGCCAACTGGCCACATCTTTGCACTGAGACATAATAAAGTTCAGACTCATTCAGAGAATGCAACAAATTACATTAGCTTAGAGCACAGGCAGACCAGACTAAATATCAGTGGATTGAGTACATTTGTGGTTGTAAATAAAGTTCACTTATAACTTATTTCCTCTTCATAATGTCTCTTGTTTACTGTATTTGGTGGGGGTGATGAAATTACTTGGAATCCGATGAAACTCGCATAATTCTCGATATGACTTACTTGCGTAAGACGAACATAGACCACAGTTCGTTGACAGGAAAAGAAATATCTTGGGACCTTTCCAGGAATGAGGGACAAAAGACTGACATGTGATCTCTGAAAGCATTCCAGTCGGCCTTCTTGTATAGGCAGATGTCTCGTGAAAGAATAATGGGACTTATGTCAGCCTCAACATAGACGATATCATGGTCACTTAACCCTGGGATGACCTGGATCTTATTGATGAGGGTTGAGTTGTTTGTGACAAACAGGTCCAAGATGTTTTCGCCCCTAGTTGGCTCGGTGACAACCTGGGTTAGTGAGTAGTTGTCTAGGGCATCAGTAAACTTGGAAGTTAGCTCAGGGTATCGACAGTTAGACTTTATGGAGTTCGTCTTCCAGTCATAACCAGGAAAATTCATATCTCCAGTAATCCACATGTGTGAGTCACGTTGGCCAACTTTGTTAAGAGAAAGTATAAAGTTGTTAACGCTTGCTTCGTCGCCTTCATGTGGCCTGTAGAACGCAGAGATAAGCAAGTTTTTGCAGCCAGCAATGCGTACCTCTATCCAAAAAAACTCACAGTCTGTCTCCAAGTCGTGTCTGCGTGTTGATACGTATTCGCGAGACACAGCGATGAATACACCACCACCCGAGGAATGGCCTCTGTCGCGGCGAAAGACATTAAACTGATTACACATGTCCGGGGGAAAGATCTCGCCATTTGAGACATTATCGTTTAGCCATGACTCGGTGCATACTATTATGTCTGGAGCAGTCGAGTGTAGTAAATTCCAGAACTCGGGTCTTTTGTTCTTTATTGACCTAGCATTTAGATTTAGGAGCCGTAGTGGTCGATAATGCCTATGCTTTGAGTCAGGATCCATCCTATCGCGACGAGGAGATGAAGTTGCCACAGGTAGACCAGGGCTAGAAGGTGTTTCGTTATTGCATGAATCAGCAAGCATATCGAATGAATTTGAGAGATCAGCACTGAGGTAAGACAGCAGAGTTGAGTAGTTCGGGCTACTGCAGGATGGACATACCCACGAGGCAATGCTCCCTGTTGAGAAGGAAGACAGCAAGTTTGGGCTCCCTGTGTTTTGACAAGATGTGTGAAACCATCGTTTGCACTCGACACAACAAATACTTTTGTCACTCCAGGAAACTGCCCGCTTGCACAATTCACAGGAAAACAAATCCCTGCTTGGAGCTGGTGTTGTTGGTCCCGGATTTGATGGTATGTCCCCGCAGAGAAGCAATAGGGTCCACAGGAACGATCGAGTGGTGGACGCGTCCGCCATCTTGGATTTCCTTCGAACAGCGAGTGACGTGAAAACCTTCTCCAGAGCTGCTTGGGAGCGGTCCAAGTCATGAACAAAGTGGCTTCCCTTTACTCCGAGGATATTAGATGGGATGGGAGCAGTTTTTGTGACCACAGATCGTAGAAGTAGCCCACAAAGGACAAAAATTTCTTTTACACAAGTGCCCTAGCCTATGATGCATTGCGCGCATTCAATCACTGATTCTTCAAGAATCAGCATGCTTGATTCTTGGAGACCCTGAAAGTGCGTGATTCGACAGAGCGGAAATGACCAAAAATGAAATGTCTAACTTCACCATATTTAAATATATAAGCTCAAGATTCCGTATACAAAGAGTTACTATGACCGAAAGCTTAATTCCAAATTTTCAAGAAATTTGAAGAATATGAATTTTAGATATGTTTGAACAAAGTTTGCAGAATTCCTGATCAAAGTACTAATTCTCCCATAAAATGGCAGAGAAACCAAAGTTGAAAGCCTAATATCTCAAAGACGGATCCATTACAAAAAAGTCATTTTGATATTTTGTTGTTATTCAGGCAAGGAGTCTGTATGCAAAAAATCAAGCTTATCTGAGTTAACCTGTCCTTATTATTTGAAATTTAGTGATCTAAACAGGTCATTTCCGCTCTGTCGCGTGATTCCGCGTGATTGTCGCGTGAATCAGAATCGAGATAGTGAGGACAATGTATAATAAAGAAAATAATCACACCCCTCTCTATGGAAAGGAATTGAGACTAATGAGTTTCAGTCTTCACCTAATAAATAATATATAGATTTAATATATAGAAAGCATTGCTCCAATCATACACACCCCACGTCTTACTCACAGGGAGCTCACCTTTACAGTTTAAATCAAGAAAATTCATGTTACTATTGGCTTTTTTGTCGGTGCAAGATTTTTTTTCTACCTCCGTTAAGCGGTGAGAATTTTTTTCCAATAAAAAAGAAGGGTTTTAGTCACCATTTTGCTGTGCAGGAAATTTTTTTCGGGCCTTCGGGCCGTGCAGGATATTTTTTCAAAAAAGCCCCCCCCCCCCCCCCCCCTCATAAGTTAAATGGTCGGCCCCTAACAAGTCTGGTTGATTAACAGCTTATAATTTTCATTTACACGATATTTCGGTCAGCCAGTACCGACCTTCTTCAGGTAATGGTGAATATTTACATTGGTAACTACTATAAATAAAATAACCGTCAAAATTCAAACGTGAAATAGATACATACAAGTGGAGTGTCACGTGATAAAATGTAACAGAAAGGCACTCAAAGATACATGATATAGATCTAACAGCTGAAATGTTAAAATTTCGTCTCTAGTATTGAGACCTTTGGGGGATAAAGTTTGACCTCTGTTGATAAAGTATGCCTCCCTAGCTTTCTTAACAACTTACATCCCACAATTAAATTCACCTGTGAACATTCTCTCACTAATATTCCTTTCCTTGATGTCTCTGTTTCCTTGGTTAATGGTAAAATTGAAACTGATTTGTATTGTAAACCCACCGATAAACATCAGCACCTCTTTCATTCCTCTTGTCATCCCTATCACACTAAAAAAGGCATTCCTTACAGCCTTACTCTTCGCCTTCGTCGCATTTGTTCTACTAATGATACCTATATTAAACGGTCTAATGAACTTTTTATTTTTTTACAAAATCGTGGTTATAAACGCGACTTCATCGAGCAGCAAATATCACGTGTTAACACTATTTCTCGTACTGATGCCCTCAAACCTAAAGATAAAAATAACACATCTCAACGCACACCTTTTGTTGTCACTTATAACCTGCCCTCCCTAACATATCTCATATCTTACACAAATATTTCAGAATTCTTCAGACTTCTAACCGATGTAAAAACGCTTTCCCCAGCCCACCTATCGTGGCGTTTAGACGAAGCCCTAACCTCCGCGACCTTTTAGTTAAAGCGCAGTTAAAAAGCCCTAATGTAATTAACCAAACTTCAGGCTCGTACCGTTGTGGTGATAACTGTTACACTTGTAATTATATTGCTGATGGACTAACACATTACACTTTTTCGTCAACTAATGAAACACGTAGGATAACTTCTAAAATCACATGCAAAACTTCTAATGTTATATACATGATTCACTGCAAGCGCTGTAAACTTCAATACATAGGTGAAACAAAACGACAATTACGGGAACGTTTCAACGAGCACAGACGCACACTTGACTCTGACAGCCAATCTACACCCACTACCGCAGCTCTCCATTTTCATAACACCCCTAACCATACATCCACAGACATGCTACTTATCCCTTTAGAACGACTCAACAACAAAAGAGATTCTGTTAGGAAAGCTAGGGAGGCATACTTTATCAACAGAGGTCAAACTTTATCCCCCAAAGGTCTCAATACTAGAGACGAAAATTTTAACAATTTCAGCTGTTAGATCTATATCATGTATCTTTGAGTGCCTTTCTGTTACATTTTATCACGTGACACTCCACTTGTATGTATCTATTTCACGTTTGAATTTTGACGGTTATTTTATTTATAGTAGTTACCAATGTAAATATTCACCATTACCTGAAGAAGGTCGGTACTGGCTGACCGAAATATCGTGTAAATGAAAATTATAAGCTGTTAATCAACCATTCAAGTTTTTATTATTTCTTACATATATATCTACTGGTTGATAGGTCCTTTATTGGATCCAGCTTCAGTTTTACTTGTAAGCGGTCCTGCAAATACTTCAAAGTTTATTCCTAACAAGTCGCAGTTCACGACCGACAAAAGATAATATCCTTGAAATAAAAATGAAAAATAAGATTTTCAGCGAATTCCACAACAAAGAATACTTGACATTGTCTCATTGTAGTGTACTTACTAAATCTAACATGTTACAAAGGAAAATCAAGGCTAGAAATCAGAAATGACCTGTTTACATAAGGCAAAGCAGGGCAAAAAAGTCAAGCTTACTCAAAACTATAACTCGAGTTTAGCCGAAGAAAAAGAAACCTTGAGGGAGCCAACTAAAGCAGCAAAACGTAAAAGTTACATGTAAAGTCAGAATTTTCTCATCAGGAATGCAATAAACTTGGAAGCTAAAAAAATAAATAGCATAAGAAGCTATTCTCACTGTATACATAATAGACCGGCACGCAGGAATTTAGGAATTTTACGCCGAATCTGCTATGGGGGTATGCGTGGTAGGAATGTCATGCTTTGCGGCGTATTTAATGGCTTTCACATCCGTTCTTCGTCATTCAGTTCATCAGAAGTGGCCGCCGAGTAAGAGGTTTACTTCTTTCGCGTTTAAAACCGCCACCAGCAACAAAAACTACTTCCCAGTTTTGCTCATGGCTGAGGAGAACCCCCCAATTCCAGCCCCTCCGGCTCCGGAGCCGGTTGTAGAAGCACCGGCTGCTCCAGCCGAAAAAGTTGAACAACCAGAACAGGTAATAAGTAATTGTATTTCTCGGGGCTCTTACTTGTTGGTTTGGGACTTGTGTTCGTGGTATAATTCTTATCTAGTCTTGTACTGGGCTATTTTACCTTTTTAGTTTCCCCTCGCTCTAGCGGTATGTTTCGGAAAGCATGCGAACCGTACTTATGCCACTCGTAATTTCTCGTAGGGATTTTTATTTGTCCACTCTTCCCGTCTTCACACGTATCGTTCATGGTTTATAGTTGCATTGGGTAGGGGTAGTTTCGTGTTATGTCATACTTTCTCCGTCTAGAACGTTTCTCCCGTCTGGGATTTTGTATTTCCGTTGTCGTTTCTATCCGGGCTTATTTTCCCCTTCATTTAGGTAGTCATGTTAGCTTATCTGCTTTCGTTTTCGTAGTATTTGGTTAATATCACAAGGGTAATACTGTGCGCCCATAGACTCCACATTCGGTGTGCGTGGAAGGTTATTATCACAAGGGTAATATTGTGTGCACATATACTCCGCACTCTTTGTGTGCGCAAGGACTCCGCACTCGGGGTGCGTGGAAGGTTTTGTTGTCATAAGAGTAATATTGTGTGCGAAAGGACTCCGCACTCGGGGTGCGTGGAAGGTTATTATCACGAGGGTAATATTGTGTGTGCAAAGACTCCGCACTTGGGGTGCGTGGAAGGTTATTATCACAATAGTGATATTGTGTGCGCAAAGACTCCGCACTCGGGGTGCGTGGAATGTTGTTATCACAATAGTGATATTGTGTGCGCAAAGACTCCGCACTCGGGGTGCGTGGAAGGTTATTATGACAAGAGTGATATCGGGTGCGCAAAGACTCCGCACTCGTAGTACGTGGGAGGTTATTATCGCAAGAATGATATCATGTGCGCATAGACTCCGCACTCGGTGTGCGTGGAAGGTTATTATCACGGGGGGTAATATTGTGTGCGCATAGACTCCGCACTCGATGTGCATGGAAGGTTATTATCACGGGGGGTAATATTGTGTGTGCATAGATTCCGCACTCGGTGTGCGTGGAAGGTTATTATCACGAGGGTAATATTGTGTGTGCAAAGACTCCGCACTCGGGGTGCGTGGAAGGTGATTATCACAAGAATAGTGTTGTGTGCGCATAAGACTCCGCACTTGGGGTGCGTGGAAGGTTATTATCACAATAGTGCTATTGTGTGCGCAAAGACTCCGCACTCGGGGTGCGTGGAATGTTGTTATCACAATAGTGATATTGTGTGCGCAAAGACTCAGCACTCGGGGTGCGTGGAAGGTTATTATGACAAGAATGATATCGGGTGCGCAAAGACTCCGCACTCGTAGTACGTGGGAGGTTATTATCGCAAGAATGATATCATGTGCGCATAGACTCCGCACTCGGTGTGCGTGAAGGTTATTATCACGGGGGGTAATATTGTGTGCGCATAGACTCCGCACTCGGTGTGCGTGGAAGGTTATTATCACGGGGGGTAATATTGTGTGCGCATAGACTCCGCACTCGATGTGCATGAAAGGTTATTATCACGGGGGGTAATATTGTGTGTGCATAGATTCCGCACTCGGTGTGCGTGGAAGGTTATTATCACGGGGGGTAATACTGGGTGCGCATAGTCTCCACACTCGGGGTGCGTGGAAGGTTATTATCACCAGAATAAGGTTATGTGCACATAGACTCCACACTCGGTGGACGTGGAAGGTTATACTCATGGGGGGGGGGTAATGTTGTGTGCGCATAGACCCCACTCGTCGCGTGGAAGGTTATTTTCATAAGGGTAATATTATGTGCACATAGACTCCACACTTGGTGGGCGTGGAAGGTTATAATTATGGGGGGTATTGTTGTGTGCGCATAGGCCCCGCACTCGTTGCGTGGAAAGTTGTTTTCACAAGGGTAATATTGAGGGCGCATAGGCCCCGCATTCGGTGCGTTAAAGTTGTTTTCACAAGAGTTAAGTATTTTTCACAAGGGTAATATTGGGTGCGCATAGGCTCCGCCCTCTCTGCATGGAAGATTTATTATCAAGAATAATATTTTTTGCGCATAGTCTCCGTACTTGGTGCGTGGAAGGTTATTTATTATCACTAGGGTACCTACTCCGCTCTCGGTGCGGGGAAGATGATTATCACCAGGGTAATATTGGGCGCGCATAGACTCCGAACTTGGTGTGCGTTGAGGGTTATTATCACATGGGTAGTATTGTATGCGCGTAGACTCCGCACTCGATGTGTGGGGAAGGTTATTATTACGGGAGGTAATATTGTGTGCGCAAAGACTCCGCGCTCGGCGCGTTGGAAGGTTATTATCACAGGAGGTAATGTTGTGCGCGCATAGACTTTGCAATTGGTGCGTGGGGTAATTATCACAGGGGTACTTGGGTGTGCGCATAGACTTCACACTCTACGCGTGGAAAGTAGTTCTCATAAGGGGTAATATTGTGTGCGCATAAACTCCACACTCTACGCGTGGGATGGTATTTATTCCAAGGATAATATTGTGTCCACATAGACACCGTAGTGCGATAGAATTGGTAAATTTGTTTCACACAACCTTTATTAAGGTTTCTATTAATTTCATGGTGTCTTCATCGTCGTTTAACGGAAGTTCGCTCTACTTGTAGGACCGCATAAAAGCTCTGGAAGACAAAATCCAGAAAATGGAGCAGGAGAGAGCGACGGAGGATTGCTCCGTCGCCTTGGCGACGCTGCGACGCCACCTTGACAGGACGCCTGCCATGTTTGATAGGAGGGAAGCCCTGGAGCTCCTTCAGGCTCTTGTACGCATCTCAAGGGCACAGGCTGACGAAAAAGCGGTGCAATACTCCGCGGTCCTAGATGAGGTGTCGTCCCGATTAGACGTGCTAGACGACCGGCAGCTACAGCGCCTCATGGTAGGCTTAGTCGGCAATCCAGTGCGGGCTAAGTTGGCAAAAGAAGCAGCGACAATCCTAAAAGGTGTAGACCAATCCGTGGCCAGAGGCACCCCTCGCACTCGGGATAGAGTCGCTCCTTACCGTCGTGCAATTCAGTGTTACTCCTGTTTAGATGGGGCCATTTTGCTAGGGATTGTCCTCGTAGGGGGCCAGGTCGATGGACGAACGCCCCCAGTCGCGGACGCGGAGGACGATACTAGAACCTGGACGGAATCGCATGGACACAAAGAAATGATGAAGACGGATAAAAGAGATAATCGTAATGTCAATCAAATGCAATAAATGAATGTACGGATTTGTGTTTCTACGTCTCGTCTATCTTTTCTCGTTATTCTCGGACATTTGCCCTTTCACGTTTATGAAAAGGCAATTTTCAAAATCTTTTAGAATCTTAACTCTTCGGTGTAGCTAGGGGGACTATTTAACTACGGTCCTTACAGACATAGTCTGAATCCTGGCTCATCGAAGGGTGGGTTCCCTGTGTTTTATAAAAAAAATATATATATATTTTCTCTCGTCTGCATTCGTTTTCCGGCTAATCGATTTGTACCGCCTTTTAGGAATCCCTCGATCCGTTTGCCATGAGAGTTGCATCCGCTCAGTCATTGGCCCGAATAGGCGCGGTACCACGTCGATCCATCGCACAGGGAACCCAACCCTTCGTTGGGCCATTGCCGTCCCCAGACATGGTTGTAGCGCAGCCGGGCTTGGCATGTCTCGCTCAGTTAAGGTTTTTGAACCGAAGTCTTTCAGAGCAGGCCACATCCACCGATATGTAGACGTGTGGGAGGAGTTGCTTCGCGATGACGTGTGTACGGAAGTGAATTTATTGGACGTCATCAAGGAAGGTGTGAAGGTGGAGCAGTTTTTCCGACCCTTTCAGGGAACATTCAAAGGGAAGCCTTTTAATTCTCCCAGGCCCCCGGCTCTGATTTTAAAGAATTCGCACAGTTGCTCCAAATTCCAGAGTTTTATAACAGAGACTCTTCTTGAGTGGGTCACTGCAGGGGTTCTCACAGTCTGGGGCCCGGTCGGACAGGTGTCGCCTCCTCATCTTGTCCTACCTCTTACAGTCGAGCCGACAAAACCTCGGTTATGCCACGACGAACGCTTTCTTAACCTGTGGATTCGAGACCTGCCCTTCAAGCTTGACCATTTGCGTGACCTTCCGCGTTACGTATTTCACGGCCACTACCAAACCACATTTGACGACAAGAGCGGCTACCAGCATGTTCTCCTGCATCCCGCCTCGCAAACTTACTTTGGTTTGGAGTTTGGAGGGGTGTATTTTGTTTTCCGCACCTTACCTTTCGGTTGGAAGGCAAGCGCCTATCTGTATCATAACCTTGGCTTAGCTGTGACAGGTGCCGCGCGATCCCTCGGAGTGCCGGTCTCCCAGTACATCGACGACCGGCACGTGGGGCAGCTGTTAACTCCCCCTGCCTCCCTTAGTCTGCGGCCGTGCGAGGTACGAGCGGAAGCTGCCGCATACATTATGTGTTACTTACTGATACGGGCGGGATATTTTGTCGGCATTGATAAGTGCCAGTACCTCCCTTCTGCGTCGGTGCGTTTTCTGGGCTACATTTGCGATTCGACATTCCAAGCCTTCAAAATCCCGGAAGACAAGAAAACCAAATTCGCAGTCTTGAGAGAGAACATACTGCGAGCGCCATCGTCGACTGTCAAAACGCTGCAGCGTTTCGCGGGAAAGGCGCTATCGTTCACATTAGCGATCCCGGGATGCAAATTATTTGTTCGAGAGGTTTTTAAGGCAATCTCGTTGGCAGAGAAGAACGGAAAACCAGTGGTCCGGATGCGGGGGCCACTGCGCTCAGAGCTTGAGGAGTGGCGGTTCTTGGATGATTGGATGGAGGTGCTCCGATGGAAACCAGAGTATCACATTATAGTGAAGTTGTACTGCGATGCATCCCAGATGGCATGGGGAGCAATACTGCTGAAAGACGGCGTAAGACGAGAGTGCAGGGATTATTGGCCCGTGGATGCACCGCGAGACATTAACGTTCTTGAGACAAAGGCTTTGCTTCACTCTCTTGTATCTTTTCGAGAGCTCTGCTAGAGTAGATGTCCACACTGACAGTCAAGTCCTCAAATCTGCGCTAGAGAATGACGGCTGCAGGAACACAGATATCAACAGTGCCGTTAAGGATATCTGGCGTTGCTGCAGAGCATTCAACGCTTCCCTGAGCGTTTATTACGTGCCGTCGGGTGAAAACCCGGCTGACGAGCCGTCACGGAAATTTTCGGATCTCGACTGCAAGTTGGCCGAACCCCAGTGGAGGCTAATTGAGCAAGCGTTTGGGCCACACACCTTTGATTTGATGGCTTTAGATAGTAATTGCCAGTCTGATTGTCACGGGAATCACCTGCCTCATTTCACGCCGTGTCCCACTCCAGAGTCGTCAGGGGTGAACATTTTTGCCCATCCAGTGCCTTCGGGGCATAACATATATGTTTTCCCGCCTTTTATTCTGATAGCGCCCGTCCTTAAGCACTTTATCGACCAGAGTTTCCAAGGGGCTTTCACTATTGTGGTACCCGGTATGTACCCCAGACCCTTTTGGTGGGCGATAATCCGGAGTTTGGCAGTAGATAAGGTACTTTTGGGACGAAGAGGACAGGACTCTGCACTATGGTTCCCTACGAACAGCCCTCGCAGTTGGGTCTTAAAAAACTCCAATGGGACCTCTACGCCTTTCGTTGTGTCTGCTGATTGTGGTTTTCGCCTCTTAGGTCGAGCGCCCTTGGAAACCGGCTAGACGCTGTTCCTCTTGTCTCTATCCCAATGACTCGGACGCCAACTTTTGCCAGGCGTGTGGGGCTTCGACCGGGTCAGCTAACCCTGAGCCACCTGCATTGAACGTGGATACGATGGCCATCGACGAGAGGTTAAGACAGTTCGAGCACCATTTAAAGTCAAGTCCATACCAGAGACAAAAGTCGGCGACGGAGCAGCAGCTAGTAAAATACCTGGCAGCGGTTTCGCCACTTAAGACTCTTAACTCTTGTACCGCGGACGACATAGTGAGATTCCTCATTCACAGGGATAAGTCAGGGAGAACAGTGGTTCATACAGCGTCTTGTACCAAGCGTGGTTGCAAATGCCCTAAGCGGCTGGCAGCGGGTTCAGTAGATTCCTTGTTAGGCCGGTTGCGAGCCATATTTAATAACGCCGGCCGCTTAGGGGATTCCAACCCAGTAGCACACACAAGGGTTAAAAGTTATCTTAAGTTTGTAAGGGAGGAGCAGGCAAGCCGTGCTATAGCACCCGCCCAGGCTGTTCCCCTGTTTTTCAGGAAATTTCGACAGTTACTTTCTTTTTTGCGGGCCAAGTTAGACGCCTCCTCCTCCCTTTCAAGGCTTGAAAAGTATATGCTCGTCCGGGACGCCGTGTTTTTCGTTGTTGAATTTTTCTCGGGCGACAGAGCATCCGACTTGGGTCGTTTACGCTCGCAAGGCGTGTCTAAGCTAAAAGACAGGGAAGGTTATTTGCTCACTTTCACCTTTACAAAGAACCTTCGTTCGGGTGCCACTCGTTCGCTCCCATTGGTCAAGTTTCCTGCGACCGATGTATGCCCGGTATTATGGATTGACTACTATTTAAGAGTTTGCTCTATTCTGGGCGTTTCATTAGAGGGGAGCTATTTCTTTAGAGCAGCGGATCGTAGAAGGGGAATCAGTGGGAAGCCTTTCATGGGCACCGCAGTTAACAATAGACTCCGGAAGCACCTATTGGAGGCCGGTATTTATGGGGGGAGACCCCACACAGCTTTAGAGTGGGTCTTTCCAATACCCTGAGCCTTCTTGGCTGTTCGCGAGAGGAAGTTTCTAGATATGTAGGGTGGCGCAGCAGCAGTATTACAGCTAGATACACACAATCGTCTGCGTCTGCGGCCACCCTGGAGGTGTTAGAGAACGTCCTACCTAAGGTTCCAGCTCTCCCAACAACGCCAGTGTCGCACCCGGATAATTTGCAACCCGCGGTGTAGTTTTATTGGGGAATGTTAGATCAATTGAGAATAAGAATAGTAAAATTTTCTGAGGATTGGGAGAGGACGGAGTTGTGCGCGGGTTTCCCGGGTTTCCTGTGTTACCTTGGGAAAACAAGGCATATAGCATAGTGTGAAGGTAGGAGCATCCATCATCCCATACCTTAGCCTGCGCGACGGGGTAGTAGGTATGCAGTGAGGATATAGTACTATTCTCACTGTATACATAATAGACCGGCACGCAGGAATTTAGGAATTTTACGCCGAATCTGCTATGGGGGTATGCGTGGTAGGAATGTCATGCTTTGCGGCGTATTTAATGGCTTTCACATCCGTTCTTCGTCATTCAGTTCATCAGAAGTGGCCGCCGAGTAAGAGGTACGATTTCGCGCCCACCCACCTCCCCTGGTGGCGGTTATATTATGCTACTACATGCTCACGGCATGCCTACTGCCCGGCAGTCGCATCCATCATCCCATACCTTAGCCTGCGCGACGGGGTAGTAGGTATGCAGTGAGGATATAGTACAATTTCAAGCTTTGTGCTTACCGATAACTGACTAAACAACTTTATGAAATATCGGCAAAGGAATCGAATCCGAAGTATTTTGACAATCATTAGAGAATTCTTTTGAGCAAATTTGGCGTGGTTCGCACCCACAAGCTTGTCTCAGTTTGACTCAACAAAAACCCGAGTGAGCCGACGCGGGCGCGTGTTTTTACGGCGGGAAAATGAAGGAGCGACTTCCCGTCCGTGTCCTCTGCCAAGCACCGCGGCGCTGTACAGGTGCGGGTTGTTCAAAGGTGGATTAAATTTAAACCAGGTTTAGTTCTCAACAAAACCATCGAGTCACCATGGTAATTAATCCTGGATTAGTGCTAAACCACTTTCAAGCAACCGGACACCGGAGGACAAAATGACGCGCGCGCTCAGTGATCCAAGACGGACTGTGATTGGCTGTGTACACGGGTCGCCACTAACGCAAGTGCGCATGCGTAAATAAGAGCCCGCGATGCTTTTGTAAGCCGCTGAACGTATCATTTTGGCTTGGATGGGTTGCTTTCTCATGTGACGTTGAATGATACGTATGGGGCTCCACTCCGTGCCTTCGGAACGGGGACTTCCGCTATTATTTGTACCTTGTTGTCATTGTCTAAATCATAATACATTTTCCAAACACAAAATACACAGCTGCAGAACCATGCAAAGACTTACTTTATTAACCATACCATGGACTTTTCTTTATTTCCTTTCTGTCACCGCAGAACATGAGTAGAACAATTCGTAATGAGCTCAACAGGAGTTGATAATATTGTTTCTCGGTGTAAGCGTTTTCGAAGCTCAAGCGAGCCACAATCTCCCTTACAATCTTTCAAATATCGTGTGGCGCCCTGTCACACTTTGGGCTTCAGTTCCATTTCAGTTCTATTCGACAGACAATACGAAACTTACACGAAAAAGCTCTCTGCCTCCCTGGACGTCTGGAACTATCGATGCTGAGTCGCTATTTTCTCTCTTTAGAAACAAATCTGCGACTCACAAACTCGGCCAGAGCAGTTTCTTGAACTGTAGAATTCAAGAGATATTCATAATAAATAACTCGACATCCAAGTCTTCCGGGAGAGAGCGTACAATATTGTCAGATCAAGCCACCATCAACTTCTCCGTTGAGCGTCATCTTGGATTTTGTGAGCAAAGCCCGCAGGCCTGGTTACCAAGTATGTCGAAAGATCACTGTCGAAAGATGGAAGCGAAAAAACCCAGATGGCACGTAACGGTGAAATAGGTTGTAAAATGGTTTGAATCACTAAATGACAAACTTTTTACGGGTGGCCCGGTTGACGTAGTCGCACAGTAATACCAGAAAAATAAAGAAAAAATCATATCTCCCGAAGTGAAGCTTCTATAGAAGCCAAACTTGGACAAACTTTTAAAGACCATAAGAGGAACTCTACACCAAAAACACGTTCCCTCACGTCATCAATGACGTCGTCAAAATGAACCATAATGCCCGTGACGTTCAAAACTTAACTCGATGGTATACGTTTTTCCCTTAGGTATGGTGCTCCGCTTGCGCGGGCCTTTTGGAGCTCCGCTACAATCAAAAGTATTTAAGTGCATATTATTTAAGTTTAAATATTTTCTATATCAGATGGTCAAAACGTTGTAGGTCAGAAAAAAAAATAAGGTTAAGGAAATCTATCCAAAATGAAAGATTATGTTTGGTCGATCTTGTATTTTAGTATGATACAAAATTGAAACACGGAACATGTTGCATTGTGATCAATGGTACTTAAAGCCAAACATAATTTGCTTTCAAAATCATGCTCAACCATTTTAGGTAAAACTTGAGTGCCAACACCATATCTTACAAATTGTTTGTTTTGCTTCTTTACACGAAATGTGCAGCTTTGTGCACTTTGCGACTCATTTTTCGCGTGAAATTAACTGCGGAATTCACTCGTCATACAATGAATTTATCTATGGAATGAAATTGTCATCCTTGTGATTATTGCCACTGACATGATCTAATGTCTTTAAGCAATACGTTAAAGTCAAGCTTTTTTTTAAATTCCTGACTGGCCAATAAGTAGAACTCTTGCTGAGTGTCAGGAACTAGCTTCAAAGCCAGCTGACCGAATTGGTGTTGCACACCATCCACTGGTCCCTGTAGAGTTCTGCCTGATTGTGCCTGATACTCTGCACTTTATCCTTCGGGTTGGGGGCAAATTAATAAATCAAGTAAGTGCAATAGTTTACAAAATAAAATTTTACAAATAAAAAATTAGGAATAAAAGCATTAACTTGTATGACTAAAATGATCTGTATGACACAGAAACAAAATCATCTGCATGCCCATTCCTATGTAGCCTGTATAAGCAGATATTACTAGCAATGTTATTATGCAGGTTGATGTTTACATGTAAAGTAAGCATGCATAATTTGCTTGTGTATGTTACAGGTTGCAACATGGGCCATTGAGCAAAAGAAGAAGAGGGAAATGGAGGAAGCTATGGGGAAAATTGGTACGTTTGCTTTTCTTGCTCAGAGCAAAATGATGTGCCATCTAAAAATGAAAAATGTCTGGATGGCATTAACGTTAGTGTTACATCCCTAACCAGTTGTAAGAACGATGCAGGGGTCTCACCAGTATTCCGCCAGAAAAGCCAGAATTGCCCGCAGATGAGAGAGTAGATATCTCTCCTATTGTATGGGTGCCCATGGAAGCCAGGTAGTAACGCTGGGCAAATGAAGCTTCATCAAACGGTAAAGCTTGCTGCAAGGCAACAAATAAAAGCCAAGAGATTAAGAAGAACAGCCCTGACCTCTAAAACATCCATTTGTGTATCTTGCACGTACTTTACTCTAGCTCATAAGCTCCGAGCGAAAACACTCACAATAGTATGAGTCGAGTTGGCCGCGCGCTCTTGCTAGTAATAATTAGCGTAAGTGAAATGCAGAAATGTATGTCGAATTCCAGCATGCTTTTTGTCTACAGCACGAGTCGCTGGGTCGCAATAACGCAGCTTACGTTTGATCTCGCGAGTTTGTTTTCTACATAAAAATGTCTTCGTAGAATTGTCGAGTTTCAGGGAACTAGATGACACTGTTGACGTTGATGTCCAAGAAAGGACAGAAGGCAAAATGCTGACCGCTTTCGCCGCTTCTTCATCAGAAAGCGAAGATGAAGTGAATGGCCCAGCGAAAAAGAAGAAGACTTACAAAGAAATTGCTAGAGAGGCACAAGAGGCACATGTAACGATGTGTGGCAAAGCAGTGGAAACTCTTGATAGAGTGAACAGTCTCATAACGAACGTCGAATCAGCTGAACAAAACAACATAAAGCTATCTAGCGAACATTTAGTCAAATATAACTTGAAGTGTAAAGTTTTGTTAATTCTGTGAATTGCGCCAACATGGAACAATTTTCAACACTTGGAACAGTAATCTTTCAACATCTTTCTTTTATAATAGTATTTAAAAAATTTTCTTATCATGCCCCAACAGTTTTGCGACTTTGTATCCAATACCTTTTGACAGGTTTATTTGTTCTTTCGCCCTTCTTTACTCTTTGATCTATGACCATTGTAGAATATTTCATTTTAGCTAAAATAAACGGGTATAAGTATAGAACATCTGAATGTTGAAAGTAAAGCTACAGAGACTCCAACTCAATTGACCGATCCGGTATTCATTACGTTCTACTCCCTAGCTAGTTACTGTTGCTACGTAGGACAAGACAAAATTTTACTTTGGCATAGAACATGGAAAATACACCGACTGCAGGATAGTGTTAGAAGTTTGCTCGTAGTATATGGGTTTAGATTTTCGTAACGAAAAGCTGAAGAATTCATTAAACATCTTCGAATTTCGAGTTTGTTGCTCGGACATTTTGAATTCCATAGGGAAAACTGCCCATTGTTTGGTGATCAATTACCGTCGATTGCATCTACCCGTCTACACACGTGACGAAAACATGTTCTGTCGACCAATCAAACTTCAATGTTTGCCGCTTGAAACTTCAAAGTTTGCCCGCCCATTAGGGGAAGTTTGTTTGGCGTCACTGAAGAACGAGAAGTGGGGAAAAATGTCCGATCGCAAGTCAATCGAAGAGTTCTTGGCTGAAATCGACCCAGATCTTTTGAAATATGCTCCAACTTTGAGAGAAAATGGATTTACATCGACGGCTAGCGCCAGATTAATCACTGAGGAAGACATCAGTCATCTCCCCGAAGGTCATAAAAGGTTGATTTTAAACATGATAGCAAGATTGAGAACGCCGGAGAGAAATGTTCGCTGCAAGAGAAAAGATCGTCCTTCTCCGTCATCATCCCAGATGTCGTTAAGTCCCCAAGTAAATTCCCCAGCGCGGAAAAAAGTTTCAGAGACTTTCAAAGAGCAGCAAGAACCTGATAAAAAACCCTCGTCTGTTCCGAAAAGTAGGCGGCAATTGCTCTCGCCTTGTGAAAGATTCATTGAAGAAAAGAGGCAGGAGTTGAGGTATAAACTTGATGAAGCAAGTGCCAAAAGAAAGAACTGGAAGAAACTTCCACAAAAATAAAATCAGTAGCGTCGGCCTTAGGAAATACAGGCCAACGCTGCAGTAACTGCCACCTAAAAAATCACACCGTTCGATCATGTCGCATGGGAAAATGCCATTCCGTGTTTTTCTGCGGAGAACTAAACAAACATCCAGACGAGAAACAGGCGTTTCAGGATAAAAAACGGGAAATAACAGCACTGGAATCAAGCGCCTCAAAAATAGAACTATAACTGAAAGGACGAGAAGCGGCATTTACACGAGTAAATAACTCTGTCACCAAGAACGTAGAAGACATTTTGATTCAGGAGTTCCCGCATGAATACATCCAAAACAATGCCAAAAACTGGCTCAAAATCCAGCAAGATGTTGCTTATGTAACAAAATCTCTGAAAGGAAGAGGCGGGAAATTGTGAAGTCTATTATCGGCCAACAAAGACAACTACAAGCCGAGAAAGACGAGAAACAACTTGGTATTTCTCTCCCACCACGTGTTACGAACTTTGATACCGGTTGCAAGCGCTCAGCGAAACAAGCAACATTAATGAGTTATGGAATTACATTTCCCGATCGGGGTGAGCTCCCTGAACACAGCGCAACCTGTGCAGGGAGCTTCGACAACTTACTTCCGAAAACGAGAGAGGAAGAAGACGAGCAAATTTCAATGGCCACAAGATTGTCTTTGACCGACTCAGATTCAAATGTTGAACATGGTCACATTGTTTCCGACGGAGCTGCAGGAACCGATGCTGCACAAGAGGCAGCAGATATTCTCTTACCATTTCGAGCTGCGCAGTCAAAAGAACTGGACATCTGAAATGAAACACTGAACTGATTCTGCGATCTGATCGCTGAGATTGTTTGTTTAAATTATAACCTATGTTTACATTTATTTAAAATATCTTTATCTGTGAAAAACGAAAAAGCATACGAAGAAAGGCAGCAGTTTTATTAGTAAGCCTTGGATTTGCGAGAAAGAAAACGAAATTTACCCTTGACACGAAAAACGCGCGCTCAGGACATGTTTGATTATGAGGCGAATTTCCTTTTTGCCAGGAAAGATTTGTTTAGAGTTTGCCCGAGAAGAGTTGTGTGTATACAAACAGGAGATATTGATATTAAAAAGTACATTTCAGCACTTGTCCTTGTTTGAAAATAATTGCATTGCACAGCGATTGTGAATCATGAAAGCGGCGATATTTTCAGCGCGCTGAAATTTTCCCACGACAGAAACTCGCGCTAATGGGAGTAGGCGGGGATCATAAACAATGCAGCTTGATTTCAATATCGATAAACTCATTCGCAGAAGGCCAATATTTTTGTCTTTGAGTTCAACTTTATTATTTTCTAACGTTATACGTATAATTTAACCGTAATTTCGATTATTGGGAGACGAAGAAAGCAAATTTTACGCGCAGTTTCATGTTCACAATTCTGCAAACTTTGCGCGTAGCGGCTTAGTTGTTTTAATTTTACTGTAATGCCGAATTTACAACGTTCTTTCTGTGCTATGGAGTTCAATGTTCTAGATAAGGTACCCAACATGTCTGTAATAACCATACAAATCAGCTGCTGTGATATCTTCAAGTGCTCGTAAAACCGCATATTCCAAGTTATCGAACACAATGTCTTGGTACCTGTACTTCAGTAAATACTTCAATTTTGAGAAAACTTCCTCCACGGGGTTTAGATCGGGGAATACACTGGTAAAAACAAAAGTTCAATACCTATATCATCTAGAAAGCCTCTCAAGACTCGTTCAGCTTCTCCGTGATGTGCAGCTAGGTTATCCACAACTACAATGTCTCCAACTTCTAACACTGGACGTTGCGTTGAAACATCTATTACTTGAGACGCTTCGTCAAAGAATCTGACGAATTCAAAGGAATTGGATGCTCCATCTAAGATATTTGCATACTTGACCCCATCTATTCCAGCTAAGAAATTTAGAGTTTTGTTTGCGGTGGACAGATATCGGCGAATATCAACAGATTCTTGTCCAACAGGCGAGAATCCATAGTTCCTGTGTCCGGCATCTGGAAGTTGAAAGCCTGATTCGTCAAAAAATTTCACGGAGGCGGGATCTTTGTCGGCTAGATAGTCAAGAAATACCTGAGTATATACCAGGTTCTCGTGAGTGAATCTCTCGGCTGCGCATTTTCCTAGTCTTTTCCGCGAGTAATTTTGGCCACTGGGTAGATTGGTTCGAACGTGTCGAGAAATAGTGGATGTTGACAAGATTCCACAGTCTCCATAGATTGCAAGGTCGTCTCGTAATTCTCGCAAAGACGAAGATCCTCTCGCTTGTACCATAGTCTCTAAGAGCAGTGAGTCTTCAAAAGAACATTTAGAATCCGTTCTAGTGTGGTTTAGGGGTTTCGGCGCTATATTCCCAGTTTCCCTGTATTGTTTAACGATTTTTGATACCGTCATTGGATCGATGCGAAGCCTTCTGCCAACCTCTCTATAGGAATGAAACTGCGCCAATTCCAGCACTTGAGTTCGAAGGTCATTGGATAATGGTAGTCCAGTTTTAAAATTCCTTCCTAGTCTATTTACGGAAAATGCCATTTGTGAAAATGACATGGATATGAAATCAGTTTGACAAACTTCCCCTAATGGGCGGGCAAACTTTGAAGTTTCAAGCGGCAAACATTGAAGTTTGATTGGTCGACAGAACATGTTTTCGTCACGTGTGTAGACGGGTAGATGCAATCGACGGTAATGCGAAGACGGGATCGGTCTATTAACTGTGACTTTGTCACGCTCGAGCCAAATTAGCACATTAGCTACCTAAGCAGCTCATTTGCATACTAAAGCCGGTTATGTGAAATCGTTCTATTGTTTACTTTGTGTTTGAGAAAAATACTCATTTTTCAGTTCCTGCTCTTTTTTCAGGTGACGATGTTCAAACTGTTATCAGCGAATTGGACCTTGCCTCTTTCCCTAGTGATATGTCCGACAAATCAAGAACTTCAATAGACTGCCTAACACGAAGCCAGTTGCAGCAAGTGTGCCGGTCTTACAGCCTTTCAGCAAATGGCACCAAAGATGTGTTAAGAGGGAGACTAAAGGACCACTTCCAACAGCACAATATTCAGTTCCATGTATGTGGTTCAGAAGACAATGATTTAGATCCTTTTGCTTTATGGAAACTCCAAATGATTAAAACTTGCTCTACCCATTGGGAGTTTGCTGGCCCCTGCACAATGCCTGTAGAAATTGACCACTGATAAATTTTTTCTGTGACTCACACTGCTGATACCCAACATAAAAAGAGAACTCCATGGGGAAATCCAGACTCAGAAACAACAACCCTTGTGGAAATTTCAGGGTAAAACTTCCACAAATCCCTTGCGGAAATTACAGGTTGCTCTATAGGGGGTAACACAAAATGGAACCCAATATTGTGATGTTGCATCCACTGTCCAGTCATCTCAAACTAAAGTTTTGGAAGTGGCCAAACTCCAGGCTGTATGGAATGGCTTCAAAATGTTGGCCAATGCACTAACTGCTGTACAATACAACAATACAATACAATAATTGATTTTGAGTCGGTGACGTGGGGAGAGGTTACCCGGGCTCCCGAGTCTGAAGCTCATGTGAGAAACGCGCGACTATTACATTTAACTTCACTACAATTACAATTTACAAGATACTTCGCAAGTTATGTAAAATTACATCGAGATGTCATACAGCGAAATATAATTACCATTGCAGGCATTTGCTGCACTGGCAGCCATGGTAGTTGGTGCCCTTTAAGAGAGACTTTAATTCAGAAAGAGTTGTCACCAGCTGTCCCTGGTGATGTTGCTTGGCTGCAACGAGCAGATTTTAAGCAGCGTGCTTTGAAGAGGGGAAATGACTTCCGAACGGCAACTTTTGATGAGGTACAGTAGGTGCTGTTCCATGTGTTCTACAAAATATATTCTTGGTCAAACCAGTATCATTGTCTTCAGAGCAAAAGAGTCATGTAGATTACTTGTCCAACTGTCTGATTTAATCTGAGTGCTCCATGTCACTGAAAGAGAAAAATACTGATCAATGAATGCAAAATTATTAATAAAAAGGTGTCTTTTTATCTTCAGGATGTCATTCCATATATACATGGATTGTATTTGACTATACATATCTTCTTTTGAAGTAAAGTCTTACATTTTTTATATGATTTTGAAAGATTTTGATTTTGAATTTTTTAGTGCTTGTCTACCATGTGCCTCAGTTTCTTGCTACTGGCCCCATTTGTGGCATTAACTGCAAAACTGTTAAGAAAAAAAATCATCTCCAGAACAGAGTGTTTCATCGGGGAACCCAGAAAGGGGGCAAGAAATCAAATTGCACAGTACAGGTAAAACATTCTACATACTACTGGTAGCTATATAGAGGATATTACACGGTGGCCAAGTGGCAAGAACAATATTTTACGAATGAGCACAGCGAATGAGTAAAATATTGTTTTTGACACAAGAAAATAAAACTCATATCTTCAAGCAACCGTGTTATTTTTTATTATATAGACAAACCCCAAAAATATTCAAAATTGATTTCCGATACCTTTTGTTTTGAAAGATATCCTCACTAGTGAGGATATGGAAAATATGTCACTCAGGTCCCGGATGTAGCTTCGTATGAAACCTACGAGTGGCGTATTTCCCAGTAAAACACTTGTGTCTATATTTAAGCAATAGAGAACCTTTTCCGTGTCTACATACTCTGATGCAAACACGAGGGGAGGTTGGGAGAATTCGAGACAGTTATGCAGCCACGAGACCGAAGGTCGAGTGAGAATTCTCTCCAGTCGAGAATTCTCCCAACCTACCCGAGTGTTTGCATCAGAGTATGTAGTCACTGGGAAAAAGTTCTCTATTGCTTTTATAAAATATCTTTCACTTTTTGAAGTGAAATATTTAAAATGAATTTATTTCAACATTTTGTGTGAACATATAAATTCTCCTTACCGCGCGACGGTCTGAACGGGCCAATCAGAGGGCGTGTTATATCGCATGTGTTCAAGTTTTTCACTCAGTTGGCTGCAAGTTTTGCGAAGGGGAGGTGAGAGAAAACTGCTTTATAAGAAACATTTCACGACTTTATTCACCTCTTCTATGGTGTTTATGGTAATTGAAGCATAAGCGAATGTCAATGAAGGGATGTCAGGTTAAAAATTGCAAAGCCGAAGGAATGTTTCATACAACAACGGCCTTCGTGTTGACTTGCGGTTTTCGCCGAGTTTTGGAAAGGCGAATCTATTCGGCATCGAAAAAGCTGGATAGCAAAAAAAGCGTGTCTTGTGTCAATCTTCAAATCAAGTAAAATGTTAAATACAAGACTGGAATGATACTATGGGGGCTTCAATTGCTGCTGATGGCATAACGAATGTCCATGAACTGTCACTCGTATTGAATTTTTGAAGCAACTCAAGTCAAAGTTTCGTCGACAGTGCCGTCGATGTTCGCCGATCGCCGGTAAGAATTTCATGTTTTGTTAATGCTCAAAATCTTGTTACTTGCTAGCAAACGATTTTTTACCTACTCGTCTTGTGAAAGATCATCATTTTCAAAAAAATGAATAGGAAAGTAATGAAATAAAGTATGATTTGTTCAATAATTTGGTCTTCGTTGTTTTTTTTCATTTTGGCTACTTGATTCGCAGAAAAAGTCTCCAAATTTTAGTTTGAGTTTTAGATGGGTCGCTTAATAACTTAATTTGTGTTGTTTTCCTCTCTTAGTACGAGCTGTATACTTTTAAAAAGTTCCCAGAAATCAAAGAAATCGTTTCATAAAGGGAGGGAAGAGGATGTCGGAGGACAAAAATATCATGCGTTGGTTTGACTAAAAAAGTCGAAGACAAGCCAATTCTTTGAACTTGTGGAAAAGGATGGGACGAGAAATGATAGCTAAAAAAGAAAACAGCACTGCTTTCACAATTTCATTGCTTCAAATGTTTGGATAAATTTTTGTCAAAATGAAAGAATGAAAAAAGAAGGCAACGCAAACATCGTCCCGTGCATGACGTCACAACCATGTTTATATACTCTCATCTAAACACACCTGTCGACCAATGAGAGCGCGCGTACTATCTTAGTTATTTTATAAAATAAAATGGAATATGTTGTATGATGACAAATAAAATCTCCCTCCCCTCCCCCTTATCAGCGTGTGAACCCTTGGCCTTGGCCTCAAATACATGTTTGGAGTGTATGTACACAAAAATGTTTATTATTTCTTCTGTTGATTATGCAGTTTGAGAATCGGCAGCTGTTTGCGAGGGTTCATGGGATTTACAGGGTCAAGAAGACAAAAGGCTACAAAAGGCTACAAACACTTGAGCTCCATGTACTTTTTTGTATGATTAGACTCTCTGTGAATATTTTGTACATATTTTTTCTCACTGAACAATCTTGTAAATATTTTCTCACTGAACACTCTTGTAAATATTATTAATAAACATATGCAGGTAAGTATAGAATTTGATACTCTTATGATGAGGTATCCACCCTAAAAAAATAGGGTCTGATTCTGGAAACCCAGAATAATAAAGAGAGGATGGAGCATTCCATTCTAATGGTTCATAATAGTTTAGTGGTTTTACTATTCTACATGTTCAAACTGTTTTTTTCCTGTGGGATCAGTAGTAAATGCATTATAATTTATATAGTAAGTAATATTTCTCACCTTTCCTTGGGCAAAGATCATATTTCTTATTCTCTTAAAGCTCATTCGCAGGTAGGCAACTGGGGGGTATGAACAAACCTTCGGCGAACACATGCTGGGTTGGCTGGAAGGGTCATTGGCCCCTAAAATATACGTGCAACGAGGGCAGTCGCTATGATCATAATTAACCCGCAGCTCGTACCCCCATTACACGTATATTTTAGCTTGTGGGTCAATCTCGCAGATGGTACTAGCCGAGCCAAAATGCTGCATCCGAATTCGGACGATATCTCGGCAGTAGTGTAGGAGAACTTGACGTTACGTGATCCGGAAAAGTCAAGTTCTCTCTCGGCAGCGAGGGGAAAAGTCCCTTTTTCAAAGAATGTTGTAAATGCATTATTTGAAAAAGGGACTTTTACCTGAAGTCGCAGAGAAAGTCCCCTGTCATTCTCGGGTGTCCGCCGGAACAGCAGCTCATCAAACACAGCGTTTTTTAACAAGCCACCGTTCCGTCTCCTCGCTGCTAGGAGTTGGCAAGTTTCCATTTGGGTTCCTCGTAAATAAGGCTCAGCAACTCTTGGTGACTTTGAAATCCTTCAAAAACCAAATAGTTTGGCCTCTTTCGGACTCTTCCCCTTCGTCGTGTTGCTTCGTCCGACATGTTGGAACTCCTAATATGGTCAATACCGCGCGCGTCAATTAACGACAACATTTGCCTAAGTTTATCTTGATAGGATTGATTTTTATACGAGAATTTTTAATCTGGACTTTCTTTATTTAAAATAGTTATACTTTTATAGATGATACCAGGGAAGTGTGAGAGATGGGAATGAAGCTGTATAAATTAACGCGATTTCGCACATCAATGCCCGTTGCGCTTTCCGCTAAGTTGATCAAGAAAGGTCATATGTAAATCAATTTTAGTAATGGAATGCTAGCAGCATCGCCATGGAAACGTGGGAAAACTACATCTCCAGAAAAAGAACATGGCGGACAAGTTCAACGATTTATTCGTCTTGCAGCTTGATTTATCCAATTTTGTTATGAATCTGTCCTCGAGGATGAAAGAAAAGACAACGAGTTTATACGTTTTGACTTTGATTCGGCGGCAGAAGTGTAAGGCCTAGTCTAAACATCGAGCCTGCGTCGTGCCGAACCGAAATATTGGATTGAGCTCGACGCTGGTGCGACTCTAGCACGACGTTTAGAGCCAATTTTTAATTCGGTTCGACCAAGCTATTGGGCTCGACATCCTCTGTCGTGCTACCCGACTGTAGCGCGACTTGGCTCTAAACGCCGTGCCATCGTTGCGCCAAGTCTGATGCATAAATTATAGAATAAATTAAAACTTTTCAAACCGGTTTTTTGCATGGCGTGCGCATGCTTGGGGCGAGCGTGTTCTATAAAAAAGTCATTGTAGGTATCAACGCTAGAAAAGTGAAGGGAGTGAAAAATTCCGGTTTACAGCTCCTCACTTGAGAAAAGTTTAAAAAGTGCATCGCGGAATGCAAACGAGTCGCCCTGACGGTAAAGACCGCCACCGGAATAAGCAGAATTCAATACAAAAAAGGCAAATGGTTTAGTATGTTGTTTCCCTTGGTTAAATCTCGGGGCGCATGCAATCGTGAATTAGCTATAGAACCTTCTGCCCAAGTAGAGCAAGACAAGGAGTGCAACTTGACTGACAATGCCTCTGATACATGTGCTGTGCTCAGCGAGCCCTTTGGGTCAGATGGTTGTGCAAGTGCTGTTAAGCCCGATGGTTGTGCAACTAGTACTGGTGTCAAATCTATGTTTGTTCCTGAGAAGAGAGCACCTCGAAAAGAAAGGCAACAGATGATGTCCTTACCTCAGTGGCAGACCTCGTGAAGACAGCCGTTGAACATGACCCAGTAAAAGATCTCATTTCTTTTTTCAAAGATGAAAATGACAAGCAACGTGAACACGAATTCCGGATGATGCAACTGCTAGTAAGTGAAGGCATCGGTGGACCTAGACCTGGGATACCAACACCGAGTGCCTATCAGCCATCCTCTTCTGGGTTTGCAACTACCCCAGCTCCTATGTATGGTGCACCAACTTACACTTAAGTTCCTTACTGCCCAGATAATCAAGGTGAAAATACTTATTACTAACAAGTGGGACTTGGGAATATTTTGGCAGTTTGGTAACTGCCGCATGGACAGACCAAAGTTTTAAACTGCTGAGGTTTTTACAGTGTGCCATGTTTGTGCACAAGTTTGGACTGCCCTAATATGGTAGTATAACATTGCTCATTTTAGAAGTACACATAGTGTTATAAAATAAACCCTTCCATGGGGTCAGAGATTTTTTCTCTTTCTCCGCTTACTAGGGCTAACGCTCATAAGCACACATGGGACCATTTCATTAGCACGTTAGCTTTCACACAAGCTTAATTCCTTCTCTCCACTCTGTTGAACTTAGTGCTACGCGGCCACAGGCTTGCCTGAACATCTACATATAAACCCTTCCATTGTTTCTTGATCTTTTACAATCAGTAAGTTCACAAAAGTCCACCCTTATCACTGAACAGAGAAGCCGGAAATAAGTAAATGTGCCATGTTTCACAGTGAAAACTTGTAAAATGGCGAAGTGACAGCCATGAGAAATCGCGAGATTTAATGCTATTTCGTCCGAGTGAGGAGAAAGGTTGCCTGTATCTTCAGCAACTTACAACATTTCATCCTGACAAATGCCAAATGTAATAATTTCCGGCTGCTCTTTCTAGGGATGTAGTGATGGAATTTCGTCAATGCCAATTTTAAAAGATCAAGAAACCGTGGAAGGGTCTATTGACATGAAGCAATAATAACAGTTATGAATTTATACAAAGATGCTACCCAATGTATAATTTTTCCAATCCATTATTTATTTTTAAACGAAATATTTATTTCTTTAAGGATTCTGTTATAGAAAAATTTACTTAAGTTAGTTTACCTTTGCGCCACCCAGGGCTTAATGATGGCTGTATCACCTTGACTCGCCTGATGCTGTTCTATATATTGATGTTATGTTCAATAATGCTAGATTTTAAGCCTTTATCTTGGCAATGACAATCCCAGTTTGTTTAGTGTTTCATTTCTCTACTAGGTATACATAAGTAACAAAAGTCCTATTTTCCTTCTTTAAGCTTTGGGAAAATATTAAGCCTCTGCATATTAAAGACTGGAAGTTGTTAGCCTGTACCAAGGCATTTTTGTTGGAACTTTTACATAGGCATTAATCCTGAAGGGTTTATATCAGAAGTTGGGATCTTGAGCAATGTTGAGAGTAACTGATTTCTAAACTTTAAATTAATTACACTTGTTGCCTTTTTAACCAAGTTGGTTGTCTGGTTAGGTTTTCAGAAGAAAACTGTTCCATGGTATTGGCTGATTGCATTTTAAAACCGCACAGGGGGGTTTGAAGAACTATGGAAAATTTTCCAGGGGGGTTGTGTTGGACTCTGGAAATTCCACGGGAGGGGGTGCGTCTGGAGACTGGAAATTCCAAGGGGGAGGGATAAAAAAAGGCAACTTTCCAGGGACATTGTTATCAAAAAATAAGGCAACTTTCCAGGGATATTTTGCAAGAACAAAAAAAAAAATTCCAGGGACACTTTAGGGGGCACTTTATGAGGTTGGAAATTCCAGGGAGGAGATCTTTTTAAGGGAGGTCCTCAACCCCCAGGTGCGGTTTAAAAATGCAACCAGCGATAGGCCGTTATCATGCTGAATTAATAAATAATATTTAATAGTTATCAGAAAATAAAATCCAGTTTTGAATTCTACACATCCGTATTAGTAAAATTGCAAAGTTTGGTGAAGAGTGCTTGAAAACTGACGTGATATGAATTTTCAAAACTAAGGAACGAGGGTGGACGATTAATAGTTATCAGAAAATAAATCCAGTTTTGAATTCCACACATCCGTATTAGTAAAATTGCAAAGTTTGGTGAAGATTGCTTGAAAACTGACGTGATATGAATTTTCAAAACTAAGGAACGAGGGTGGACGATGCCCGTCCAGTCTCGACTTGACGTATTTGCCCATGACAGAGCGGAAACGACCTGTTTAGATCACTAAATTTCAAATAATAAGGTCAGGTTAACTCAGATAAGCTTGATTTTTTGCATAAAGACTCCTTGTCTTATTAGAAACAAAATATCAAAAATGACTTTTTTCTAATGGATACGTCTTTGAGATATTAGGCTTTAAACTCTGGTTTCTGTGCCATTTTATGGGAGAATTGGTACTTTGATCAGGAGTTCGCAAACTTTGTTCAATCATATCTAAAATTCATATTCTTCAAATTTCTTGAAAATTTGGAATTATGCGTTTGGTCATAGAAACTCTTCGTATACGGAATCTTGAGCTTATATATTTAAATATGGCGAAGTTAGACATTTCATTTTTGGTCATTTCCGCTCTGTCTTTGCCCATACATTTCTTTGTAAAAGGTAAGCCAGAATACGAGGTTTTGAAAATTCATATCTCAGCCAATTTATGACACAAAAAAGGTAATTAAACTTTGGTTCACATAATATCATGACTTAGAGGAATGGCTGGTCAGTCAGCATCAGGAGAGAGTTCTTTGCAATGTAAGTAAGGCACCATTCGCACGGTACTGAAATGTCCATATTTTGGGAGATATTTCTGAATGTAGAACTTGTCTGAACAACTCGAGACAATTGAGATAAGGATTCGCAGTGTCGAATGTCAAGTTTACATGATTGTTTTCTTAGGTTAGGGGATCAATTTGCCGCGAAGTTTCTTTGGAAAAATCTACGTGTCGAATTTCGAAATCATGCTCCCAAGAAGCTGCTATTTGCAGCGTTTGCTTTTCATTGTTTTCAGCTGAATAATGAAATGAATAGATTAGTTATGGTGTTCTGTCTAGCACACATCCAGTTACGAAATCTAGAAAGACGAGTTCACAGGCGTGGACTTCGGCGACGCAGGGTTTTACCGAGACCACAAGGTTCACGATTTGAAATTCACTACAATGATCACAGAATACCTGATGAGTATTTTAAAGGTCAACTGCGAATGGAGAGAGACATTCACACGACTGGTAGGCCTTTTAGGACCGCGATTAGTAAGACAGAATACTAACATTAGGCAATGTTTACCTCCTGAAAAAGTTCTAGCAATTGGACTACTTCGATTAGCTCATGGCAGCGCGTTTGTTGCCATTGGACCGTGCTTTAATGTTGGCACAAGTACCGTTTTTGAAACAGTGGAAGATGTGATATCAGCCTTGCTCGAAGTAAAGGATCAGTTTATTCGATTTCTTGAGACACGAGACGAAGTTATAGCTGCGCGGACAACGTTCGAGGATCTATCGGATCTTCCCAATGTAGTTGGGGCTATAGATGGGACTCAAGAGCCCCTCCGGAGGATGCAGTTGATTACTTTAGCCGGTACCAGCTGCAGCAGATGGGAGACGACGGTTTCTTGACGTTTCTGTTGGTTACCCTGGCTGTATGCACGATGCACGTGTACTACGCAACAGTTTATTGTACCGACGTGCAAAAAAACGGGATGTATTAACACAGCCGACTGTTGCTGTGATAAGTTCGGAAATTGGGCCATACCTATTTTATCCCCATGGGTTATAAAGTGTACTGCCGCGCGTGTAGCAGTCGCGTGTGCATTTGGGATTCTAAAGAATCGATGGCGTATTCTTGCGGATAAAATAGATAGTAATGTACCAGTGGTAAACGACATGGCTCTGGCATGCATCGTACTGCATAACTTTTGCATTGACAATGCGGATAACAGGGAATTTAAAGAAAATAATGATGACATGAATGAAGAGGGGCCCGGGGGTGTGATTCGCGACGGAGAAAATATCAGAGAACTGAAAAATTATGTTTCTACTTTATAATTAATTACATGAGACATTTCACTACACCAAAAGCAATCAAATTTAATTTGAGTGTTATAAATTTCACATATCAGGAAAGGCCTGTCGTTTTATCTGCAATAATAGGGGACTGGTACCTAATGCTGGATATTAACCCCTGATGGTTTCCCTGTGGTTCTTGCGATAAAAACATGGCGGACGAGAAAGTCTAATATATGGAGCTTCTACAATTTAAAGTGAACAAAATACCTTCTATACTCAACGATTCAAGATTTTATGCCAGTCAGGGAGTAGAAAACCTCATTCTCCTTATCTGTGGTGCTTTTTGGTGGAGAAAATATGTATATTTCCAGGATCTGACGGTTTTTATATCTTCTTCTGGTGTTTGCAACGAAGGGAAAATGGTGAACTTCAGTGACAAAGATAAGTATTCTCAGTTCTTTTTGCCTGATTTACATGCTTTTTGCGCTTTACCTGACCTTGTTTTCCCGCCATTTTCTCAAGTCCCTTCCAAATATGTACATGCTACGCGGCTTTCTAAATTTTGAGCAGGATTTTCAAAAGTGGATTGCACTTTATCGCTCCCTCCCTAGAAGAAAGAAAATGGCGGCTGTAGATGCAGGAGGGCAGATTTTCATTTCTTTTTGGGGAAACCGTTAAATTTTATTGGCTAAAGCTGTACAGATAACCTCACTGAAAGTCAAAGTTCGACAGACACTGAAAATGAAGAACCATTGACAGTGCCTAGAAAAAGAAAAGCGCCAGCAGAGTCTTCAAGAGAAAAAGAGTGCAAAAAGTGCAAAACTCCATTTCGGACAAGTAAAAAAAGTTTTAATGACCTAACAACTTCTCGGAAAAGTCACAAAAAACAAGAAATCAAAACATGGCTGAAATCGGAGTTTTCTAAGCTCCCACCAGGATGGAAAGTAAAAAAAAGGTTTGTCAAATTTCACAAAGACTGAGTTATAAAGTTTGAGAGAGAATTCAGAAGAAGGATCACAATAAAATATTATAAAATTGAAATTTCTTAATAGCATTTTTAGAAGTGTGAGTTCATAATTTAATTAAGCAATAAAAGTACTTTCCGCGTGCTCTCTGCTTTCCTACAAACACGAGGGGCATGTTGGGAGAACTGATCAAAACTTGAAAGACACGAGCCGAAGGAGAGTCACTGAAGGCATGCCAATTAAAGGATGCACCAGGAAAATCAGTGACCTGCTGGTCTATCTAGCTCAAGACACAGCCATTAAAAAACTGCTAGACAGCAGTTCTGTGCTTAATTTAAGGTACATTAAACAATGTTGCATCAAGTAATTTACAGTTTCACATATTACAGAACTACCAGGGGAAGCAACAACTTACACTGTAAGTGCCAGAATGACCTGCATCACAAAAATCATTGTTTCATATTATATGTCTCTGTTGATAGATTTTCTGGCGATGGGAGACGTACCACAAAAAAAACTTGGTAGTGCCATGATGACGCTCACTATAATCAATGAAGAAGTTGGGAGTCCTGACAAGGAGTACTGTCTTTCCATATTTGATGGTATGTTAATTTTTTACTGTTGCTGTTTGTTATTGAGTCACAAAGAAAAAGTGTAATGTTTTGATTGGGAATAGAAAGTCATAGCTCCTTGAGCATTGAACAATGAGCATGTAAATAAATCCAAAAAATAGGATAAAATTGTAGAAAAGGCTAAAATAAGGTCTTCTCAAAATATGATAGATATGGCATCTGATATTTTTGTGAGAATTCACAGAATGTTTTACCTCTCACTAATTTGTTTTACCTCTCACTAACACCTTTTAGGCAAGGAGTCTTACGAGCAGATGGAAACGTCATTAAAAGAGTTGTTCTCAGAGCAGGAGAAGGAATTGTGTTAAATGGCAGGCATGTTTCCATCAAGTGGTAAGTTGGATTAAAAACAAATTAATCAAACACTATTTTTGCAATTAATGTGCCAAACAACCTGAATGACTTTAAAAGGGCACATTGTATATGTGAGCCTGAGACCCTGTCTGCCACAAGGATGTGTCAAGGAAATAATTTTATCATCAGGGATGTTGTCTTTTGTCTTACCATACTGTGCTTACCATACTCATTTGTTAAGCCAGTTATGCTAGCCCAGCAACCCCATGATTAAAAACAGTTTATCAAAGTTTGACAAAGTGTGATTGTTAAAATACTGTTTTTTTATAGGAAAATGTGTACTGACTGGAAATGTGCTGCACTTCTACTTGGGATAAATGCCCCCTCCTCATTTCACTTCTGCCTCTGGTGCACTTATCCAATAAGGATAAAATAAAGGACTTCTCAAGTATGTTTTGTCTAATTAATGCCAACTCCCTTTTATGTAATTCCAGAAAATCTCCATCCCCCTCTAGAATTTAAAATTAAATTAACTAAATTTAAAATTATTATAATAAGCTCAGTTAACTCAGGTAATCTAAATGTCTTAGAAAAATTGATTTTGCAGCATTTTATGGTAGAATTAATACATTGATTGAAATAGTTTTGTTCAATCATATCTCAGATTCATATCCTTATCATCAATTTCTTTAAAAAAGATAAGCTTTGGGTCACAGACACTCCTTGCAATGGAATCTTGAGCTAATAGTGAATAGTCTTTGGTCGTTTCTTACTAAGACTTGGCTTCGGAATTTTTCAACTTTCAGTTGCAGAATGGCCAATTACCCCACCCTTGCACAGTGTAAAGAGCTGGCACTGAAACCCACCCCACAAGCACGGATTGGAGTTGCTCGGATTCCTCTTGTCCCGGTAGAGCCGAAAGACACGGCTCCTGACACCCTCCATTTAAAGTTGAGGATTGGAGGGAAACTGACGAACCAAGTAAATATGAGTAGATCTTCAATGCAATGGACATGATTTTCGCAATAAAAAGGTTCCAAATGCCTTTTAACTATACAGGTTTGAAAATAATCTTATGCCAAATTGAATTTTTGCAGGCTGCAGCCTGGGCAATAGAGCAGAAAAAGAAGAAGGAAATGGAGGCAGAGATGCAAAGGATTCGTTAGTGAAATTGAAAGCAATTTTTGTTATACTGATGGATGGATGTACTCAAGACAATACTTGCTGACCCCATATTTTGCAGGCAACTTCAGGTTTAAACTCTTAATCTCCTGGAAAAATTGTTATTTCTTTTTATACATTCTGTACTGTATTTCACCAGCATTATTGTGATGCAGTAACTATTGGACATTGAAACACAATCTCCAGGTTTCGGGGCTTCTTGGGTCAGCAGAAATGTGCAAATGCCAGGCTAGATACTGTTCTGCATGTGACAGACGAATTATAAATGGCTGGTATTTGTTATATGGCAGGGGCTCACTTTGAGTTCAATGATGTTCAGGATGATGGAGGCCGAACTGTGACCAAGTGGACTTCCCTTGACTGTAAGAATTTTTTACACTATGTGTTTTGTATGGCAAAATTTTACTTCACAACTAAAAATTTATAACTACTGAAAAATGCATGTATAGTTCACACAACCTCTACATGTGTTAGGGTATTTTTTTATTCATCTTTTGTTCACTGGTAAGTGAACACAATTTTGCAGAACATCGCACAACATTGCAGAAAAATCACACAAAGAAAAAGTTGAACATTTAATTTAGAAGCTTGCTGATCAATGCAAGCTTCTCTCTAGACCAATCAAAATCACTAGTGTATGAATCACTAGTGTTGTTCGAATTAAATCGCCTTATGCAATTTTTCAGGTGATGATGTAGACACTGTGGTCAGAAATCTAAATTTACGGGCCTTCCTAAACAACATGGAGGACAAATCCAGAACCTCAATTGACTGCTTAACCCGTAGCCAACTCCAGGAGCTGTGCAAAAAGTATAGCCTTCCAGTGTCGGGGACCAAGGACATTCTAAGGGGCAGGGTAAAAGACCACCTTACCAAGCATAATATAGAGTTCCATGTAAGTACATTCATAGTCTTGTTTAGTTTAGATTTTCTGGTCCCTCTTTCACTGCCATCTGTTCAAGTCCCTAATGGGGGAGTTTGTTATGGATTGTTTTGATGCTGCGCACACAAGGAATGCAATTATGGGAATTAACAGAAAGCAGGTTTGATTTAAAAAACATGACTTCACTACTTTCAATATCTTATTAAGTTAAGCATATTATAACTAATGGACCACAAAATTCAGTGCTAATGAGGTGTCCCACAAACTTGTCAGACAAAGGTCTCTAATAAATAATGTCTTGCCCTCCCCCTTCCCTTGTAAGTTATGCTCAAAATTCAGGTGCTGTTTCATAACTATTAATTTCATGTGTGATGTTTTCATGTTCAAAATTAAACAATATAATATTAAATACTGCCTATTTATCTAATGTTTTGCCTTCTAGGCATCCAGTGTCCAGTCATCTCAAAGAAAGTTACTAGACGTAGATGACCTCCAGGCAGTGTGGAAGGGCTTCATAGTCCTTGCTGATGCCATTACTTCTGTTCCTGGTGACAAGGCATGGCTAGAACCATCTATCTTGAAGAGACGAGCTATTAAATGGGGGAAAGACTTCAGAAATGCCACTTTTGATGAGGTATGTTCTCCCTTGTTTTTTAAGTATGGGGTCTCACTATAAAGGACAAAATAATATGGTTGTTAGGGAGATTTATGTAAACATCAAATCAGGGCTGCAAATTTAAAAAAGTCCAGTCGAAAATTTGTGACAAGTTTCAAAATTCTAGTCGCATTTTCTAAAATGTTAGTCGCAAAAATTGAACTTGCGCCCGCGAGTTAGACAAGAAGGGAGTCACAAAACTTTGTCTGTGGCAATCGTGGCAATCTCGACAGTAGTGCAGGAAAACTTGACATTATGATCACCCGAGAAGTCAAGTCCCCTCTCGGCAGCGAGGGGAAAAGTCCCTTTTCCAAAAAAAGTCGTAAAGGCTTTCTTTGAAAACGGGACTTTTACCTGGACTCTCCTAGAAAGACCAGTGTCATTCTTGGGAGTCCGTCGGAATATGCAGCTCGTCGAACACGACGTTTTTTACGAGCCACAGTTCCGTTTCCTCGCTGCTCAGAGACGGTAAAAAGAGGACTTTGCCACGGCTCTACTGTCGGGATTACCAGTATTGGAAAACAAGTAGCTCGACAATTCTGGGTTTTCTGCCAGTGAAATCCAAGTATCGTGTTCCTCACCAAAGCCTTCCCAGCCAACAAATACACGATCACCATTCCGTTCTTTCACGCAGGACACTTTCCATAATCGACTAAGGTTATTCTTCTCTTGTTTCCCTTTCTTCGGTCTATTTGCCGGGTCTTCTGTTGTTATTTGAGCTAATAATTCCGGATTTCTTTTAAAGTCCTCAAACAACAAGTAGTTAGGCCTTCTAGACGTCCTTCCGATCCGAGTTTTTCGAGTTTCGTCCTCCATGCTGGATTTTAGTACGTCAGGGGACTTGTACTTACAGGGACTCCAAATATGTAATTCAGCAATTCCTTATATGGTAAATAACGCGCGAGTGACAAAACGACAACTTTCGGCCTTTTTTCCCTGATATGAATGATTTTAAAACAATTTTTGATCAGTTCTATCGTGGCGATTAATCTAGCCTTTGTGTTTATGTGTAATTTTAATAAATGGTCACAAACAAAACGTGCTAAATAAACAACTCTGAGTCCAGTAGAATCCCAGTTCAATTTGATCAGACCCTGCGAAAAAAAGAATGCAGTTTTAGTTTTATGGCTTAGTCATCATATCCATCATAGCTCCCAGGATTTGGGACATTAATTAATCCTCATTATTATTAATCCTCGTCTTCTTCAGCAATGGGGGTGAATTCAAATGCTTTATGCTCTCTTGACCCCCATGGTACCTTAACACTGGTGACATTGCATTTTTTATCTGTTCTTCTGCTTTCTTACCAAATGTATTTCTTATCCTGACTAGTTATTGGCAAATAAACAAACAACCAAAGCATTTTAATCTCAGAGAAAAGGTGTTTCTTCCTCTTCACAGGAAGCAGATTGAAATGCTTCAGGTGTCATGGGTGGGGGCACAAGGAATCTGCGTACACCACTGACCCTAGGCAAGCAAACCTTGTAAGAACGGAGAAAGAAGAGGGAGATTGGAAAAACAATCCACTAACTCAATAGACTCTTTTTGAAAGCAGGAGTACCTTTTAAAAAATTGAATTTTTAAGATACTTGAATTTGCCTTTGTAAATGAAATTTTATTTATAAAACAAATAAGACACAGCCTCAACGTGCAATCGGATTCCATCCGGGCGAAAGTCTTTGTCTAAACTAAGTAGTGACTATTAGTATTCAGAAACTCTTTATAAACTTTACTCTTAGATTTGTTAGTTAGTTTTGTCTTGAAAATGGCGTTAAGATGACGCCGAGACGTCGGACCTTCATATCATTCCTTTTTGCTTGTCTATTTATATCTAAATCTTTATTGATTAGAACTTTGTAGAAGAAGGTTATATATTCAATACAAGACTGCATTATCTATAAGAACATTATTAATTACTCATTATTATTAATCCTCCTCTTCTTCAGCAATGGGGGTGAATTCAAGAGCTTTATGCTCTCTTGACTACCACGGCACCTTAACAATGGTGACATTGCATGTTTTATCTGTTGTTCTATTTATATAAAATTCAAGTTAGATGCTTAGGTCAAATCGAATAACGAAATTTAAAATATCAAAGAACATGTTTTTCTACTTTTTAAAATGGAAATTGTCTGGAAATTTGTCTGTTGGTGTGTTTTGGGAATTGTCTTGTTTTCGTATTCGTTGAAGGTGTTCGTGTGAATCTTTAGCTCTGTGGGTTATCTGTATTTAAGGGACACAAAGAGAGATTTGTAAAAATATCTTTGCAAACTTTTGGATGTGTTTTGGGCAATAAAGATAAAACCCAAACTCCTGTGCTCACCCAAGGGAGGGGTCTAACTCTTCGGTGTCTTCTGGAATGGTGAGAAAGTATGTTGTCGATCAAACAGTCAAAAGCACACTTAACTCTAATAACCATTATATTCGTGGCCAATAGTGGATTTACATCAAAAAGTTACATTTAAAATACCTTAAATAAATTGCATTTTCCATTGCTTCACTTATAATTTCATCAAACTTTCAGAAATTCATTTGGAAGTATATAAAAGTAGGCAGACTTGTAACGTCATGTGTAACGCAACAGCGTCGCGCGCTGTGACGTCAGCGCCATGCTTTCCGGTTTATTGTTGTTGTATTGTTTGTTTTATCGTTTTTTATTCTTTTCTCTTTTTATATAGTTTTTTAAAGTTTTTATTGCAAATAGTATATATCATAGTTAACGATTGTAAGGCGCTTAGAACATTCCTGTATAAGCGTTATATAAATGCATTATTAATATTATTCTGAGTCTCGCTGGTGCTTACCGTTTGGTAATAAAGTAAAGTCTTTCTGTCTAGTTTGTGGTTCCTAAACCAACTCTATGGTTCCTAAAGCATGCCCAAACGCTACAAGAGTAAAACATAGGCCATCCAACAGTTTAAGGTATTTCCTGTATAAGCGTTATATAAATGCATTATTAATATTATTCTGAGTCTCGCTGGTGCTTACCGTTTGGTAATAAAGTAAAGTTTTTTATCTAGTTTGTGGTTCCTAAACCAACTCTATGGTTCCTAAAGCATGCCCAAACGCTACAAGTAAAACATAGGCCATCCAACCATAGGCCATCCAACAGTTTAAGGTATAGATATATTTTAATTTTGACAACATTGGCAAATTTGTTATTATCGAAAAGAGGTTTATCGCAGAAACATAAAAAAAATATCGCAGCAACAGACGGTACGATCAGGACAAGTACGAAAAAAATGAAAGAAAGTTACGCTCAAAGCGTATCTGCCAGAAAGTTACAGCTGGAAGGCGAAAATTATAAGCTAGAGGAATCGAGTTGCGACGGGAGCAATATGTTCGTGGTCAAATAATATTTGAATAGGGCGATCGAGTACAACCCATTTGTAGGTGATGGAGATAGTAAAGCCTATACGCAGCTCACAGCTGCTGCACCTTATTGGCCTGCTGTCTATATTGTAAAAGATTGCATAGCACATGTCACGAAGCGGATGGGTACTAACCTTCGTAAGAAAGTGCAAGAGTACAAGGGTAACAAACTTAGGTGCCCTGAGCTGGGGTGGGGGTGATAGGGTATGATATTTGATAGAGGTCTACAACAGGTATCTAATTTGGGAACAGAAGAACAAAGGAAGAACATATAGACAATCAGCTCTACAGAGTATGCTAGCAGTGAAGAAAGCAGCATTGATTCTGATGGGGAAACACCCATGTTGTTAGTAAAAGAGTTACAATGGGGGGCAAAGGCTCTACAGGAAGTGAAGGAGATTCTTCTTATCAGAACCGCCGCGGTCGTGGACAAACCTTAGAAAAAAAGATATCCGTCGATTGAACAATTCACAAGACCACGCCCGCGCAAAAATGTTCAATGGGCAGTGAAGCCTTTAGCTTCGAGCACTCCGTGGACGTAGAAGGCACCTCGCCATTACCAAGCCCACATTCCTATTCTATATTGGAGTTTCATTTTATTTTTTTCTACCGCTGAAAGAAAAATCTCTTCTAAAGTGAGGCGGGGTTTCCGAAGATGCCGTTTTGTCACAAGCCGTCTCTGTGACTGCATGTAAATAGTAGTTTCTGATAGTAAACCCTTTCCAAAGACATACGCTTCATATATACGCATAGATGTAAAGCTAAAGAAATATTTTACTAGAATTAAAATTCTCCTTAAAGCTTCGTAGAGAACTCATGTAAAGATACGATCTTTTGTGTCATTACGCAGCCTTTTCGCGACGCGAAATTCCTGCGTAAAGCGAACATTTACGCAAACGAAAAGATTGCGTAAAGATTTGTAAAGGTCGCCTTTACGTTCCGAAATCTCTTCCATAAAGTGTGGATTTTGTGCTTTGGATTTTGTGCCAGATTTCATATCAGTAAACATAACAAACGATTTAGTGGAGCTTCGCACCAATCCCTGCATTGTTAATCTTCAAATTTGACTCAATGTCTTTAGGCTAGCAAATATTATGCACCACCACCCTGTTTTGTTACACCTGCTTAGACCTAGCACTGGAACAGCTAGCAGGTTAATTTTTCTACCGAAGTGGAAGTTGTGTGATGTCTTTTTCTCCTCCACCTTCATACGTCTATTTTGCTAGTATTATTATGAGCAAAAAGATAGTTGAAAGTCAGGCTAGTCTACACATTTGTTGTTCTCTAAAGGATGTTTCCCAGGACTATTTCCTGAAAGGTGAAACAGTTATTCAAGGGATAAATCTGCTATATCAATCAATCACAATTCATTTCTGAGATAAGTTTCTCCCTCGGAGAGTGCAGACTTATTCTGAATAGTTAGTCCACCTTATGAACTAGGCACAGATGCATGACAAAAGGTGGCAGTTAAAACATTACATTAATTTGTTGTTAAGTCAGGAAACATCCATACTTGCCTCTCCGCGGTAGGTTTTGTACATTTACCACCGGAAGAAATACCGGTGATGCTTGTCTTATAAGTGCTATCTTATAAGGTGTCCAAAGGTGACCTAGGTTTCACCTAGGTGTCCTTGGCGTCTGGATATCTAGCGACTTGACGTGGCGGAAACACACCGTCACTGAACTTGTTACCATTATGTTATTGGCACGAACTCTTAGATCTGTTATTTTTCTACAAGGCTGTAAATAACTACGTAGTGGTATCATCCGATGTAATGCCCCTGCGCCATATACCATCTAGGTTCACAAGATCCAGCGATAACAGTAGTGTAATCTCCTTTCGGCCTTCAAGATGCAGAACAGTAACTTTTTAGCGAAGATTCTTTATAAGAACAATACGAACATGGTACTGTCTCCCCGATAATCTTAGATCAGATTATGCAACTCTTACTCAGTTTAAAGCTCTACTCTTTCAGTATTATAGTGATGCTCTCAGAAATATTTTTGATATTGATTACCCGCCCTCCTTTAAGGTCTCGCGAAAGGTAAAAATGTAAAAATCCATAAAATGACGTTTTTCCCGAAATTCATTTGATACATTCCTAAAGTATATCTCAAAAACCTCAAATGACGCGTCAACTGTTTTCCTAGGTTTCAATTGGCCATTTATTTGTATTACCCGCAACTCATTTTCCGTAATTTAATTAACTTTACACGCTTTTTCTTGCACTTAAACTTTAGTTGAAATTTTCACCTTCGCGAAGCTCCGACCCAGCACGATTTAATATATCGTCGTCAATTTCTGTATCATTAGAAAATGATAACAACTAAAAAAACCATGTGAGGGAGTTTTTGTTTTTTTACTTGAAAAATATTTTACGATAAATTTTGCGGCCACAACCTGTAAAAAATGCGACTTTCAACTTCGCGACCTAATATTTTCGTAAGTATGCAAATATCGAAAATCGCTCACACAGTTTTGCAGTTCATTTCTCCGAGATTAAAATCCGACAAAGTATAAAATTGTGCAACAAACCGCTAGTGGCCTGGAGCTTCTCAAGTAAACAAGGTAGTTTTTAGTTCGGGGTCTTAAAAATACCAGAAAAAATGATATATAGCTGATTATCATAGCATAAATTGCGATGCGACGAGAATTTTTTCTGAAGACTCCTCTCACGGGTTTACAGAGACCTTAAATCATCGCTTAAAGTGCAACAAGCCACGCGGTCTTAGCGGGGCAATCAACTGCTGCCATTTGCTTCTGCTTATCTTATTATGTTTTTATGAATGTTTAACCTTAATTGTTTTTTTTTTTTGTTTTTTTTTTTTTTTCCGGGACCACAGTAATTGGTGCACACTGTTCTGGTGTCCCTGCCTATTTGTCCTCGTAAAATCAACCATGATAGCAGCTGGCATTGACGTTTAAACCTTCAAGACACACAGCACAAGATCAGCTTCTACGAGCAAAGGTTTTGAATGTCATGTGCCTCTGAAGTCCATTCTGTAAGCAGCATCTTGGATGAGGTACTGTACATTCAATAAATTCTACAACAAGCTCTTGGTTGAGTCGTCACCTTACTTTGGACTTGCTATACTTACAGACAAAAGCAATTAAGAAAAGCAATTAGACTTGAATTACAAAAATTGTCATTTTCCCGATCCCGTCCTGTCCTATGGAATTCGTTGCCAGTAAATTTGCGCAATCAAACTAAGAAAACCTTCAAAAATGATTTACATGTCTTGCTTACAAAACTATTTTCATCGGAGGATATGTAACTTGGTGTCCAAAATAATAATAATAATAATATTAACAAAATACAATTATTGAAAAAAAAAATGAAAAAAAAATAAAGAAAGAAAAGAAAAAGGAAAGAATTGATAAGTTTAGGTAGATAAGACGAAAGAGACGAAATACGAGAGGAATAATGTAATAATATTATCTGTTATTATTTTTTTTTTCTTCAGCTTCCCGCCCCGATTAGCTTTATGCTATTTGCGGGTTGACTGATTACTATATTATATGTTTTATATTGAAAATAATAAAAATATTGTATTGTATTGTATGGTCATAAAGTCACTGTGTCCACATTATTCAAGCTGTAGACCCTTTTAATAAGTCCAGTCTTTTCAATTGCTGGTCTATTGAACACACCTTTTTTAGATCACCTTCTAAAGAATAGATTTTGCTTAACTTTGGAGCTGTGCAATTTAATTGGAAGAAGCTGGAACTTTTTCAAGAAAGTCGGTGCTTTTTTCTTTAGAGCTAAACAAATGTATGTTAATGTACAATATAATGAAAAGAAAGTTATTTATCAGATAGCCCAACCTTTTAGTTTTAAAATGATATATAAACGACGTTTGTGGTGTAAATTGTGACGCGATACGAATTTTTTTCCCGTGACACCCTTCAAAGATATACTCATACCTTAAGTGGTTTGATGAATCTGAAGGTGCAATCAGCCAATGTTGTCAGGGCTTGAAATAATCATAGTCGTAATTTTACGCCTTATACCAACATTATAGCTGTATTCATCAAAAATCTAGGCGTAAATCCACTAGGAGAACACTGTAGAAACTGAAAACACAGTCGTTGTTTTACGCCTAAGTCTAAAAAGTTAGGCGTAAAAGGAACATTTTTAGGCGTATTTACGCCTGTATCGGGCGCAATTTCAAGCCCTGGTTTTGTCTCCCACAGAAACTAAAAAAGAACTCTGTTCACACAGCCGAAAGCACCATAGACATCCAAACCTTAACTGGTAGATTGTAGAGTTGACCAGAGGATTTAGCAGAACTATAAGTTCTGTAAAGAAAGTAAAAATATATGGAAAATAAAAAACTTCTCTTTAAAACTATGAGAAGTATGCGTATTTGGAAAAACACAATTCAAATCGAGCGTGCGCCGCATTTCCTGCTCTTTTTGGATATCCTTTTGATTCATTTATTGACATCTGCTAGACAGTTGTTTGAGACGGGTTTCCCCGTGATGGCAACTGCTCCAGTGGGCAATTTAGCCCCTCGCTCGAGAAATAATTGTGACAACTGCTCGGGGAAAACATTTCAGGTAAATGAATTCGAAGCTAAAGCTTGTGGAAGTATAATTGCATCCGTAAATGTTGGTCTTCGCCACTAACAAAGAACTTAAGAAAAAAAGCAGTTGTTCTTCTTTAAAATTTAAGTATAAGCCATGCGGGGAAAATGAGTCGTATGTCCGCAGCGATTGACGAAATTAATGACGAATTAATGGGAAACTATATTTCCGAAACCCCGTTGGACGGGACAAATCCTCCATATGTTCCTCCATCAAAAAGGAAAGTTAGAATAGCAACTTACACACACAAATAAAAGACGCTGAATTGTGTTATGGTTTTAAAAAATGAACACACATTTTACAGCTAAAACCGTTGTTACGCGCTTCGCGTTTTTAAAGCTTCCAAACGATTTTGGGATTTGCTGTTCTGTCAATCATCTGAAGGTGGTCAATGCAAATTACAACACAATATCGCTCGCCCAGATTTGCCCGCTTTCCAGTCCTATAAGAGCGGGGAGCGAGTTTCGATCAGATAAGATGGAAAAGTTCAACGCAGCTGACTGCAGGAAAAAAACATCAGTCGGCAAGGGCTCTACCATTAGTTCATGACTTAGGTCAGACGTTACAAACCTTTTTTCACGGCGTTTCACTTAAAAAATGAAATCAGTGAGGCACGATCAAATCACAATTCAAGATGACCAGTTCATTTCAATGCAGAAAACTATCACTTATTTCGTCGCATTCGACACACACGGAGCTGGACAATAACCACTATCTCTCATTGGTGTCTTGACGCAAAAAGAGTCCGCTATTGAATTATTGTTATCGGTGTGGTGTTTCAAGACACCAAGGACTTGCCTACTAAACTTTTTTTTGCGTTTCCAGAGAGAAGTAGCTTTGTAGTTATCTACCAATGGAGGTACCGTGCAAGGTTCAGAACAGACTCCTTTTGTTTTACCGAACAGATGGACTTTTCCAACGTAACAGACATGTATCAAAGACTACGTGACTGTAGTGTATACCGGATATGACAAAACTAGTAGAACCGGATGTGACGTTAGCGCGCGGTGTATGACGGGAAAGCGTGCTCATGTAAATCAGTTCAGCCATCTTGGAGTAGAGATATTATGCTTTCCAACGTAACATCGTTGAGTTGGAAAGCGTTTTCATTTCGGTTCAGAGCATCTTTTCTTATATCACAATGGATTTCCATTTTAGGATATGCTCATTATTCAGCTATGCTGCTATAAATAATTTCGCGATTTCGCGCTCTTTATCTCGTTTGTTGGACAGCAAAACAAGCCATGTTGTTTTGTGTTTAGTCGATTTCCTTTCTGTTATGGGAGATCGTTCGTACGATTCAACTTCGATGGATCAGAATTTAGCTTCTCAAGTTCCAGTCGTTTCTGTCCCGTCGTTCTCGCCTTCTCAACCCGTTGGCGAGCTGCTCAAGTTCCTGGTCAGAATGTGTTTGCTAGTCAACCTGGCCCATCTATGGCGGCTACTGCTGGTACTTCGATGGGGTCGGCTCAGTTTGAGGAATTCAAGTCCTTGCTTTCATCCCAGTTTATGACGTTTTGCAATGAAATGAAACGCCAAAACGAAGAAGCAGTGTTTAGGGCTGTTAAGCAAGCTCGATTTGACTCACTTCCGCGTCATTCGTTTAAAAATGTCTTAAAAGCTGGTGTCTGGCTAGAATGCAAGGCCTTTCCTTTACCAAATAGGTTACAAAAATTAGCAGATTCGCTTCCTCGATTTCAGCTTAGTTCTAAAGCTTCTTCTACAGTAAATAAATACAAAAATTGTTGGAATAATTTCAAAAATGGGAATTGGAAAATTTTGAGCATACTCAACTTCCGGTGCCACCTTTTTTGCTGTCTTTATATTTGAGAGATAAATTTGAAGATTGTAAAACAGTGTCTCCTTTAGAGGCTGCAGTATATGGAGTTAAGTGGGCTCATGAATTTGCAGGATTGTCTTCACCTACTGATAACGTGTTCGTTAAACAAACTTTAGAGGCTGCTAGAAGACTTTTGGGTCAACCTTGTAATCCCAAACTTCCTTTAGAGCGTGATACTGTTTGTAATATTATTGAAGTTTGTAATATTATTGCAGTTTCTTTCGTAGGCTTACTTCGCTGTGACGAAGTCATTCATATTACTCGGCAGCATGTTTGTATTTATCCTACTCATATGACTATTTTTTCTCCAAAAAGGAAAAATGACCAGCACGCCAAAGGTCATACTATATTTTTTAATAGATCTTCTAAACTTTCATGTCCAGTCGCTATTACGGAGAAGTTGCTAGTTAGACTTCCTGACTCTCCAGATCAACATTTAGTTTGTAGATTAACTTCTCGCAGTTCTGCTCTTAAACCAAGTATTTCATACTCTTTCTAATTTTGCCTTAGATCCAAGTCGATTCGGAACTCACAGTCTTAAAAAAGGAGGTGCTACTGCATGTAAAGACAGTGGAGTTTCAGATGCTATGCTTGATCGTCATGCCGGCTGGAAATGCGCCAAATCCAAAGATAGCTATGTTAGACTCAAGTTAGTAGATAAACTAGCCGTTTCTAGAGCTATTAACTTATAGCCTTTTCTTCGCTTGCTTTCGCAACGTTTCTCGTTGTTGTTTTATTGTCTCTAGGCCGATTGCACGCTGTCCACCAAGCAATTGGCAATGTCACACTCCAACCGTGACCCTTGTTGTTCTTCGCGCGCGGTTTATGCGTAGAATAGAAATGAAATTATGCTTTCAACATAACATCGTGGAGTTGGAAAGCGTTTTCATTTCGGTTCAGAGCATCTTTTGATATATCACAATGGATTTCCATTTTAGGATATGCTCATTATTCAGCTATGCTGCTATAAATAATTTCGCGCTCTTTATCTCGTTTGTTGGACAGCAAAACAAGCCATGTTGTTTTGTGCCCAAATTCAGATCTAGGTTTTAGAGATCATTTCTCGGGTCATTTGCGTATATTGTTTATTAGTTAACCGAATATTTTCTATTGCATTTTGTTTAGCAATTTCGTTTATAGGACTTAAACTCTAGCCCTCAGATTTGTACATTGCATTCGCTCCGGGGGGGTACGTTTCCACTCGGTGTTTTTTTTTTCCCGATGGGTTTTATCCCAGTGGTTTTTACGCCGGGCAATGTACTATTTTGATGTATTTCTTAGCATTTAGAGTAGGCTCATTGTAATAATTGTAAGCGTATTTTCATTATTATCGATTTATTAATATTGATTATTAAAATACTGATTGATATTGATTGCACGCTGTCAACCAAGCAACTAGGCCGATTGCACACTGTCCACCAAGCAATTGGCAATGTCACACTCCAACCGTGTCTCTTGTTGTTCTTCGCGCACGGTTTATGCGTAGAATAGAAATGAATAAATGTGTATGTTCGTAAACCTAGAGTCTTTTCACTTATTCACTCATAAAACACCACACTGACCAAACATCTTGGAATTGCAGGTTGGGATATAACTCAGATTGACTATAACAAAATTGGCAATAGCCGGAAAGTCGCTGCAATACACTCAGACATAGCCTCCTCCGCAGGCGTCTCGTTGTGTTTTGAAACACCTATTTCGAGCCTTCTTCGAGGTGCTTGGTTGGACTTCCTGTGGTGTGATGGTGAAAGGGCCGTCAGGGACTGAGGACGAGGGGAGGGAAAATGGGGGGAGAGAGACGCCTGCCAAAACCCGAGCAGCGTGGACGTGTCGGTTCACCCGAGGACTTGTCACGTCACCCCGGGTACCCTCGGGGACATTTGCTTTGCGACAAAAAAAGCCCGCGGGGGGAGATCGTTTATGTTGATTTCGCCTTGTAGTTGTAAAAAATGGCGTCCGGAGGAGGTGAGAAAAAGAAACCAGTGAAATACTTTAAATCAAAGATTCCTATTGCAAGTACTGAGTACAAAGGCTTACTGAGGCAAGTCAAGGCGAAGAATTGGATATAGAAGACAAAGAAGCCGAGGTTTCGAAACTGAAGGCGGATTTCGAGAATTTGAAAATTCGTCCAGAGTCAGGCGTCGACAAAGAAGTTCGCTCCGCCGAATGCGGGAACATCCAAGGCACATCCACGCTTCGGGAGTCGAAGAAGACCACGCTTCGGGACCATTCCTCTGGATATCTGCGGACTGTTATCAGAACTCCAGGAGGAACGAAACGGAAAGGTAGCCTTAGTGTTTTCCTAACGCTTGCGTAGCGAGACTAAACGACAGTTGATTTTGTGCATAACATCACACATGCGTTATAAAATGAAACAAGCACTGGAACTTAAGCTTAACACTCTGAAACAGGCAGAAGTTGTTTTTACTTAAGCCAAGCGATTTATTTGAAATTGATCAAGGTATGTTTGTTTGTTTGACAGTAAAGCCATCACATATCCAGTTCAGATTTGAACTTGAAGAAGCTTTGTCGGAGATCGTGGAAGTCAGCGAATCCTCTCTTATTAAAACAGAAGAGTTGATCCAGATCTTGCACAAAAAATATCCAGCGTCAAGACATATTGACAGGAGGAAGATACTGACCACTGTCTCGGAGGTTTACAACAAGAAGGTTGAAAGGAGAGGCAAAAAGAAAGAGTAAGTTAAAAAATGAGTCTACTTCTCTTGCAAAAGAAACCCTCATAGTTGCTAGTAGAGGGGACTAAGTTTTAACTATGCTGTCATGTAATAAAATGTTTCAATTGATTTGTATATTCCTTTGAAATTCACAGGGGTTATTACTCAGGACTTGCCTTCACGGTCCAGTCGCATGAGGTTTTATCTGGGTTTTCAGGTAAGTTTAGTCCTTGTAAAAATCTGTTACACAGCCCTCCAACAAGCAGTTAGTTGGAACCAGTCACCCCTAGACTGGAGATCAGTGACTTGTTCCTTTGTAGAGTGAACTACCACCTGGAGTATAGCCCTGCAGTCTTGCATTTATTTACTAATGTTTAACCAAGAAAGCCCCTTGAGCTAAATGTTGGTTTCAATGGAGGTCCTGTCAAACTTATCACTTAAAGGGGCTATATGTATGTCACTGCTGTTGTAACAAAATTCTATAAAACTAGACTAGTGGTCTGGAAAAACAACACACAATTTAAAAGCCCTCGCCTAGGATACATGTAGCCTGCAACATTGTAGTCAGACAAATGTTTCCTTTGTGTTCCCTGTTTTGTAGCCGGGACAAAAAGAAATGTTTCTTCGCAAGACAAGAAACATTTCATTTGTCCTGGAAACACATGCGAGATGCTTCCTAGTTTAGCCACTCAGGGAAACATGCAGGATACAAATGTTGCACGCTTCATAGCCATAGCCTTAGAAGGAAAAAGGAACTGAAATATGAAAGCATTCTTAAGTAAGATTTTATACCTATCATTATTATACATTGTACTCACTATCTCGATTCTGATTGGCTAAAAGCGCGCGATTTACTTTGGGAATCGCGCACTTTGAGGGTCTCCAAGAATCAGCATGCTGATTCTTGAAGAATCAGCTAGCTGATTCTTGATCCTGCGCGCGCAATGCATAATGGGACTAGAGCACTTGAATGTTTTCCCTATCTAACAAGGCGCTTGTGTAAAAGAAATTGCTTGACAGAAAAAGAAGGATTTTTACTCAATCAATGTATAATAAAACAATTATTGAATTCGTTTTTTGTGATTTCCAGAATAAACAATGTCTCGCCAAGTGGAATCAGGCTCGGCCTTACGGCCTCGCCTGATTCCACTTGTCTCGACATTATTTATTCTGGAAATCACTAAAACCTCATCCAATAATTGCTTATTATCAGCTTTCCAAGTTTGAAAACAGTTCAGCCTGAAATCAAAAATACCATTTTGCAATCCAATTCCATCCATTCGATAACACACAAAAATACTCCAAATTCTCAAATTTAACAAACCTAGTCGATTATTTTGCTCATTTCTTGTGAAGTTGACTGAATTTTAGCTACATAAAATAACCCTAAAATCGTGACACTGCCCCTTACTTAAAAATATTTCTAACTACAGTAGATGGTGGTTCTGCTGTTGTGGGATCCTCAACCAGCTCACCTCTTTCAAAGTCATCAAGGCCCTTTACAGAAATTGGTAAGAAACACAACTTATATTACATGTACCTTCATAAAATCATAGCATTTATGCTGCCAGTACTTGCTATCAACAAACAATATTTTAATTCAAATCCCACCAATATGTGGGAATATCTATATCATCATCAAACTGATTAAAAATGATTCGAGCTGGGTACTTTAATTTGACTCTTCCAGAAGTTGTTCAAGAAACCTCACCTGAAGTTGCCCAAGAAACCTCAACTACATGCAGGGGAAGACTTAATTTTTCTGGTATGTATAAATTGTGAGGGTGTCGGGCTCTTTATGTGTGATTTTTTGTATTTTGGGTTACACAATCAGCAAGGAGACCTGCAGGCATGGGCCTGTAATAATGTACTGCATTGATGACCTTGGTAGATTTAATAAATTCTGCATGCAGTATAGCTGTGCCTGCAGCTTTTCGAAATTCTGCAGTTGATACAGCGATCAGCCTCCTGAACGGTAACACTATTGTTTCACTAAAATAGACAGATGATAAGAACAGGTGCTAACATACATTCTTCTGGATAGCATAATTTTAAAATGTTGAATTGAGAGTTAATGAACAATCACTTCTGCATGGCAATAGCTTCTGATCACAGACCTGTATAGGTACAAGAATTTAAAGCTGTACATTAAGGTCAAAAATGTTATTAGTTGCCCAATTGATTATAAATACATTTTATAGGTGTTTTAAACTTTGAAATAGAGGTCTCTTCTTAAGGATAACTTGAACAATCAGTCTTATGTGTTCATCTCCTTGTTTTAACAGTGCCATCAGAGACAATGGATGACATGGATGTTTTAATTGATGATGAGGAGCAAAAGATGTTGAAGGAAAAGGTTAAAGATCTTGAAAAAAAACTGAACGAACTGCAAGACACTGCAAGCCAAGTCATTGATTCCCAAAGTGAAGTCATTGAAATGTTAAAGGCACTAGTGGGGGGCTCTGGGATGCTTGGGGGATCACTGACACTTACAGAAAGAAATGCAATCACGAGTGAGGTGGTAAAAGCCAAAAGAATCTTCAATCTGGGTATCCGAACTGGGAATGTGACTGACATAGAAGAAATCATAAATCCACTACTATTTTGTAAGCTACTGGAGCGCTTAAAATCTGACTGTCCTACCATAACAAATACTCTAGAACAACTGGTTTTATCTCGCAATGCCTCAAGGAATGTACGGAAAACGCAGTGGGTGAAGATGAAGGCCACCGTTCATTTACTGTCCTCCATTTTGGATGTGAGGGACCAGAATGCCCACAATGACGTGCAGCTACTATTTGGGATGTTATGCGTAACATACGGAGCACGATCTTCAATGATTGAAGTTCTGCAACATATTGGATTATCTGAGTCATTCCCTGTTATGTAAGTAAACTTAGATGCTCATTAGATAAAGGGAGGTACACAATAAGCTTTAATAAGCCTGCAGTCTAGAGCCTCGAGTTTTCAATATGCCCTCCTCTCCAATAAGCCCCCCCTCCCCCCCCCCCCCCATTTGACTGCACTGTGAAAACGGGGCAAAATATGGTTTTGAATGCTGATTTTACACTTTTTGATATTTATGCTTTACAGTGCCAACTTCTCCAATCTTCATCCAAACATTGCATACTAGCATTATTTAATAGTATAATGTTAAGTAAAACAAAGACTTTACTTAGTGACATCCAAGGAGTCTTGTATTTTGAATCAACTTTTTAATAAGCCCCCATTCTATGAGTCCAAGAATTAAGTAAGTCCCATGGGGTCTTATTACAAGAGCATTATATTGGCATTTCAGAATGTTGGATCAATAAAAAGGACACATTTTTAAAGAACATTGTTTTGACCCTTAGTTGCAGTGTGTTGAAAAAACAACTTCTTCACTACAAGGAGATCATCAGTGCAAGAGTTAGCCCTGCATGTCCAGTTGTCACTTACCAGGATAACCTCCAGATCCACAGAACAACCATGCGGCATCTGCGCCTCTCAAAGTTGCAGAAGGACAAAAAGAAACAAGATAAAATCTGGGATTTCACTGTTCGCGGCTGGAGAGCTTGTGATGTTTCAGGCATTGAAGAACTCTTCAAAGATGAGGCCACAGCCAAGCAGCCACAAAGAAATATTGCAGATTTAAAGTTTGATGATCTCAACATAGGTAATAATATATTATGGTGCATACTACAAAATAATACTCAAATTAGCAACCCCTCCAATAGATGAAGGTTCATTATATATTTAACAAATGTCCTCTGATTTTCCGTGGTATGTCCTCTTATATACCACGGAATGACGTAATAAAGTGGTCAAAATGTTGTGGACTCACGAGGCGCAGCCGAGTGGGTCCGCAGTACATTTTGACCACTTTATTACGTCATTCCGTGGTATATAAGAGGACATACCACGGAAAAACAGAGGACATTTGTTTTATACCACAACAAAAAGGCAAAAATAAATACAAAAACAGCGCGCGCGCTCGGACAAACGGTGTTTTCGTTGGTTCTTTTTAGCGCGCGCGCTGGTGATGGCGCGTTCCGTGGTATATACTTTTATGTACCCATGGCTGAGAGCCAATCAGAATTCGAGAAACGCGCGCGTTGTGGTATAAAAGTAGATGTTCTCTCACCCTGTTGATTTTTTTAAAGAAATATCCTTACTATGCAAATTCACCCCTCCAAACACCAACTTGCTAAATACACATTTGCTCTTTAATTAGGTAAACTATTAATGTATAATTTAGGAAACAACAGCTATGTATGCTGGTGAATACTCGGTACCCTAATAAAATATGTGTATGTCAAACACCACTCCCCCCCTCCTCTTCCCTTCTTCAGTCTGACCCATATATCCATTGATATAAAATTATGTGGTATATTTCCTTTTCACTAATAGAGTGTCATAAAGACCAACACAACAAATGGGTCGACTTCAAGGAAAGGAACCTGCTGAGGAAATTGGATTTGACGCTAAATCATGTCCCACTTACTGCAGAAGAGCTTTCAAGAGCCACCCCCGACCAGCTGAGAAAGGTCTGTGATACCAGTTTGGAGTCGTGCACTGTCGCCCAGTACAGAATAGACATTCCACCAGTACCCGAAGAATTTACCCAAAGCTCAGAAAAGTCAGCAATGTACCCTTTGCCAATAACCATAGAGAACCAGTGCACTACATTAGGACTTGCGAGTAATCTCGACAAATTTACAGAAGAATTTGGATTTGTATCTGGCAGCAACAGTGGCAAGTTTCTTCCACTTAAAAAGGGAAAAGAGGAGTTCAATCTCGAACTAGCATACGAACGATATGCATTTCTGAAATCAATGGAAGTCCACCGGCAGGAGCAAGATGATTATGAACAATTTCTTAGGAATTCTGTGATCGAAACCAATCAAACTGCAGAAGATAATTAGAACTCTTTGGATTAATATAGGATGGGGGTTACTGGCCAAGGGACCGTTTGTAGATAGTTTAATCACTTACTCTGGTACAGGCTTTGATAATGCAAGACTTAGGGACCATTAGAAGTCGGGGGGTGGGGGCGAGGGGTAATTTTCAAATTGCAAGCATTCCTACCCGGAAACAAATGCCCTATATTAATGGTCACCAAAAATGCATGCAAAGCCTGGTACTTCAAAAAATATCATGTGACACGCCTTTTGTAAGAGAAAGTATAAGGTTCTCTCTACTCGTTGTATCGCGATGATCAAGTTCGCACTATCAAATACTGTATAAATTTTTCGCCTTCGCGTTCTAAAATTCTAGAGAAATTAGTTATTCAATTAACGTTTTGCACTTTTTACGGTCACTTTTTGCGGTCAATCATTCTAATTATATAAACAGGACCAGAATTCTGACGTGCATATTTTGATTGACTGCGCAGAAACGCGATAAAAATCCTTCTTTGGCGTTTTTGACAGAGCAGAAACTGAGAACGAGTTCAAACCGGAAGCGGAAGAGAAAAGAGGGGATGCTTCGTTTCTGTTGACAATATATGCATCACTTGGTTTTTCTGGGATTTGGTATGTCAAGTCGCAAAAAATGTATACATTGATGAAAGAAGATTAAAATTGAGCAATCGAAAGCACTTGTTTTATTCTATCAATTCGTTTGCGAGTTACCAATCACACCTTGTGTTAGCGCTAAAAACATACAATAGCGCGCGAAATGAGTTTCCTGCACCTGGACGGTTTCATATTTCAGCGACTGTAAATTTGATGACATTCATTGTTTCTGACAGCACAACACTTTATGGCCCTAATAGGTTTGCACCTCTAGTTTACAAACAAATTGAAGATGGAAAACTTAACATGGTCGGATTTAAAGGCAAAAGTAGGAGTTCCTGCAGCAAATGTAGAACTGGATCGTCGGACAGCGTCAGTATACAATATGCTTAAAGATCTGTCGTCTGTCCTGGGCGAGGATTCATTGCACACTAGAGTATGCGCACAGGAGGAAATGTGGTTCCCAGCAACAGACCAGTATGGTAGAACAGTTCTCCATCTAGCCGCCAAAGATGGGCATACCAGTCTTGTTAAATGTCTAGTTTGTTCAGGCGCATTGATAAACGGGAAAGACGGAATTGGACAAACGCCACTAACTCTAGCCTTGCACTATGGTTTCACCGTGATTGCTAAATTTCTCATTGATAGTGGTGCTTCCGTTAACGAGAAAGACTATCAAGCAACACCTTCCCCAGTAGAAATTTCAGAAGCGTTAGGCTTTGATGACATTCTTTCCCTCGTTCGTCAGAAGAAAGAAGAAGAAAAATCCGCAACTAAAGAGCTACGCAGACTTCTGCAACTCCGTACATCAGTTCAAAACATGGAAGTTGAAAATAATGCAGAAAATACTTCTGAAAACCTGGCAAGAGTGCTGAACATTAATGTAGGGGATCAAAAAATACTGCTAATATTCTCGGCTGTATAAACAGATGCCCCGATGTTTATTCTTGTCACTCTCCAGGAGGTGGAGATTTCCACAATAGGGGATACATTAATGATTCGATCGCCCGGGTAGCCGGACATGGTGGGTTTTGGCATGTGACACAAGAAGTAATGAAGCGGCCAACTGTTAATAAAAATTCTTTCAAACAAAATTTCAAAGACAACAACTACAACAATAATGAAGAGGCGATTCTAGATTATGACGATGGAGTTTCAATTGCAATGATAAAAATGTTTAGAGAGTCAGATTACTTTCCCACCGATGACGAACTGCTAGCTTGCTATGAAGAAGACGGGAACCATAACAAAGCACTACTGGATGCATTTTCAAAGTTCGAGTCGGATCTTTCAAAGAATGATGTACAATTTGCTTATCAGTCAGACATTCTAAACAAACTCATGCCTCTTACGAGGTGGTACAAAGAGTCTGTGCGGTTTGGAAACGGCATTGCAATTGAAGGTGTTTGGATGTTGTTGCCCCCTTTATATTGTGCCTTAGGCAAAATTAACTACCGGGACGAAAGTTTCGCGATGACAGTGAACAGCATTGCCAAGTGGCCCCTCGCTTACAGAAAAATGTATCAACAGAACAGAACAGTCAGTCTCGATGGGAAACGCGGAAGAAACCTTGCAGGAGACGAATGGGTGGAGGGTCACCTAGTTCGCCCTGTCAAGCAATATGCCTCGTCTCAAACCAATTTTACCATGCTTGAACTTATGTCATGTAATACTCGACTGCTGGAGTCAAACAGGGCAATGTACAAGAGCCGGGAGGCTTTTGACATCCACAACACTAGAAAACATTGCAAACCCAACTCTCTTTATGACCAGCTCAGAGTTAGCCAATTTGCTTTAAGAGAGGACTGGTTCAAGGACAAGGGAAGGCAAGAAGCAAAGGCGTATTCATGGGCAGAGCATAAATGTAAAGAGGATGAAAAGGTGCCGAACAAATACATAAATGTATTAGAGAAAGGCAAGAAAATGGCGGCCGAAGAATTTAAGGGCTTCCTACATAGAAAATTCCCTAATGATATGATCTAGGTGGAAGTGAGAATTGCAATATCGCACACGCTACCGTTACAATGACGATATTATTCATTTGCAAAAGTCCTTGTCAACACAAATGCACAAATTCCCTGCTAGCAGAGGCCTCTTTTCTCTGTATTTCGCTGGCCGAGGTTCGAGCCTCAGCCAGCGAAATACAGAGAAGAGAGGCCTCTGCTAGCAGGGAACTGCACAAATGATATTAGTACTGAAACAGTAATGTGCAATTCCAGAAAAAATCCATACCCTCACCACGAAGGGAAAAACCTGCCCTCTACCCACCCCTCTGGAATTTCCAAAGAAACATATAGTATTCGTATGGAAAATAACAGGTAAATTGACCCCCCTGGAATTTCCATGGTGGAGGTATGGAATTTTTCTGGAATTGCACAGAGACTTATTAGGAAACCAGTTCTTTATAATAAATAATATACATCATCAAATAAGAAATGTTTCATTCCTTTCAATAAGTTTGTTGCAGAATCTCATTTACACATTTCAAATGAAAAACCAAAAAATGAACAAACGGCTGTAATCACTTAAAACACACTTACATGCCCTAAACACTTTTAATTGGATTGGTACAGTACTGACCAGAATCCTTTCCAGAATCAAGCTGCATAAATGCTTACTTGTGGGTTTTTTTTACCAGAAAATAGCAAGAGTGTGGTGTGTCCTTCATTTTAACAGTATGGAATTTTTCTGGAATTGCACAGAGACTTATTAGGAAACCAGTTCTTTATAATAAATAATATACATCATCAAATAAGAAATGTTTCATTCCTTTCAATAAGTTTGTTGCAGAATCTCATTTACACATTTCAAATGAAAAACCAAAAAATGAACAAACGGCTGTAATCACTTAAAACACACTTACATGCCCTAAACACTTTTAATTGGATTGGTACAGTACTGACCAGAATCCTTTCCAGAATCAAGCTGCATAAATGCTTACTTGTGGTTTTTTTTACCAGAAAATAGCAAGAGTGTGGTGTGTCCTTCATTTTAACATTTTAAGCATTCACAACAATATTGCCAAAAATTAAAAAAAAAACTAAACAATGGATACAATGTATATTTCCAACAAGAGCTGTATAGTGATTTCTTTTAAAAAAAAAGGAATGGAATAGATGAAAAAAGAAAAAAAACAGTCACATTGTTTTGGGATAATTCTGTTTTGCAATCTATGTGTAAATGTAATGGAACCCAAGAACCTGTTTGTATTTGTTTGGCCTAAACATGTTCTTATATATGTATAATGGCAAATTTCTGCCAGCAGGTTCTAAAAACCATAGGTTCTTACAAGTGGGGTTTTACTGTATTGATAAATGGGCAATTCCAGAAAATATATGTACATTCACTCATTGGCAGTATTTTCAAATTCTGGTAGAGGTTGGGTGGGTTAGGCTAGTTTTAGACGTCGAACTTAATTCTGTCGTGAATGGTTTATGAGCCAGTGAAAACAAGTTATTTCGATATGAGTGATTTTATGAGGTTAATATAATCGGTCTGACCAATGGAGAAGATCTCAGCCCTGATTTTATGAGCGCTGGAAGGATTCAAAATTGTAATTTTGCACGGCAGTAGCGCGGCGTTGGCACGGCAGATAGTGCCGTTCCTAATGCAAATGAGCTCGAGACAATAGCTCTAACTAACTAAACAATGGGAAATTGACATTTAGGGCGACAAGAATTAAGTCGCACTAAATTAAGTTGGGGTGGTATTGAAGCTTGAATCCTATGATATTGACAGGGTCAAAATCTACTGCTACCCGTGGTCAGTGTACATATATTTTTTGCAATTGCCCAATGAAGTTTTCTCCAGCTTAGTTTTATCTGCTAGGAAGCACTTATTTATAATTATAGTTATTATTTTAATGGCACAATCTTTGAGCATGTATATCGGCTTGCAAGCAAATCATGTGCTTTGTTTCCCAGGCATACCCTTATAACAAACGAGTTCCTATTCACTTCAACTGTTTCTGATAAGATTTGTTCATTAATGAGTAAGTGTAAGAACTTTTCCAGTAAACCAGACGTCATCTTTTTGGACAAACAACCAAAGTTAGACAGTTGATCAAATGCTGACTCTTGCACTTTTTTCTGTTTGCTGCCAATCAGAATCAACTTAAGCATGTTTGTATTGCATTTCCTGTTACCAAGCTCAACAACAGTCTGGACAACCTTGAGAGCTTCCCTGGTACCATCTGAGAAAAAGAATGATCCACGTGACAAGCAGTTGTCACATTTTGTAAGACAACTGAAGTCCACTCTGTCCTCTCCAAAATACCCCATGATCAGTTTATGTCTGCACTGAACTAGGTTCTCCACAGTCATGATCAGTTCATTCAGGGATTTGTGTTGCTCGGTTATCCGTCCCTCTCTGTCAAAAAGTTTGTAAAGTGTAACCTTGTCTGAGTAACTATAATATAACAAGCAATCTGCAGGTAAGCCATCACGGCCAGCTCGTCCACATTGTTGGAAATAATCCTCAACTGATGTTGGCAGCCTGACATGAACAACATACCGAACGTCTGGTTTATCAATACCCATGCCAAATGATGAATTGGCAACAATCACCTTACACTGGCCATCCATCCATTGCTGATAACTTGCTTGTTTAACAGCCTCTGATAGCTGCCCGTGATACTTTACACAATTCACATCTCTTTTCAATAACTCTGCATGAATTGTAGAGACATCTTTAGGAAGCACGCAGTATATGATTCCACTCTCATCCCCTTTTTCCCGTATATATACCACAAGATCGTCCAAGTACTTACTAACCCTCTCCTTTACCCTTAGCGTTAAGTTCTCTCTGTGCACGGTGTGCGCAAGTATCTCCCAAGCGAAGTCGGCTCCCCCGAAAAGTTCCTTCAATTCACTCTGCACTTTCGCTGGAATAGTCGCACTCAGCAACAGTTTCGGGGCCTTCATTTTGGAAAGCTTCTCGCTGACCTCTCTGTATTTGGGACGGAATGTCGATCCCCAGGTACAAATTGTGTGGGCCTCGTCGAACACAACTCTTTCAAGTGTGTCGTCCCCCAGCGATTCTACCAAGTGTTCGTCTACAGCTTCTGGAGTAGCAAACACCAGTCTATATAAATGTATATCCCTCGCCTGTTCTCTTAGCACTTGGCCATCCATGCCTCCGAGAAACACGCATGATCTGAGTCCACTGTTTTCCGATCGTGCGAATAAATCCTCGATTAAGGATCTTGTCGGAGAAATAACAATGGTCGGCTTCGTACCTAGCGCTGCTGGTAGCATAAACGTTAAACTCTTCCCTCCGCCAGTTCCCATTATAGCAAGGACGTTCTTGCCGGTGATTGTCGCTGAGATCACCTGTTTTTGAAGCGGTTTGAACGTCTGGTGGCCAAATACCTTCTCGAGAGTTTCTTGTAGAAGGTCCCGTTGAATTGGCTCCGTTGCATCGATTTGGGTTGCGGCTTGAGCACTCTCTCTCGCGTGTATCGGCTGCCCTGGCACCCGAGGAGTTCGTTTGAAACTTTCAAGAACCACCCTCGGCGCTTCATCTTCGATTTGAACTCTATAAGTCCAACGACTTTCATCATTTAGACAAGTCAACTTTTCGTTGTCGATAAGAAGTCCTAAACTCTCCAGCACGAGACTCGTCTTCAAAGCCGCTTCAAAACTCGAAGAAGCTTTAACAAAAAACTCTGAATCACTTCTTAACACTTTAAAATCTAAAACTTGATCTCCTGGAGACAAACGGGTATCTTTTTGCAATAGTTCAGACGCCTCAAAATACGAGCTAAAGTCTTGAGAGTCATCCGCCATTTTTGCAAAACATGTGAGAAATAAACGTCAACAATGCCCCAGTAGGGGATGGTTTAGATCAATTTTTGGTGTATCAAACGCTCCCTCCCCTACGTAGTACCATTTGTCACATGCGCAACTTAGATGCGCAGATCGGATGACGTGTGTCGAGTTTTGGCAGGCATCTCATTTCCTTTTGTCCTCCCCCCTCTTTTCTCTTCCGCTTCCGGTTTGAACTCGTTCTCAGGTTCCGCTCTGCCAAAAACGCCAACGAAGCGATGCAAATCGAAAGCACACGGAAATCACACGGAGATGCCTGCGGAGGAGGCTAACTCAGACAGAGATATACCATCTCTTTTATCTGAATATCCCATGATTACCATTGGAAGTGGGAAACGTTCGAAAAAAGCTGTGATTACAATGGCAGTGGGCTTGATTAAGCCATTGCCATTGCCGAACTTCTACATCCACCACAGCGTCGCCACGTACTCCAGTGTAGAGCCATAAGATACCGAAAGACAATTATCGTACGTCAGCCTGACACCACACTTGACCATTAGAAAAAAAAAACACTCTTCTGGCATTTCTATGGGACCATAAATCTAAATGCAATTCTCTGCAGTCATGGCACAATATTTAGCTCTATATCTCACATGGCCACTTTTTATGCTGGCCACTTTTTATGCATGAAAAATTTATTTTGAAAAATTGTGGCATTTCTATGGGACCATAAATCTAAATGCAATTCTCTGCAGTCATGGCACAATATTTAGCTCTATATCTCACATGGCCACTTTTTATGCTGGCCACTTTTTATGCATGAAAAATTTATTTTGAAAAATTGTGACACTAAAAATAAGCGAGGTTTCAGCTGTATGTCATCCAGTCCCTTTACTGAGCAAAATTGCTAGTTAGGTGATAATTAATAGCGGAGCTCCTTTGCGGCCGAAGGCCGCAGAGCGGAGCACCATACCTAAGGAAAAAGCGTCCAAACGGTCGCAAATAATAGCGCATGTATGAATTCCCACAGGGTACCCAAAGCATCACATCGCAAAGGGATGCGAGTGAATTTTCGACGTCGAGATTTCCCGCCATTTTCCCGTGCGTGTCGTGAGGACTGACGTCACAGATTGGCATGACGTCACAACATGGCGCCGCCAAGTGAGTGACACCCGAATGACTGGGGAGGGGTGGGTGGTCGATCACTCGCCGGTGACTTCACAACATGGAGCCGCGCGACGCGACTGGGGGAGGGGTAGGTAGTCAGGGGGGCGCTGCTCGCTCGATACTGACGTCACACTACAGGAAACCAAGAAAGAAACCGAGAAAGATTTATAATATTGAGTTACTTCGATTCGTGGCCAATGCAGAAGACGAAACTACACTTGGGAGCGGCTGTGAGAACCAACAGAATCGTACTACTCAAATTTCGGAGCAACAAGTGTATGTAGAAGTCAAAAGAGTTCTTCTCGTTGACAACAAGAAAAGCCGAGAGGCGAGATTCGGCGAGCAGCCAACTATGACAAACGGGTGACAAACATGAAACACTACAGTCGTGGTCTAGCGGACACGAGGCGTTTATAATAGAACAGTGGCTTTTTTGGGGACTAAAAGTACATGGAGGAACCGTAAAAGGTGGGTTTTTATTCACTTTGTAATATTGTTGTCGACTGTCGCCGTATTTGTTGTTCTAGAGCGAAGCTAGCCTGGACCACATGAAAGTCATGAACTACCCAAATACTGCTTTGCTAGATTACTTACTTGGTTAATTGAATAAAACTTTGTTTTGATTTCCACATAACGGTAGTTAAGTGTTAGTCGATACGGTTTGATAAGTAGGAGAAATAAAAGTGTGACGGGAGACGAGTCTAAATCTTAAGTTTAATGGCGGCCATTGCGAGTTGTTTAAACTCACTTTGTAATTTCTTTATAGGGAGATGGGAGTTCAGGCAGGATACACTAAAGTTGTTTCTACACACAGGAATAAAGGTAAACGTCGCTGTTCATTGTGTATATCGAACATTGCATTTTGATATAGTTTGAATCCGAGACGACTCGCGAATCGGCAGGATCGGAAAGGAGTAACTTAGGATTTGACTTAACTTAGAACAGAACAGAAACCTTTATTTAATTAATAGTCCAAGACCGAACGACCGAGTCGTGACATGTTTTGGAAAGCGAAGGAATGTCACAAAAATGAAAACTAGAAGAGAAAAACAAGACTTCAAGGCAAGCTAGTATTTTTGACACCTGCCAACTTCCTCTCACAACTGCGGGTTATGCGTGTTTTCCTCGCCTAAAATTCGACATTCTAGATTTCCCCTTCTAGAAAACACGGTAAGGATGGGAAAATTATGTCATTTGTTTTTGTTTTCCTGCTACCACAGGCCTCTCTTCTCTGCATTTCACAAGTTGACATGTCTAAGAAATAGAAAACTGAAATTGATCTATACTCAAGAAAACAAAAACTTAATTACAAAACTACGGTAATCCTATTGTTATTTGCACCCATGTTGGATTGTAGACTGTCAGAGTGGCAGTGTACTTATTGATGAACTAACCCCTTTTCTCTGAACTTCCTTCCTGCAATAAAGGGGTGGGTCACCACTGTATTCACCTTGCTTTTGGCAAAACACTTTATTCTGTTCCATATTAATGTTTCTATGCCCAAAAAACAAGGTTTCCCTAATTGAGTTTTATTATTGAACACTTATTTTTTGTGCATCATAATAACACTGGTACAGTACATCTGTAACATAAAACTAGTACCCAGGTAATATAAACACTAAACTGTAATCCTTAATAGCTGTGGACCCGGGGCAGTGCGGGCTGAGCTTTTTGAAACTATATATTTTTTGTATTTACACATAAAAAGAAAAGGAACAGAAGAACCTTTTTGTTTGTTGTTTTTGTTTCTGTTGTGACATTAGGCTCAGTAGGGGTTAAGATTACATTGTGACATATTTTCATCAAAATATATGTGAGGTGAAAACATGGAAAATAGAAATTACATCCACACTTCATTTTTTGCCTGTTCGGCACCCCCACTTTTTAGGGTGCTCTTCCTCCCCTGTGTTATCCCAACTGTTTGGGAGGTAGTATGACCCTGAAGGGAAGATAATACCAGACTGGACTATTTAAGATATCCAAGGTGTTTATATCTGACCTAAATGAAACTCAGGTTGGATCGAAGGTTAAATCTGAGATCCAAGTGGGAATGTGTGAATTTCCCAACTGGGATAAAAAAAATTCATTTTGGCATAGGTAGCATGTTAATTTAGTGAATGCAGAAACAACAACATTGTATTTGCATCCATTCAGGACTTTAACTCCCTCATACAGCCATATTTTCATTACTGTAGTGCTGTATGGGGGACATGTGGCAAAGGGATGGCAAACACCCTCCAGATACTCCAAACAGGGCAGCCAGGGTTTTGACCTTCTCAAATTATGATAAACGGTCAAGAGATTTACTTAATGAGCTGGAGTGGGACAATCTTGAGACCAGGAGGGACAAACAGCTAGCATTGATGATGTACAAAACCCAAAATGGAGGAATCCCAGATTACCTCTCAAATATTTTCTTGTATTCCTATCAAACTCATAAGTATAATTTTAAGTAGAGTTTTTCAGCTCCTGCTTAAAAATTAAGCCCTAGAACATCTTAAAGAAAACAATTTTGAGCTATCAGAATTGTCAATATATTAAATATAACTTTTTAATAATTTATGTATTTTATATTATTCATTATCTTTGTATCTACCATTATCCCTATATTTTATTGTATATATATTTTAAATTGTACATAATATGTGAGTTAGATTATATTAATAGTTAGATACCGTGTAATGCGCTTTTGATCATTATATGTAAAAAGCACACTATAAATCAATAAATTATTATTATTATTATATAACTCAATCTATACTGAGCATACATTACTGCCAAGATTTTTGTGATTGCATCTAGAATTTAGGTTCTGGTCATGTAAATATTTTTTGGCAAAAAGATGTCAAACAAATAACCTTTGGAAAAATGTAAAACAACCAAATCATCAAGTACTGTTTTACCCTTGAAATGACAGATTGAAATGCTTCAAATCTTTTTTCAATGTGTGCTTCCAGAAAATACCCCCCCCCCCCCTCCCCTCCACACACACACACACAGAACAGGTGTTGAAAATGTGATCTCCCTACCCATCTGATATTTCCAAAGGAAAATACAGTACTTGTATGGAAGAAATCAGGTAATTGACCTGCCCCCACCCCTCTGGAATTTCCTGTCTCTTCGGTGGTGATGCAATTTGCATCCTTTACCATGTCAAGCATCCCGGTTCTTCTTCTCCATGGACACCTCTTGGCCTCCACTCTTTAACATTCCTTAATATTAATATCTGATGTGCCAAATACAGTAAACTGGTTTTGATAAATCCGTGAAATAGCATACTTAGCACTAATGCACTCTAATTTCTTTGTTCTCTAATGTGCTGTCTTGACAAATACACTTTGAATATTATATGTCTTCACGGTCTAGGAAAACCACTCTCGAAACTGAACGAGATGGAATTAGTCAATCATAGACTAAACAATTAGAAATCATTTCATTCATTCTTGATTTCATGAATTCATCACTAAAATGTACATGTATAGAATCCAATTAGCCATGCATGGTATTATTTAAGACTGGAAAATAGAAGATTTGTCTTTAAGCTTCATCATACTTATTGCTTTTCTCTTTCAATTTCAGCGACAAAGCAGCAGCCAGAAATGGCTCTTGGACAGGCCAAAAATTATATAAATAGTTTTCATGGACTGCAGAACAGACTTTGAAGTTCATAAGACTACTATGTATGGCAATGAGAGATAAGATGGAAAACTTTACAGAAAACAGTGGAAGGGCAAGGGCCAACCCCCCCCCCCCCCCCTCCTCCCCCCTGCCATCCATGAATTAGAATACAATTATGTAATGGCATCGCATCACAATATATTACTTGCTCTAGATTTCCATGAACTGAAGACTCCTCATTTGCACCATATAAATCTCCAGCTTGTTAAAATCTTTTGTTACATCATTGTGTTAACTAAATTAACCATACATCATACATGATGGGTTTTGAACATAGGGTAGGTAGTTTTTTTTCTTTGGGAATTTCAGCAAAGTGTGGTTCCACAATATATCCATACCCCTCCCCCATGGAAATTCTGGAGGGATGGGGATCAATTTACCTGATCTTTTCCATACAAGTACTGTATTTTTACCAACCTTTCGAGAGGGAGGGGTATGGATATTTTCTGGGACCACACAATTAAAAAAAATGCCCTCTCATGCGTCTTTTAGGGAAACATCCATGTAATGTGCATGGGATCGACTAGGAAAGGTACAACTCTTCACTCACCTTTGTGTAATGTTATGTTCCAAGCCCTCCGAGAACAATTCCGTAACTCATAAAGTGGTAGCTCTTAAAAGGACCATTAATGTAATGGAAATGGTCCCTCCCCTGAAAAGCTCACGAATTGGGATGGCCCTTCCCTTACCATTCCTTCCCTTACTATTGGAATTTCAAATACATACAAAGCAGGATAAATACAAATACCAAATTGACAACCAACTTTTCTGAATTTCTCTGCTCATTCCATGGTGGGTATTTTCTTGAATCTTTTATGAATATATTGACAAATAAAAGCTTTTCTCTTTATGGTATGTTTGTGCTTTGTTAGAATCATTCCATTGGGTAGGTTATAGTCTTCCACACAGCCAGTCCACAGTGACAAACAATGTACCCATGACAACCATGTTTTATTCTCACGGAAACATGTAACCGGGAGCTCCGCTTTTAGCCAGTGGCTAAATCTATATATTATATACAACATTGGTAACGTCAGATCACGTGACCATGTTGTTGTTCCTAAACACCTTACAGCCCTTCCTTCCTTAGCTGTTAACTTTTCTCTGAGAGACTGGGTCGAGTAAAGTCATGGTCGAGTAAAGTCATGTTTTCGTGTGCTCCGTTAAAATAGCTACTTGATGGAAGAAATTCTTGATACATTGAAAAGAATTCGAAAGAGTAGTTCAGACACAAAAGCAGAGGTATTATAAACGTTTGGCGAGCGTTAGCTCGGAGGAATTTTATCTCTTCGCCAAGATCGCTTCCAGCGACCTATCGACTTAATGCTGAAGAAACTGGATATTCTAGATATATAAACTGGATATTCTAGATGGGAAAACGGATGAACTAGCAAAAAGATGGCCCTCTTGGAAAGCAATGCTTCGAAAATCGAATGTAAAGTAGTGGTCATGCAGAGTAACATCGATTCACTGAAAGTTGCCCTGAGGAATACCGATAGCCGTGTAAACGAGCTCGAGAAAGGGCTTTAAACGCTTGAGGCTGAAATGGAGCAAGTCGCAGCACTTTTCAAGCTCTGGCTGGTAAGGATGAAGTTGAAAAACTACGACGTGAGAAATTGTATCTAGAATTGTACAACAGGCATGAAAATTTAAGGTTCTATGCCACTGAGCCCGAGGACGGTAAAATGACTTGGAGAGAAGTTTGAAGCTAGTTTCTGACCGCGAAACATGGAATAGAAGATGCTGCCGGTATTGAATTTCAAAGGGTTCGCCGCATTGGAAAGTTCTCGGAAACGGCAGAAAAACCACGCCAGTTGATCGCACGTTTCCTGCGCTGCCCCGATCGAGAAGAGGTTATGAGTCAAGCCATGAAACTCGAAGTCAGTGTTAGGTATTAGGGTGTCGCCTGATTTGCCTAAGGCGATTGTAGACAGGCAAATAGTGCTCAGCCCTTGATTAAAGGCAGCCAAAAAAGCACGGAGTGTAGCATACTTCAGTCACGCTGAGCCTGACAAGCTTTATATTGATGGAGCTTGGTTTCAAGCTGAGGATATATTTTTTTCTTTTACAGCATGATAAATAGCCTTTACATAGCCTCTGCTTTTGTTTCTTTAGTATATAATAGAAATTAATTCCCTCCTTTTATTCTCGATGCACGACCGGCTGCACCGATAAGCAATCAGACGTGCCTCTTGCAGTTTACGCTTGACTCGGTCGTGAGGTAGCCGTATAATAGCCTCTAAACCAGGCAGGCTACCTTTTTTGTAATTTCACTCTGATACACACATGTACTTGCATGTCTATTTATTTTGGGTTGGGGCGGTATATGTGGGTTTGTTGTCTTGGAACAACAATGTATGCTTCTCTACGCGTTTTCAAATGTATTCGTTTCCAACCTCATACCGATTCGCAGCGTGTTAGTGTGGACGGGAGATTTAGCTCCAAACAAGCGATCAATTTTTATTTGATTTGGCATGTAAAGGACAGTCTGAAATTAGTGGTACAGTTGACGTCATCGTTATCGTTTTTATCCGGTTCGACTTTCGGTTTTCAATTGGTTGAGCAAACAAAAAGCAATTCTTCTTACAACAAAGCCACTCTATAAAAGAAAAGGAGAAACAATGGAGAAAGAAATGGAGAGGGGCACGTACTCCAGTGCACAGCCACAAGCTACCGAAAGACATTCATCGTAAGTTGGCCTTACGCCACACTTGACCTTTAGAAAAAATCATTTTTCTTGCATTTTTATGGGACCACAAATCTAAAAGCTAATCACAATCACCTTCCCTTGAAGTCGACAAAGAATGCGTTTAGTCGCAAATGAGAAAAACCTTGTCGCAAAAGCGACCCAACGGGCGCAATTTGCAGCCCTGCATAGTCGCATCGCATGACTCCGATGACTGATACGACTATACGGAAATCAGGCTTAAGAGATTTGGCCCAAAGGCAGTTTGGTCAAAGTGAATACTAGAATAACAAATTCTGTTGATTTGTATTTTTATTGTCTGAGGCACTATGACAAGGCCACAGTTGTGCAATTAGGCGACATGAGTTATCATCCCTTCATCTGGTTGAAAAAGCCATACTGAGTGCCCTGACAGAGTGCCCTGACATTCGCTATTGAGTAGGTACAGTATTGTCAAAGATAACATCCTTGTGAAAAAAGTTATTAAATGCAACATACACCATGCAAACCCAACCAAGAGGTGATATACTGTATCTCCCAAACATTTCAGGGAACTAAATCAGTTAGCTGGGATTCACCAGCCACAGAAAGCCCAATCAATATAATCAACACGTGGTTCGAACAAGACGGGGCGTTTAGGTATCGCAAAATGTCTTCCAAGGAGAAAACAACAGTAATTTGTGAACAAGATAACTGTATCCAGAGTGGCGAGGCGGTCCGACCTAGGCAGGACGCCTTACAATGCGAAGGATGCGATTTCCGGCAGCACCGAATCTGCGGCACGGGTATTGATCGAGCTACCTACCGCTCAACAGTGAACGGCGAACGGACATTCAGTGGCGGTGCGAGTACTGCACTTAAGTCGCATCAGCTTCTGATCGGTCGGAGCTGATCCCTGGAGGTGAAAGAAAACTTCGGTAAGTATAAAGTACTTAGAGAACATTTTGCTGTCAATTCCCACTAACCTCCGTTTTTAGTCTTCGGCAGCGCGCATGCGCTAGCGAAGACTATTGTCATCGCCTCTGTCGGTCCGTAACAAGGCCTGGTCACCGAGCTGTCTTTGGAAGCTGCAATTACTGTACTTCAAGTTTTAGGAAAGCAGGGCAAAATTTACTTCTTTTCATTCCGCATCTGTCTACATAATTGTCAGAGGCATCGGATGGTGTCTGTGCTACGTGCTATAGCGTGTCTGGCAGTGTTTTTTAGAGTATTAGTCCGCACGACCGACGTGACGATCAAAACATTGTCCTTGATCGAATCGAATGGCAACCATAACAGACAGGTAAGAATATTCTTATGATTTATGTAATGTGATTTAAGCTTAATTAACCTCGATTTCTACGCTCAAAACTCCTATGATTAAGGGGAATTTGAAATTAGTATGCATCAGAAGTTGTAATAAAATCACTCTGACTTTGCATGCTGTACCAAATAAAGTAAGGATAAACTAATGCAAGAAAATGACATTTCATAAAAAGGACAACTACTTTATAGATCAACAGTACAACCGCTTGTAGGAAGAAAAAAGTGCTTAGGCAGGGGCATCTAGGGGTCTCCTGGGGCACTTGCGACCCTTCCTTTTTAGCAGAGAAAATAGAAAAGATGCAAAGGGCACCAACATTTCTACATATGTTACCCCCACCTCCTCTCAAATCCTGGCGCTGCCCCTGACAAGCGAGTATTGGTGATACAAAATTCCAGTGCTTGCTTTGTTGAAAATTTAATTCAATATAGTCTATTAACGGTTGGGGAGTACTTTTTAGCTACTAGGGGATCAACATATGGAATTTTAATTGAATTTTTCAGCCTTTAAATGACAACTTTTGCTGGCCCCATTTATTGTTTTTCATTTCATTAACTAAAAGCTTTCCGGTGATAGATCTTGACTCTCAGTGATCGGATTTGATTTGCATCGACTTTCCCAGCTAAAATTACCATCTTTTTCTTTTATGATATGACAAAACAGCTTGGGAAGTGGAAGTTTTTTGGTCTTATGCTAAGGTAATGAAGAAAACCATTAGGCTAGGTTTTCACACGAGAACCAATCTGAAAACTCAATGAAAAAGTTCAGACAATTTCAATTTTTTTTCACAGACCATTCTTTTCGGACTCAGGTTAAAAATTTGAAAGCCATCTCAATGTCCCTCTCCCCGACAAGAGTATTTAGTGAATATTCTCCTAGGTGGATAAGTTGATATATGGTAAATGACTGGTTCATCTCAATAATTTTTAACATATACTTACCAGTATGTATATTTTGTTTTTCTTTTCCAGATTTTTCGAAAGTGAACCGTGCTTCTCCAAATGTACATTTTCTCAACTCAAAGCAATGCACCAATTCAGCAATAGGCAGTCACAAAAAATTCACAACCTCCTACTGAGGACCTCCAGAATTCAAGGATGGGTGGTCAGTGAGTACCCTGCAATTCCGGGGTTTGGTATCCTATGCAGGGAGTAAAATTCTTGGGTGTGTATCCTAAAAAGTTGAGTTTTCAGGAAGGGTAAAAACAATATCCAGGGTGGTCATCATGAAATTCACTTTAATTCTAGACTAGGGAAGGCAGGGGCAATTTTAAAGGAATTTCCTGGATGGGAAGTTGGTTCTCAGTACTGCTTATTTCTTTTTATTATTATCTATTATTTATGTCGATCACATTTTTTTAATTTTTAAGTTATTTTAGTTTAATTCTTTTTTTAAAAATCATGTAAAGCGCCTAGAACAGCAATGTATAGGCGCTATATAAGCTATTTTATTATTATCATTATTACTGCTCTTCCCAGGAGACCGTTACACCCTTCGATATTTCAGCCCGCCGGCGGCTGTCTCAAATTCATCGCGTGATCACCTTTTTGATCCACGTGATGAGTTCCTTATGTACCACGTGATCAATGTTTTTGGCATAAACTTTGAAAGTTCATTGTTTCGCTAATGATTGATCACGTGGTACATAAGCAACCCATCACGTGGTACATAAAAAGGTGATCACGCTGTGAATTTGAGACTGACAGGTGTAACGGTCTACTGGGAAAAGTAGTAAAGAGGTGCAGATTTTATTTTTTGAAATTGCTTATTTAGAACAAAGAATTCTCAACTGATACATTCATTGGAAATGACAATGTGAACAAAAAGCAACAATATGTAGTTGAACATAATAAGCATATTAAATATATATGACAATTTAACGGATCTAACTTGCCCTTTTCTTTTTCCTATTGTTGGTAACCTCAAAAATTAGTTTACACTAGCTTCTGCCATGCCATCGTAGCCTCGTTTTTCATAACATTTGGAAGCTTTTTTCTAATTCTTACTTGGTTAGTTTCAATAGTAAGTATGAAACAATATGATTATCCGAACAGATCAATAATAAAAGTGCCGAAGACTACTGTACCCATAGGGTACCTATTTTTTTTCTTTTCTAAAAGAAACCCAGATCACACTGCCTACGTTACTGTCTCCCCAAAGCAGCGCCTCGTCCCTTCCCGTTCCCCCCATGCCACGGTCTCCTTTATCGGATGTTACTGATAGCTCCTGAGATGGTAAGTATCTACGTTATACGAGTATAAATGTGAATCGCAACGCTGCGCACAAATCTTGCCGAGTTGAATCCACCTTTTACTTCTCATCAGATACTCAGATCACACCGCAGTCGCCTTTGTCGGACACCATGGATAGTTCCCTTGATGGTAAGTAGAAAGAAAAATAGGAAACACAAAGGCTGCAATATGCAGCCAGAGCCCTGCCCTCCTGCTCCGTTGACGTTTCAGGTCGTCGAGGATGCCAGTAAGAGAGGAAAGCGCAAAATGATAGACAGCGATAGGCAGGAAGAGGAATGCCACCACCTATTGGCAGTGCACTGTACGGCCCAAGGGGAATTGCTGATTGTTCAAGAAGGGAACTCATAAACACAATCACGTCGTCGAGCCCGGGAGCTTGTTGCAGCGAAGGTTATGGCATCCGTTATAGCACGAGCGATGGATAACTTGTTTACCCCGGCATCGGCCATAGTGGAGGAGGAGGTATTATAAATATCACACATAATTATGGGATAGGGAAGGATGGTGCTGAAGGGAGGGTGTTAGTACAATTACTCATCATTTTGTTTTCTCTCCTAATCTACAGGTATTATGCAATGTGCTTATTTTCAATTGCTAATCTTTAGTTTTCTCTCTCTAGGTCTTACTCGAGGAGCTGACCGCCGCCCCCTGCCCTGCATTGTCGAAGCCTGGGCACATAGCAAGGGCAGCCAACAGATTGAGACAGAGCCGCCGCCCAGAACATCCAAATGACCTTGGCTTCGAACTCAAGGAAGACTGCCTGCGACCAGAGTTCTTCCGAGCGGACGTGCACGCCCAGGATCGCCGTCACCTGATTTTCGCAACGACCCAGCAGCTGCAGCAATCGCCAGTGCCAAGACTTGATACATGGACGGCACGTTTTCGTGTGTCTAGTTCCTTCCACTGGAACTAGGCTGTATGGCGTAAGGTAAGATATACGGTTGTGACTGTTGAAAAAGAGACCAATGCACGCAGATAATCGTGTTCGTTGTCTCATTCGCCTTTGTTGATATCAACAGATTCAAGGGCTTGGATTGCAGCTCGCCTACCAGCAGGATGACTCGACCCACAAGTTCCTGCGCCGTGTGATGGCCCTGCCTTTCCTGCCGCACATCAAGATTCCAAACCGCCTTAGACTCCAAGCTCAGGGAGAGCAACTCGTCAGCCTGATGGAGTACGTCCGCCGACAATGGATAGAAAACCCTAAGGACTGGAGCGTATTCCAAAAGCCAATCCGCACGAACAATGAGATCGAGGGATGGCACCACCCACTAAACCGCCGCGCAAACTCCCGAGACCAACCTCCTTCCCCTCCTTAACAGAGAGGCTAAGCTCGTCTCACTTCAGATCCGCCTGGTATGTGATTAGAAACTCACTCGGATACAGTGAAAGAAATACAGGAACCTGCAGGCGCGCATTTTTTCAGTTTGGGACGGTTTCGAGGCGCACAATCGAAGTGCTATGCACCTACTTGTACTGAATTTCTGAACTAAAGCGAAAAAGACGACATAAAGTCGATGGTGCAAATGGGTTGTAATGTTATGTAATAGATCATAAGCTCTTTCATAGTGAATAAAAGATTAAAGAATAAAGGAATAGCATGCTCCTGAGGCTCGGTAAAATGAATAAGTCTTAGAGCGCTCTTTTGGAGTACAAGTATTTTATTTAAGCACACTTGCTGCTGTACCCCATATAATATATAGATTTAGGCACTGCCTAAAAGCGGAGCTCCCAGTGATTATAATAAATATCAAGGTTTAGGAAAATATAGTTTGTAACCTGATATCATAACTTCAATGACTGCATCTGATTTTGTGAAAGCTCGATAACATAAAAAAGACCTGTAGACTTCTACAGTGCAGTACTTATAAACACTTCGTAATAAAATTCCATGCAAATTTTCTGCTGTGAAAATGTCTAAAGAACTATAGCATTAGGAAGCAAAGTTTTTTATGTATTTCAGTTCTGTTGTCATGAACTGTTATTTAATAATAAGGCTTCACTAGTAAAAGCTCCTGCTGATACTAACAAAAACTTACCTATATTATATACTGCCATAAATAGAGGATTATTACATGGCCGCGCAGACATACAAATTTTATCTATCTCAGTGAGATAAATTTTAACATGAGAAGAGCAAATTCGTATCTCAAAGCGGCCATGTAATGTTTTGTTTATTATATAAACATCAATGAAATACTAAATCAACATTTATTTTAAGAAATTCTTTAAATTATAAATCCCCAGGGGGTACTCGGATATAAAAATGTTGGAGGGTCCGACGTATTTTATTGGGTATGAAATTTTTTTAGGGGTTGAAAAATCTGCGGTTATTTTTTGGGAGTTCAGACTTCTGCTGAAGCTAATTCCAGGAAACATAATGGGACGGGCATGACCACTATAGGTGATGATAGACAATGCGGGTATTATAGAGCCTTTTAATTTTGGGAGCAGGTATCTTTGGGGGTATAAAATGTATGGTTCAGGTATTTTTTGGGTATGAAATTTGACGCTCATTGCCCCCCCCCCCCCCCCCCGGCATTTTATATCCGAGTCCCCCCCTGGGTAGAAATCTATGTGTGTTGACTTCACTGTGAAGATACCATAGTATTTCACTGATGTTTATATAATAAATAGAGGACATTACATGACCCCGTGGAGATACGAATTTTATCTTCGAGTGTTGAAAATTTATCTCAAGAGTGAGCGCATCAACCGTGTGAGATAAATTTATAACACGAGAAAATAAAATATGTATCTTCAATCGGTCATGTAATGTTCTGTTTATTATATAAACATCACTGAAATACCAAATTCTAATTTTATTTGAGAAAGCTTAAAAGACGAGCATTGAGCAAAGGCAAGTATATCATGATATTTTCACCTGTGAAGATATCAAGTTTTCGAGTGGGAGATCATCCGGTTTTCATTGGTGTTTATATAATAATATTAATATTTAGGAGAGAAATAAACTAAGAACTAAGAAACTAAGCAGGGGCATAGCCAAAAAATACTGTTCAAAGTGTACTTGCCCTGCCTGCATAAGCTGGTAGCCCATGAGTGGTCTTTTGGGAATGTCTTCCCTTGATAGAAACCACATACAAAAAGACTGCCCTTCGAGAAGCTTTTGGTGTGTCTAGTTAGTGTGAATTTAAAGTGAATTTCTAAATTTATTTTAGCCAGAAAACAAAATTTAAACTTTGATGGCAGATATATGCAAGTAGGTGTGGATTTTGCTAAAATGTTGACAATGTAAATATCTAAAACAGAAATTCCAACACTACCAGTACCTTAAATTGTAGAATTGAGTTCTGTAATCTTGCTTTCCTCTCCAAGATTATGACCAATAAGTCTTTGTAAGAAGAGCTTTTAAATGATTAATTCCTCCCACATCAGGTCGTCGTTGTTGTTGTTATTATTATTGGCATCGGTCTGTATAGCATTAATAATATCAAGTACTGCATGCTGAGTACTGTATTTACTCATAAAGCCATACTGAAAATTATATAAAACAGCATGTTTGTTGAGGAAATTTATTAGCCTTAAGTACATCAATTTTTCAAATAATTTATTAAAAACTGATAGTAAAGATATTAGACGGTAATTATTGGAATTTTTTTCTTTGGCCTGTTTGAGTTTGTTGGGAAAAGTTTCATAGGCTATAGATAAATTAAAAATGTCAGCCAAAGGCTTGCTAATAATGTGGTTAATTTGATCAGCAACATCCTCACAAGTAATTGTATGAAACAAAAATGACTTGGTTGTTAAAGTATCCAGAGAATGTAGAGCTTGAGTCTGGGATGCTGCTGGCCAGCTTAGTCCCAACAGAACTAAAGTGACACTTCAGAGCATTTGCAATAGACTTGAAATCTCTAGTAGTTCTGTGATTTGAGGTTTTAATGGCACTGTTCGACATGTGCTTCTTCTTAGGCAGAGGTCGTGTTCGAAGGCATCTTTACGTTTGTCGGGGTGAAAATATGACGTGACTCAAGTCCCGAACAAACAAAGTTATGTCCCACGACGGTCGCGCAAGAGGAGTCACTGGCATCAAATTACTGCAACCATTGGCGGGAAACATCTCACGTGTTTACATCTCGGTACGTTAAGAACATGATTCGTGCACTGCTTTTACTCGCTGCTTTTATGCACGCTTATTTCAATTTTATCAACTTCCAGCAGTTGATAATTCCTTATTACTTTCAACACATTCGGCGACGAACACTGCTTGCTATAGCTTTTCGCAGGAGAGCACTAAGAAGACGCAGATGAGAATTCATCGAAGGTTTTGGCGATTGCCTCGTCCCCATAACTACTGGTTTGAAGTCCATTACTACGATCCTGGTTAACCGGACGATTACTTAAAAGAACTGTTTCGTATGAGGAAAGCAACATTTGGATTATTGTTAATATTCTAGCGCCTCAACTTACGAGACAAGATACTGCTATGCATGATTGTATTACACCGGAGAAAGTGCTACCGATTGGACTTTATCAACTTCCGCACGGAAACTCTTATGTTTCTATTGATCCTTTCATTAATTGAGGTTTCAGAGTATGGCAGCAAATTCTAAGCGTGGTGTAAGTTCTTTATTTAACTCTCCTAACTCTACTCCAATGAAGCCAGAGAAGAAACATGACTGTCGGAACAATTTCCTAAAGAGATTGCAGACAAAAGAAAAACGCTAGTGCCATTTCTGAAGCAGGCAAAAAAGATGGAAAAAGGGCAGTGATTATCAAGGATAAGTTGATAATAGATGGAATAGTTCAAAAACATCCAGAAATGTTAATCAATGATGTCATCTTGCAAGATGAACAGTGATCACTGTGACCCGTGTGATCTGTTAATTGATTTAACAGGTACGCCAAAAGATAAAAATACAATGCCATTTATGTAAGTGCTGTTTTCACTGTAAGCATAAATGTCTGCAACTTTCTTCTAACGACATACTTAAAATATCCCGTTAATTTCGTTTGCTATCGCTGCAAGCAAGATTGCTTTCCCTTTTCTATTCTAAACCAAATGATATCAATTAACAATGACATATCAAAACAACCATCTCAGTGAACGTGATATTAGAAATTTAGATAACCTGGTTTTTAACCCTTTTAATGAACTGCGAGATAACAAAGCTAGCAATACTATAAATGTCTGTAACTCGGCTTTCTTGATCTATTTGACGAGTTTCGAGGTAGTAAGTTTCTATTCTGACGAAAATTTTAGAGGGTTTTTCCTCTATGGACAATATTTTTCGAATTTCCTAGGGGTTTTGAAAGCTGTTGAGGTAGACATTCGGAATTTATTTTTCGGGGGTTTCTGGCCTCTGAACAATTGTGTAGTAAACAAAATAATTCCAAAGCAAGGGGTCAAATATATATGTCTTATGGTCACTACCTAATTTACAATTTTACTAATTTCAATGAACATTCATGATCTTTTGAGATCATTCTGGCATGATACAGCACAATCTTTGTGTTTTTCTTGACACGGCAGAGTGAGCACACTGGGAACTGTGACCTTTGAGCCGTCCAGGAAATTTGAGTGGTTGCTGTGTTATTTATCTTTTTACTAATGTTAATGAACAGTTATGATACGTAGAGCTCATTTTTTGACATGATTGCGGCAGTCTAGTATTTTATAGTTTAAAGCTTTTAGGAAATAAAATACCCCTACTCACAGGCACCAGGAGCTAAGGTCACATGCCACACTGTTGCCTATGTGCCATTGGAGACCATACAATTCTCAACTATTATACCAATTTTACACAGCTGATTACTCAAATCTACTTGATGTAATGTATGGTAAGGAGTCAACCAATAGCCCAAAAGAAGAGGCCATAGAAAGAGAACTGTCAATGCAAAGTACAATGATGATGACGAATATAGTGATTCAGAATTGGTGAGCATAAACAATAATTTCAAAACTTAATACAGTTTTAATAATTTCTTATGTCTCATGGACACCACAGAATCACACGCATGTTTTAAAAATGGTATAGTCAAGGGAAGGAAAGTCAGATTTGCGTCAGAAAAAAATCTAAACAATATGTGCTGCTTTCTTTTATTAGTCATTAATTCATTATTGTATTGTAACATTCTGTCATTTAAGACAAACTGCATTGTCAAGAAAAGTAGGCCACTGCAATAATTCCTGCCACTTCAAGGAAATTTTTTAGGCATATTTACGCCTGTATCGTATTGGGCACAATTTCAAGCCCTGCCATGACTTTCATTCCCTTGGCCACCTAATATAGTGCTTCAGTCCCCTAGTTTCATTTTGTATAATCATGTCCCATAAGAAAAGCAGAAGAAAAGAGTTCAGGTTTCAATGTTTTATTTTCTTTTACTTCAGGGTTCATAGCAGACAACTTTTTTTTAAGCTTCCATTATTGTAACTGCTTGGGAATGCATATTTCAAATGATCAACACACGTGTACACCATGGCAATAATTTGCTTACATGTACATGTATGCATGGTCTCAATAAAAATAAATTACCCCAATAGAGCAGTTTTCACATGACTGTCGTGAAACCAATCGCAAAGTAATTACACCAATTCTGAACAAAACCTATAGTAGTAATTACAAAGTAATTGCGAATTACTCGCGACAGTCTTGCGAAAACCACTCTATTGATTGTTGTCTAGATGGCCACAAGAGCAAAAAAGCGAAGGACCAAAAACAATGGGGGAAAAAAGGAAAAGAAGCAGCACTTTGAGGAGATGTGTAAGGTCATTCAAGACAAGTACCAGGTGAACAGTCAATAATGTCCAATTGTTAAATTAACAAAATGGTATTGCACCTCGGTAACCTGGATAATATACATTTAGTCACCAAAGGCGTGACTATTAATTTGTCCATAATCACAGACCCTTTAGAACTCTTATTTTGATACATGGAATAGAATACTCAAATTTTAAAAATCTTAAATTTCCAATCTAATTCACGAATAATGAAAGACAAAGTGTAAAGAGAATTGGAAGCAAACAATGAGGCATATCGGTTGAAATGAGACCAATATATGACCAGGGAAATACATGATTTTCTTTAACAAATCACTGTATTTAAGAAAGCGTTCCAAACCTTATGAATGCAACCAAATACAGCGATTTCTTAAAGAAATTAATTATGTTTATCTCGGTCAGGTTGCAACCGATTTGCCTCATTCTTCGTGTAGCATTCATTTATTATTTATATTTCTAAAAAGTAAATAAAATTAAATTGAAATTGAAATGACCTTTCCAAATCCAGGACAATAATATTGCTAAATCGATTTTTTTTTTGTGATGTCATCACTTGAGTACTCTATTGCACAAAGTAATACGAGTTTAAGACAAAAAAACGTGTTTTGTTCGTGATATCACATCATTTGCTTGTGCCCTTCCAAATTCTATTCATTGTTGTAGTTGCCGGTAGGTGATTATAGCAAGAGAAAACAAAACCCAAGGGAAAAAAATGCAGAATTTCTTATACCTCAAATAACTGTGCCAAAAGTACATTATAACCATTGTATATACCAACTTCCTTTCTCTAGTATATCTATGCCAATGGAAAGGGATGCTCCAAATCCTAAAAAACTTGCAGGAAGAATGAATACATCTAAATGGTAATGGTGGCTTTTCATTTGCAGATAACAAAAGTGAAATAGATTGTGAAAGTGAAAGTGAATCTGAGTGGGGTGGCAGGTCTGAAAATAATAGTGAAGCTTCTGCTACTGTGAAACAGCTTAAAGAACAGGTTCTTGCCCTGAGGAGGGAGAACCAAAGCCTTAAAGAAAGGCTTTCACATGTAGATGGTGAGTCTTGGAACAAACTTTAAAAAGCTGTTTAAATCCTGGGTTAAAAAAGGGCGGGAAGTCACGACACACCTCAGTAGCACAAATATTTCTCCTGTTTGAAACACAATAAAGACGCGTATGGAGTACATACTAATTATTATAATATATAGCTATGATATATTGTAACACACACTCGGATTAGTCCAAATGTGTGTTTCCAAAAAATATCCAAACCTCCCCTATGGAAGGGATTGGAAATTCTAGACGGTTGGGGGGGGGGGTCAATTTACGTGATCTTTTCCATACAAATACTGTATTTTTCTTCGGAAATTGGGGGTCATTTCTCAACACCCTTCCGTGGGGGAGGGGTATGGATATTTTTTGGAAACACACAATCTGTCTTATTTCACTGATAAAGTATTATGGTTCTCTCCCGAACAATAGAGCACTTGTAATGCTGGGAGAAAAACTTGAAACATTTTAAAATCACTTGCCTGTAGCTTGTGATTTACAATGGTTATTGTTATTGGTTATCTCCTATTTCGCAGATAAAGTCAGAGAAATTTATGCTCTAATGCTAATGTAACGTTTTTTTCTTCTTCAAAGATCTGACAACTTGTATTTCAAAAATTAAGAAGTATGTGACCAAATTAGAAGGTGTAAAGCCAGCATCAAATCCATCCTCTTCAATGGTGGTCCCAGCAGCTTATAATCATCCACAAAGCCAACATCAAAGCCATCACTTCCTCGACGGTCATGGTTCCAGCTTCCCCCAGCTGTTCAGGAACAACACCCTCCACAACACACAAAGCTACATGTAACCATCCACACCTCCAGAAGTTGATGCTGAGATAGCAGAACTCGAAAGCCCACGTCATGATAACCCTGATGCAAACAACGACTATAACTAGTGGAAACAAGGGTAGATCTTGGAGAGATAATAGTCAGAATGCAAAACGTTTTAGTAACAAATCAGTGAAAAGTCATTTTCGCGCCCTCTGCTTCCTTAGTAGCCAATACTATTTTAACTGTGTGGTGAAAATTCTCAAAATGGTGGCTCGTTTCACAAAAGTAAAGGACGCATTAAGGGCGTTTTGAATCTTTTAATCCATTGTATTTTATTCTTACTACTGACTTGGTACCTACTAAAACAACTTTTCCTCAGCGTCAGGTGCCTAGTGGTGGATATACATGTTTATTACTCAGCACATCGATGCACTGCCCAAATGATCATTGGAATGCCATAGCTGTCTTCTGTACATGACAGATATCCTGGGTTATCCGTCTTCTGTGGGAAATATGATGTGTTGAGCTTGTAAATAGTACACAAAAGTAATGTTTTTTCAGGGATTTTTGTGCTATCGATGTGTTGAATAACAAAACCATTATCCTACTCGATTTTGCAGAATATTGTCTGATTTTAGCCAACTCGGGACTTTGTCCCTCGTCGGCTAAGTATCATACATTATTATTCAGCACATCGATGCACTGCCCAAATATGGTCATTGGAACGCCAATAGCTGTCTTCTGTACATGACAGCTATCCTGCGATATCCGTCTCTGAGGAAAATGTGATGTTTTTGAGCTCGTAATAATACACAAAAGTCACTTTTTTCGGGGGTTTTTGTGCTATCGATGTGCTGAATAATAAAACCATTATCCTGCTCGATTTTGCAGAATATCGTCTGATTTTAGCCAACTCGGGACTTCGTCCCTCATCGGCTAAGTATCAGACGATATCCTGCGCAATCTCGCAAGATAATGGCTAAATATTCTGCACAATCTCGCAGGATAATGGTTAAATATACCTTGATCATTTGTGTGTCTACACATGATATCCACCACTATACACCTTGTTAGCTATCATGCTATCATGTGACATTGCCCCTGCCCCCCCCCCCCCCCCCCCCCCACACACACACACACATGTCATCTGTCACACAAGCTATATCCAAAAAGAAGCAATAAAATTTCACAGCATCGGGCTAGGATTTTTATTTTCATCTCACTTCTACTGTATGTACTTTCTGATGCAAACAATTGTAAGATATACTACAATTAATGTCACGAAAAACGTATTTACACATCAAGCAAGACCAAACAAAACCAGTAGAATGAAATTTGTTAAAAGCCTTAACTTAGCCATACCCTAATAATGATACTTATTATTACATTTCCATGTGTGTTGCAGAAACTTAAAAACCCAGCATGAAATTATGCACTACTTATAATGATTTTTTCCAATGTTTAATTTCGAGTTCCTTTATGCTACACACAGGTGGTTCTTGGCCCTGGGCTGTCGCTATCAAAGGCAGTATATCAAACGATACGAAAAAACAAACTTGGCATATACGTGGCTAATGTAATGGCAGCGACCCTTAGCAGGAATACATGGCGACCCACAGTGTAACAGGCCAGAAGGGAAAAGGAGGTGCATCTGCCAAAGAACAGTTGCCCAAGCAGTATACCATGTCTCTCGTTGGTAAATATCATAAATGTTGATTATATAATCGATCTGTATGTATAATTGTGTACCACTTTGTGATTGTCGGATATATGTCTTTCTGTTTCAATTTGTACTATACAGTATGCGCATTTAATATACAATATTCGTACACGGGACAAAATGCGCTGACCCCATTGGTTAAAACTGATCACGTGCGTTTTCGTTACCTAGTGACATAAAATTAATGGGGCGAGCGCGTTATTGGTAATACACATAAAAATCGTACAGTCTTCACTGCAAGTGCATTTTTATTTACATGCTTTTTGTATTTCCGAGCTATCAGAATGCAGTTCATGTACCTAAAATATTCCAAATTAAATTAAGATACTTGCATTGGGCAATTCCAGAAAATAAAGGTACCCTCCCCACGGGCGGCACTAGTTTTTGACCCCCCATGCATCCAGAATTTCCAACATGGTTTACCCATCCCCCCCCCCCCCCCACCCCCAATGCATATAGAACCCATCCCCCCCCCCCCCCCCCCCCCCCCCCAATGCATATAGATTCCGGGCAGGTTAAAGAAATCCAGCTTTGAAAACCCCCCTTACAATCAGAATTCCGAGCTCTAACCCCCCCCCCCCCCCCCCCCCCATTCCATCAGAATTTCCAAATGCCGCCCGTGGGGGGGTGTGGGGAGGGGGTACCTTTATTTTCAGGAATTGCCCATTTGAAGTAAAAGCTGTAATTGATTCTAGTCAGGGAAACCATTCTTATACTTATTCACGTAGGTGCATGCCGACTGAACTGAGATTGTATATTAAAAGTGTTAGAGACTTTTATTTTGAGTTTTGTTGACAATTCTTGGTGTTCACTCACGTGACCAAAGCCCTTGACAACCGTTGCTATCCGCCATGTTGGAGTCCCTCAGATAGTATACATGAGTCTCGAGTGAAGGTCACATCAACATGGTTCACTGTATTGTTGTCGGTTGTAGTACAAAAACTAGCAACATAGATGGGCTAGGGATGTTCCGGATACCAACAGTTATAACTAATCAAGGGGAAGAGTACGAAAAATTGACTAAAGAGAGGAGAAATGAATGGATTTCGAAGATCAGCCGAGGCGATACCTCGACGAAGAAAGTGCTAGAAACGGAAAGAGTCTGCGGAAAGCATTTTGTTTCCGGACGGCCTGCTCAGGCATGGGATAAGTATAACCAAGACTGGAAACCAACACAGAATCTTGGTAAAAAGGAGTACAGAAGAGAGAAGAACCTTGAAACTGCAAAGAAGAAGGCCGAAAGAGCAAACAATCGAGAGCTTGTACGAGAACAGCAACGGAAGGACCTAGAGGAACTAGCAAGACAACAAGAGCTTGAAAGACAACGGCTTGAGCAGGAGGAATTAGCAAGACAACAAGAAGAACTTGAAAGTAAACGGAAGGAGCAGGAGGAACGTGAAGCCGCTGCGAAGCGCCTCAAGTTAAACGAAAGTGGCGAACATGTGTCAGACATTTACTTTGGCACCGCAGTGGCCGGATCGGTAGACGCAGAGACACAGACTGAAGAGTTTGACTACGTTTTCCAGGAGAAAGGATATCAGGCACCCGACAGAGAATTCTTTAAATCAGATGAGAAAGTTCGCTTTTATACAGGACTGCCCTCGTACGAGGTACTTATGATTGTGTTTGATCACGTTGAACCGCACGTAACACGAAAGACACAAGGGTTGACTCGCTTCCAGGAGTTCATGATTGTTTTGATTAAGCTGAGACTGAACGTACCGATACAGGATCTTGCATACAGATTCGTGGTTTCAAGATCAAAAGTTACGAGGATTTTCGCCCACTGGATGATTGTCATGGACATTAGACTGCGGAGCATGGTTTACTGGCCCACAAGAGAGGAACTTTGGTCATCAATGCCAATGTGTTTTCAGTATTCATTCGGCAAGAAAGTCACTGTAGTGATTGATTGTTTTGAAGTTTTTATTGACACCCCCTCAAATCTGTTGGCTAGGGCTCAGACGTTTTCCTCGTATAAACATCACAATACGGTCAAAGTCCTCATTGGAATAACCCCTCAGGGAAGTATCTGCTTTGTTTCTGAGGCTTGGGGAGGAAGGACATCTGATAAATTTCTAACTGAGAATTGTGGATTTCTGGGCAATCTCTTGCCAGGAGATATGGTCATGGCGGACAGGGGATTTACAGTAACAGAGAGTGTTGGACTGCAACAGGCCAAATTAGTGATACCAGCCTTTACCAAAGGGAAGGCACAACTGGATCCAGTTGATGTTGAGTGTACAAGGGGGATTGCACATGTAAGGATCCATGTCGAGAGAGTCATTGGTTTGTTACGGAGGAAGTATACAATATTGCAGAGCACCCTACCAACTGACTATCTAACAAGTAATTCTACAGGACCAGTTGACTGTCGGATTCCCATGATCGACCGCATTATCAGAGTCTGCTCGGCGCTTGTTAATTTCTGTCCCCCAATTGTTCCTTTCGAGTAAGTCTAAAGAATGAACAAATTGACATTGATTGTTCTGCAACAAACCCATGGACAATTAGTATTTTTACAGTTGTTTTCAGAATACTTTATCACACTTGGTTCCCAAATAGGTTCCCAACTAAGTTCATAATGTGTGATTCCAGAAATTATCCATACCCCCCTACGAAAGGGTTTGGAAATTCCAGAGTGGTGGGGGTTATTTTTCAACACCCTTCCGTAGGGGGTATGGGTATTTTCTGGAACCACACATTTGCCAGTTCAGATGAAAAGCCATTTTTATTCTGACACACCACTGCCACAGAAGGCTAAGCAGCTAACATTCATGTTTGCAAAACAACAAAACAACCATAGATGCAAAGATTTGTAAACCAATTTGTAAACTTGTGAATCTGGCACGGTTAAGTATTCTGAAAAAAAAAAACTGTAAGCCGGTGCTCTTGTAATGGCCTATTTTTGTTTTATTACAATAATTCCTTCAGGATGAGGCTCAGAGGAATAAAAAATGGAAATTGACTAAGGTGAATAAAATAATGAATTATTTTGTTTTAAATATAACCAAGTTAGAATTGTAAATTCTGTAATGTGATTTTTGGATTGACACAGACGAACATTTGGAATCATTGGAGACTTTGCAACCTCCCGCAATAATTGAAAACAACACTTCATTCTAATCGATATTATTTATTTTATAATATTATTTATACAAATATTATAAATATAAGTGCATACTAGCAACATAACAACAGCTATAGCAACATAATGGTATGGGATTTTGCATGGATTTCAATGGATTGCTGGGGGTCAGTCTATGTCACTCAAATGCTTTGAAACTACTGACTTGGATAAGAGTGGTATTTTTTATGTCATTATGTTACTAGCGTGCAATTTAGTTACTTATTTGGAAAATGAAAATGAATGTATTTGCAGTTTTTAGAAAGTTTAAAGGCTTGTAAGAATGTGATGAAATATTAAATACATCTAAGTGCTCAAACACAAAAAAGACTTTGTTTAATTCCTAACACTTGCTTATATCATTATTGCTGATATTTTGCAAGCCTTTTATTAAGCCTTTCATCAAAGTCAACCACAAATTATGGTTATTAGGTCTTGGGTTTTTGCAATCATTTGCTTATGCTATCTCAGTACAGCTAAGCATCCCATAATATATCCAAATGGATTCATATCAATGGTATTTTTTTTACTAAAAATGAGGAAACATTTCCATTTGTCCCTTTTTAAGGCAATCAGTTAAATGATGCCGCATTTTGGGAATGTCGAAGGTAACGTAAGTGGGGTCAACTCCTAGGGTAAGGCATGTTGCTATGGCAATAGCAAACACCCCACAGTCACTTCCATTGCTTTGCTGCTGTGTCGGCACATATACTAGATCCCGAAGTTCTCCCCCTAGCAAATCTTGAGTCTGTTCCTCAACCTCTGTTAGAATTACATTATTATATAGACTGTCAAAGAGATGAACAATTCCTGATTGACATCCAATAGAACTGATGCACACCCAGTGATCATTTCCTGTATGTAGAATTTGAACAAATTCTGAGGTAACAACATCAAAATTTCGAACAGGACCTAGAGTTGTTCTTTGAAATCCAGCTAACAATGGATTTTGTTGCTGCAACAGAAATTGTGCTTGCTGTATAACCGTACAATCGAGCCAGCCAGTTGGACTGTTTATTGTATCATAATCACTATTTGACAGATTGCCAAGGGTTCCAGTCTTGTTTGTGGTGCCTGTGGTTTCCTTGACAATTCCTGTACTGTCATCATCACTACTGTCAGAGCTTGAGCTGTCAGATAAAGAAGTACAAGTGGTAGGCACTGCCTGTACCTTGATAGATTTGCATCCCTTACATACTGGGCATTGCCATGTTGTCTTTGCATTCCGTGGCATTCTCTTGAGCCCAAGACAAGCAAGGTGAAAGTATTTGCCACCACAGCCATGGTTGTGACACTGAACTAATCTATCATTCATGGTGGCCTTAACACCACAGTCACAGATACTGTCCAGCTTTGTAGCTTCCTGGTTGGCAACTGATTCTTTCTGGACCTTGCGCACTCTAGCAGTATATCTCTTCCTCCGAAATTGTGCTAGCCGAGAACAGTGGGGACAGTACCATGTCTTGGGAATGGTAACGGACTCCAAGGAAAGACAAGACTTATGGAACTCCTTGTAAGGGCATTCCCCATTGCTGCACACAACAGTATCATCATCACTCCGAGCTCTGCAAAAGCAGATTCCTGGATCTGTAGGCGGTGTAACAGGTACAGTAAGTCTTCTAGTAAACCATCGTCCAAGGATCTCTGGCAGGATACATAGCTTCCAGAAGGCTTGCAGCTTAGGTAATACTCTAGCCTTATGCTCAGGGTCTGGTTGTATGCGTTCTATTAACAAATGTGCATTGCTATCAGGGTCTATTCCACAGACAACAAAGTCACAGAATGTTCTCTCTGTAAGTGTGAACAATTGCTGTTGGACCTGATGGTAGTAAATGTGTTCTCTCTTAAGAGATAACCTCCCATCCTTCTTCAATGCTGGACTTTTTCAATTCAGCATACTTGAAAAAGTCACCACCAACATCTAGGGGACACTTTACTTCCCCACAGCCAAGGCCGCAGCAATCGCAAGATGTCAGGAAATCTGGTGTGGGGAACTAGTTGTTGATGAAAAGTCCACACCTCAGAAGTTTGAAGTTCTTGTGTGTGGCCTTCATTTTCACCTCATATGCTTGGATCGCATAACTTTCGTATTTCCGTCCATGGTTGATAGCCTTAGTGTTTAACTTGTAAAGCTTTGGGTAACATATCGACTTTATAAGTGACTGTGATGGCTGTGCCAGATTGGTGTGGAAAACAGCTCCACTAACTGAGGCACCGATTCTGCCAGCTCGGTGACGAAAAAAACCTGAGCACATGGCTTGCTCTCTGGAGTCCCTTTCAACTTGTTGAATCTGTTCTTCAGATAGAATAACTGTTGTATCTGAGCATTTCTTGAGCAACTCTGGGTATCCAAGATCAAGATATTCTGTTTTAAATAAGTCAGTAACAGCAGGAATATTTTTTTAGAGACAAATTGACCGGAATAGGACAGATTCAAGCTCAAGGCCACAGCTTTAGTGCTACAACTGTTCAATTTATTATGCAAATCCGCCATTTCCTGTTTTGTAGGCGCTTCTGCTGAATTAGAAGGCGCTGAATCACGCTGATAGAATTCTTTCTCTCGGGCAGACGGCGTCCCTTCGTCTAGGGAGTTTATGCTAGTGTCCAGATTTTCTTTAAGCTTTTTTGCAGAGGAGAAATTTATATCTTTTATCCTAGAGTACGGGACTTCGTCCACAAAGCGTGGAAGGATCCACGAGCATTTGACCTGGGTGCAACTTAGCTTTCCTCTTATTCGATTCGAAGCTTCGATGAAAAATAACACAGTGGCAATATGCGAACATGCTTCTGCTAGACCAGCTTTGCATCCAAGGCAGTGTGCCGATAAAATTGTCCCATTACTTTCAGCGATGAGCCAGACTTTAACCCGCGGATCGTTCATTCTCTGAGAGTGCCTCACTTTCCCGACTATCACATACTTCCCTGATATCACCTTCCCGAGAACGGATTCAACAAACCCCGACACCATCTGGTTATATGCCTCCAGACTTTTGTAGGCTTTAAATTGTTCCTTGGTGTAATAGCTGGTCTCCAACAGTAAATATGAAAGTAAATCCGTGGCTTCAATGGGCGGCAAGCAATCCGGGTCAAACTGGTCCATAGGAATGGCGGCGGGGTCTACACCAACCAGCGAAATTTTCTCCAAATATCGCTTTTTCACGTCGCCGATTAGGGTTTTGGCATATTCACATAATACCGGAATGACCATAGATTCATCATCTGGCCCATCTTCCGCGTTTCCCGCCGATAAATCCATTGTAAAAGAGCCGATAAGTGGAGTTCGATGTAGTTTTGGCGTATATTTACATACGATAATCTGGGCTCGAGGGACTCCAACATGGCGGACCCCTAATTAGGCAAAGGCCTGTGACGTCATCTGAACACCAAGAATACATGCCCTTGCTGGCAATAAATTTAAACAAATGTTTTAACACTGCATGAGGCATTGCACTCGGCTAACGCCTTGTGCAGTAATAAAAAAAGTGTTCATTGTATTGCCAGCATGTGCGTGTATTTTGTCAACAAAACAATCAAAAGTCTCTAACCCATAAATAAAATTTTGAATTTTATAATGGCCTACAGTGTACAGGCATAACTGGGTATACATGGTCTTTAATATGTAACTCTCTTCATTTTCAGATCATGTCCTGTCCATTAAAGACAGCTTCAAAATTTTAAAAGACTAATTCTAGCAGAAGATATTACAAAAGCCATTAAGAGCAAATTGAATAATGAGGAAAAAGCCCTAAAGGAAATGAAGAGGGACAAAAAACAAAAAAGAATCATGATGACAAAGAAGACAAATCTTAACTTGTAAGTTAAAGGATCCGTCTTACCCTGCCCATAATGAACTTTCTACAAAAAGTGTTCAGGTTAGAGAATTTAGTGAACAAGCTCAAGAAAACTCGTAGTATAGTATAGTTCCTTTGCATTAAGTGGGGCATTCCATTTTTATCTGCACTCACCCTTACAGAAGTGTAGGGGGAATAGCAAAATGGCCTTTCCCAAGGGGACGAACCGAAATAAGGCTCTTCCTTGGGATTTCAGCAGGGGCGGTGCAACCCCCAAAAGGCACTTATGTAGGTAATTCCGAGGAGGTAGAGCAAGAACTTCTGAGGGGCCGGTTTACTCTTCCTTGGGAAGTGCGGCAAAAAATGGAATGACCCAGCTGTGAGAGTTTCTGATGTAATGAATCATGTGATCAAAAAACAAAGCAATGCAATTTATTGGCAGGGTGAGACGGTTCCTTGAAGTGTGCACACAGCTTCTGTAAACCGTTCCTCATCAAGTGACTCTTAAGTTGTGAACATTATTTTTAAATTTCTCTTATTAACATGATTATAATATAATTAACATTATCTAGAATTTAATTTTTCTTTATTATATGGGAAAGATGACAGCAATAAGATCTTTTAACCTGCAATTTTACAACAGCCTACTATTATTCCCATTAATTAGATTTAATTACTTAAGGGATATTATAAGAATTGTTTGCATGGTCGATAATCACTCGATCATATTATTGAGAACGAACAACCAAAGTAAATGTACAGGCAAATATCTTTTGAGATCTTTAAAAATCATTACGTACAAACTGAAAATATAGACATTTCTCAAGTTATCCAGGAAAGAAATCCAGTATCCAATTCAACACATCCAAATTAACTAAACTGCAAACTTTGAGGAAATCATTAGGAAAATTGACTGCGATATGATTTTAATTCATGGCTCTGGCTTATTTCATTACCATGAGAAATGTATGGGCAAAAACATCAAATGAAGCTGGGTAGTGCATTCATGGTCTATCATAACATTTTATTGAAAAATAAGATCAATATAAAAAATATATATCCGGGTAGAATTGAATATATTTCCCAAACTTTGCAGCTTTATAGCCTGCGAGCAAGCACCAAGGGGAGCATGCTTGCTTGCTTTGAACTCTTCTTCCTTTGGTGCTTGCTACACAGGCTAAGGCGGCATTCATTATGTATACTACAGGGGGGGGGGGGGCAGAGGATTTTGAGGCGGGATCCTTGTGATAGTGTAATATATTATTTTAGTAGAAACCCACTCGCATACTATCACGAATCCTGTGATCTGATTGGCTCCGCTACTCACTATCTATCACGTAATAGATAGTGAGTAGCGTAAATGCTAGCCCAAAACTTCCTAAAACCATGAAAATAAATACGTTTTAGCAACAACTCGAAGGTAGTATGCTAGTGGGTTTCTACTAAAACAATTAGACTACTCGTTCTCGTTTGCTATGAGTCAAATAGTCAACTCGATGCTACGCGCCTCGTTAATCGTCAATTACCGACCCCTCCCTGGTAGGTAATTTTAGTTAATGGAGCCTAAAGCGCAGTGCAGTCTAAAGAGCACATTGCAATTTAATGCGCGTACAAGGGTCACGATATTTTACTGTAGCTCGTGCACTTAGTTTCCTGCATGTAGTAATTTCACTGCCTATGTGCCCTCACCTCATTGGTCAGTCGGATAGAAAACTCAAACTTGTAGTCTAATTGTTATGAATAAGCCATATTAAAATGATGTCTATAGAGATATTGCTTGCTAATCATGATCACTGTTCAAGGACTCAATAATTGTCAATTAATAAAAAGTATACTCTAGTTAACTGATGAGTAAAATGTTTGTTAGAAGTCAAAATTGTACGCTGGATAGAAACGTAACGCATAAAATAATGAGTGAGATCAGATTTTGAATGAGAGTTAAATGTATATTCCACATGTGAACAAACTATAGTTCTAAGTCTGTGAACTCAATCTTTAAAAGCTTAGGTAAGTTGACTTGAATGAATGTACATAAAATAAACTAGCACGCTAAAATTGTAGCGTAGAAAAAAATAAGCGTATTGTAATATAATCTGCCTTCTGGATGCCACCTACCGAACAACACGGTATTCTCTGCCGCTGTTTTTTGTTGCTGTGAAGACTTAATGCAGACGATCAGAGAGTGGTCTTGATGGCCGCGGTGAAAGGTTATTTGTAGAGATTTACTTGCCCAAATCAAATCAGCCTGGATACCTCTTATACTCCTAGCCTACCACAAATAAATACCTTTGGTTACCCGACCCTGTCATCAGGGCTCACCTTCTAAACAGGGCAGTAAACAGAACCGTCGTTGCCAGGACGCAACCCTCAACCGGCAACGTCAACAGTAAGCAACCCACTTGGACACAGCCCCCAACCGGCAACATCCAAAGTAACCAACCCACCTGAATACATCCCCAACGGGCAACGTCAAAAGTAACCAACCCACCAGGACACAACCCCCAACCGGCAACGTCAAAAGTGACCAAACCACCAGGACACAACCCCCAACCATCAAGGGTGCAAGGTAAGGAGGGAGCAACTCCAGTAACCATCATTCTCTGGGGAGACAGAACAACATCCAACATTGATTTCTTAGACGGCAAAAACGTTTCAACTCATGTACTTTTCCATAGCAGGATATAAAAGCATTCCATCCAGAAATACTCTGCAGAAACACAGAAACACAAAGTTTTTTAGCTTTGGAGGAAAAGTAAACTGTTTCTCAACAAAGTTACTAGTTTCGCAGTGTTTTTATTCACCGTTGCTAGTCCAAGGAGCAACGTGCGCGTATCCTACCCCCGCTTGGGAATTTTTGTTATCACCCGAACTCCGGGTGACACGTGACCAGACCATTCCAGGGTCCTTTTCCTCTGTCCCCTGGGGGGAGGTGAGGGAAGGACCCTGGCGCGCGAGGATGGGATATTCACTGGTTTGCGTCGCGTGCGTGCCTCGGTGTCAATCGCAGACGTTTCTCCGCAATGTTGTAATAATTTCATATTTTATCCAACTGATTTCATGAATTCATTATGTATTATATATTATGGGACATATTATAGCGGAGCTCCTGCGCGGGCCGAAGGCCCGCGCAAGCGGAGCACCATACCTAAGGGAAAAACGTATAGTATACTATCGAGTTGATTTTTGAACGTCACGGGCATTATGGATCATTTTGATGACGTCATTGATGACGTAAGGGCACGTGACTTTGGTGTAGAGTTCCTCTTATGGTCTTTGAAACTTTGTCCAAGTTTGGCTTCAATAGAAGCTTCCCTTCGGGAGATATGATTTTTTCTTTATTTTTCTGGTATTAAACCTATAGCGTACGCCGTCCGTCCGTCCGTCCGTCCGTCGTCCGTCCGTCCGTCCGTCCGTCCGTGTACACATGGGAACCCTGTGGTATGCAAAGAAAAAATTATATCTCCTCAAGGGAACACGCTAAGACAACCATACTTGGAATATTTTGTCTATGCCACAAGGGGGGTGCTGTAACACGGACACGTGATGTGACGTCATCGATGACGTCATCTATGCTTGAAAAATCAATATCTCGTGAAGGGAAGACTCTAAAGCAACCAAACTTGGGTAGTGTAGTCTAGGCCACCAGATGAGCAAAATGAGGTGGTCACGTGATATGACGTCATCGATGACGTCATTTATGCTTGAAAAATCAATATCTCGTGAAGGGAAGACTCTAAAGCAACCAAACTTGGGTAATGTAATCCAGTTCACCAGATGAGCGAAATGAAGTGGTCACGTGATATGACGTCATCGATGACGTCATCTATGCTTGAAAAATCAATATCTCGTGAAGGGACGACTCTAAACCAACCAAACTTGGGTAATGTAATCCAGTTCACCAGATGAGCGAAATGAAGTGGTCACGTGATGTGACGTCATCGATGACGTCATCTGTGCTTGAAAAATCAATATCTCGTGAAGGGAAGACTCTAAGACAGCAAAACTTGGGTAGTGTAGTCTAGGCCACCAGATGAGCAAAATGAGGTGATCACGTGATATGACGTCATCGATGACGTCATTTGTGCTTAAAAAATCATATCTCGTGAAGGGAAGACTCTAAAGTAACCAAACTTGGGTAATGTAATCCAGGTCACCAGATGAGCGAAATGAAGTGGTCACGTGATGTGACGTCATCGATGACGTCATCTATGCTTGAAAAATTAATATCTCGTGAAGGGAATACTCTAAAACAACCAAACTTTGGTAGTGTAGTCTAGGTCATTAGATGAGCGAAATGAAGTGGTCACGTGATATGACGTCATCGATGATGTCATTTATGCTTGAAAAATTATTATCTCGTGAAGGGAAGACTCTAAAGTAACCATGTAAACCATGTACACATGGGAATCCCTTTCATTCACACAGAAAATTTTATAACCAGGAGCTCCGCTTTTAGCCAGTGGCTAAATCTATATATTAGGACATGTAATTTGTATTATAGGACATGTCTAAGCCATTATTTTCTATAACTATCGAAACGATCTTTTTTTTATAGGAATAGATATCGAGTTTAAAGTTTATTATAGTGTTGGACACAGAATGTTGTTGACATCGAGCAGCCAGGTATGTCTTGTTTTCGAAGCTTTTTATGTTAAATTGTCTTGCCCGGCAAGGAGTAGCACAAGGAGCTCCCCACCTGCTACAAAAAACCGGCTCTGGTCACTCAAATTCGATGTTTCCCTCTCCCACACAAGGAATTCCAGCCGTACATCTCTTCGCAAACGAATCTTGAGCTGAGCCCACAGTGAATCTGCTAATCTGCTAATATTTCGCATGCGCATTCAGACAAAATAACCCCCCTCCCCATAGTCAAAGTCTAAAGTTGCAGTTCTGTTTTAAATGTCACGGGGCAGACGGAGTTTTACAATTATATTTTCGCTGATCGGAGAAACGAGAAAGCTGAAAACTTCAACTAATCTTGATGAACATCTGACTTTTGCATACAGCACAATGATAAAGCTTTGTATTTTCCCGGGGTTACGTTTTAGGCTCTGTAAATGTGGTTCTGGAATATTCAGCGATTTATGTACAACCTGAATGTGACCAGACTAATCTGGATGAGAAAGTGAAGGAATGGAGACGATGATGTTATGGGCTCAACCAAGCAATCACTGTTATTTGTACACTTGACTGCCTGTCAGAAAAAGCTCCTGGCAACGTATTGTAATATAATCGGCCTTCTGGATGCCACCTACCGAACAACACGGTATTCTCTGCCGCTGTTTTTTTGTTGCTGTGAAGACTAATGCAGACGATCAGAGAGTGGTCTTGATGGCCGCGGTGAAAGGTTATTTCTAGAGATTTACTTGCCCAAATCAAATCAGCCTGGATACCTCTTATACTCCTAGCCTACCACAAATAAATACCTTTGGTTACCCGACCCAGTCATCAGGGCCCAACCTTCTAAACAGGGCAGTAAACAGAACCGTCGTTGCCAGGACGCAACCCTCAACCGGCAACATCAACAGTAAGCAACCCACTTGGACACAGCCCCCAACCGGCAACATCCAAAGTAACCAACCCACCTGAATACATCCCCCAACGGGCAACGTCAAAAGTAACCAACCCACCAGGACACAACCCCCAACCGGCAACGTCAAAAGTGACCAACCCACCAGGACACAACCCCCAACCATCAAGGGTGCAAGGTAAGGAGGGGCAACTCCAGTAACCATCATTCTCTAGGGAGACAGAACAACATCCAACATTGAATTGAGTAACACATGCCCAATATACAATTGCCTGATGATACTGTATGTGCTTGTTAGATCTTGAAATATTCAACTGACAAGTCTTGGACATTTCCAAACAGTCATGAGCTTTCTTGATGATAGGTTGTTTGCAGATGACAAGCTGTGTGTTCTTCCTCCTTACGTTAACCAAAAAGAGGAATCATGTGGAAATGAAGCTGACCAATTTATCCAACACTTGGAACCTTTCCTTTCTCAAAGCTATACGCAACTGAAACCGGTCTTGCATATACATAGCTATCATGGCTTCAACGAAGCGCCGCGGCCATGATTTACACTTGACAATTGACCGATCCCGCTTCATTCTTCTACTCCCTAGTTACTGTTGCTACGTCGGACAAGCCAATTTACTTTGGCACAGAGCATGGACAATACACCGATTGCAGGAAAGTGTTAGAAGTTTGCTTATATAGTATATGGGTACTATATTTTCAGCACGAAAAGCTGAAGAACTCATTAAAAATCTTCGAATTTCGAGTTTGTTATAGACTTCCATCTTACATCCCGCTCGCATGCGTAAGACGGTTCTCTATGCTCTGAGAACATCTACGTTCAACCACTTCAAACTTCTTTCTCTGTCATTGAAACATAATACCGCTACCGCTATTTACAACAAAACTTATTACGTATAGAAGTAATGTTTACAACATGAGTAGCCGTGTTGTATCAGATTTACAACACGAGCGCGCAGCGCGAGTGATGTAGATCTAATACAACACGGCTACTCATGTTGTAAACTACTTAAAAAATTCATCGCTTCTAATGTCCGCTGTTTTAAAAATCTTGGCAGAGAAACTTCAAGATATGTTTCATGAAAGTTGCTATGCAAATTAGTTATGACCACTAGTGGTTGGGTCGAGTTATGTCGGAGTAAAGACGTGTGGTGTTGAGCTCTCTTGCCCAAATTTGAAAAAAATCCTGCACCTTAAATGTTTGCAAAAAGGAAACAGCGCCAAACGAGTAGCTCTACCTCCTCTACTACTAGTAATACTAGTCCTGTTACCAGACGTCAAAAAGACGAAGAAGAGGTTTTGAAGAGTTTGAAGAAGTTGGTATCGGTTCGGAAAACGACGTGGTTTTAACGGCTCTTGAAATGGCGGCAGACTTAGCGTCACAGAGCAAACAGGATCTTATTCTTGAGAAATTGAATGCTCTCGAAGGGATATCGAAGGACATAAAGGGTTTGCACGGTGCGGTAGCTGAAATTAATAAGTCAATTATCAAGCTGGAGACCAAGTTCCACAAGTTGGAGTTCGAACTAAAGGAGAACGTGAAAGTTACTCAAGAACTGAAAGCTAGTGTTGACTTTGCACACCATGAAGTCGAGGAGCGAAGGCGGGAGCTAGAGCGGATGGAATCAGATACCGCAGCCAAGTTCGAAAATTTAAGGTTGCAAATTCTAAGGCAAGAGATTTACAGCAGACGCAAGAACATTCGCTTTTATGGCATCCCGGAACAGCATGGGGAAGACACAAAGGAGGCTCTTTATTCGTTTCTTGAGACCCATGTCGGAATAGAAGACCCGCGGTCGATTGTTTTCCAGAGAGTCCACAGAGTTGGGAAGTCTCAGGGTGAAAAACCAAGGACCCTTCTCGCTCGTTTTCTACGTTATGAAGATCGAGAAATGGTAATGTCTCGACGCACTCAATTCGGGGCGGACTCCCTGTTTGGTATGAGCCAAGATTTACCGCGAGAGGTTTCACGTGTTAGGAGGCTGTTGACTCCTAAACTAATGGAGGCGCGGGCTCAAGGGCACCAGGCGAAATTCAGTAACAAAGAGCCGTACAAGTTGCTTATTGACGGAGTAGAGTACAAAGAATAGCCTCTACTAAGTGTGAGTTGTTTCTTTCATCTTGCAATTTCATAACGGTGTACATGCAGTTTAATAATTTTAATGAACTTTTTGGGCGAGACTCCCGTCATGCGTAGCGATAATGGCCATTTCACGCCTGCTACGTTTGTATTTGTATGTGTAATGAATCAATTTCTTTTGTTTTTCTATTTTTGTGTTACTAGGAGGCGGTACCCTTTCACTGACAACATTCCAAGCTCTATTTTAGATGGCGGTTAACCTTAATTTTAAAATTCTCTCGCTTAATGTTCGAGGCATTCGCACTTTCGAAAAAAGAGCATCTATTCTCAATTGGCTAAGTAAGCAGAACGCAGATATTTGTTTCTTACAAGAGACGAATAGTAGCAAGGAAATTGAGCAAAGATGGCGGTCAGAGTGGCGTGGGCAGATATTTTTTGCACATGGCTCGTCTAAAAATAAGGGAGTAGCTGTTCTCATCAAGGATGCTTTAGATTTTCAATTGTGAGGCGTTCAAGCTGATGATGAAGGTAGGATTTTACTTGTAGAAGCTTTTATTCAGGGTGAAAATTTTCTTTTGGTTAATGTTTATGCTCCGTATAAGAACACTAAGCAACGCCCCTTTTTCAGTCGCTTGTCAAAATTAATTGAATCAAAGTCGAATGAATCTGACTTAGAACTCAAAGTGTTAATGGCTGGAGATTTTAACAGTTGCCTACAGCCCTCGTTAGATTGTGATCCACATCCTGTTTTTAAGGACTCTGTGGAAATTTTAAATGATTTACCCTCCATATATCAATGAGATCACTGTCTGCAAGTAAGAAATCCTGATTTACGGCGCTATACCTGGAGACAAAAGAAACCTCTCGTCCAACGTAGATTGGATTATATTTTTATGAATGATTCTCTGCAGGATGACATTGTCAGCGCAGATATTTTAACCGCAATAAGAACTGATCATAGTGCAGTCACACTTGAAATTAACAGTTTAAGTGACCAGCCTCGGGGCCGTAATTTTTGGAAATTAAATACTAGTCTGTTAGAGGACAAAGAATACGTCACCATGATAAAAGAATACGTCACTTTGAGCTATCCTTTGCCCATGATCCCGAATAACTTGGGACTACACGAAGTATAAAGTTCGTCAACATGGCATTCAATACAGCAAACATAAGGCGCGCGATCGTAGGAATAAAATGACGATAGTTCGTTCCCCGTTTTGGAAAGGCAGTCGTGTTCCTTTTTAGATTCCAATAAAATTCCAAAACTCACTAGTGTGATGCGAGATTCCTGTGAAGGTGAAATAAAGGTTCACGAGTGTACGGAAGTTTTAACCACCTTCAAAAAAAATAAAACTCCAGGTAACGATGGTCTGCCTATTGAATTTTATAGAACCTTTTGGTCCGAACTGGGCGATCTTTTCATTGAATCTATTAATTTTTCGTACAAGCACGGAGAATTGTCTACGTCACAGAAACAGGCAATAATTACCCTCATTGAAAAAAAGGACAAAGACCGACGATGGCTAAAGAATTGGCGACCTATTTCTCTTTTAAACGTTGATTTAAAAATTGCTTCAAAAATTATTGCAAAACGTTTAGAAAAGGTGCTTCCAACTATTATTCATCATGATCAAAACGCCTCATTCATCATGATCAAAACTTGTAAAAGGCCGCACCATATTTGATGCTGTGCGAACAATAGACGATATTATGGATTACACTAAAACACAAAATGTAGCAGGTATCCTGACAGCAGTTGACTTTGAAAAGGCCTTTGATTCGGTAAATAGAAGTTTCTTATTTAGCGCACTTCAAGCGTTCGGCTTTGGCGAATCGTTGATTGGTTGGGTTAAAACTTTCAGTAATAATATTAGCAGTTGTGTAATGAATAACGGCTTTGCCACTCCGTATTTTCCCTTGAAATTAGGCGTCCGCCAAGGCGACCCAATCTCCTCTCTTCTCTTTATTATGGTTATTGAAATCTTGGCTATACATATTCGGAATGATCCTCTTATTGAAGGGATCAAAATAGGAAGTTCAGAGGTAAAACCAGTCATATTTGCTGACGACATGACGGTCTTTGTTAGAAATAAGAGGTCTTATCTGCACATGTTAGAAGTCATTAAACGTTTTGGTCTTTATTCTGGTATGCGTGTAAACCAAGAAAAACAGAGTTTTTAACTCTTGGTGCGATGAAAATCACTCCTGAAGAGCTCCAGTTAAAAGAAATAAGCTCTTCAATCAAAATTCTTGGACTTTATTTTTGTCATAATCGTTCATCTTTCTATAAACTGAATTTTGATTCGATAGCTAAAGACCTTAAAGAACAATTAAGAGCTTGGGGTTGGCGATCTTTAACTTTAATTGGTAGAATTCAAATCGTTAAATCTATTGCAATCCCTAAGCTTCTTTATAGAATGTCCATGGTTTCGTATCACAAAGATTTTCTTAAAAATATTAACTCTTTACTGTATTCTTTTGTTTGGAAAGGGCGTCGGGACAAAATCAAACGAGTATCACTAGTTAATTCGATAGATAAAGGTGGACAAGAAAACAGCCCGTCACTTCGTGAAGCTGGAAGACTCAACCTGAGTTCCCCCTTCCATAAACTGCTACTAATGACCTCGCTTCAAGAAAGACCCCCTGCCGCATGCCGAAATAAATGAAGTGAGCCACAGAGCCTTTTTTGTATGTTTTGCACTGGTCTCCCTGATTTTGGTGCAGAAAATGACGCACGTGTGTCGTGTGAGTCAGTACGGGCTGTCTAAGTCCGGAGAACCCGCTAAAATTGATAAGGCAAGCCTATTACACAGAAAAACTATTTGACTTCGGAATTGTTTGTATGCTTATTATATCTCAGTTAGGGAAGAGAAGAAACAGGTAAAGTAAAATTGTTCTAAGACATTTTTAGTTTATCATAAGTTTTTTTTAGAGAATTTCATTCATGGCTTAGCGTGCGCTCTGTAGGCAGTGGCAGTGGTGTAAGTTTGTTCAAACTTGAATGAAAATTTTTCTCAGCTCAAATCTTTCGAATTAAAATTATCCCTGCACATAATAGTAAGTAATCTGTAATAGAACCATTTAGTTTTGAATGTCTATGGTGCTTTCGGCTGAGGGAAATGAGTTTTTTTTGTTTATGTGGGAGATTTCAACATGGCCGCGATGGCGGCTTTGTCCCTCGCTGAAGAAATCGCTTGAATTAGAACTTAGGCCAAAGGTTAATCTTTTCCAACAAAAACACGCCCACTTGAGAGATTTCCTTCTTCTCTTCCGGTGTGTGTCCTTCGTTTTGCGATACAGTGTAAGGATTTACACTTTGAGAATATTATTCATGGATTTGCTTTGTGTAAAATAGTCACTCATTTCGCCTTCAGGCGATCAGGATAGCAAGGCCCTGGTGTACGTTTGTTCAAGCTGAATGAGATTTTTTCTCAGCTTAAAGCTTTCGAATAAGAATTATCCCTGCACATTCCTGACAGTAATCTGTGACAGAACCATTTAGGTCTGAATGACCATGTGCGAACTGAGTTCTTTTTTTCGTTTCTGTGGGAGATTTCAAAATGGCGGCGATGGCAGCTTTGTCGCTCGCATAATGTGCATTAAGAAATATCTCAATGTAAACCCTGCAGGCTGGAAGATTTTTCTGGATTATTACTTGCTTGGTGTTGGTGGCAAATTAATTTTTTAATGGAGGGAAGAGATGCTTCTCCTCTGTCTTGTTTTGTCGCTTGTATATAATAGTTTGTTAATTGTTTGTTCGTTTCTTTGTAGGTGTGTAAGTTAATATATTATGAAATTGAATAAAAATGTTTAAAAAAAAACTAGTGGTTGTATCAGAATTACAACACGCTACGGTCCCGAGAATCATATTGTGTTTCTATTGTGTTGTTCTTATTAATTATTCATGAATTTTTTAAGGACTTTCAAAAGCGCTTTGCCCTATACTGTTCACACAAATACAGTGGCTTCCAATGAGCAGAAGCGAACAACACTTGTTTCATTCCGAACAGGGAAATAACTGACAGACATTTTTAGTCTGCACCAAAATTCCCGCCAGAGAATATCGGCACTAAACATATCACTGAGAAGAAAGTGTGGACTTTGCAACATTATTATAAACCAAGCGGCGAGCCTGAAGCGTTTTTAAAATTGAAATTTAAAGAAAACACAGTAACGTAACGAAAACACCAGGAAAGCTTGACGATTTCTCTCATAGTTTTTATTTACTTTTCCATAAAAGGCACATGCTCAGTTGTAATGAAATGTCCCATGTGTGCTTATGAGCATTAGCCCTAGTAAGCGGAGAAAGAGAAAAAATATCTGACCCGAGAGGGATTCGAACCCACGACCTCCGGAATTGTACGTCCGATGGTCTACCAGCAGAGCTATCAGGTCAGACTGGGAGCAGGTCGGGGTATATTAGATGTTATGGTCGCGGTAATAGAACGTTTTACCGTAACTTGGGTTTGTATGCTAATGAGTTTGCAAAATGCTAATCAACTGGTTTGTCAGAGGTCTGTAGTACAAGGAATCCACCTAAAAACTTTTTTCTAAAACTCTAGAAAAATGCGTTAGACTTTCGTTTTGTAGTCTTCGCAGTGATTTGTTGTCATTTTGGTTATGCTTCCTGTTTTTAGTCCTATGCATGAACTGAAGACGCGGCAATCCAAGCTCTGCCAAGCGTTAAAGCTCAAAAATTGCTTTCTCTTGCTCAAAGAAATTGTCATACACCCATTTACTAGTAAAATGCAGGATACGGTTACGTAGTCTTTAATCAGTTTGTCAGGCCTAATGTATTTCTTTTTGTCCGCAAATTACATGATCAGTTGTGATAACTTTGCGTCCACTACTTAGGCTTCCGAACGGCGAGGGTAATTTTGAATTTGCTTTCGACACAAGCAATTCTGTACTGAGTCGATTTCTATCCTTTCCACGAATATTCGTCATTTTAGATTTCTTGCTTTAGGAACACGGTGATCTACGTGCTGTGAAGCTGCAAGAGCACGAAAACGCTCGGGACTATGCTTGGGGCATTTGTTTTATACCGTGCATGCCCTATTCTAAGACTGCCGCAGTGATAACAAATTTGAAAATAAACGAGTTTGTTTGAATTGTTATCTACCTTTATCTAAGAAGCATGTCTGATTATAGCATATTTTCTTTTGATCCTTGTTTTTTCCACTTTTTAAACTGCTTGTAGCCTCATCTTTGGCGGGCATCCATGAATCCAGAAAACAAAAATCCGTGAAAAAATCTAAGACGCGCGTTACAGGTTTAATTTAGGGACCCGGGTCCCAATTGTGCTAATTGTTTGAAAAATATATCCAAGGTTCGTACACTCAGAAATTGGAGAAAAAATCCAGGAGCTTTAAGAGTCGTTGTCTGTAAGGATCGAGCAAAGTTGGAAATCGGCCCAAAAATCAAAATTCTGAAACTCTGTCTGAATAAACCTTACTATGTGTCCCATTCATCGGTATAATTTATTTTCTCCAGATCTCTTTATTCTCTCTTGGAGACGCCTTTTCGTTACGGGGGTAATTTTGGCTGAGAAAAACGAAATAAAAGGCAAATTTGAAAAGTCTATAAAATAATGCAGAAAAACGAGAAGCTAACGAAACTTGCTCCAGATGTTAACTGTCTATGAATATATATATTTCATTGAAATTAAAAGTGTTTTTCATTTTGCGAAATTCCCTAAAAGATCGCCTATTTTTCCTTGTACTTCAGCTATCAGCGAGTATGGTCGATTTAACAAAATATATCTCGAGTAGTGGGTGCATATTGGGTGATTTATTTATATCAATCAAAAGTGCTTACATTGGGGAAGTGTTTGGTGTGTTCACTTTGGTGGGCCGGGTTTTTTTCGATTTGACACAAAGCGCCTCAAACATACCCCAAATAGACTTTTCTTGGTCAGATCACTGGGCGTTACTGAAGGGAGACTGGGAGCGAGTTACAAAATATTTCTGATTATCTCACAAAAACTTTTCATTTTAAATGAGGATAAAATATCATTTTGACTAGGTTAAAACTCCGTCACCGTGCATCCTGTAGCCCATGCGCAGCGCCTCGTGGTCAGCGGTGCATCGCTAAGATCAGGCGCCTTGCTTACATGTTGCATGTGCTTGCTCACTGGATCGTGCGATCTTGCAGGTTGCTTGCTTGTTTTCTAAGCGTTTGAGTTTAATATTTGGAGCGCTTCATGATGCCTCGCACAACTACAAATAGTCTGCAAGCTGGTTTCATGTTCGAGGATGCGGAAAATCACAGTAGCGTTGCCTCATCGTCGATTTCGGCGCCGGAATCGCCTCACGTTGGCTCTTCGACGACTTCAGCGCCTACGTCGAGTGCTTCCTTTCACTCTGCGACTTACTCGCCCTCAGTTGCTCCCAGCGGTCCTGTTGCCTCCGCTGGCCCTTCTAGTGGTCTCCAGCCTTCATCAGAGCTCATGGCGTGGATCAATTCGGCGGTTCAGACAGCATTACAGGCCCAAATTCCATCGTTCACGGCGCAACTCTCGAGTTCTCATTCGCCTAGTGTGCATCAGCCGACATCTACTGCCTCCAGCGCCGCAGCCGCTATGGCAAATGTCCCTCCTCTGGCTCCTACTGGGCGTACAGGTTTGATTTCTTCGGCTCAAGGTAGGCCTGTGATTCCTAGTTTTGTGAATACTTATTCTTCACCCGCTGTGGCAAGTTATACATTTCCCGGAACGTTTTCCTCTGGTCTAGCGTTGGATTCGACGACTTTACGAGCCGGCGCTACGCCGGGGGCGCTCGAGCAAAGTTTTGTGATAGGCCCTGGGTTTTCTCCGGTTCCTGCCAAAACCGTTTCGCAAATCTTGCAAGGCAAATTTGTTGACTTGTCTGAGCTTTTACCGGCCAACTTGGAGCAGGATTCAGATTTTGAATCAAGTCAATTGTTGTACGAGGGCAAAGTTATTTTGTCAGCGCCCAAGAAGAAGCGAAGAGAAATCAGCGATATTGTATCATGGATGGAGGCGTTTTCCATTTATTGCCTGGTTCTCGCAGCCTCCTTTCCCCATCGATGGCGCGATTGGATGTTGTATAAAATGTTCATCTTGCGTGTCTATCAGCGCTTTAGCACCCCAGTGTGGCGAAAGTATGACGAGGCTTATCGCAAAAACGCAGCTGCTACGCGTCGCTCTGATTGGTCAGTCATGGACTCGGAACTATTTAACTTCCATGCTGCAGGCGCACCCGCCAAGATTTCTGACAACGCGGAGCCCCGCGGCTCACAAGCATCCACAATTTTCTGCATCTCTTGGAATAATGGGAGGTGCAAGGCCCCATCAACTGCTTGCAAATTCGCTCACAAGTGCTCGGACTGCCAGGGCTTTCACCGTCTAAGGGACTGCGCTAGCACTAGGTCATCTGGGAAAGATAGGCGACAGTCAGATTATCACATGGACGAAGAGTCTAGCTCTCACAGTCGCGATCCAAAGCGATCAAGGCACAAGTAGGCCGCAGGACTGTAGACTTATCATTTCGTTATTATTAGTTGTTGCTGTTGGCTGTTAGCCCCTTTCTCATCTCAGTTTTTGATAGTTCGGGAGTTGTTTTGTTGTTGTTGTTTTTGGCATTGTCCATCGGCTGTATGAACCATGTTAAGGAACTTGAAACTATTGGCAAAAAAAAAAAAAAACAATTGTGATTCCCATCCTCATGTGTAATTTTGATGAAGGATGGGAATGAAGAATATATCTGGTACCGGTGTTAATGTTGTTGTTGTTCTTTTTATATCTCCTTCCTTAGCCTGTCCACCTCCTGCAGTGGTTACCCCGCTACGTGTGGATCAGTTTGCGACTGAACTTAATAGTCACCCACACCGGGGTGAGGTGGAATTTGTCCTTGCTGGGATCCAAAATGGGTTCAGGATTGGTTTCTCGCGCTCCTCTAGGTTGAAGTCTGCCCGGCGAAATAAGACCTCTGCTTACCAGCACCCTCGGGTTATAGACAAGTATTGGGTACAGAAGTTGCTCTTGGGAGGGTATCGGGTCCTTTTCGGTCTCCGCCCATTCCCAATCTGCATATCAGTGGCTTTGGGGTCATTCCTAAATCCAATCAACCAGGAAAGTGGCGTCTCATCCTGGACCTTTCTGCCCCTTATGGGCTAAGCGTCAATGAAGGCATAGATCCTGCATCATGCTCACTTCAGTATGTGCGTATGGACCAGATCATTACCATGGTGGCATGATTGGGCCCTGGAGCTCTCATGGCAAAATTTGACGTGGAGGCAGCTTACCGAAATATTGCAGTTCACCCTGATGACAGGTTCTTACTGGGGATGCGGTGGAGGAATAAATATTATGTGGACCTCGCCCTCCCCTTCGGGTTAAGATCTGCCCCATTCATCTTCAATTCAGTGGCTAGGATGGTTGAATGGATTTTGAAAAATAATTATGGAATTCTAGATTTAGAGCACTACCTGGATGACTTTATTTTGGTAGGTCCTGCTAGCTCCTCCATGACCTCTCGTCACTTGAAGATAGCTCAGGAGGTGTGCTCCAAGTTAGGGTTGCCCCTTCACCCAGACAAATGCGAAGGCCCAACTTCTAAGTTGGTTATCCTGGGCATCGAGCTCGACTCAGAAGAACAGACTGCTAGTCTTCCAACTCATAAGCTGATTGCCTTGATTAACTTAATTAATAAGTGGGTCCACAAATCGTGGTGTCGTAAGAGGGAGTTGGAGTCTCTCATTGGGCATCTTCATCATGCCGCTAAAGTTGTTTGGCCAGGCAGGGCCTTCATTCGCCGAATGATTGACCTCCTATCCTGCTTCCGAAAGAAGCGCCATCCGATTCGTCTAAATTCAGAGTTTCGGGCAGATCTATGTTGGTGGCACCAATTTTTGCAGGATTGGAATGGAGTTTGCTTCTGGCTGTTCCCGGGTTTATCGCCTGAAGCAGATGTTGTGGTTACCTCAGATGCTTCAGGGTCGTTGGGCTATGGGGCTTTTATGGGTCAGTGGTGGTTCAGTGGTGCCTGGCTTCCGGCTCAGTCTCCCTTATCGATCGCATACAAAGAAATGTTCCCTGTTGCCATTGCTGGTTCGGTCTGGGGTCCACAGTGGTGTAGACGGCATGTCCAGTTTCGTTCTGACAATGAAGCTGTTGTAGCAATTCTAAATTCGCGAACATCAAAGATCCCTGTTATCATGGCGTTAGTGCGGCATTTGCTCCAATCTGCAGCTCGCTTCGGTTTCACCTTCTCAGCGATTCATATCCCTGGGGTTCACAACTCCATCGCTGATGCCATCTCTCGTTTTCATTGGCAGGAGTTCCATCGATTGGCCCCTTCTGCTCTACTTCGCCCTACTACAGTGCCTCCTTGGCTTCTCCAGCAGTTGATACCCAATCTTTAGCCTCCCGTTGCCAGTTCTACCTCTCCGAAGGCCTCGCTCCCTCTACTCGCTGTTCATACCTGTCTGCCCAGAAAAGATTTGTTGATTTTTGTGTTCAGTTGGGCAAAATTCATCCATCAGGCTCTCCCTGTCCCGTGGATGAGTGGACGTTGTGTTTATTTGCCTCGCATCTGGCTGACTCTATTCAGGCTTCATCCATCAAAGTCTATCTTTCGGCCGTGAGAGCCTTGCATATTGATCAAGGCTATCCAGATCCACTCGTAAACTGCTTGCAGCTCCAGCGAGTAGTTCGAGGAATAAAACGATCAAAAGGTGTTCTTCGCAGAGAACGCCTCCCTATAACATGTGAGATTTTGAAAGTTATCCATGGAGCTCTGGACCTCAGTAATCAGGATCATGTAATGTTTTGGGCTGCTTGCACAGTTGGATATTTTGGATTTTTACGGGCATCTGAATTTACAGTGGATAATTTGAGTTGTTTCTCTACGGAAATTCATCTCACGCTTGCTGACATTGCTTTTGATTCAGCCTCCAACCCTTCTTGCTTGCGGCTTCACATTAAGGCCTCCAAAACAGACCCTTTTCGCAAGGGATGCTTCATTCATATAGGAAAAGGGCATGCCCCCCGGTGTGCTGTTGAGTCTTTGTTAGCATACCTTGTTTATCGTGGCGATGCTGGTGGTCCCTTGTTTCTCTTCCAAGATGGCCGTCCCTTGTCAAGAGCACTCGTCACATCTTGGCTTCGTCAAATTCTTGCTGAGGCGGGTGTTTCTGGAAATTTTTCAAGCCATAGCTTTCGGATTGGCGCTGCCACTACAGCCGCTCAGAATGGCCTTCCAGATCATCTTATCCAGACACTTGGTCCAGTAATGCCTATCTATCCTACATTCACACCCCAGTCTCGGTTTTGGCTGGTGCGTCAGTGCGGTTGGCTTAGTTTGGTGAGTACAGGGCCGCATACGTGGGTGCTTGGAGTTGTTTGGTGTTGGAGGTCCCATGGTTTCTGGCCACAGTCCCTCCTTTTCAAGCACCCTCGAGAGGTTTGGGGTAGACTGTGGTCAGGTTACCATGGTTGCCTCCTGGGGGCCATGCTCAGCAGGTGGCGTTGAGCATCCCCTACATGCACCTAGGCCACTCCTCATCAGGTGGCGATGAGTTTTAAATGAGGATAAAATATCATTTTGACTAGGTTAAAACTCCGTCACCGTGCATCCTGTAGCCCATGCGCAGCGCCTCGTGGTCAGCGGTGCATCGCTAAGATCAGGCGCCTTGCTTACATGTTGCATGTGCTTGCTCACTGGATCGTGCGATCTTGCAGGTTGCTTGCTTGTTTTCTAAGCGTTCCCACCCCCCACAACCCCTGTCTGGTTTCAGGGTCCCAAAGGTAAGTAGTTCTCCACTGAGTTCCTCAGTGTGACAGGTGCGGGGTAGACTGTGGTCACGTTACCATGGTTGCCTCCTGGGGGCCATGCTCAGCAGGTGGCGTTGAGCATCCCCTACATGCACCTAGGCCACTCCTCATCAGGTGGCGATGAGTTTTAACCACAATAAACCAAGATTGAGTACTAATATTTTTTTCCTTATGTCTTCAAAATTTCCAGAAATTAGTTTTACAAAACAATCAGCTCAATTTCTATAGACAACCCCACGAAATATCGTGTTCCTTTTTGTCGTGGATTGTTTCATTTGACCGTGCTCAACGTTTTCTTCCTCAAAGCAAGTTCTTAAAATGGAAAGTGTTTATTTAACAATACAACTTAAAGTTAAAACCATCCAAGCGACCCGCATCACGGCACTGTACTCTTTGCATAGAGTGAGGAAATATTATTTTTCCTTCTTGATCAACTAGAAACGGTATTGGTTCTTAGCTAAGTGAATCGAACAGGTAACAAAGCAAATCTTGATATGCGGTCTGCCATTGAAACCTTATTTTCACGTGAATTTTCAAATACACAGCCCCGCAGATGGACGTGTTGTTTACTTTGCTAATTACATGCGTTGGAAATCTTTGAGAGACAAATTCCATCAAAATATTGTCTCATTCGACGTAAAATCCAAATGACAACTGCGCCACGGTCCCTGGAATATATCTTAGTGCAATAATTCGGCCAGGAATTTATTGTCCTCTGTAAATGTATTGGACAAATGCTTTATTTGAAGTAACTTTAAACATGAGTTATCTATTTGTCGAGAGTGAAACTCGCCTTGCCGGCCGGGCCGACCTGTCAATCACATTGTATTGGAAGTTTGCAAGCAAGACGTGTGTAGCCCTTCAACCCTTCAAGTGCTTCAATGCATCTGTTGTGGCCTTCCTAGCTGCAGCTAATGCAATTTGAAGAGGAAATTATTTTCGATAATGGAGCAATGTGGCATTGGAAAGCTTACGAGGGCAGATTGCGGTTTTGTTACGGTAAAAAATGCCGAGATAACTGAGTATCTAGCGCTAAGTGATTGCCAGCGAGACATCACAGGCCACCTAGAAATGTTCAAGTTGAGTGGAGACATGTCCCTTGAGAAAGAGTTAATTTTAGTGAGAGCAGGTAATAGAATTTTCACTCATTATTTCATATTCACGATCTCTAACTGGGTGAGATATTTTAGTTAGGAGTATTCGACCGGAGCGCTGTTATGAACTTTCGCGTTTGTCCAAAACACCGGAATTCTATGGGAATCAAATGGAGAAGGCGGACAAAACTTTGCCAGATCCCAGAGACGATTGCAGCGCACCGCTCGAAGAAAAACACAGGCGATCGCGCCATCAAGAAGACGCTTTGCAGGGAAATCTTTCAGAGGACAGAACTACTTATACCTATAGGATCAGGTATGCATTAGAAATCCATGTCTAGTTGTACCCAGGCGTGGTTAATCGAACACAATCGAATTCGCACAGATTCTATGAATCGGACATAATTTAATACCATAGGCGGCGCGGGACCATATAAAGTTAAAGTTGGGGGGGGGCCATATAAAGTTAGGGGGGAGGGGCGGCCGCGCGGGACCATATAAAGTGTGTGTGGGGGGGGGGGGGGCTCATTGGTAAGGATGTATGGGAAGAGCGATTGAATTCAAAGATTGAAATGCTTTTGTACTAAATCACAATGACTGCGTTTCACGTTGTTGAATGAATGAATGAATGAATAAACTTTATTTACCGAGGGTGGCATTAAATATTGTGATAATTGATAATTTAAGTGATAATTAACATATGGAAACGCCGGATGTTTATCATCGTGCCCTCAAAAAAGCCCTCTTACAAGAATCTTTTTAAATATTTATACAGCAATTTGTCGAAGTGTCGCGAAAAACTGAGCCAAAGGCTCGAGGGACAAGAGAAGCACACAGAACAGGTATGACATTCATCTGTACGGGGGTTGGTACTTGATTTTTAAAATTTAGGGTACGTTCAAATGTGTTTGAAAATACACATATCTAAGAAAATAACTTGTTTGTACGATGGGTTTGCCTAAACCCTTCAGTTAAGATTATACCCATTCTTAATTAAATCATCACGTGACGTAATCCCATTACTTAATACGAAAAATTTAATTAATGACATGTTTTCAAAACGTCTGAGCGCTAAATGTGAGTTTCCCCAAACTATTTTGTCATAAACAGATTTAAGACATGAATATCTAAAAAAATTGTCACCTTTTATTTTCAGGGGACTGGGGCGAGTAACTAATAGTCTATGTTTATGGAAGAATAGATTGAGTCCTAATTTTCCAGAGCATTTTTGCCACCACCTTAGTTTATCAAATGATGATGAGATCCATGCCTTAATCCGCCTGGATCTATGACATCATCAAAACATTATCACCCGCTCACAATTCGTAACCTAGTCTCGGGTACGAGCTTTAGGATAATCATTGCTGCCAAAGGCTTAGGACTAGGCACTATTGCATATCAAATACGGGTGTGTAAGAGGTTGCCTTGGGCACTGTCGAAAAATAGAGGGGGTAGATAACATCAAAAGTTAAATATATCAACTAAACGTGCTCGTCGGCAAGAATTTATCTGCAAATCACCTTGAAGCTGCGATGAAAGAGCTTGGTGATGTTTGAAAAGTTACCACTACCCCCCAAAACCTTCCACAACCTTTCTGGATCTTTGTTGATGTTGCGTTATAGTAATTCATGTTTTATTTCTAGACACCCCAGAGCCTTGTTGTGACCATGGAGGAAGTTGCACAAGGGGACCATGAAGCCGACGAGGAAAGTATGGGAACGCTCTCGCGCAACCTCGAAAAGCTGGCCATTGACCGCGACAACACGATCAAAAACTCAACTGTTGACATCTACGCTGATGACACTACCCTCACTGCAAGTGCACATTTTTCAGAATTGCACTCGTTAACCCAACGCCTAAACACCGATCTCGATGTACTTAATGGATGGGCATCGAGTAATAAAATGTTCATAAATAAAAAGAAAACCAAGTCTCTGTCGGTGTCTGGGAAGCGCATTTCTGCAAAACGTTTCAAGGACACTCCCTTACGACTAGGTGTCAAGATCGGTGATTCAGTTGTTGAAGATGTTTCGTCTCACAAACTTTTAGGAGTAGTTTTAGATAGTAAATTGGATTACGAGTATCATATTTATAAATTATGTAAGAAACTTTCGAAACGCATTGGTCTCTTAAAGCATATTAGTCCGTTCCTCAAGCAACGCCAAAGAGAAACCTATTATAATGGAGTTATAAAGCCCACCCTTATGTATGGAAGTATGGCATGGGATAATAGTAATTCAGATTTCCTACAAAGTGTATTTAAGTTGCAAAAAAGAGCTGCACGTATTATTCTAGGCGCTGACAGGAAAACACCATCAGTTGTTTTATTTAATAATCTAAATTGGCTCCCATTTACAAGACAATCTCAGATTAAGAGATGCACGCTAGCGTTCAAGCGCGTGAACGATTATACTATTCCAACCTATATTGATGACCTGCTTGTTAAAAACTCTGATGTGCACCAAAGGAGTAATAGATATTCGAATATCAATTTAGTGTGTAAGAAATATACAAGAAAAACTGAAGGCGGAAGAACATTTTCAGTAAGAACCACTCAAGAATGGAACAGTATAGGTGTCACTATTCGTAAAATGAGTTCGGTAGGTAGTTTTAAATATAATATTTTTCAATCATTTCTATTGGAGCAGAAGGCCGCCATGCTCCTTACACTATAGTACATTTTTATAACATTTTAACGATATATATATATAAATTTTTATAGATAGTATACTTTTGTATTTTTATTTAGATTTGTTTTTAGCTTATATTTTAGAGGGCCACGTGGTTATCAGTGTATTTTTACTACTGTCAAGTGTTTTTACCCTCTTTAAATAAAGCCTATTATTATTATTATTATTATTATTATTATTACACGATGTACCAACCCTCCTCCTCCCAGGAAAACACACAGTCATCTACTGAAGATAGTGGTAGTCAGGCCACTTGTCCGAAATATTCCCGACCAAAAGACAATAGTGAAGAAGGCAGAGTTGCAGCTTTACAATGGTTTGTAGACGAGAGCAGCCTTGGGCCACTTGGCTCTATTATGAAGCATCCTTGGGGTGACGTTACTTCGAAAACACAAGATCACTACATCCAGAAAACCGGCCAACTCATTGTTGAAGTCATCAAAACCATAGCCCCGCAGTGTGCGCCAGAGTTGTGGGAAGCAGTGAAGAGAAAGGAGGAAGTAAGCAAGCATCTCGAGTCTGCATTGGCTCCTGGCAGTGATCTGCTCTTAGCTGTTGCTGAGTCGTACAAGCATGCGGACGCAAGGGAGACCAGACGTCAACTCCTCAGCCTAGTTGCCAGTAAAGTGACTTATGGAGAACTGGCAGCGCACATTCCACGTCTTACAAGATACGAGTTTACTGCAGCTAGACGATATGCGCTTGACGTCAGCGCTGGACTCCCCGTGAAACACCCCGAGGGCAAACAAACAAGAGAAAAAGTAGACCCCGCCAAACTAGAACACTTTCTTGACTTCGTCACATCTTCTAATGTCATCCAGGACCTGCCATTTGGCAGGAAAACCCTTACGTTAAGCAGCGAAGTTCGTCCATTCTCAATTCAAAACAGCGGAAAATAAATGTCGGATAATAAACAACTTATTAGACATTTCAATGTACAATATCTCAGAACATACCGAAGACGGGCTCGACAAAATACTCACTCGAAAAAATATCCAGCGATATTGTACATCGAAATGTCTAATAAGATATATTTCTTTCCTTGAAACAAAGGATGTAGGATTTTTTCGGGGCCGTGCAGGATTTTTTTTTCCCCCAATGTCTAATGGTCGGCCCGTGAATAAAGCTGGGCGTCACGCGTTCCTCCTGTCACGTTGTAATTTGACCTCGCGTAAACGTTAGTGGGCTCATGTGCGGGACTTGAACTGTTGTATTTTCACTTCTCACGACCCTGGATTCTGTAGTTTATACTCTAGCTCCCTCGCTATCACATGTACAAACAGTTAAAGGTCTTATAGGGAACATAAAGATGCAAAATGGTCGAAAAGATTCCAGTTTTCTATCGGGTTTGGTGGCGATTTCGACTTCAATGTGTTGGTCGGATTATGTTTACGTTTGCCAATGGACAATCCCGGCTCAGTTTTCGGCTGGAAACTCATTCTAACGGATACTACGAAATAGTAAGTTGTATACAATATCAACAACTGTATTTTGGTCGCTTTAGCAATGCTTTTTGGTGCAAGGGTTGCCATTAGGATAGATTTTGATGTGACGATCGCGTGATCGTTGATGTTCGGGAAATGTCACAATTTGACCTCCAGCGACGCTTACACAAAGCTTTCGCAAAGCTCTCCGTTTTGTTTGCCCAAGGTTTTGACTTGATAAATATTGTGTCAAGGGATTATTCTCAAGGTTAGCATTGAAAAACCGACTAATTTCAGCGTCGAAATTGATTTATTATTATTCAAAGTTGAGCCTTGAAAAAGCCTTTGGGAAAATTAAAATAATTCAAAAATCGAGAAAATATTCATTTTGGCTCGTATGCGAACAAAAAACCACTCAAATTGACGAGAAATGTCTGCTCTTTTGAAATAAAGTTGTTTTAGTTTTAAGAGTAGAGGCAGCCGCACGATTTCAGGCGAATTGTTTACTGGTCGAAAATCGGCCTCGAGCGAGGCCCTCAGCCGCAAAATTCGATCCGGGGCTCGTTCTCCTAAAATATTTATCGGATTGATTTTAAAATCCCACACTGACTGTTAGTCCACTAGGGTAATGTTTACACAAAGTTTGGGCGTTTTCGAAAATTTTTGAATTTCGCGACTTGGTCGATATTCTCGGACGACCCCTCTTAATGTCGTACCTTGTACGGTCAGCAACGGGGTTCACTCACATTCCGGAAATCAAGGTCTTACATCCCAACCGTAGTAAAGAGTCTGCATCTTGTTTTTTTTTTTGCCTGTAAGATCCTTTCACAGATCCACTGCTCCATGGCTAATACCGTTCCTGACCACTGCAGAGTGTTAGCTCTCAGCGACCCCAAGAGTAAGAAGGAGTACTATCGTCGCCTATGCGATCACCATCACGATCACACATGCGAGAACTGCGAGACCTTGAAATCTGTAAGTGCACCTATGACAAATACAAAGAAAGAAAAACATTATAATGGTGATTAACCTCCGTCTGTCTTAGTCTTTAGAGTCGGTTCTGTCCACCATCCACTCTACCAACCTGCACAGGACCCGCAGGACGATCTTCTTTTCACGGCGAAGACTGCGTGTGACGGGATCCATTCCTGGATTACTCACCAGCTGCGCATGGTTCACCAGGATCAAGCCAGGACAAATACCGTAGATAATCTACAGGACAACTCGCTGCTAATTACGCAGGATTTCGCCATGAAGTTTTTGCCCGCTCAGTACCGTGAAACACAGGCCGAATTCTTCGGAAAAAGAGGGATCTCTTGGCACTTGAGTGTTTGCCAGAGCAAACAGGCAGGACAGCTTGTCGCGCAGACGTTTGTCCACGTACTCGAGTCCGGTCTACAAGACAGCCCCGCAGTAGTGACCATCATGGATCATGTTCTGCGAAACCTGAAGCACGAAAATCCCGAATTGACCAATGTAACATACCGCCAAGACAACGCGGGATGTTACCACTGCGCAATGACCATCTTTGCCTGCAAACTGCTGCGAGAGAGAACCAACATGAATCTCGGTCGGTTCGATTTTTGCGACCCACAGGGTGGCAAAGGTCCATGCGACAGGAAAGCAGCGCAAATCAAGACACACGTGAAGCAGTACATTAATCAAGGTCACTCGGTCACAACCCCTGCTGAGCTAAAGAAGGCCATCGAGTCAGACGGAGGGATTGCGGGCGTCCGAGTAACCGTTGTCCCAGTTCCCAAGACCACAGTCAACATGAAAACAATCAAGTGGGATGGCATCAGCAGTTTGTCGAACTTTGAGTTCTCATCCGAAGGAGTGAAGGCATTCAAGGCGTATGGGATCAGTCAGGGCGAGTTCCGATCATGGGAATCATTTTCAGGTACTTCTAGTCAATATTGCTGAGCACGGCGATGGCTGTTTCCTCGCGTAGATTCTACATTATTTGCTTGTTTAGTTATTAGAGTAGCCGACAAAAAAGCCATTGTTGCTTTACTGCTCCCGTTTAAAAGAAAAGAAGAGAACATAGCTATTTCAAGAAAGAATGTCCCTAACCCTATGCGCCACGCACTTTCATATAATGAGATAAACCCTTGCGGTCCGGGCGCGTAGGGTTTAGCGACGACAACTTTTATTCAAATAGCTATAAAACGTTAAGGAGAACACGCTCCACCGTCTAACTCTAGTGGGATGGGGCACGTATAAATACGTTGCTTGAAATGCGCTTGTTTGTTCTGTTCTTCTCAAGGAATACCAAGTGACGATCAGTTTGAGTGGATTGATGCGCAGCCAGGGAATGGAGAGTTTATTTCAGTGAAACACAGATTTCCAAAGCCGGGGATGCCTCTTGCAGATGACTCGTCCCAGGAGGCTTCAGGAGTGGCTACCCAACAAGATATCGATCCGAATTGTAGTCTCCTATTTCCATGCCCAGAGGATGGGTGCGCCAAGTCCTACATGACACATGGACGCCTGGAGCAACACCTGATGTATGGACGGCATGACTTCAGAAAAGCCGAGAGTATCTCTTTACTTGACAAGGCGAAGACCGGTTATGCAGAGCGTCTTGAGGCGGGAGCAAGTCATTCCAAAGTGATGTCGACGGGCAAACCAGGTGGTTCGGGAAGTGGTTCCTCTTGTAGGGCAGAGGGATGGGCGATTCGAGTCTCCGCTAAGCCTTGTCGGTTTAGCTCCAAGCAGAAGAGCTTCCTAGAAAAAAGGTTTAAAGAGGGTGAGACCACAGGGACAAAGGCCAACCCAGAAGACGTCTCTAAGGAGATGAGATGCCTCAGAGATGAGAATAGGAAGCGCATCTTCAGCGTGGAGGAGTTCCTCCGCCCTCAGCAAATAACATCCTTCTTTTCGAGAATGGCTTCCAAGAAGAAAGGTGCCACGGACTCTGACGACGAGGCCGAGGCCTTTGCAAGGCAACAGACCGTGGTGCAAAAAGAAGTGATGGGGGTACTGCAGCAAGATATTGCTCATCCTATCCTGTTTTCAGGGAAGAACCTGTGCGAGATGACAGAGGCAGCCATCAAGGCCCTTAAATTGACCCAGATCCGTTCGGTAACGAGCCACTTTTCAATTCAAGTCAAAGGACGTACGAAAGAAGTCTACGCCAGTGCGATTAGTGATTTTCTTAATAGATGCCCTTGTAAGCAGTGACTTTAGGCTTATAAATATCTTGGCCATGTAGTCACCAAGACCAGGGCCGTAGGCATTAAAAAGTTATCGGGACGTTTCTCCTTTGGCAAAACACAAATAAATCATTTAATACAAATGCAAAATCCATACTATAGCCTAATACTGACTACGGCTCTGTCGGCGACTTACTATGACAGCTAAACGTGATAAATAGATAATGTATGAAAATGTATTAGAGAAGTTGTTATTAACCCAAATCGCTCGTACTTCAGGGCATTAAGGAAGGTTGTTTTCGCGACGTCACGGGTGTTTCAAAACGCCGTTGGTAACCATGGAATGATGATCCACGGGAATCCCAGACGAGCATCGACGGCGACACGTAACGGTTTAATTTTCTGCGATATACAATGATCCAACAAAGTGTCAAACTCTGATAGCACTGAATGAAGTGCTTTGGATGGAAACCTGTAAAATAAGTGTAGATGTTATAAACCGACTTTATCGGGTAATTTTCGCCTTTCTCTAAAACGAATTCCGGGAAATTTTGAAAACATTTGGAAAAATAGTAATTCGCTTTGTGTCAAATCGAAAAAACCGGCCCACCAGACTGAATACACCAAAAACTTCCCCAATGTGAGTACTTTTGATTGATATAAATAAATCACCCCAAAGCCACCTAGTACTCGAGATATGCTTTGACAGATCGACCATACTCGCTGATAGTACAAGTACAAGGAAAATAGGCGATCTTTCATGGAATTTTCCAAAATGAAAAACACTTTTAATTTCAATGAAATATATATCTTCATAGACTACAGTCTACAGTTAACATCTGGACCAAGTTTCGTTAGCTTCAAATTTTTCTGCATTATTTTATAGATTTTTCAAATTTGCCTTTTTTCGTTTTTCTCAGCCAAAATTACCCCTTTAACGAAAACGCGTCTCCAAGAGAGAATAAAGAGATTTGGATAAAATAAATTATACCCATGAATGGGGCATATAGTAAGGTTTATTGCGACAGAGTTTCAGAATTTTGATTTTTGGGTTGATTTCCAACTTTGCTCGATCCTGACAACGCCTCTTAAGGAGCTGTTTCGGAATTTTTCCAGCAGTTTTAATCCAGGATAATTTCCATCCTTGTCAGTCCATTTTCGATAACGTTTCAAGCTTGAAAACGACTTTTAGGAATTATTACATCCTTGATTTTGTGAATGATGAAATACGTTTCATTTTTCCAGATTTTTCCAGGACTTTGCTCGAAATTCCACGAGTTTCAAGGACTTTCCAGGAGTAATAAAAATCCAAGACTTTCCAGGTTTTCCTGGAGCCGTACCGTAGCCGAAGCCCTGTAACATGCTGTAATACCGATTTTGCAGAACTTTCTTAAGTTGTAGACTTTATATTTTATTCCAAAGGAAAGAAAATGCCAAGAAAATCGACTTAGTACCGATTTGCTTCTGTTGAGAAGAAATTCAAAATTACCGGCACGTTCGGAATCCTAATTAGTCAGGAAGTTCTTGTGTTGATCAAAACAAATTTTTCTTGCGCGAGAGATTTGAGTTTCCACGCTTCGCAGCGCGTGTGGATTACCGCGTGTTCAGTTCATGTTCACCATTTTAATTTTAAAATTGACTAAAACGGGAAGGTCCAAAATCACAAACATTCGCTGTAAAGGTTAAAAAAACGAACGTTTAACTCATTTTTCTTAGAGTTTTAGAAAACGATTTTAGGTGAATTCCTTGTACTAAAGACCTCTGACGTGCTTAGCAGACAAACCAGCTCATTAGCATTTTACAAACTCATTAGCATAGCAAACCCCAGTTACGGTAAAACGTTCTAATGAAGTGAATATATGTAGATGTTCAGGCAAGTCTGTGGCCGCGTAGCACTAAGTTCAACAGGGCTAACGCTCAAAAGCACAAATGGGACATTTCATTAGCACATTATCTTTCACACAAGGTTAATTCCTTATCTCCACTCTGTTGAATTTAGTGCTACGCGGCCACAGGCTTGCCTGAACATCTACATATCCTCAGTTGTAGTTCCGAATATCGGATCGTGCGATCCGGGTTCTCTATTCATGCCTTTCAATATCCGAGACGGTCTAAAAGCAACGAAATTACCTTAGATTTCTCACTTCTTTCCAGCTTTCTTTATCCAACTAGTGCTTGCTAAGTTTAAATACTCTAAAGTACATGTTTCTTCCCTTAAAACACCCATTTTGAAATAATAAGTTTCTCGATTCATGTTCAAAACTTCTTCTTTTACTTTTGTCGCGAAGCATTTCGCTTGTCGACCAATCAAACTCATTTTGAAAGCATGGCCTCGGCTGTTAAATTAGACGAGGGGCTGTCGAAAACGTTTGACAATCAATGCATCCATGGCAAGCGCGCTTCCTTTTTCCTGTGTATTTCATCTTATTTGTTATTATTTCTTTATTCTTTCTTTATCCAACTAGTGCTTGCTAAGTTTAAATACTCTAAAGTACATGTTTCTTTCCTTAAAACACCCATTTTGAAATAATAAGTTTCTCGATTCATGTTCAAAACTTCTTTTTAGTTTTGTCGCGAAGCACTTCGCTTGTCGACCAATCAAACTCATTTTGAAAGCATGGCCTCGGCTGTTAAATTAGACGAGGGGCTGTCGAAAACATTTGACAATCAATGCATCCATGGCAAGCGCGCTTGCTTTTTCCTGTGTATTTCATCTTATTTGTCCATGTCAATTAAGCTACGTTGTATCGGTAATCGCAAAGGTCTAATTGAAATTTTGGAATAGTCTAATTTCACGAGTAATAGTGAAGCGACGACGGAGCTTTGGAAATAAAAACTCGACGTCTTTGAGAGACTCATGATGTCAAGGTTTCTTGGTGAAAAGTCAAAAGTAGTGATTTTTGTGGATTGCAACGCTTTCGAACCACTAAATTTGGTACGTGTGCTATTTTTCTTATGTCGTTTATGGCATTAGTGTGCATCAGACATTATTAAAAAGACAGCAAGCTGTCTTGAGCTAGATATAATCCCCTGTCTCTTCTCTAGCTACTGTTGCTGTACCGTTTATAATCCATCCATTCCTCATCCCATCTTGATATTTCTTTGTATAGCAAACGATTTACGAAAATATCCCAGACCTGCTTTTATCTATTTTTATTGTTTATTGGTGCAAAGTTTATTGCAAAGTTTGGAAATTATTATTTTGACGCCATGAAAACATATCACAAACCATTCGTTTTTTAGTGAGAATAATAGAACATCTCATTTGTACCATGTTAATTTTTTTTCTTTGCCAAAATCGAGACACGGACGAAAAATATTTTGTTTTTTTTGGCTCGTTATTTTAGATACTAGAGGAATCTCTTTTATACGGATTATTTCAATAATTAAGGGAGTATCCCCTCCCAAGGACTTCTCTATCATTTAAAAGTAAATGTACTGATACAATGGAGAACTGGTGACTGTATCAAATTGCTATTCACAGAAATGACTGAATGACAAGAAAGAGGTGGAGGTATGCAGTGGCATTGTTTATTGAAACAGCTGAAGTGGGAATAATAAAAGCTTCTGCATCAAAAGAACCTTTTCGGGAGTATAATTATATAAATGCAACGTGGGATAGAAAGGAACACATTACTAGACTTCTGGCAGTAGCAGGTATGACTTTTCAGTCTGTTTACTCAAATTGGCTAAAGATTTTGACAACAGTCCCTCCTATTTCACCTATCCCCCTTCCCCACAAACAGTGACCACTACCCTCCCTACATGCAAAACACACTCTGCCAATGCTGTAAACCAAACACTTTGTACTTTGCACAGATAATAAACTATAAATCTTTTTTTTCAGATGACGAGCTAAGCCTCCAACGAAACTTGAGGAGCCCTCAGAAAAACAGAGTCAGGGCAGCTACCAACTATTAAAGACCACGAAAAAATTGAAGAACAGCTTATAACAGGCACGTCCGATGAAACACCAGAATCAAACCTTCAAGTATCAATGTCGATAACATTCCAAGCCCAGTCTAACCCCCCCCCCCCCCCCCCCCCCTTTCAAATGGCCCCACTTAAGCTTTTTCTTCTTTATACGGCATTGGACAATTTGAACTCATCAGTAAGCCACCCCAGCACGCAATTCATTACGCTTCTAGAAAACCAAGACAAAATAATTTCTAAGCTTTCATTTCTTTCCCAAGAACAGTGGCAGTCATCATTGTTTGACGAAGATCATGATTACATACCCATTTCACAAACATTTTCCACTATCACATCGGACACCATTGCCCCTGCCACAACATCAGCTGCCACTGCATCAGATAATATCATTGTCAATTCAACATCATCTGCTGCCACAAAATCAAATAATATCTTTGACACATCCCTTACAACAGTGAGGCCACAAGTTGTATTTAACTACACCCGCCCCAAAGAACCATACCCACTAGCACCACCTAACCCCCACGACATTACATGTCTGTAAATTTCTCATTACCACCATCTCACTATTACTCATTACCATCTGACCTTTCCACCAATAATGCTCCATTTCCCAGTCCCCCAATTTTAACATTACACCATCTTTAGTATTTTAACATCACACCAACTGTACAACCTCGCAGCATCAACTTCGAGAAAAATTGTTAAATGTTAGTTAATGTTAGTGGACAGCAAAAAAAGTGCTCTAAATCCTTGTGCAAACTCAGTCATTAACTATACTTTCTTCAAAATGTTTCCAAAAGCAGATAGCAAAGAGCACACCAACTAAATTGCAAACTCTATAAATGCACATCTTGGAAAATACAAATCCAAGAAATAGCATAAATTGATTCTTATGTTTTATGCCTAGCTTTCTTCATTTCATTTAGGCATAAAATTGTGCCAACTTCTTCTTCAGAACAAAAACCTTAAAGTTCAGAGGCGTAAAAATATGCTAAGGCTTTTTTTCTTAATTTTGAGCAATGTTCTTACAAAAATAAATTGGAAAGAAATTCCACAACATCTGCTCTTTGTTTAATCAAAATGTTGGCCGATAGTTATTGAGCCTGCTTTTGCATTGACTACAAAATTTGAATTCAAAAACAAACTCTGTGTTTATTGGCCTTTTCTTACACATATACTTTCTCTTCTGTGACAGAGTAACAATTATTGAAAAATTATATTCTATAACACTTTGAGCGAAAGTTCAGTTGTTATTTATTAGCATTTATGTATTATATTTTTTTATACTTATTTTTTTATGGAAAAATTATATTTTTAGAACAATTATCTATTTCAATATAGAACTGTACAATTGGTCAAAAATAAATTACTGTTTTATTAGCTTCTTGAGCTCTTTAATAATAATGGTTTCTATTAAATGAGGTACAGGATGTAAAACGTAAAATGTTCTAAGCCCATTGGGAGCTCATAGTATGGAGCTTTATCAAGTTTGTTCCTTGCATTCTTTTTTTTTAATTGGGTTATGAGTGCTTACATTTTCATACCTCCTGTTCATTGTTCAATAGTGTAACTAGACATATTGTAGCGTGTCTGTGAGTCACCACCCCATATTTCACCCAATATGTAGTTAAAAAAACAGCACATAATACAGCTACTTCAGAAAAGGTTGCACTGTTACAACTGCCTGTTGTAGCCCGCGATGCATCATGGGAGTAAATAGGTATACCAAAACAGAATCATGCACACTGTTTTATAGAATAAATAGCTATACTTATCACCCTGCTTATGCCAAATGATTCTACAATAGATCACTCGCAAAACATTTTGCACTCGGTTAACACAATTATTTTGTTATTCTTAGTTTCTCCCATGACGCACCGCGGGCTACAGCAGACAGTTGTGATGGTGCAACCTTTTCTGAAGTAGGAGTATGCCTAGTTTAGTATACATGGCATCTTTCTATTCCCAGCTTGTTCGCTTCGCTTGTGTTATAAAGGAAAATTCATTTGCTGTCATGTAACATTTTAGCCAAAAATTGCGTAAAAAGCTTTCAGATATTTGGTCAGATTTCTGGAAGTCGAAGTTGTCAAACACCTCAACTGATAATTCTGTGGGTCAGGGAAAACTGAGAACCTATCGTCAAGTAAAATCGTCTTTTGTGTTTGAAAAGTATTTAGACGAGGTTTCAAATTTTAACATAAGGAAGGCTGTTAAACGCAGGCGTATTTCTGCCCACAGACTCCCGATAGAAACGGGTCGTTACAATTCTATTGCGCGTGCTGATAGACTATGCCCCCTCTGTCAAACACAAGAAGTTGGGGACGAATTCCACTATACTGTCAATTATAATGTCGAACCAATTAAAAATTGAAGGACTGATTTTATTGAACGCCTTTGTAAATTAAATAGCAATACATGAAGTTAGACACTAAGTTGCTATTCTTGTATTTGTTTTCAATGAAAGATCAGTCTTAATAGCCTCGATTCGTTTTGTAATTTTCGTTTTATATTCATATATTTTTCAGTTGATATCTATACCGATATACCTGTATTAGGATATAAGGTTAATAAATTATTATTATTATTATCATGTTATCTTTTAGGGTTCAAACAATCATTTATTGGACCAGGCCCGTTTTGCCACCCCCAAAGGGTTCCCATAGGCTTTGCTGTCCCTGAGAATTAAAATGTCATAAAAACTTATAATAATTTCATTGGTTTACCAAAGTTTATTTGATAATAGAACATTTCCATGGTTTACTGATCTTTTGAAATCAGCAATTTGTTGAAAATCCATCCACACATTAGGCTGTCATTACTTCTAAGAGAATAGTTTGTTCTGAGATTAATTGATATTAATTCACTGAGGTACTATGGCGCCAAGCCATGAATGACCTTGAAAGTGGTGAGTAAAATTTAAAAACAATACGCTGCTTAACAGGTAGCCAGTGCAGAGACTTCAGCAATGGGGTAATGTGGCAATACTTCGTTCTTAAAAACTAGACGAGCCGCTGCATTATGAATGCGCTGCAATTTCTTGAGTTGATAGTCTGCTGAATCGAATTAAACACTATTGCAGTAGTAAATTCGGCTGGTAACAAACGCGTGAATGAGGGTCTCAGTACAGCTTTTAGTTTAATATTGCCTTATCCTACTTATATGGTAGAGGTAGAAGAATGCTTATATATGGTGGTCCATCGATAAGTGAGAACCAAACCAGACTCCAAGATTTTTAACGGGGTATGGGGCGCGATTTCAGCAGCGCCTACGTGGACATGTTCGAGATTCATTTTTGCAAGCTGCCGCCGTGTTCCAATTAGAATGAACTCAGTCTTGCTTTCATTTAACAGCAGTCTATTTTATTGCATCCAGCCCCTGATTGCCTCCACAGAATTTTCCAAAACTGCAAGAGCATCTGCCTGGCCTGTCTATTCTGCAGGACTAAACGATACATATAGCTGCGTATCATCCGCATAGCAATGGACAGATGGTCGATAGGCAGTGGCGAGAAGAGAGCTCGCATAAATGGTGAACTGCATTTTTGGATTGAATAGAGCGGATTTCACATGACTGTCGCGAGCGATTCGCAATTATTTTGTAATTACTCCTATACGTTTTATTCAGAATTTGTGTAATTACTTTGCGATTGGTTTCACGACAGTCATATGAAAATTGCTCTAATGGATCCTGGATACGTCAATAGTATAAAGAGCACTAAAGAGAAAGGGAAGCTTAAAGGACAACTGAAGGCTAAAATCGACCAAATTTGAAGTAAAAGTGGAAACTCTGAAAAGAACTTTGTCGTAGCCCCTACGGTTAGCACTCGTTCACAGATATCAAAACGACCTTCATGAAAATTCACTCCACGTGACCTAATTATAGTCCAGTCATTCTATGGAAAAAAAGGGGTCAACCCGTCACTAATTGCAACAGAAGGTTTCTCGACGGTTTCAGGTGCAGAAAGTCCCCCTTTATAACATACTAAAAGTCCTAAGAAATCCTATCACGGGAACACGGTGAAAAATAGCGTTTTTTAGGTCGCCTTGGAAAGGATTTTTTTCTGCATGAGAACGAGGCTGTGCATAATACTTCCTAAATATTATCCAAGATTTCTTTCTTTTGTGCAAGGAAATGTCCAAATGATATCCAAAATTTCAATCCTAATATTAATATTAGTCATGTAGACTAAGTTTTATTTCATATTTTTTATTTTTCTCTCAAACGGCTGAGTATTTCTTGCTGAAAATTTCTTGAGCAAGTTGAGCATTAATAGAATGTTGAACTCGCAATTTTCTTGCTCGCATGCTTTGACACCACAATCTGCCTCAAACAAACTGAGTTTAGATTATTATGAATATAAAATAAAGTTGATTGAATCTGCTACGAATGCGAAGGTCTAGCTAGCTACCTAATTGAGTAAAGCCCGTCACTACTAAAAGTGTTGCGTTTCTTTGCCGCCACACAAGCATCTGAATAGAGAACCGCTCGAGAAGAATTGCCTCAGTTACTATAGGAAGATTAGAAATCATCTTTCTACAGGTAAACATACCAAAGAATCAGCCGTCAACTCAACTCTCTGGAGCAGTTTTGTCGAGAGTACGCGGGATTAGCAGTGAGGGTTTTCCCTGCTAATTATGCACACGTTAATAAAGGCGACTGCGAGTGTTCCAAATTTATATTTAGTCATTCATTGCAATGTATTCTATGTAGAAATATCTAATTCTTCGATTTTAAAAGAGCAATTTTAGAAAAACAATGAGCATGAGTTTTTCAAAAGTTTATTTGCTTGTCAACTGAACGCTACATTCACTGATTACACGAACTAGTCAGTTGAAGTGGTTCTAGCCAATAATTTTGTATCATATTATTTCAGAGGAGCAAAGTTTTCATTTTTGCCACATAATAATTTTCCAGCAAAGATTTGCCGAAAATTAGGCAAAGTGTTTTGTTCTAAGACTGTGGTCGCACACACACACACATCCAAATGACAAAAAGTTCCACATAAAAGGGCTTCGTTTTTCGAATTCAGGCGGGACAAAAGAGAATGAATACTAAAAAATGATGAATTAGTGATTAAATGGGCAAAACGGAAGACTGCGATAACTTTGGCATACAGGCAGTTATTATACTTGCTTTTCCTAGCGACTTTTGACAGCGGTTTCTCAATAAAAATGCATTCAAACCACGTTGGTCCGCTTTTCCTTATCAATCATCCCCCCCCCCCCCCCCTCCCCGGCCTGGGTAGCACTAGCGTGAAATAGGTTTGCCATTGCTTTCCTATTTCTGCCTCTGTTTAGAGTTTATATTTCATTGACAGCGAATTCTATTGTTCCTTCAAAAGTCTGGCAAAAAAGACAGCGCTAAGGCTGCTCGTCGGCGCTGTTGTGTTTTAGTCAATCAGCTGGCAAAGCTTTATATTGCAAAGTCAGAAAAGTCTGCCCAAGTCTTGCCAAGTGCGGCCCTGAACTGCTCTGTCGAGAGACTAACATACTAATTTCTGTTTGCGGTTTGCATACGCACTACGATAGCGCTGTTACACGGGCTGCACCTATCCCTGCTCGTTCGCGTAGAGAGCACATTGTTTCGGTGTCACGCTTACACGGGGTGCGACATTTGAAATCAGCCAGAAGGGCTAGTGTGTACCCCATTTTGACACTTTCTTTTTTTTCTCAACTTGGAATTCAAATGACATTTTTTTCTTTGCCGCCGGTACACTGCCAGCAAATAAATCCGAACCCCAAATGGCTGAAGTTTGCCGTGATATGCAGTGAGCAATGCGCAGCCAATAGGACGGATGTAATGGTCATACGGGAAAAAAAGGAGTACACATGAACAAATAATGCTAGCAAAGAGCGCGGTGATGATATTGTGGCAATCCCGGGCACAAATAACAGAATTTTGATCGTGTAAATAACCTCCGCTAAAACCAAACTCCTTCTTGTTACAACAGAAGGCGCCGCACGTCAAGGGCTGGTGATCATTTATCGCCAGGAGGAGTAATATGATTTTTCTATGTTTGGGCGAGCGAAAGGGGGATCTCTCGAAAGAGGGGTAGCTGCAACCAATTGCAGCAACTTTTATTCATTTGCATTTTTCAGAACTGGATACGATAAAAATTGCATCGCGCTTTGCGTCATTTGTTCCGCGCTTTGCGTCATTTGTTCCGCGCTCACGCACATCGTAGGATTCACCTATCCTACTCTTAGAAAAGGTTATGAGTAATTTGCGGCGCATGAGGAAGAAAAAAATCTACCTGGTTTGTCAACTATATACAAAATGGCATTTTCTCCTACATTTTTCAGGGCTTGATGAAATGCCTTTATCAAAATCACGCGCACCGAAAGAGGCATGCCACGGCCTTTATGCTTCCTATTTGAACTGCCTAGCACTAGTTCAAATAGAGAGTTGTGTGGGATGACGAAAACTCTTTAACAGCTCTAAGGAGCGTTATTCATAGTACTTTCAGAGGGGGATCACTGCAACTTGTTCGTTTATTCCACACCATACCAGGTGGTCGCACCCCCACACCATACCAGGCGCGGTAGTGAATTTGTATTTCATCCCCTAGCAAAAGGCAACACTTTGTGACGCGTTTGGAACGTCCTGAAAATTCGAGCTCAGCTAGGAGTGGAGATGTGTCGGAATATTCCTTACACACGTCCCTGGGATGGGAAACGACTTCGCGAAACTACACTACAGTGGCGCGTCACTCCAGAATTTCATCTCATTCGATTGTTTCCGAGAGCACGTCAACGTGTTCCAGCAGACTTATAGCACTCGAGAGGAGATCGCGGCTGCAGGGGGAAGAGCTGTTGGTTGAGCGCCGGACAACCTTCTACGCATGCAACTGTACCACAGGATGTAGCACCAACAGGATGTAGCACACTACGATCATTACTCCTTGCCGCAAGTATAACAGAATGATCACACCCGCCTCATGTTGCCACTGCAAAGGGACTCTGCAACTCCCCGATTAATGATGATCTCGGGACATTCTTTCCCTTTTGAACCTTTTACCTTTAAATACATTTATTATTGACTATTGAAACAAAAACGATAACCTTAGAGCTGTTTCATATTTTTGTCGCCTTCGTAAACAATTAACATATGAGGGAGTGGAGAAGACCGAAAACCCAAAACACTCTCTTTAAGCGTAAATGATATGCAAATACCATATTAATTGATTAAACAGCTTGTCATTCATAGAATTACGACAAATCCTCGAAAATCGGGAAGAAAATACTATTAAAACGGGCAAAATGGCGCTACTTCCGGTTTTAGCCTCGTTTTCATGTTGCAGGAGAGCGCGCGTATCAATGATGCTCATTTTAGAGGCTTTCCCGTGCTAGGATTTTTTAGGACTTTTAGTATGTTGTTTAGTACGTTCAACTGACCAATATTGTGAAGAAAACCTTCTGTTGCAATTAGTGACGGGTCAAACCATAGAATGACTGGACTATTATGCATTACCGTGACTCAAACTTTAATGGGTCGTACGTTAAGCCACAAGTCGATCAATGAAATTAAGATAAATGGCGGTTCAGTTACGTCACCAGCCGAGATGGCAGAGTGCTTCAATAATTTCTTTGTAGAAATCAGCCCTAAACTTGCCGCTAGCTTGGACCATAGTCGCGATCATAATTTTGGGGATTATATCCCTACGATTTCGAGCCGATTTAGTTTCACTGCTACAAACAAAGGGAACGTTCTAAAAGTGCTTCAACGACTGTAGGGTTCCAAAGCTACAGGGCTTGATGGGGTTTCGGCCAAAATATTAAAGCATGCTGCGCCGGTCATTACAGAATCACTGACATTTATTTTGAACTGTTTAATTGGCTCGGGTGTTTTTCCAAATGAATGGAAAAAGGCTAGGGTTAGCCCATTGTTTAAAGATGGCGCCCGAAATGAAGTTCATAATTATCGACCCACATCGGTCTTCCCAGTAATTAGTAAGGTGTTTGAGAGGATTTTGTATGACCAGCTCTATTCTCACCTCACAGATAATAATTTATTAACAAATAAGCAATTTGGCTTTAGGCGTTTGCATTCTAACATGACGGCATTATTAAATTCCACAAACTCATGGCTTGTCAATATGGATAGGGGCTTATTCAATATCGTTATTTTCATCGACCGTCAATTCCGTATGATTAACGGTATCAATCAATCATTGACTTTCATGAAATCTTATATAAATGGAAGAATACAATCGTGTAAAATAGACGATAAGTTTTCAACTGAAAAGCATGTCCGTACATGGTTCCACAGGTTCCATCTTTGGTCCCCTATTGTTTCTCCTTTTTATAAATGATCTGCCAAATTGCCTTTCTGACGCAACTCCATGTCTCTTTGCTGATGATACTACAGTACCCTTGAGCGGTACAGATAAGAGCGACATTGAAAAGGGAGCAAATGAGGAATTGGCTAGAGTCAATAATTGGCTCATTGCCAACAAGTTACATTTGAATGTTGCCAAAACAAAATTTATGTTACTAGGAACTCGCCAGCGCTTGTCTAGAATCCATGAACCGACTTTAAAGATAGGCGAAAAGGAAAGCGCAAAAGAGTATCATCAAGCAAGACTCTTGGGGTTCTGGTCGACGAAAATCTCCAATGGGGTAAGCGTGTTGAACAAATTACTAAAAAGGGGAACTCAGGACAGACTCACTAATTACAGTCTATAATTCACTCGTGCAATCGCACTTGGTTTATTGCTGTGAGGTTTGAGACACTTTTGGCAAGGGGTTGGCTGACAAGCTACAAAAATATCAGAATAGAGCAGCCAGACTCATTTTTGGCACACACAACCAAACCAATTCTGATCTAGTCCTGGGTATACTGAATTGGGAAAAACTTAATGAAAGGCGTGCAAAAAGAAAGGCAACACTAATGCACAAAATCAACCAGAATCTAGCTCCAGAGGTGCTGTCAGAATTGTTTGAAACCGTGGGGGGACTCTACAAACTACAATTTAAGGGGTTCAAGATTTGTCTTGCCACGCCTTAAAACTGACTCATTGAAAAAGAGCTTCAGTTTTAGTGGTCCCAAAATTTTGAATAACCTTCCACAAGATGTAAGAGAAATAGCGTCCCCTCTCACTCTGCTGGACAATTAGTCACTGATGTATTTTAGCTAGTATATCATATAATTTTTAGTCTAGATAAATTATAGTATCTATATATTTTTAATCATTATTAGGTACTTAGAATTAGAATTAGTTTAGAATTAGTCACGGCACTAATGTAAACCAGCCTAGTGGCTGTTTAGTTTTATCATGCTGGGAATGCTTGGCTTGCTGGGATTGCTTGGCTTGCTGGGATTGGACAAAAGGGTGGAGAGAATGTTAATACCACTGATCTTTTGAGTTTTCGACCTAACTTAAGGCCCCGTTTATCCCCCCTCCCCCCTAAATCAATGTTGGTTACGAAGGGCGTCCATCCCTCGACATGTTCCTTGCAACATTGCTTCGGGGGAGAGGGGGAGGTGAAATGACAGAAGCGATTTCAGTAATTTTCTCTACAGGTTTTTTTCCAAGATTGCAGCTGCAGGACAGAAATAACGTTTACGTGTCACATTCAAACGGGGACCAAGTAATCCCGTGGAGACTATTCATGCCGATCTTCGTCTACTGATTGGCTGTTTGATGGGTAATCTCTTCTTTTGAATTTTTGATTAGCAATTGATCTGTGAGACTTCCCAACGCACATTTCAGTATTGCTAATTATTCCCTTTGAGCGAAGACGATTATTGACATTATCCAGGACGCGCTTCACTCTCACCAAAGTTATATTTCTCGCATGCCTCCAGACTAGAAGCTATACCTAGCATGGAACACAGTGACAATTACACCGGAATTTACCAGTACTCCGGCAAAAAAAAAAACAAGACTCGTGGCAGGAGCTGGAATCGGAGCCGGAGAACCGAGCTTTTCGATCGAATACTCTTCCATAGCTGAAAAGTTACTTACACTGAACGAATCAATTTCAAAAGTTCCGCTTCCAATCGACGACTCATCCGTTGCAGAAGAGCAGCTTCCAATCAATGACTCGTCCGTTGCAGAAGATCCACTTCCACTTGGCCACCTGCCCTGAAAGTGATGGAAGTGAGGAGGCGCCAAGCCCAAGCGAAGACACAGGGAGAGAACAAAGACGAGCTCTACAAAGAGCTAAAACTGACGAAGCAGAAGGTGTACTGAAGCTGCCGAAAACCGAGATATAAAAAACAACATAAACAACGAACATTCACTTCATTTATGACAACGAGGCTGATAAGAAAGAAGTCCTAAAGCGTGGTGGAAATGTCGAACAATTCTTTGATGTAAAACGTGTCACGGAACGATGCATTTGTTACTGAGGACGGCGTATACAGCTTATCCTAAATCAATTTTCTTCTTTTTACCCTCTCAACATTGAAATTGTTTTCTTGGTGCTCTTATTCTGGTTAATAATTGTAGCGAGTAAAGCCTCTTTCAGCGCATTCATGGAAATGCATAATTTATAGCACAAAAGTGACGTTACATTTCTAAGATGGCGGCGCCCGCGAAATTCAAATTAGAATCTCGTCAAAGCAAAATGAATCAAGTCGGCCTAACAGGGTTTCTTTTCAGTTATAAATACTTGAAAATGATTGATGACCAAGCTCGACATACAGAAGAACTGGAAGATGTAGATGAAGACGACCCCACGAACTGCGCTTTATATTCATCTAGTGCCTGCATTTATCGGGATCCAGCTTTTAAGCAGGGCCCGACATTAATTTTTTTCGCTAGGTGCCATTGGCGACCAACTAAAAAAAAATTAGTAGCCAGAAAGCAATATTTAGTCGCCATATTAACGTGTTTACTTAGGTTATATAGCTGCTTTCTGGTTAGAATCTAAGGCCCGTTTCAAACGTCGCGCCAACGTCGTGCCGAACTCAATTCTATTAGGTTCGATTAGCGCGACTCTGGCGCGACAGTGGTTTCAAACGTCGAACCGAAATGCGGGCATGGGTGAAACATGCGGGGCTCCTGTGGTGAACATGCGCACAAAGTTATAGTAAAAACATGGCGGCTGACAGGAAAATCCGTCAAAACAGGAGAAGAAGAACTCTTCTTCAGCAAACCATGTTTTGCTATCTAGTGAGAAGACGGCTGTTGATGCTACAAGTATGTGCTTTCTCTCTCCTTGTGATAACTGCAAGGGAAACAGCGGATGTAGTACGACTACATCGTTCTCGCCGTCGCTTTCCTCGAAATAGATCGTGGTGGGATCTAGTATGGAACTCCTATTCTGAACAAAGGTTCAAAAAGACTTTCAGAATTTCGAGAGCGACCTTTCAGTTCATACTTTTTCGAATCAGGCAAGATCTGGAACGAGATACATTGTGCGAGGATCCAATATCTCCAGAGCTACGATTAGCCATCTGTCTTTACCGACTAAGAAGAGGAGATTATTATTATACAATTTCTGAATTGACTGGTGTTGGTCTTTCAACTATATCAACTATTGTTCTGGAAGTGTGCACCGCTCTTGTGAAGCATTTTTGGAATTCAAGTGTGGCATGTCTTTTCCCTTCGAATGAAAGAGAGTTTAGAGAAAGAATGCTTGATATGGATGAGTTATGGCAGTTCCCTTTTGCTTGGGCTGCTATAGATGGCTGTCATCTGATTTTGCTTCGCTACTCACTATCTATCCTGTAAAAGATACTGAGTAGCAAAAATCATATTGTAAAACTGTTACAAAATGATGAAAATAAATATATTTTAGTAACAAGTCAAAGGTAGTATGCTGGCGCATAAAACAGGGCCTATTTGCATAAACAAAACATTCTGAAGCGGTCACCATCTCATAGCTGCTTGTACACGAAACTATTGTGTTCGTATTGTTCATATCCTTGGTCATACTCTTGGTAGCGCTCTGTGAATGATGGGGCCCCGTAACTAGGAGGGGCAGGAGGAGATGCAGAGCCATACATAGGGGAAGGTGTAGAACAAGATGGATGCGTTGGCGCTGTTGCTGGTGTAGAACTTCCAACTATAAGCTGCATCATTCGGAGCTCATGCGCTCGCTGCTTTTCATTTTCACTTTCAAAAAAAAGCATTAGATCCTTCACGGGATCTTTTTCGGCTGTAGCCTTCAGAAGCTCTCCAACAGATGCCAGAAGATCATCATTTGCCTTTCGTTTCCTCGAGTTTTGCAGAACTGCCTACTTTTTTGGAACAAACAGGGATTTATCAGGTGTTTTCCCGGCATGAGGTTTTGATTCTTCCTCTTTCTCGGTCGTGTCTGATTCTGTGGCCGTTTCGATTGAAGTGTCCAGGTCTCCTTGTGTAGCAGGCACTGAGGGTTCGATGGCCAATTCAGGGTTGCATGAATCCCTTGACTTGACAAGTGGAAACAACTGGTCGAACCATCTTCCATATCCTTTATCTTGTTGGATCCTTGCAATCCCAGTCGCGGTTTTAACCGTTAGAGCTAACTTTTTGCATTCAGAAATGCACTTCTTGAATTTATTTCTCAACTGGACAAAGGTGTAACGGCATTCGCCATTATTCCTTGCCTTCATGTCTTGCAAGACTTTCCCATAAAGTTCTGTATTTTTTTAGCTTTTTGTGTTCTGAAAGAGGAGTTTCTTTCGTAGATAGTCGTTGTTTGAAATGATATCCACTAAATCGTCTACTTCCGTGCTTGTCCACACGCTTCTACGGCCCTTCTTGTTTTTTCGCTTTTGTTTTGGTTTGTCAAGAACAGGAATATCGCCCTCATCTCCCTCCTCTTCGGAAAAAGAGTCAGACGAGTCCGCCATCTTTCTTTTACCGCTCTTTTTTGCGCCTGCGCACAACGACGTAAAAACCGGTTTGGTAAGTTTTAATTCATTCTGTAATTTATGCATTGAGTTCGACACGACGATAGCACGGCATTTGAAACCAAGTCGCGCTTCAGTCGGGTAGCACGGCAACACACGTCGAGCCAGAGTCGTGCCTAATAGTATAGTCGAGCCTAATTCAAATTTGGTTTCAAACGTCGTGCTAGAGTCGCGCTAACGTCGAACCTAATTGAGGAATTGAGTTCGGCACGACGTTGGCGCGACGTTTGAAACGGCCCTAAGGGACTCCATTTTGGAAGAATCGTACGTATTATCCGTTCTCCTTCTCTGAGATCAAGTTACCCCATATTCGAGTCAAAATTACGATCCAAAACACAGGAACGGGTAGACATTTGCGCATTGATGTTGGACAGGAAAAAAAAGCAAATAGTCCATTATGGGAATGGAAACTTCTGCTGGTTCAACATGAAAACATTACTTGAGATAGTTTACATTGACAGAAAAGAAATAAATTGGCCTATAGCAGTTGCCATCTCAGGGATATTGGCAGAGTTACCAAGTTAATTGAAATAGATCTGGAAAGAGAGGCAAGAGAAAATGAGCTCCGACGTCACGAAATGGCTCGCCTGAAGCAAGATCCAGAAGAAAAGCTAAACTGTGGTTTTACTGCGAGACATTCTCGATGAGATGAATGTGCAATATCCAATTCTAATGGCAAGGTTTACTAACAATACTCTGCACAGCAATACCGCTGTTATCTTCTCAGACACAATGAAGAATGGAGGACACACTGGAAACAACAACGGCGACAGAAACGCCCCAAGAAACCCCAACGGATAGCGGAAGCGGTCAGAAAGTAAAGAAATCTCGCACATCGCATCCAATATGGCCACTAGGATATTACTCTGATGATAAGAAAAAGTGGTTATTGTATCTTTTACTTCTCTTGCATTGCGCTATTTATCTTGACTCATCATTTACTACGACCACATCTCCGGCCATAATGTTGCCATTAACATAATGAGGTAAGCAGCATCGGAATTATCTAAAAACAGGCCAGCTGTGTTTACAAGACTTGTAAACACAGCTGGCCTGTTTTTAGATATTTCCGATGCTATTTACCACCTCATCATGTTAATGGCAACATTATGGCCGGAGATGTGGTCGTAGTAAATGACTAAACGACTAAACGAACAATTGATCCAATAAAGAGGCGGCAAGAGACGCGCTGCTTTAATTGAAGTTGACCTCATATTTATTTGGATTTTTTTCAATACCATATTTCAATATTAATATATCTATAAACACGTTCAATCAATTCGAGGATATTCTATCGTTTTCATGACTTGGCATTTTGATGTCGGTGGACACCCTTGTTGTTGAACATTAAACTTTAAGTAACGTTTAATCAAAACCAAGATTTTGAAGCAATGTAGCAGCGTAAAATAAATTTCTTTAAAAAAATTTCAGATAAATTTGGTATGTGTCTTAATACGATGGCCCAGAAGGCTCACATTCCAGTCTTATTTTTCACAGTCCAGTCTTAAATTCTCACAGTACAGTTTTAGATTTTCAAAAGTCCAGTCTTAGCTTTCCCGTAGTACAGTCTTACTTTTTGCGTAGTACAGTCCTAGATTTTCACCACAGTCCAGTCTTTTTTGGGGTTAGACCGCGGGCTCAAGAAGATATCACGTGTTCTTACTCTCTGTCCTCGAGTTGTTTTGAGTGAGTGCTGCATGCTTGTGTACCGGCACGTATAAGCTTACGTCTTTCGTCGCGTTTTGCTGGTGTAAATATGGATGCATTGATTAAACAAACGGCGAAAGAAGGGGTGAAGCATGTAACTGAACCAAGCACGGCCAGTTCTGCACCTACTACTACAAGAAGGGCTAAGTTCTCTCTTGGGCCGAGTTCGAAGTGGCGGTAGCCGTGAACATCAGCCTAGTAAGAAGCACAAAGGTGCTGTTAAAGAGCACCGTGTTCAGGTAAATAACACGATAAACTTATAGCCGTAAATTTTGACGTCCAAAAACCCGCCGTTTTGTCATACAATTCCGGCAAATATTAATCATTTATTACTTATTTTCACGATCCGCCATCTTGGATTTTTCTTCAGGGAATGGGGTAAAGTGACCACAATTTATTTGATTTGTATTTTTGAAGGCAATTTTGCATAGACCCTTAACACATATCAGCCATATTGGGTATGTTTTTCGTCTTTGCCCGCCAAGCCTCATAGCAATGACGAGGAAGGGCCGGAAAATACAAAGAACTAATCCAACCAGAATATGATAAAGAACAAAAAAAGGGCCTGATTAACAGGGGCAGTCATGTTGCAGAGAGACTAAACTTATTGTTTTCCGATGTTTAATAATTAGGCGAGGTAGATACACTACAATAGCATTGCTAAGAAGTTTGATATGGTGAAATACAAGCATGGAGGAGGAAAACGTTTTATTACATACAGTGTTGCTGATGTAAAAACTCAATACCATTTACAAAATAGTGAATTATATTTATGATAAGTCCACAAAGATTGTAGTATTCAAATCTTGTATATGTTATACGAAAAACGCTCACCAAGGATTTTTTTTATTGTAGTATGTTTTTGCATAAATTTATATTGACATGAAGTTTTGGTTTCTGTAGGTGGAAATCTTTAAGTTTCCAGAGGCAAAAATATCAAATACCAACTGCAATTGCAAGGCTGGACAAGGATTGTGCAACCACGCCATTGGTCTGGCTTACTTGCTGCAGCATTACCAGAACTTGGGTCTTAAAAGTGTACCTCCTGAAATGTCAAAAACCAGTTTGCAACAAACATGCTGGGATGAAAATGTCACAATCCAGCAGTTATTAACCGCCCATCACCCAAGAGAGAGAGAAAAAAAAGATCGGAAGAATTAATGGCGTGAAATCAACCCTTTGCAATCCAATACACTACCAGCAAGAAACTGGAACGAAATTCGTCGAATTTCGGTTGCAGCGTCACGCGATTCATTTGTTGTCAGTACTTATTGCAGGGCGACTCGTTCCCATGCCCTTTGTTTACGTGCATCGTCATAGCAACCAATCAACAAAGCAGGGCTTATAAAGTGGCTGAATGAGTGCTGCCCTTGGTGATCGATTCAAGGATTCAAGGATTCAAGGATTCAATCTTTGCCGACGAGTCATCTATACAGGCCGAGCAGTACCGAAGGACATGCTACAGAAGAAAGGACCAACCCAAAAAGAAGAAACGCAAACCGAGGCACCCCCTGAAAGTGCATGTTTGGGCCGGAATCTCCAAGAACGGCGCTACTAATATCTGCATTTTCGAGGGGATCCTTGACGCAGAATTCTACTGCGAGATCTTAGAACGGACGCTCGTACCATTCATCTGCCAGAAAATGCCAGGGACTCACAGGCTGATCCAGGACAATGATCCAAAGCACACGTCCAACAGACTTTTACATAGAAAATGGCATTGAGTGGTGGCCGACCCCTGCAGAGAGCCCTGATCTGAACCCCATAGAGAAGGTGTGGCATGAGCTCAAAATGTTTTTGCGGTCCCACGTCAAGCCGAAAACCAGACTTGAGCTCGTGGATGGGATCAAGCTGTTTTGGAATGAGAGGATGGACGCCGCTAAATGCGCTCGCTACATCGACCATATGATAGACAAGTGTATTCCAGTGGTAATAGAGGCACAGGGAGGAACCACCAAGTTTTAAGATCCAGACAAGCACTAAAAAGACGGTTCTACTAGGAACAACCCAAATGAAAAAAAAAACGTCAATACACAATGCTTCTTTACACAGTTATCCCAAAACCGTTCGTTATGTTATTTTACATTAACAAATGTTTCTAGCCAGTTACCCGTATCAGAACCAGCGCCTTTTCTTTCCTGAATATAAAAGAGAAAACAAACCCACAAAAGGTTCTAGTTAGTTAACCGTATCAAAACCAGCGCCTTTTCTTTCCTGCATAAAAAGAGAAAACAAACCCACAAATGTTTCTAGTCAGTTAACGGTATCACAACCAGCATCTTTTCTTTCTTGAATAAAAAACAGAAAACAAACCCACAAAAGGTCCGAGCCAGTTAAACGTATCAGAACCGGCCCATTTGTTTCGTTTATGTAAAAGAAAAGATACTCACAAAAGGTTCCAGTCAGTTAACCGTCTCAGAACCTGTGCCTTTTGTTTACAGGAAACAAAGCCTGCGCGTTCTAAACACAATGACACGGGACTTCTTTGAGCAATCCTTTGAGTCTTTTTTGCTAAACTCAATTAGTGACTGCATAACACGCGCATAATTTCGATCCGAGGCATGATATAAATGCATAACGATGGACTGGATGGACACATGAACGGAGTACCTATTACTGAATTCATGCAATTTAAACCTTTTCTTAGACTGTTTATATCTTTTTCTATTTCAGCTGAAGTGTTGGAGTCTTTTACTCATTTATACCGGGACGATCGGGAAAAGCACCAACTATGGGAGCAGTGCCGCGTTAGTATCGGCAAACGATGCCAGAATCTACGAAAATCAGCAGCGCCAAGAGCCATTTTAAACAACGTTGTAACATTTCTAAAATAAAGACGTTAACTTTGAAATCATGTTGTCTTCAGTTTATGAATTACAAGTAACGTTGCCAGTTCTGCTTAACTTGCTCATAATTCTCGAGATTCAACCCAAAAAGATGTATTTCTGTAAGTAAATGAATCATGAAGAAAGCAAAGTTGGCAGCGTTGTTTTAAATTGCAAATCAACGCGTTATTGTTTTGCTCTCGATAAGGAACCAGGTGAATCAAACTGTCATTGTTTTTATTTTAAAAACGCCTGTCTTGACAAGTAAGTTGTACATTTTCTAGCGCATTTAGAGTTTATTTCGCACGATATTTCGTTGGAACAAAGGCCGAATTTCGTCGAATTTCGTTCCAGTTTCTTTTTGCTGGTAGTGTACCTCAAAGTTAGACATAATAAATTCCTTCAAGGATAACTTCAGTGAATTTCCCGACAAAGAGATAAATACAATCATCAGGGAAACAAATAACATACCAATAACTGCCAGCAAACATGGCCGTGTGGCTACTGGATCAGTGATCTCGTATCAGCAGCAAAAGAGTCATCAATGACCCTAATATTGATGGTCCTGAGGTGCCCCCAACATTATTATGAGTGTCCAGAAGCTAAATTCCATAGATGGATTGAGTGTTTTTCAGCAACAAATACATATATATGAGGAAGAGACAAGGGAACAATCAGATAATAGAAAGTGGCATGATTTAAAGAAACAGACTATCTTCAAGTAAATATAGGGATGTTTGTTCTTGCAAAGCAGATTTTGAATCCCATGCCGCAAGATTTTTGAAGAAACCGATTCAGACTCTTGCCATGAAGCATGGGATTGAGACTGAGGAGGAAGCTGCAACTGCAGATATTGTATTGATATTGTATAGCAAAGTAAAAAATAAAACAAACAATTTGTTTTCGTTTCACCAGATTGGTCAAAAGTTTCGCTGGTGGAAAAATCAACTCATCAGAGGGACCTCAATAAAAGGGCAAAGGCAACAGCAGCTGCTGACGGGCAGCCTTCTGCAGGTGCTAAGGCTAAACCAGCTGACTGGTCCCCTACAGCCACTAATTAAAGCCCCTGCTGCACCTACATGTAAGACAAAACCAGCACAACGGCTGGCCCCTGCAGCTGCTAAGGCAAAATCAGCAAAAGGGCAGTCCCCTGCAGCCGCTCATTAAGGCCAAACCAGCACAAGGGCAGCCCAGCCCCCTGCAGCCGTTAAGGCCAAACCAAAATGAACGCCAGAGACCTGGAAAAAGACCTGGGAGGGAGGGTTGGGTGGAGGAAAATCTTGAACAACATCTTGTGGTGGTTGTTCTTGAAGACGGTGCCAGAAGACGTAAATAGATCTGTTTTGATTAAGAACTTTCATAACTCTCTTTGGAAGCGTTATCTGGAGGAGTAAGATGACCCTATAAACTTTGATAGGACTCACCTGTTTCTGATCATCACATCATCATCATTCGACAAAATTTACATTTCATTGAAATGCAATACAAAAACAGCATTTATTGTGGAGAAAACTAGTATATAATAAGTAAGAAAACGTCTTAACAAAAGGAGCGCTAGAGTATATTATAATTTACGTATGGAACAATTATTAAAAAGCACAAGTCTATATTTTTGCAGTTTGTTTTTATTATAGTATTTCCATTAGTGACATACGATTTAGGGGTTATTTTTGATGAATCCTTGGTGTCTTTACAAGCCAGCATTGATAAAGATAGCTACACAAAGGAACAATAGAACAATGTGTCAAGACATCAAGGAGAAACCAATTTTTAACTGCCTTTTTTTTATTTCAAGATCTCTTTTGTTTCAGAATTCCATCACTGAATTCCATGGGGCACAAATTGTATTTCATAGGTTTTGTTTTTCTTAGACTCAAAATCCTCGCTCATGAATCCAAATTATGAAACCAGATCAGCTCACAACAATAAGTTTAAGAATGCTTTTTTCATAATAGACTCACTTCCATGGCATAGTCATAGGCTTTGTATTTCATAGCCTCTTCATTGGTTTCACTTCATAGCCAAGGGGTTTCATAGCATTTTCATAGGCACAATATTTCATAGGTCCCAGTGACTTGTCATTAAGCTGGTATTTCATAGTGTTTTCCTATGAAACAATGCTATGGAACGGGACACTTTCTCGTAGCCTTAATTTCATTGCCCTATGAAAAAAAACCATGAAAACCCCATGACAATCACGGCCATGGTAATGAAAATATCAGTGTTTTTAATAGCTTGTTCATAGGTATTGCACTAGTAGTGAAGCTAAGTGAATTTGCAGCCTTCTTTGCAACCAGCACTTTTCCATGCCCCCAGTCACCTACGTCGCCAATTCTTTTCCTCTGTTCATGTTGGTCACACTTTTGTAGGACCATATTATTTTTCCTACATTTGTGTTTATTCCTGTTTTACATCTTTCTATCCATTGGCTTTTCTACTCGTTTAATAATGTTTCCAGCGAAATTTCTCCTTCAAAACCAAAATTGCTATGAATCGACATAGAATGCCAAATGCAGTGTCACTTCGATTGTTGAACACTTAAGCTTTAAAGTACACAATGGAAGCAGTGACCAGTGACATTCGGTATCCGCTGTGTTGGGTAGGGGACCGACTTGAACTGAAATGGGCTATGTCACGGTTGTTTCAACAAAATGTTATAAAATAAGACCAGTGATCTAAATAAACTACTCAGAATCCTATTTATACTGTTATTTAGTCTAAGACAGAAAAACGAATTGAAACTTGCATTATATTATAGGCATTCTTATGTAAGATTTCAAAGCTTTTGCTATAAGATATTTCCAAGTTTGAAAACTGTTCTGCCTGGTAAGAAATCAAAAATGCTATTTCACAATCCAAGTCCATCCAATCGATAGCACACGAAAATACTCCAAATTTGTACTTATTATATAAACACCAATGAAATTCCAGGTGATCTCCCATTCGAAAACTTGATATCTTCACACGTGAAAAAAAAACATCATAAAGCTGCACATCTTAAAAGCACTGATCCATCACCTGAAAACCTAATTCGAAGAAGCCCAGTCAGTCCAAAAAGATGCTTACGAAGCTGAACAAATTAACTACTTGAAAAACAAGATCAAGCACCTCAAAAGTGCTGTCAGCAACAAAAAGTCAGCCAATGGCGTGGAAGGTAGTCAATGAAATAAGTGGCAGAAAAAGTAGCAACAGAGCCAAGCTGAAAGCCTCCAGCCAAGGAGTAGTGTCTACAGCTGTGGCAGAAACACTTCCAAGACCTGCTCGGCAAGCCCCCGCTAATATCTGAAGAGGCTATAACACCAATCCTCACAAAAGAGCTCAACATCAAGAGAGGCCCCTTTTCGCCTGAGGAGCTGAATAAGGCAATTGGATTCATCCAAAATGGAAAAGATTGCGGTCTTGACGAGATACTAGCAGAAGTATGGAAGATTTCCACCACATGCTACTTAGCATGTGCAATAGTGTCTATAGCCAAGACCCAATATACAGATGGACTGAAGGGTGCATACTCCCCTTCCCCAAAAAGGGCAATCTTGGGATCACAAAGAACTATCGCTGCATCACGTTAACAGGAATTGCGGTGAAGATCTATAATCTGATGATGCTAAACAGGATGAAGTCGACCCAGTGCTGAGAAAGAATCAAAATGGCTTTAGAACCAACAGTTCTACCTCAGGACAGATACTTACCATTCAACATATCTTAGAGGGGGTAAAGGAGAAGAACCTACCAGCAACCCTCGTGTTTTAAGGGCACAGCTGATCCATCACAAAAAATAATGTCAAATGATTATTTTTGCAAGATAACTTAGAGTGCGTTTCTTTGGGAAAAATCTAAATCCGGATTTTGAATCCAAAAGTGGATTTTTCATTTCTTTACTGAAATCTGAAAATGGGTTATGAATCCTTCGAATCCACGTCAAGGCAGGATTCAAAGGATTAAAACTTAATCCGGATTTTACGGATTCATGATCTTGTCGTTTCATTTGGGGATAAATCCGAAAGCGATACGTGATGGCAGCGGTTATTAGACTGAAAACGTGAGCCTGTTGTACTTGGGGTAAGCAGCCAGTTCCATGCGGTCGCCATTTCGAAACAACGAAGTGAACGTGAACATGGGGGATGAACATCAAGGTATTTTATTTATTTTTCAAGTGTTTTTAGTAGAGATTTATAGACGTACATCTCACATGGGGCTCTGTTACAGCCCTGAGTTGCCTATTTACTTCTATTTTGTTGATAGTGCAATGATATGACGCGTAATATAACTCGAGCCATAAGAGTGCATGCTACAACATTCGAGTTTACCTTTTGGTCGAGGGTACCTAGTCGAGGGTGGACGGTGAGGGTGGCTGGTCGAGGGTAGCTAAAAATGGCTCAAATTTTCTCGCGGAATATTGTACACAAGACCGTAGATTTTTAGCGTTGTTTTCACACCTTCGCCGATATTTATGTCAACCTCAACAATCTTTGCTTCGTTTCACGTTCCTAAAGTCTCTCGGTCAACTCTTTCCATATCAAAAACCAGGGGAGACATGGAATACGTCTCCAATATCATTTTCTCGCAGACTACCCTACACAAGTTCACAAGAAAATATTTAAGCGTTGCAGATGATGCACAAACTACAGTGTTTTATCAGGATTTTGGCGACTGAGACATTGTAATTTGCTTATGTGAAATAATTATGATAATGCCCAATATTGCAAAATTCATCAAATCGAAAGATTTTTACAAAGAAAGTTTATATAACAAACAGAATAATACATGGGCACCAGGTTTGTGTTTAAATTTAATCTCTCTTTAAGACAAATTCCATATTCTCTATCTAACAAACCGGCTCTTCGGTCATCACGCCAGAGATGACACACATGACATTGTTGTTTCAAGATAATAGTTTTTGAGGATTAGTGTTAATTTTATAATGTGTACATTTTGTTGGCGTTGTCAAGGAGATTATGTTTCTATTTCTTTCCAAATGTACTCAGGACGTCTTTGGGGTGCTCTTGGGGATTGGTTGGAGCGTTGTCGTCTTATGTTGAAAATTTATTATCAGAATCAAAAGTACTTTGCCTAAAATTATGTGAAAGTAATGGCAGGTCTATATGAATTCCAAAATAAATCTCTGTCCACAGTCACAGCCTTCCATTTTTTGTGCGCTATAATTTAGAAGTTACAACATATTATATTTTGAAAATTTAGAATTTGAAATTAGCTGTAATGTGCTTTTTATATCTTGATAGGAGTTTTGTTTTACAGTCAAAAGACATGAAGCGTGCCCCCCTAGATTCAATTCATTATTCCATTATTGATTTCATGATTCGATCCAAAAATGCATTTTTGAGTTCAATATTAAGGTGGCTCCCGAGTATTTATTGCAGAAATTGACCTAAACTTCTAGCGCATGTTTGACCATGAAAACTTATTCAGATTTCCAGAATTGTTGGCACAGTTTTCAAGTAATTATTTTGAAATTTTGCCATTTTACTAATACGGATGTGTAGAATTGAAAACTGGATTTCATTTTCTGATAACTATTAACTATTAGTAATCAATTTTGCGTGATAACAGCCTATTGCTCACCCAGATTATTTAGATTATAAAATTTTCAATATTCAATTGAAAATTGCATTTTTGGATTGAATAATGAAATCAAGAATTGAATAATGAATTGATTCTTCAACTCTAGGGGGCACGCTTCGTGTCTTTTGACTGTAAGTCCATAGAATGAGCCCACAATTACCTTTTATTTTGTTTGTCTTTTTCACTTCTCAGGCTTTCTGAATAATTAATGGAGGATTTTTTAGAGGGGAATACAATTGTTAATGCACAAGATAACAGTGTTCAAGATCACACAGCAAGCACAAACAGTTCACTTGTCTATGTCAGAGAAGCATGCCCTCCTTCTTATCTCAGTCCACATGATGCAGCAAGCACAAACAGTTCACTTGTCTATGTTACAGAGTCATGCCCTCCTTCAATTCTCAGTCCAAGTGATGCAGCAAGCACCAACAGTTCACTTGTTTATGTTACAGAATCATGCCCTCATCCCAGTTCAAGTGATACAGATGCAGAGACCACCTCCAAAAGATGGTCAAATGCAGAGGTGCTACTTTTGATTGATTGTTATGCTTTGAGGAGAGAAAAGTTTAAAGATATAAACATGAAGAATAAAGTTATCTGGGAGGAAATAAGTAAAGAGCTGGCTAGGAAAGGATACCGAAGAGATGTTACTTCATGTGAAACTAAAATGAAGAACCTGAAAAGGTCATACACCCAGTGTATTGACCATAACTCAGGAAGTGGGAATGAAAGGAAGAAGTGTAGCTTTTTTGACCAACTTGAAAGTTTGTTTGGGAAAGATCATGCCATGCAGCCCCCAGTTGTGTGTAGCAATATAGATGGTACAGCAGTAGCTAGCCGGGCAAGTGTGGAAAGTTCAAGTGATGGCGAGGAAGGGAAACAAAAGCTTACAAGGAAAAGAAAGCCACAAAGAAACCAAAGAAACAGGAAGAGGATTTGGTCTCCTTATTCAAAGAGTTTACAAAAGACAGAAAAGAAGATGAGGAAAATAAAATCAAGAAAATGGAAACTATGCACAATGAAAGAATGACCGTAATGAATCGATTCCTTGATGTTTTTGAAAAATCAGTCAAAAAAGATTGAGGTTAAAAGAAAATGTTATGATGTGAAAGAAAAAGGTACCATAAAATAGCAAAAGTGATACAAGTTGTCTGGACAGAGAAAGATTGGGATAAAAAGAGAGAGAAAGAGTTACAAGCTTAGGAAATCTGATTGTCATGTTAAAATTATATATTTATTTATTTAGTGGCTTCCATCACGCCGAGCACTATAAACTTATGATATATAAAATACTGCGACAACACAACAACAACAACAACAAATGGTCGTGATGCGGGAGAGCTAACGGACTCGAAGTCCCAAGACGCGCCCCAACACAGTACAGCACACTACAAAACGATTGGACAATTAATTAATATAAATATGTAAATCTTGCTAGGTATCTAGCAACAGTCAATTCTTGTTGCCCTACAGTGGGGACACAAGGACTTCCAAGACCGGACCCGGTCACTGTCAAAGAATAGTTCAAGTTTACTAAAGTACAGACGGTTCAGTTTGTTTTTAAAAGTGCAGAAAGAGGGCGCAGCTCTGGTCTCAGTTGGTAGATTATTCCAAAGAAGTACAATTCTGTTAAAATAGGAATCTCGGAAAAGCGAGGTCCTGAAACGCTGGGGACGGAGATTCACATTTGTTGCATTCCTTGTTCGACCAGAATTAAAAGTAACAAACTCATTGAGAGGAAAATGGTAGAGCCCATGGTAAGCCTTATAGAAAAAACAAAGATCCTTTGCCTCCAGCCAATAAGAAACAGGAAGCAAGCGCAGCGTTAGCAAGCGCGCCTTGTAATTGGGTCTTTTATTTGGGTCTGGGTCGCAGCAAAGTATAAAGCGAGTAGCGCGGCGCTGAACTCCTTCTAGCAGCTTAAGGTCAGAAATACAAGACTGGGGAGCCCAGACTTCGCTTGCGTAGCCAATATGAGAGCGAATAAAGGTTAGATATAGTAGTCTTTTGCGGTCAGGCCCTAACTGCGCGCAATGCCGGCGGAGAAAGCCAAGCACACGATTTGCTTTGGCTACAACTGTAGCAATATGCGCGCTCCACGTTAGCGTGCTGGTGACCGTAACACCGAGATCTTTCTGCGTGTTAGCAACCGTGAGAGCATGTTCTCCCAGGGTGTAGGGCCTGACCGCAAGAGAGGGGACTGGGCTCAACCGTTTCCTGGAGATACGCAAGACATCACATTTCTTATGATTGAATGACAAACACCATTCGTTGGACCATTTATCCAGCGAGTCTAAATCTTTCTGGAGAACGGTAGTGTCGTCTGGAGTTCGCAGGGGTCTGTAACACTTAGCATCATCAGCGAAGAGGGCAACAGCAGTGTCAGAGTTGACTGCATCCGGGAGATCGTTGACGTACAGCAGGAATAGGAAGGGGCCTAACAGGCTTCCTTGAGGTACCCCGGAACGGACGACTGACCAATCGGAAGAAGTGCCATCGACAATAACACGCTGGCGCCTGAAGGACAGGTAGTCTGACAGCCATCGATGTAGATTTCCTGTGACCCCAAACAGGGACAACTTGTATAGTAACTTATGGTGCGGCACTGAGTCAAATGCCTTGGAAAAATCCAAGTAGATAATGTCACTCTCAAGACCGGAATCAAGGGCAGTTCCGAGTTCGTGAAGGACAGCCAAGAGTTGGGTGACGCACGACCTTCCACCGATGAAACCATGTTGGATAGACGATAGTAGCTCCCGCACATGCGCTATTAAGTGGTTGAGAACACACCTCTCACACACCTTGCTGACAATAGATAACAGGGATATAGGCCTGTAGTTAGAAACTTCAGACTTTTTCCCCTTCTTGAACACGGGGGTAACATTAGCGTCCTTCCATTCCGCAGGTAGACGACCCGAGCGTAACGACAGATTGAACAACTCACAAAGGGAGGGAGCTAATTGGTCAGCACACTCGCGCAGCAGTCTTGGATGGAGACCGTCAGGACCGGGAGTCTTACTAGGATCCAGACGCTGGAGCGCAGAGATAACTTCAGCTGGAGTTAGCGTTAGATCACTTAAAACGCTCTCAGTATAGGGAGTTGAAGATATGCTCGAGGGAGCCGAGTCGTCAGGGTTGAACGTTGACGAGAAAAAGTTGCAGAATGCACTGGCTTTAGCGCCAGGAGATGAATAAGAGCAGTCATCCAAAACAACTGAGTCCGGCACAGACGAACGTTTGGCGATTCTGTTGAAGTAAGACCAGAAGCGCGCTGGATTGGAGAAACAGTTATCAGAAATATCCTGTAGATAGGCGACGCGCTTTGCGCGGACAAGGTATTTCAGTTCACGTCGCAGGCGTCGAAACTTTTCCCATAATGCATCGGTGTCCTTCTTTAAAGCCTTTCTGCGCGCTGAGTTTTTCTTTTTGATAGCATGAGTGACGTCACTGTCTATCCAGGGAGGTGTAATGTACTTGCGTGGTCTTGAAATAGGAACATGTTTATTAATGTGGTCTGTAAACCACTTCCTCCAGAGGTCCCAGGCTTTCTCTACATCATTAATCCCAAGGAGATGAATGGGGTGTTCAGTCAATGACGACCTAAGCCCTTCAAAGTCAGCCTTTTTGATGTTGAAAGTCGGCTCAGCTTTGTTATTCAAGGAGCGCGACGAGAAATGAAGATCGTAGGTCACGGCCCTGTGATCCGAAGAAAGGGCAACACCACTGCACTCAGTAACAAATAGATTGGCGACGCCTTCAACAATGGTGGTGATTAGGAGGTCCAAGTAATTGTCCCCACGTGTCGGCTTGTCAACCAACTGGAACAAGTTTTTATCGGCCAGCGCTTGGCAAAACGTAAACAAAGCCGATTCAGAGGAATCGACAAAACCCGAACCCTCAATCCAAGTAACTGATGGTAGATTAAAATCGCCGAGCAAGATTACTCTGTCGTAAGCAAGCGTGTCCAAGAACTCACTGAACTTATGGAGCCAAGAGACGCGACATGTTGGCTGCCGGTAGAAAACCGCAACTAGAACTTTGCCACAGTTGTTGGTAATAACTTCCACTGCAGCATATTCGAGCTCTTGGTCGTTAATCCCAAGATCGACAGGACTGCAGCGAAGACTGCACCGAGAGGCGATAAGAATGCCTCCGCGGTCAGCAAAATGGCGATCACAGCGGTGAACGTCATAACCCCATGGTAGTACTTCAGAGTCTGAGATCTCAGGTTTTAGCCAAGACTCCGTAATTGCAATGATGTCGAAATCATTTGCATAAACTGTATCTTGAAATTGACGGAGTTTCTGACCAGATCTGATACCTTGGACGTTCTGGTAAAAACAGTGAATGGTAGCAGGGCTGTGACTAGATAGGTTGCTGGAAGTAGATAGTGATGAGTTGCCGGTAGTGCTGCTCGAAAGAGTTCTCGAAGCGAAATCAGCGCTGGTATTACTTTGATGCCGGGAACTACGAGAACGGTCGCTTGTCCTTGGACCAGGCTGAGACTCCACGTCGCCACACGTCAGAATGTCACTTTGCTGATAGAGGTGCCCCGAGTGAAGCCAGCGTACGAACGGTTTGTGGGATAGCCGCTTGGAGTGGATAGGTGAAATTATCCGCCCACGAAGAGACAAGATGGCGGTTGCAGAGTGAGAAGCTGTCCAGTAACAGGAGTAAGATAGATTATATTCCGTAGCTAGAAGCCGTAATGACTGTACAGGTATTCTCACGAAGATTGTAGGTTCTGCTGAAGCTGTACACAAGATTGATTGGAGCTCGGAAGCAGCCCCATGACACAAAAATGTCAGGAGCAGCAAAAAGCGTGGCCAGCTCGACGCCATCTTGAATGAAAAAAGATCATTATATACAGTTGCCATGAAATGACAAATGTGAACAATCTGTGTGAAGTGAGAAAGATTGGGAGAGATATAGTATAGTGAGAGAGACACACAGACAAAGCTTCAGAAAGCTGTGTTATTGTTAAAAAAATGTTTTAAGGTTTATTTTTTTAAGGTTTAAGAAAAAAAAGCCATGAAAGGGCAACCACTGTGTGAGGTGAGAGTTCAGAAAGCTACATTGTTGTATTTTCAAATGATGCCACTTGTTATAGTTTTGCCATGTGACAGAAAAGGCTTCAGAAAGCTACATTGTTGTATTTTCAAGCAACGCTACTTGTTATAGTTTTGCCATGTTTGCATGGTAGAGAAATAAAATTGACATGTTGTTTATATGTAGGATATTTGTCATTATTTGAGTTGAATCTGAAATGTTCCTTCTGAGGTTATCTAAACCAAGGTGGCCTGGTCAGAGCAGGTGGAAACCATTACTATAAAAGTCCAAAAAAATAAGCCCCTAGACTTTAAAACATTCTTTTGACAGGGCTAAGGGCTTATATTTGATGAGGGCTTGGAGCTTAGGGTAGGCCATTAGAAATTGGGGGAGGGGGTGGCAATGTTTTCTTTTTACACAATATTGATAACAATTTTTCAATGCCCAAGCTGTGCAATTTATTTTTTGTGGTCATTGAAATTCTACACAGTTCTTTTTCTGCTACAAAAGTATGTTTCTTTTATCTAATGTGTGGTTTCAGAATATCATTTTCTAGATTATAATGCCCCAGTTCTGTAATCTCTATATCGCCATTGTAATTGGCAGCTGTTATTTGTCCAGCATTATAATATAGTAGGAAAATAAATAGAGAGAAAGGACAAAACAGATAAGATTTGTGCCGACGTTTCGGACTCTTTACTTTCAGTCCTTCCGTTACATGCACGCTTTAGAACCCACAAATGTACGATCAAAAATTGGCAAAAGTACGCTGACGCTAATCCTGTCGCGGCACACTTCAATTCAAGCAATGGGCACACAATATCAGACCTCACCATCAAGTGCATTAAAAAGGTGGCTAAACAGGAGGATCTGACTTCTGTCGAGGGCCTTTGGATCGACAAGTTAAGAACCATGAGCCCTGATGGACTTAACGTTAGAGAAGAAATTTAGAACTCTTTAGACTTAGCTTATTACTAAATTGTACCATTGTATTCAGTTTCGTTTTCTCCTCTTTGAGCGCGCGCATTCAGAATTTGTCTGCGCGCGCAGGGTACGTTTGTATATACGCGTATGCATATGTAACTGATTTCTGTAACCGCCCTGATGAAGGACTGAAAGTAAAGAGTCCGAAACGTCGGCACAAATCTTATCTGTTTTGTCCTTTCTCTCTATTTATATTCGATTTTATTGGGACATTGCATCCAATTTGGATCCAGATCCATCGCTGTTAGTGTTTTCAAAACTATTTCAAGCCAAATATAGTAGGAAAAACAGCACATAATTTACAAGGTTTTTAGTCATTTTAATACAACAAACCATCCTGTGAATAGACTCAATGCCCCCTATGTGATGCTGCATTTAATGGTTCACATTACAATTTTGGTTTACAGAATAAATATAGTTTAATGAAAGAAAGCAATTCATTGGCATGTACAGTGAATCTATGTAAAACAAGTATATGTGGCAAAAACAATGTATGAGTGGACAATTTGCTGTCTCGCAAGTCAGATTATAAGCAGACTGTTAAACCCACCCATAATTAGCCAGGATGTCTTGGGTAGAAAGTGTATGGCCAGTGACGTTGCAGGCACTGGACTGCTTTTTTTTTGTAAGGGGGGGACTTTGGCAAAAATACTGCACTGCATATTGAAGAGTTTGGATTTGCAAAATCCTGCATTGGCCCTTTGGCTGTGCCTTCAACTTTTAAAAATCATACATATGCGCCTGATGGCTGGATGGGTTGATGGTGGTGAGGGGGATCAAATTTGAATCCCCATGTGAGGGGGAATAGCTGGTTGCATTTATAAACTGCACTGTCAAGGATTGATTTTTTTTGCACTAAAAGAATCCCAGGTGAGGATTTGTCTGGGATTTGTTTACCCTACGAAATCAGTATTGGGCAATTCCAGAAAATATATGTACCCCCACCACAGGCGGCACTATTTTTTGACCCCCCCCCCCCCCCATGGCGGCAGAATTCCGAGCTTGAAAACCACCCTCCCATTCAAAATTTCCAAATGCTGCCCATCCCCAGGGTACATAGATTTTCTGGAATTGCCCATTTCAGCTGAGGGGTGTGTCTTTGAGGCTGAAAATTCCAGGGGTCTGAGAAACGCCAGGTGCAGGTAAGAAATACAGTCGCCAATTGGTTACCGAGAATCACTCTCAGGTTTTGAAGTCAAATGCAGTTTTCAGGGAATCAGTCTCATTATCATGTTCCTTTTCTCATTGGCTCCAGGTCCTGCATGGAAAGCCCCGTCACCATCACCATCGTCATCATCGTCATCATCAGTATCAACAAAATCATCTATGTCATCTTCAATAATACAGATATTGTGCAATGTACAGGCAGCAACAACAATTTCTGGAATGTCAGTACTTTTGTTGACAAGCATTGTGGTTTTAAGTTTCCTGAATCGGGTTTTGAAGAGGCCTATGGCTCGTTCAACAGTCATTCTGGTAGAGCTGTGGGCCTTGTTGTACCTCGTTTGTTGGGCTGTGAGGTGCCCGTTGTCACGGAACGGGGTCAGAAGCCAAGTCTCTAATGTGTAAGCTTTATCTCCTAGGAGATGAGTGTCGTTGCCAGGGAAATATTTTGCCTTGTTACGATTTACCTCCTGGGCGAAAGTAGAGTTTCTAAACACACGAGCATCATGCACAGAGCCCGGATAACCACAGAAAACATCGGTAAAAAGCAGCTCGTGGTCACATATTACTTGAAGCTGGATCGCATGGAAACCCTTTCTATTGATGTACTGTTCGCTGTTTGTTGTGGGAGCTGTGATCGGGATATAGGTACCATCTACTGCCCCTAACACTCCTGGAACGCCCTTTTTTCTCTGAAATTCATTTATCACCTCTTGAGCCCTCCGCCCTGTTGGAAACTTGATAAAGTCCTCTGTAAGGTGTGTGACGATAGCTCTGCAAACTCGGCGATAAACGCGATACGCAGTTGCTCTACAAACGTCAAATCTATCAGCAACGGAACGCAAGCATTCTGGATTTCCAAGAATCCACAAGGTCAATAAAATCTGCTTTCCCAATTCAACAGGCGGTCTACCTCCATGAGAATTAAATTGCGGTAGGTCACCATGAAAGGCGAGCAATTCTATGATGACTTGAACTGTTCTTCTCGCCATTCGAAAGTGGCTTCGAAAATCATCTGGAAGGTATCTCGGCACAGTGACTTCATAAAAATTATCTGTTCTATAGCGACGTTTTCTTCTTTTTACTCCTGCTAAAAGGAGAAGGACAGCTCCGTCATCTGAATTTTGGAATGCTAGATCATGTACTGCAAAATCCTCGGACAATATTTCTTCGAATAATGTAAACAAGCTTGCCGCCATTTTGAATCTTGGCGCCAAAAAACGCCCAACTGCATGACGGGACTAGCTACAAAAATCCATTTTCAGATCATTCGTTTCATTCATCCGTAAGAAATCCGTACAGTCTTAATCTTAATCTTAATCCGGATTTTCCCAAAGAAACGCACTCTTAGTGTTCAGAGTTTCGCCAGGCTGATGCTTCAGTCTGTATAATGAACTAAGTAACAAAGGAATAAGACCTGGGGTAACAAATCGATCGAAAACTGATTGATAATCTGTTGATAAGATTGACCATTAATTATTGATTAATATCGACAATAGATAAAAATCGATACTCGCAGTCATTCCCAACAGATCAATAAAAATCAATATCACTTGATATCAAAAGTACAGCATACCCTGTTCTAAAGTTTAAAATTATATATAATTTTCTTGTGTATCAACCAAAAACACAGCAGATTATACCATGTTTTTAAGGCCCCGTCCACACGTATCTGGATATTTTTAAATCCAGAATTATTTTTTTCCGAATATGGCTATCGTCCACTCGCATCCTGCAAATTTGCAGACAAATCCAGTTATTTTTAAATCCGCTCTCCAGAGTAGAAATTTTTAAATCCGATAACATTGTGGATACGTGTGGAAGGTCGAATCTCGATATTTTCTTGTATATTCCTAAATCTAACTGCTGGTACCCATTGCTCCTTTTGTGCCTAAACATTGCTGCTACCATTCTTTATATACATATTTTATTTTTACTGATTCACCACGATTAGCTTAGCTATTTGCGGATCAGTTTATGATGTAATTTATTTTTATTTCATCAATAATAAAGTCTGAAGTCTTTAGTCTGGATTCGTCTGGGAATTTGCCGGATGCGTGCGGATGATAGCCATATCAGGAAAGAAAAAGTTCTGGATTGAAAAATATCTGGATACGTGTGAATGGGCGAATTCGATTTGAATATGTTGTGATCACATTATGTCTGGAGGCCGATATTTTCGTATCCAGAAAGAAAAAATTGTGGATTCAAAAATATCCGGATACGTGTGGACGGGGCCTAAGACAAAGATCGGAGAAGATTCTGGACTACCCAAGACTGAGAAGTAGAATTTAAAATATGTTGTTCAAGGATACAATAAGTGCCCTCCCTATGTCGCTATGTTGTAGTTGCTTGCATGCAACTTATTAGTCTTTCACGTAACATGAAAGAAGCGCAAAGAAATTGGAGCACCAGGCATAGATGAGAAATGCAAAGGAAAAGTCTCTGCTAGCAGGGTACCACGATTGTTTTTGAAGGCATGCTTGGAATACTTGGTCACCTCATAAAACAATAAATGAAATAGTCCAGGGTGCTTTTTGTCACTGCTATTGAAATTCGCTAATTCGAAACGTCTGCGACTACAAACTTTTCAAAACCTAGTCATGCAAGCTCGCAAATGGTAGTAGCCACGTCCCTCTTGCAATAATATTTGTTTAATGTCAAACTATTCAAAGAAAATGATAATTCCTTCTACCAGGGGCATATTTGAAAAGAATATCAATAAATGTTTAGTGCTATTAATCAATCCGGTGGCTGTAAGCCCTGTTGAAAAAAGTCTAGAAAAATCGATATAATTATTGACAAATCAAATTGACAATTCCGTCACATAGCCACGCGCGTGCAGGAACACTTCAGAACGGATAAGGCTTCTCACATATACAAACATCTAAGCCGCAATGAGGCGTGCGCCGCACCTTCGTCGGAATCCTCGTTTATTATTTTGGACTCCGCCTTGTCGCAATTTGCCCTTAAAATCAAAGAGGCAATTTACATCAAACGTGAGGAGCCTTCTTTGAATAGACAAGTACAACATATCAATCTGAAGCTTGCAGTATAATCAGCATATGCTGTCCTTTACACAATTGACGTAATTTATTATTGTAATTTCTCTAGCTATTTATTCCGTTTGTAAATCACATAGATAACTGTCGAAACATGTCGATTAAAACTTTCGTAATTTTTATAAAATTGACAAATCAATAATCACAACAGAGCTAGCAATCAATTTTTATCGATTATCAATAAAATCAATCGATCAGGGCTGCAAATTGTGCCCGAGGGGGCGACTAAACTTTGTCAGTCAGTTGAAGTTTTGAGACTCACTTCTTGTCTAACTCACTGCCGCAAGCTCAATTTTTGCGACTAACATTTAAGAAAACGCGACTAGAATTTTGAAACTTGTCAAAAATTTTCGACTTGATTTTTTTTTTAATTTGCAGCCCTGTTGATCAGAATTGATTATCGATTTTATTGGGCTATCGATTTGCTACCCCGGGAATATTAAGTCCACTGCCACAATCACAATAGCGCTATTCACGTTCATGTCATCCATTGTTATTAATGTGCCAAACAGCGATCGATTGGTTCACAGAACAAAGGGCGCTATTCAATCTACGGTTGGCACATCACAGGTTCCCCAAGCTCTATGGGAGTTTAAAATAATTATTTGAATAAAGCTTAAGTAGTTTCGATACCGTAATGGTTGTTATTGACTTCACTTACATGAACTGTGCTTCGCTAGCGACTGCATTGAGTCATCACATATCCCTTAACAGTAACAGTACAATAATAAACATTCAATAAACTTTCATTTAACCATCCCTTACATCCGATAAATTTGAGTTTTGAGTCCGTTTTTAGCTATTTCTATTTCACCCCTCTTCCCTCTATATAAAATCTCTCCAAGGTAGAAGACTTCCACACCACCACCGGAGCGAAAACAGCCATAAATTCAAAAGAAATGCTTGAATCCGCTCAAAATCGCCATTGAGCCATAGCGAAAAGATAGAACTATTCATCTCAACCAGCCGACGGTGCAAAACCTACGTTGTTTAGGAATTTCAGGTTGAAGGAAGTGTTCTTTCCATGCCTCATAGGCGTCCAGCGAATTAGGCATGCAGAAAGTCCTTTGAAAAACATGAAATTCGAATGTTTACAGTCGAGCGACCACGTGATAAATTCAAAACAGACTGCCCTCGCCTCTGATTGGCGGCAATTTACCGGATGTAGGGAGGGCTAAATGAAAGTTTATTGAAAGTTTATTAGAGCGGATTTCACATGAATGTCAAGATTTGTTATGTAATTGCAATTGCTTTGCTTTGCATTCTCATTGGCTACTCGTTTTTCTCAGCCAATCAAATACTGTAGTAAATACAATTGTGTAATTACTTAGTAATTGCTTCGGCTTGCAATTGGCTAAGAAAAAGCCATTTAGGAGCAAGTCATGATTTCTCTCGATTCTGATTGGCTAGTGATTGCTCAATTACATTGTTTTCCCGACAGTCATGTGAAAACTGCTCTATTGTACGGTTATTTCTATTTATAAAATAACTAAGACAGTACGCGCGCTCTCATTGGTCGACAGGTGTGTTTATATGAGAGTATATAAACACGGTTGTGACGTCACGCCCGGGACGATGTTTGCGCTGTCTTCTTTTTTCATTCTTTATACATTTTGACAAAAATTTATCCAAACACTTGAAGCAATGAAATGGTGAAAGCAGTGCTGTTTTCTTTTTAGCTATCATTTGTCGTCCCATCCTTAAACCACAAGTTCAAAGCATTAGCTTGTCTTCGACTTTTTTAGTCAAACGCATGTAAATTTTCAGGATTGTCAACATTTTCGTACGATTATACATGATATTTTTGTCCTCCGACATCCTCTTCCCTCCCTTTATGAAACGATTTCTTTGACTTCTGGGAACTTTTTAAAAGTATACAGCTCGTACTAAGAGGAGAAAAACAACACAAATCAAGTTAAGCGACCCAACAAAATTTCTGGATTTGTAGACTTTCGGCGAATCGGCTAGCCAAAATGAAAAAGAACAACGAAGACCAAATTATTGAATAAATCACAATTTATTTCATTACGTTCCTATTCAATTTTTCAAAATGATGATCTTTCACAAGCCGAGTAGGTAAAGAATCGTTTGCTAGCAATTTAACAAGAGTTGAAGCATTAACAAAACATGAAATTCTTACCGGCGATCGGCGAACACCGACGGCACTGTCGACGAAACTTTGACTTGAGTTGCTTCAAAAATTCAATACGAGTGACAGTTCATGGACATTCGTTCATGCCATCAGCAACAATTGAAGCCTCCATAGTATTATTCCAGTCTGGTATTTAACATTTTGCTTGATTTGAAGATCGAAACAAGACACACGCTATTTTTGCTTTTTCGATGCCGAATTTGCCTTTCCAAAACTTGGCAAGTCAACATGAAGGCCGTTCTTGTATGGAAAATTCCTTCGGCTTTGCAATTCTTAACCCGTACATCCCTTCATTGACATTTGCTTATGCTTCAATTACCATAAACACCATAGAAGAAGTCAATAAAGTCGTGAAATGTTTCTTAGAAAGCAGTTTTCTCTCGCCTCCCCTTCGCAATACTTGCAGCCAACTGAGTGAAAAACTTTTTTAAAACACATGCGATAAAACATGCCCTCTGATTGGCCCGTTCAGACCGTCGCGCAGTAAGGAGAATTTATATATTCATACAAAATGTTGAAATAAATTAATTTTAAATCTTTCGCTTCAAAAAGTGAAATATATTTTATAAAAGCAATAGAGAACTTTTTGCCAGTGTCTACATACTCTGATGCAAACACTCGGGTAGGTTGGGAGAATTCTCAACTGGTTATGCAGCCACTCGACCTGTCTCGAATTCTCCCAACCTCCCCTCGTGTTTGCATCAGAGTATGTAGACACGGAAAAAGTTCTCTATTGCTTAAATGTGATGACTCAATACAGTCGCTAGCGAAGCACAGTTCATGTAAGTGAAGTCAATAACAACCATTACGGTATTGAAACTACTTTAGCTTTATTCAAATAATTATTTTAAACTCCCACGGAGCTTGGGGAACCTGTGGGCGCATTAGCATTACAATTAAATGGTCGCTCGACAAGATTCTGGGCTGACAAGATGGCGGCCCGACTTTCAATCAAGCATGTCGGCTCCCTTCTCTACTTGAAACTAGCCAATATGGTTAATTCTTATGGAGCAAATTGAAGAAAATGTTTTTTTTTATCTTACCTAGTGTTCATTTGGTGAAACTTGAGGATTTGGTGCACATTTAGCAGCATTTCTTCTTAGAAAAGTACGACCAGTAGCCAGCTCGAACATCCCCGCCAAATCTCAATTTGTCTGACCGTCGTGCATTGCGTACCGCGTGTAATCCATAGCACAGGAAGTCCGAAACTGAGTCGTTCCTTGTCGAATCGCGGCCTATTTTTACTTATAATATAGTATAATCATTTTCTCTTGGTATAAACCAACTAATAGTCTATTACAAATCCTGCATTCTGATTGGCTGAGCTACTCATGGTCAATTAGTGATAGATCGTACCTGGCAAAACCACCACCTTTCTTTGCAAGAAAACTTGATTTTCAACATAAAATAATGGAATTCACTGCCAAAACCGACCAACTAGTTGGTTTATACTAAAACAATTAGACCTCTCGTCCTCATGTGCTATGATATCAATAGACCATTCGGCCTTCGGCATCATGGTCTATTCATCATAGCCAGGGGCTCATGCCCCTGTCATAGCACATTCGGCCTCGAGGTCTAATTGTTAAATACTATGCGTCGCAAACTAACAGACGACAAATAATAGAGTCAACCACTCTTGAGTCAACCAAGAAAATAATACCAGCCCTAATAATCTAAATTGCATTGAGGCTCTCTTTTGCTGAAATTTATTTGTCATTTCATTAAAATAGTCAAATGAACAATCGGAAAATGGACACTCCCCCCAAGTAATATCATGGGAGTTCATAGACGTTAATGAAAATTAACATAAAATTTTGAATGGCGTATTTATGTAGGAAGACCGTTTTGCTATTACTTGCTATGGAGATACAATACCAGAAGTGCCACATCTTGGTATTACGCGCACGCCATTGCATGTCTCGCGGGTGGAGAATTCTACTTTTAGTTAGGGACGGACCATTTGATATTTGATGGGGGGAGTGGCTAATTTTTTTGGGCTCGATATTTTTTTCGCGTCCACTTTAGCTGCTCGAATTTTTTTCCCTAGAACGTGACTGTGCTTGATATTTTTTTTTCTGATATTTCATTTCTTTTTTTGGTTCGAGACATCGCCCTCAAAACGGCAATTGATGACTTAACAAAGTTTGACTTCATGCTATTTTAGTATTTCGCGAAATCGGTATGCTTAAGTATCTGGATCAGTTCAGGTTTACGAACGAGGGCTGACAACTGAGAAGTCTGTTTGTATGTTTCTCAATGCGCGCGAAGCGCGCCGCGATTTTGAAAATCTACGAGGTTAATGATGTTCTTAAGTTTCTGGGAGATGAGAATCACGCAAGTAGACTCACTGAATGAAAACATCTAAAAATTAGTCATGCCTAGTACGAGGGTTTGGTTTGTAAATACTACACCACAGCATGCGTTTTTTATGAGCGCAACGCTGCTGCAATTTCTCAGGTGTGTTAAGGCCTGACTTGAAAGGAGGCGGGGGCTTATACGCGGATTCTTAAGGCAAAAAGCAGTTTTTGCAAATAACTACATTCGCAAAATAGTTACAGAAAAGGAACTTGGTATGAGTAACACGTCCCCCGACCTTAATTGTTCCATGCATTTAGTTGCTATGGAGACACAATTTTATAGTATCTGTAAGTACCTGTTAAAATTTACTTTCAATCAAAAACGGGGAAACCTTACTGCCAATTTTCCTACTTTTTGACACTAAATTCGTAATCTTCATGAACTTCTGCAGTTGATAGTGTTTTTTAATCGTGTCCAGGGTCACATGATCGTGAGAACTGTTACCCTAGCAACCAAGTTTCTCTCCTATCTCCGCTACGGCTCTCAAAAGGATGTCCCTAGAGCCTCACCTGCGAGCAGACGAGCTAGGGAGCTCTGGGTACAAGAATGCTCTGGTGACAGCCACCGACGCATGCGTATAAGCAAGAGAAAATGATAATTTTCTCTTGGTGATAAGAAAATGATGGTTTTATGCCTCATATTAAATTACTTTTGGAGCGCTCAAGTCGAAGGCATAGGTTGAAAAGACGACTACGAAACGAATGCCAGTGTTATTTTGACATATACGTTTTTATAAAGCGAGATTAAGCTACTTTTATGTACGCGTGAGGGATGTCGCCATAGCCTCCCCTGCGAAGAGCCGGGGAGCTCTGGGTTCGAGAATGACGAGATTGCGGCTCTGTATGGAATCTCACGCATGCGTCAATGGCTGTCACCAGAGCCTCCCGCGCGAGAATGGAGAAGCGCCAGTACCACACAGGTTCGCGCGTAATACCAAGATGGACACTTCTCTGGTTGTGGTGTTTCTTAGAATTTAGATGGACACTTCCTGATACTTCTGGTTTAATGCACTTGATCGGACAATACTTATATAAGGACCTATCATATAATCGACAAATGCATTCTTTACATTCAATAAATATATCAGGCTAGAACATGTAATCTATGAAAACTCTTTTTCCGCCGAATAGGTGCACAAGTGGAATATTAATGTGCCTCCTGACAAAAGAAAACAGTCTTAATTTAAATATAATTTCCATGAAAGAAATAAGCAGTGCTAGTTGCGCCTGGTTGCGCCAACGAAACTTCTCATGGAGTCCCGAGAAACTAAATTTCAAAGTTTTCTAAAATAATACACGAACGTATATAGGATAGCCATTGGCAAATATTTTTCATGATTAATGCAACATTTCCGTAAGCGTTTTTTTATTTTCTCAGGTTCCCATGAGAATTGTTGGCGCGGGACGATAACAGCTTACCACTATATATTCATACAATTCAAAAACACCAACACAAATTGTCATGATATTGTTTATATATTGATTTAATGATTGACACATATCTTGTAACCAGATACACTAGGTATGTATCCTTGTAATATATAAGATCCTTTGGAATTATAATAAATCAGTTTTGTATACATAGATCATCCAAGTGTAGTCTCTCTCTCTAAAGTAGAATATTACATGGTGTCAGAAACATGGAGTCTGGTTTGAAGCCCCCAAGTCGTCTTTCCTTTGAAGGAAACGTAGCGGAAAACTGGAGAAGATGGGCACAGCGATTTCATCTTTTTCTGAATGCGACTGGGAGGGACAAGAAGTCCGAAGAAATACAGTGCTCGACACTCCTCACGGTAGCAGGAGAGGAAGCATTGGAGGTGTATAACACATTCACCTTCGTCGAAGGCGAGGAAAACAAGATTGAGACGCTCATGGGAAAGTTTGAGCACTATTGCACGCCTAAGAAAAACGTGACATTTGAGAGGCACAAGTTCAACACGTGAAGCCAAGCGAACGGCGAAACCATCGATTCGTACGTTACAGAACTTAAGAAGTTGGCGAAATCATGCGAATTTGGAGATTTACAAAACTCACTTATTAAGGACAGAATCGTCTGTGGCATACAGAACGCAGAGGTAAAAGCAAGGCTGCTCAGAGAAGACGATCTGAACCTCAACAAAGCTCTAAATATATGTCGCACTGCAGAGCTCAGCACGACACAGCTCAAAGACATTGTGGAAGGAAAGCAGAAAGAAGTCGGAGCAATTTTCAACAAGAAACAAGGAGGCAAAGGCCACTGGAAGCCGCGAAACCGAGGGACAAATCAAGATAGAAAGCCTAGCGCAAAGGACGGGGAACAATTCGACTGTAGTCGATGTGGTTTGAGGCACGCCCCAAGACAGTGTAGTGCGTACGGTCAGAAATGCCTCAAATGCCAGAAAATGCACCATTTCGCCCGGATGTGTTTGTCCGATGGCAAGCCGCAAGCAGGCGCAGGCAGGCAACCAGCAAGACAACACAAGATACGAGAAATTGAAGAAGAAAGTTACTCGGATAGCGACGAGGAGGATATATAATAATCGGCACGATTGAGCGAGAAGGGAAGTCGAAACCCAAGGAGTGGAAGATCAACACAGAGATAAACGACGTAAAGTTTTCTCTAAAGCTTGACACTGGAGCTCAGTGTAATGTGATGCCATTGAAAAGCTACAGAAAAATTACTAACAAGAAACCAGCAAAAGCGACATCCAAGCTAGTATCGTACTCGGGCCACAAGATAAAAACAGTCGGAAAGGACACTCTAGTGGTCACGAACAAAGGAAAGCTACACCCAGTTGAATTTTACATCGTAGATCAGGATGATGCTTCTCCTGTTTTAGGACTGCCCACATGCTTGGAGCTAGGGTTAATTTCGCGCATCTACACCATCAACACAGAGGAAAGGAATTCAGAAAGCAATAAAGGTGCAGACCAGGAGGCACCAAGGAGCGTATCACGCGATGGAACGGAAAAGATAATTGAAGATTTTCACGACATTTTCGAGGGTCTTGGATGTTTGGATGGCGATTATCACATCAAGATCGACCCTTCAGTGACCCCTGTCGTGCATCCACCACGCAAAGTCCCTTTTGCACTAAAGGAACGTTTGAAAATAGAATTGGAGCGCATGGAGCGCATTGGCGCGATCACCAAAGTCACGGAACCAACCGAGTGGGTCAACTCGATTGTAGTCACGGAGAAAAAGAACGGAGACGTAAGGGTGTGTCTGGACCCCAGAGATTTAAATAAAGCGATACAAAGGGAACACTATCCTATGAAAACTGTCGAGGAAATTGCCGCCCAATTAAATGGAGCGACTGTGTTCAGCACTCTGGATGCTAGTTCAGGATTTTGGCATGTGAAGTTAGACGAATCAAGCTCAAAGCTGACTACATTTAACACGTCTTTCGGAAGATATCGTTTTTTAAGAATGCCATTTGGAATAAATTCAGCTAGTGAAGTTTTTCAGAAAAGAATGACGCAAGCGTTTGAGGATATTGAAGGCGCAGAAGCCATAGTGGACGATATTCTCATCTGGGGCAAAGACGAAGCGGAGCACAATGAAAGGTTACGACTCGTACTACAAAGAGTGCGTGACATAAATCTAAAGCTCAACAAGGAGAAGTCACGAATCCGCACCACCCAAGTCACGTATATCGGGCACATCATAAGCAGCGAGGGATTGAAGCCCGATCCAGCTAAAGTGAAAGCAATTAACGACATCGAGACGCCTAAAGATAAGAAAGAGTTACTACGGTTGTTAGGCATGGTGAATTATCTAGCAAAATTTGTACCGAGCTTATCGGACATGACAAGAGTATTGAGGGAGTTGATAAAGAAAGATATCGAATGGCACTGGACTGAAGTGCACGAACAGGCTTTTAACAATGTAAAACGAAACCTCATGCAAGAAAAGGTACTCAAGTACTATGACCCAAGCAAGCCTGTAACACTTTCAGTGGATTCATCATCATATGGGCTTGGAGCATGTCTATTGCAAGACGGACAACCCGTTTCCTACGCTTCACGCTCATTGACGCAAGCTGAAAAGAACTATGCGCAAATAGAAAAGGAACTATTAGCCATAGTGTTTGGTTGTAAAAAAATACCACCAGTATATCTATGCAAAGTCGGTTACCATAGAAACAGATCACAAGCCGCTAGAATATTTGTTCAGGAAACCCCTAATGGCCAATGATGTTAGATCTGCAGAAATACGATTTATACGTAAATTACAAGCCCGGAAAGTTGCTGCATATCGCAGACGCCCTGAGCAGAGCGCCAGGGAAGCAAACCGGAGATGAAGAAGAAATCTACCGCGTTCACACACTGGAAAACCTACCCCATGTCTAAAGAAAAACTAGAAATATTCAAGATCGAGACAGGAAAGGACATTGTTCTACAAAAGTTACGGGAAACAGTGAAACGTGGATGGCCGGAGAACAAAGGAGCCGTGGAACCTGAAATTCGAGAGTATTGGTCGCAAAGGAATGAAATTAATCACCAGGATGGACTAATGCTCAGAGGGGAGCGATTGATTGTACCAATGTCATTGAGAGCAGAAATGTTATCTAAGATTCACGAAGGTCACCTAGGAATAGACAAGTGTAAACGGAGAGCACGCGACGTACTCTACTGGCCTGGAATGAATGACCAAATCCACCAACTGGTCGCAAGGTGTGATATTTGTGCAAAACATCGAAACAAACAGCAAAAGGAACCAATGAAGGGACACGAAATTCCGGACAGACCATGGCAGAAAGTGAGCATGGACTTGTTTGAGTTCGACAATGAGACATACATTGCAATAACTGACTACTATTCAAAGTTCTTTGAAGTCTCTAAGCTCAAAGGCCTAACGGCAAAGGCCACTATCAGGCAAATTAAACCACATTTTGCACGCTACGGTATACCCGAAGAGGTAATATCTGATAATGGTCCACAATTTGACTCTGAAGAATTCAAAGACTTTGCACGAAAGTACGGATTTGAACACACTACATCATCACCAACTTATCCAAAATCAAATGGACATGCGGAACGGACTGTGCAATCGACAAAGAACATACTGACAAAGGCATTAGAAGTTGGAAGTGATCCAAATTTAGCACTACTTGCGTTACGAAACACTCCCATTGACGGTATAGGGTTATCACCAGTTCAAATGTTAATGGGAAGACGGACAAGAACGCGACTTCCGACGAACAAGAAGCTGCTGTTGCCTAGCTACGACACGAAAGACATCAAGCCAGCATTGGAGGAAAGGCAGTTGAAACAGAAATTCTACCATGATCGAGGTGCCAAACTACTACAACCATTACAGGAGGGTGACTCAGTTAAGATCAGAGATCGACAGAACAAAGTTTGGATACCCGGAAATGTCACGGAAGTCAATCCAGAGCCGAGATCATACACTGTGGAGAGTAACGGAGGTCAATATCGAAGGAATCGTAAAGATATTCTTCAAATGCCCGCCAAAGCAGACGACGCGATTGAGCCAGCAGCAACGCCCAAAACATCATCAGGAGCTGAAACCAATGGTGTAGTGACGAGATCCAGCTCGGGAAGAGCAATAAAGCCACCAACTCGCTACGGATTTACATAAGCTGTGAACTATGAACTTTTATTACTAGTATAGCGCAAACACATATATAGTTTTATTTTCTTTACTACTCGTATAAACAGAAAAAAAAAAATCGTATCAAAATGTAACCATTTTCATATTTTGAATTGCAATCATTTGCCAATTGTTATACATAAGAGCATGATTATTTTATAATTACTATTGCATATAATGATGCTTGATTTTGTGATTATTTTATAGTTTAAAAGCTAAGAAGGGGGATGTCATGATATTGTTTTATATATTGATTTAATGATTGACACATATCTTGTAACCAGATACACTAGGTATGTATCCTTGTAATATATAAGATCCTTTGGAATTATAATAAATCAGTTTTGTATACATAGATCATCCAAGTGTAGTCTCTCTCTCTAAAGTAGAATATTACAAAAATAAACAGATGTAGATATGAATCTGCTGTAACCATGACTTAATAATAAGGGACGGACCATTAGATATTTGAGGGGGGGGGGGGGGGGGGGGGGGGGGGGGGTTGGGCAAATACCAAAAAAAAATTCGAGCACAGCTTTGAACCTGAAAAAAAATATCGTGCAAAGCAACGTGGCAAGAAAAAAAAATCCTGCACGGCTAGCTTCTATATCATGTGCATTTTTCTAGTTCACTTAACTGAATACAGTAAAAATTTTGGCGCGCTTCGCGCGCATTAGGAAGAAATTACATTGAATATGCTTTTTAAGAGCCGCACGCAACACGAGGACAATACGTTCGTGCGGTTTAAATAGATTGCCAAGAATATGTGTAGATTCAGATTCAGAGTTTATTTATATTCAGCTTCGTAATACTCGCTGAATACATGGAACATTGCCATAAAAAATGAAGTCAGGGAAAGCATGGACCTGAGGTGAGAAGCAGTCAAAGACAAATTTGGCAGCTGTTACTTTTTGGTGTAAAATGGATTTTAATGTTCAGGCATCAGGCCACTTTGTTTTTTTTACTCAGGGCTATGCTCTTGAGAAAGTCATCACGAAGGTTATCATATTTTTCTCAGTGTAAAAAGAAATTTCAACATAGAAATTGATCACTCGGGCCATGCTTCACGCACACGAAGAATAATATTTTTTAAATATAATGCGGCGTGAATGAAGAATAAACTTTACAAGGCTTGATCTACCTTTACTCTGAGGTATCTGATATGTGCTTTTTCAAATTAAGGGCGCGCTTCGCGCGCAACAAAGAAAGTAAAATCCTCTCTTTCTGTAAACTGTCGTCATCCAGCTCAAATAGGTGGCAGAGGGAATCACAAAACCTTTAACAGCTCTGAAGGGGATCACGTTAATCATAGTACTTATAGTGGGGGATCACTTCATTTTGACAAAAAAGTATTGCCCAAAATCCTCAGATACCCCCACCCTCAGTGTAAAAAATGGTGGTTTTAGGCCATATCTTGTAGCTGTACAGTACAGTATTAGACATGAATGTGAAATAGTGGTGAAAAAAAATTCGTGCAGGCAAACAGCGTCCGAAAAAAAATTCGTGCAGTGTCTTGCCCAACCCCCTCCTAAAATATCTAATGGTCCGTCATAGAATCTTGAATCTTGTTATCCTATTGCCCGTGGTAGAAATTGAGCGAGCGAGTGAGAGTGAGTCATCTTCCCATCCTCGAGTTAGGGGAGAACTATTAGAAATTGGGGGAGGGGGTGGCACCCCCCCCCCCCCCCCCAAAAAAAAAAGGAAAAAAAAATTCCAAGAAGGCCAATCCTTCCAAAGAAAAACATTCTTGCAGAGATCAAAGTTACCCGTAAAAAACATCATACAAATTCCGGAATTTTTTTTGCACAACCTGATCCCCGAAAAAAAAAATCATGCTCACCCACCCTTCCCAAATTTCTAATGGTCCACTCGAAATAGGCATGCGCCTCTCTTTACGAAAGTATGAGCTAATAGTTGTCGCACAGGTTCCCCAAGCTCCGTGGGAGTTGAAAATAATAAATTAAATAAAGCTGACGTGGTTTCAATACCGTAATGTTTATTATTGACTTCACTTACATGAACCTTTGCTTCGCTAGCGACTGTAGTGAGTCATCAAATATCCCTTCTGTAAGATAAATAATAGAACAATAATAAACTTTCATTCAGTCATCCTGTACTTTCGATAAATTTGAGTTTTGAGTCCGTTTTTAGCGATTTTTATTTCACCCCTCTCTCCTCTATATAATCTCTTTCAAAGGTTTGGAGACTTCGACGACACCTCCCGAGCGAAAACAGCCATAAATTCGAAACAAACGCTCGAATCCGCTCAAAATCGCCACTCCACGATAGCGAAAGGATAGAACTATTCATCTCAACCAATCGACGGAGCAAAACTTACGTTGTTTATGAATTTCAGGTCGAAAAATATGCTTATTCAATGTCTCTCAAGGCGTACCGCCAATCTTGCGTGCAGAAAAGCCGTTGAAAAGCAATCATTCGAATGTCTAAAATCAAGCGGCCACGTAATAGATTCAAAACAGGCTGCCCTCGCCTTTGATTGGCGAACGTAACAAAGCGAAAGCAAAAACCGAACCAATCAGAGGCGAGGGTAGCCTGTTTTGAATCTATCACGTGGCCGCTTGATTTTAGACATTCGAATGATTGCTTTTTATATTGACTAGTGCATAAAAACATGATACATTCCTTGATTAACGAGAAAGAATGGTGTTTAATACAAATGAATTTCTACTCGTAATTTGAAGCTGTGTGTATCAGAGCTGCATGTTTGAAGCGTCTAGATGATCTTGGTTTTGTTTTGTGTTTTATTTCATTTATTTAAATTATTCTAGTCGTGAAAGGTCCCCGAAAAAGAAAATCTCATTTTAAAGAGGTCAAAAGTGTTTGAAAAATATAATCTCTTCGTTTAGCTCAATCAAAAATATTAAAGCAATTTTTAATTATTCCGAATTCGTGTCTCTGTTATTGAGGATATCCCTGTTATTCAAATGCGCCGTGAATTTCTAAACACTTGAAACCAGCTGGCCGTGAAAACCCCATCCAGAAACAATACCTAACCACGCATGTGTAATGAGGCGTGCTATCACAAGCGAAAATGGCGAACATGAAACCGATGGAACCGGGCGTCCATTAGAGTGTTATGCCGACTAGTTTTAGAAGAACTAATCATAGAAGATGGCGTATGAGAAAGTCCCCGAGGAAAGGTGAGCGAACACTCCCAACTTATACCGGAAAACACGACTAAACTAGTATTTCATGTTTGCAAGGTGTGTGGATATTTATTCGCTTTGGATCTGCATTTCTCAGTCAATATTAAACGTGATTTAAGCTAACATCGAGTGCAGAAACTAAAGCATTCCCCCGGGCAAAACACAGTTATATGTGAACAGTGGTGAGGGAGATTATTAAGGTTTCTTTTGCATAGCGATGGCTCATGATGTTTTAGATTTCCATACGTTTCACCAAAACAATCGGCAATAATGTTTATATTGTTCAGGGTTGACATATTGTGACGTCATATATACAAACCAACCCCTCCAATGGTTTCATGTAGCTAAAGATTCAGTCTAATAATCGTAGTTCCTAAGATGAGGCATGCCACTACAAATGTAACTAATTTGTGTCGGCTTGCATAATTTTACCATGACAGACCTCTAATATTTTGAATAAAATCCTGGGGTGTTCAGTTGCTAATTTAACCCAGTATGGTTTGGGGGCAATTAATGCATTCTACAAAATTCCGATTTGCTGAGGGAGATATGGCTTGTCACTTTGTTTGAAAGATCAAAGAACATCCCAAAAAGACCGCAAAATCACCTTGGTTTCGTCCTTCCGAATATGCAAAATACAGTTCAGCACTCTGGTGTAAATGAGTGGTATTGCTTGTGTTCGAAGTCTCGCGGAATGGTGCGACTATCTTGACCAGGGACACCAGAAAGAAATGCTGGGAAGAGAACGGATTTGTGTACGCCATGTCTACTTGCGACCAAGACTGCTTAAATGCAAATAAGTATAAGAAGTGTTTAAATGATTTATATCAGAAATACTTTTGTATATAGTTATATATATATATTATTCTTACTGGATGATTTTAAGTGCTTTGGTGCTTGTACTAAAAGCGGGTTGTTATTGAGGTAGCGAGCTAGACAAACTGGATAAGTTTATAACAAGAAGGAATGAAAATCAAATCAAAACAAGTTAATCAAATATTAGTGAAATCAAATCAAACAAAACCTAATAAGACAAGAGAAAAGTGTAATTATATACAGCCCTTTGCTTTCCTTTTCTGTTTTCCTTCTCGACAAATTACATTATCCTTCCCGGGTCGGCTTGCGCCCACTTCAACACTTAAGTGATAATAATTTTGGCTAGTAATTTTGGTGGACTAGCTTCTCATTCATGTGCTGTCTATTTTTTGTCTGCTCCGGTTGTCGGACTCAACACACACCAATTGTTATTCATTTACTGTTTAATTTTTAAATATTGAACTAATAAACAAGCAAAACTGTCATTACAGAAAAAACAGAGCATATTGGGGTATTTGGTATTTTCGGGAATTGTATTTCTTGGCGCTTCAATTTCATCTAAGCCAAGGGGAAAAATACTCGCGACCACCTAGTCATTCGACATTTTATTAGAGTCTTCTAGAGATCGTTTCTTATTTTGAGGCTACGCATGAGCCCCTGGGGGGCGGAGGGTTACTCCCGACCATGAGTCGCCTCTGTCTTGGGTAGGGTTTCTAACTCGGTCCGGGGTAGGGTATTAATATTTAAGGCCAAAAAAAAAAAAACGAATGAATGCTTTATACGTAATAGTGTCACCGCGTGGACAAACTTCAAGTCGATCATAATTGCGCGTTCTAGCGCAAGTTCGGCTGACAATTAGCGTCCTATGTAAATTCCATTCACCACACGTAATGGCTGATCGAAATATCGGACCTTTCATCATATATTTTCTGTGCTTTGTAGGGTATGTTTTTCCACTCAAAGGCCTGGGGTCCTAAGATCGCCGTAATCTTAGGCAATCTCAGGCGATCTTGGGAATTCTATATTTAATGTTGTGATATGTTGCGATCTTGGGCGATCTCTTAGGACCCCCCCCCCCCCCCCCCTCTCCGTGTGAAATCGTGCCTAGTCAGCGAACTGTCAGGTGGTCTACTCGTGGTAGCTCACCTCACATCCTTACTGCAATTTTCATAATTCTGCGAACTCTACACCGACCAACAATTAACCACGGTTTGGCTTCCGTCAATCAAACGAGTGAATAACTCTGGGTGATTTGATGGAGGTTTTGATAGATCTTGTGATCTCATGGAGGCTAGCTAGGCTTCACAAAACACCAAATGTAAAATGCAAACCAAACTCAGAAAGCATGCGTGGACCGGAGTTTGGCGTTTGGAACCGAGTATGCAAACTTAATTGGAGGCTTGTGGTCGCAAATCCTTTACGAACGTACACAAAATTCGCGGATTTGCCAGGTTATTTCTTCGTTATTTAAAAGATTTCCCTCTCAAACTTTCCAATTTTACTAATTTTAGGCTACTCTCGTTGTAGACTTACCGCCTTTCTTATAAGGAATTCTCTCTTACCTTATTTGGAAGGTCTGTAAGTATTTTTCCTCATATCAATAGCGAAAAAAGCAGCAAATTCCATCAAAACTTGCAGGTGTTCGAGAAACATCGTACCTTCGGTTTTGTACCTCTGGTCGCCATGTTGTTTTCAAACGGCCATGGACAAACCACAGGTAACCCGTGCGTATTCGCGGTTTTTATATGACGTCATCAAAAAGCTCACTTCTAAACCAAGAGACCTACAGAGATGTCCTTTCTGTGATAAATATAACTCTATTCAAGGATTTGTCACACGAAATTTCGGCACCTTCTATATGACGTCATCAAAAAGCTAACTTCTAAACCAAGAGACCTACAGAGATGTCCTTTCTGTGATAAATATAACTCTATTCAAGGATTTGTCACACGAAATTTCGGCACCTTCTGCCAAGCAGTTCTCGAGATATCGCCAAAGCTATTTATGTCACGCAACGCCAGTCACGTATTTTGAACTTACCGTATTTCACTCGATTTGCACCGTTCTTACCTTTTTGGCACGTCAGTATGTTATAAAAGTTCATATCTTACCATTCTGATACTATTCATATAATTTGGATTGAAAATAGCGTCGTTTTGGAGATCCTCTGCTGGGGCTCCAACATGGTGGCTCCATACAATTACTGTACAAAATGGCGCACATTCACTTGCTAATATCTCGACCAATCGGCCTAAAATTTACCCAGGAAACATAATTTTGTATATTCTTTATAATTCTATTAGGCATCTAGTGTTTAGAAGTTAATTTAGAGAAATACATTTCGTCACGTGACAAGTGAAAACCACAAATTCTTGATATGCACGATGCACAGCAACAACGAAACTGTGGAACTCTGGGAGGCAACAGGCGAGAGATGAGGGCTGTTGCTGCACCTGGTGGCACTCTTCCGAGACCAGCAGAATTGAGGGTTTAATGAGGATCCGCAGAAATCCAACCATGAGTTCCCGCGCTTTCTAGGGTTAGACACATAATATGCCGGCATAATGGCCAAATTTTCAGATAATTTTAGCATAATGCTACAAAAACAAATATTTTCCCTATTTATTGAAATACGTATAGAATTTTGCCTTTGAATTTGCCCCCTGTCTGACTATTCGGGCTATAAGGCTTGGTTACTGGTCAAGAGGCTTTACTTGGTTACTTGTTAAATGTTGCTCTGAGCAGTTTGAGGACTCGTCAAAGGAGAAATATTTTAACCAGCATCAGTCCGCCCCTCTGCATCACGCGAGCACTACACGAGCATATAAATTTTCGGCATAATGGGAAGATTTTTAGGTTGACGCTAAGCAAATGGTCAAATTTTCGAGCATAATGTGTCTAACCCTAGCGCTTTCTAACGGGCCGGAAAGTCAGTCGCATCTTTTCTATTTTTCGTCGCGGAATCGCGGATACATTTACCGGAAGTGCGAGTAACATTTCGGCTGGTGACCACGTGCCTAGGTAAAATCTTGACCGCAAGTGACGTCATAGCCAAGATCGAAGGAGAGAAGAGGGAGAGAAGTTCGATCAGAGCTGATGGCGGACACAAGTTGGTGGGTTTGTAGATGATTTCGATCAAGCATGGCCCCATATACCGATGGAGGTGGAAAGGAGAATGGAAATCATAAAGGACATCATGAAATGTAAGAATCGGCAGCCTTTTAGTGGGCAAAATCAAGTTTGTTGAAGCCTGAGTTTGCAAGCAAAATGCTTTAACAACCTCGAGGGAGTATAGTTGAGGTTAGATTTCGAGGGCTTAAAGCTCTTTTTTGGAGTTTGGCAAGCCGTTATATAGAGATCCAGTTTTAGGAAAGAAGTGCCAATGGTGTATTTCGCAACGTAGAGAATTAACGCTGTGATTTTCCTACCTTGAAATTCAGTTTCGCCAGATTGTTTACAAGCCAGTACAACCGTTAGCTAGCAGACTTCACTTCTTTGCGGTTCTTGTTCATTTGTGTAAACAAGAGCCTCGAGAAGCTCGTTTCTTCGTATTACGAATTGTCGAGAGTCCAGTTTAAAGTGGAATACACTTCTACAAGTCAGGATCTCGAGTATTACGCGATATTTTTAAGGATTTCATTATTTTTATCCCCAAATGGAGGTGTGACTTATGTCGGCTGGCTGATCTAAATTTGAATTTTAGATTTGCTCACAGCGAAAACATTTTGATCTTGGAGCATTATTATCAAGTTGCTAAATTAGTGTGGAATTAGAGCTATCTCAGTTCAAATCTTAATCTATTAGTAATCATTGTGTGCTTTGAGAAAATGTGTGATTTCATCTGCAGAAAGGTGACCATTTGAGGCCACATAATGGGCTAGATTGATTTGAGGTTTCAGACGTTCCTAGTATTTTAACTTGCAGGGTTACCCTTGCTAAATAAATGCTGATCTGAAGTCAAGATTAAATAATTATTACCTTAGAGTAGCAATGCTTCTCCCTTCTAGCCAAAGAAGGTATTATATCTATTGAGTAGGTTTCATGATAACAATTTTGGAAAAGGTTTCCAGTGGAAAAGCTTTAGAGTGCAGTAAATCACTAAATACACCTATTAAACTTGTATTTAACAGCTTCTTGGCAGATTGGAGACAATGCAAACCTTAATTTGATTTGTGAATTTAAGTATTCAATCTAAACAGTTCGCGGCCCATTGAATGTACAAACTATAGTACTTATAAAGTACAAATTCTTGTAAGACAGCAGTTCCACATAATTCTATGAAGTCTTTAAGCAATTTCACTATTATCTGCTGAGTGCTGATGACTTACTACTTAAAATAACCCCTGCTATGCCAATGATACAATTTCAACCCTAAATATCAGTTTGAATAGGGTCACGTTTTATGTATATGGAAATCAATAGTTTGAAATGATGTGCGAAAAAAGAATGTTGTGCATTTTATTTTCAATCCATGCAAATGAAATAAAAAGAAAACCCCAAAAGATTCCAGGCTTCATCATGACTCATTGCCAGTTCAGCTGGTCATTGATATTGTGGAGGTCATGGGTTGGAATCCTGAAAGCCTGAAAACTTTTTACAGTTTCTAAATTTATCTAATTGAAAAGATCTAAATAAAATGATCAACACCACGTTTTATGTATGAAAATGTAATAGTTGGAAGTGACTGACCTACCAGTGCATGCATTGAAATTGGGCCTTAGCTAGCTGAAAATTTATGGTTACTGAGAACGCGCACCTCCTCGAAAAAATAATCATACAACTCCTTAGTTTAACCAAAACATGTCAACCTATACAGGGCATCTGGGGAAGTGCGGCAGTGCGATTCCGCACTTTTGCCCAAAAATCGCACTTTTCCGCACTTTCACACTTTCTTCGCACTTTTCCGCACTTTTAAGAAAATTACTAAAAATTGTGTGGAAAAATCCTTCTTAACACGGTAATTTCAAAGATTTGCAGGTCAATACCTAGTTTATTATGTTGATGCTGAAGTATTAAGCGCAAAAACCTTGAAAACTCCACCATTTTCTTCCGATACGATCGCCACCGAATGCAAAAAAATACCAGGCGTTCCACAGCAGACCGTTTGAGAATAAGTACGAGAAACCATCAATTAGGAGATCTGTAATTGGATGGAAGTTTAGATGGAAATAAGCCAATAGCTGATCTTGTAAGAAATGGGTAAAATACAAATGGCGCACGTTTTTCGGTGACCCCGAAAAGGTCAAATATTTAGGCAAAACAAAATAGTAGGAGAACGAAAAATGTTAAACGCCGTAAATATCCTATGAAACTGCCGGAGCCATTTACCCTTGATTAAGATGGTGATGACAAAGCACGAAGTTTACATTTTGGAGAACTTTATTGCAAGATAGAGCAGATTTCGTATGGAATGAAATCGCGTAGTCGCGGTACGGTCACGGTCGCGGCGCGGAACAGCTTTGTGGCGGTACTTTTCACAGTCATACGAAATCTGCTCTATTGTTATGAACAACACATGCGGGAGTTGATTGTATGGAGAAATAGGCGCTCTTAGTGATTTTAGGGGTTTGAGTTTTAAATGACTGATGCCGCGCAAGCAAGCATAGGTGAGCCCTTCTTTTTTTGCATTTTTCTATTGTTCTTGACCTAAATATTGATCATGCGAAGTTTAATAATTTAGCTGTCACATCAGTTTCAATGAAATTACGTTTTAAAATGACAAAACAAATAGAAAATCAACCGAAACGACTTGTTATGACCCCCAAAAGCGCAAACCTTCAAATTAAAGAAAATAATTTACCGCACTTTTTACCGTTTTACCGCACTTTTACCGTTTTACCGCACTTTTTTCCGCACATTTTTCTAAAAATCCCGCACTTTTCCGCACTTTTTTGCCGTTTTTTACCGCACTTCCCCAGATGCCCTGCCTATATATCGTTGGAAAGCTTATAGAATGGACTAGCGGACTATGGCAAAAGAAATAACTTTTTGATAAACATAATTTTTTTGAAGATTTTATTAAAAATGTGGGTGTGACACTTTCAAGAGCTATCGCTGCCGAACTGCTTGACCTTGACTCCCAAGTAAAACATTGTACTAATCCGTAAATGTGTTTCTCAAAAACCGTGTCTGCATTTTTTTAAATTTTACGTAGATCAAAAGTTATGGAACTTTTAAATTTCCAAGGTCAAATTTTATAGAATTTTCAGGGTCTAAAAATTTAAAAAATTCATAACTTTTGAACTAAACAAAATTTTAAAAAACGCAGACACAGTTTTTGAGAAACACCTTTAAGGATTAAAACAATGTGTTTCTTGAGAGTCAAGGTCGAGCAGTTCGGCGGCGATAGCTCTTGAAAATGACCCCATCATTTTTTTTATAAAAGCTTAAAAAAAAATTCTTTTTATTAAAAAGTTACTTCTTTTTGCCATAGCCCGCTAGTCCATTCTGTAAGCTTTCCAACGATATATAGGTTGACATGTTTTGGTTAAACTAAGGACGAGTATGATTTTTTTTCCTAGGACGTGCGTTTTTAAGGTTCTCAGTAACCTTAAAAAGAATTTGTATGTACTTTTTATGGTAAGTATCAAAGTGACTCTTTCTATTCTTTGAATGGAGGAGCAAAGTCTGATGTAATTCACTAGAGCATATAAAATCATTTGTCCTTTGTTTCCTTTGTATGGCTATTGCAATGAGCATATCTGTGCATTTTATGCAAATGGCCATTTTTCTGATCTTGATGGGAAAGTTCATATTATGTTTTACATGAACATGTATGACAAAGAGGCCTCTAAACTTTCTGTAGCATGGTGTTAATCATAGAAGTATGATGTTACTGGTATCATATGTATCTATACTCTGTGTAAACAAAGACTTTGTCTAAGCAACTTTATTATAACAATAACATTTATATAGCGCCTATATCTAAATAGTTCTAAGCACTTTACATTGTTGTAATCAAAATAAATATTTACATTAAAAAATGTATTACAAATTTAAAAATCTAAAAAATAAAGATGAAAAAACAAGAAACAAAAGCAAAAAGGCAATAAAAAGGCAATAAAAAGAAATGCAATATAAAGCTAATAGGCAGAATTAAATAAATGTATCTTTAGTTTAGTTTTAAAAATCGAAAGATTTGTGGAAGACCTTATGTGGAGGGGGAGACGGTTCCACAATGTCAGGGCAGCTACAGAAAAGGCCCGGTCTCCATAATTAACGGTGCGACTGCGGGGAACACTCAACTGACATAATGAAGACGATCTGAGGCTCCTGTAGGGTTGATACCTCTGTATAAGTTTACTTAAATAAGAAGGAGCTTGTCATACTGAGATTTAAAAGTAATCAAAAGGAACTTAAATTCAATTCTTTGCTCAATTGGCAGGCAGTGAAGTTCCCTCAAAATAGGGGTGACATGGTCATACTTGCGCGTATAGGTTAGTAGCCGTGCAGCCGCGTTCTGGATGTACTGTAACTTCTGACATGACATCTTTATGACATCTTTATTGAGGTCTCAAATCTTCTAGCCATGCACGAGTGCACTACTAATTGGGGAGACGGTGCACTACTTACCCCCCTTTCTCTATCAGAGCTCCAGGTGAAAAGAATTCAAAGCTATAAGCAAGCTACTCGGAACAGAGAAAAGTCGATACGGTTGGTCGATCCAGGATTCAAACTCAGGACCGTACGTACAGTGTGCCGTGCACAAACACAATGCACCACCTAGCCGTATCTTTCTTTTTGACGGCATGTTATCTACATGTATTATCCTCTTTTGATTTTTTAGATACTTTCACTTTGTTTCTAGTCTGGAGGGATAACAATGATGAAATGACAAATTGTAACCACTATGAAAAAAGCTCTTCCTTCATAATTTTTGGATACAACCAGGTTTTTGAGGGAATGGAGACAAAAGTGCATACATTAAGCAATTATCACACCTCAATGATGGTTGTGCCTTTGCTACTGAATTGTTCTGTTGAATGTCATGCTAGAAGGTTATTTATTGGATAAATTCTATTACCTTAAAAAAATTAACTTAAAAATTACCCTAAAAATTGGTTTCCATCAACCACTTTCCTAGAGTGTTAGCTTTTTGCTTTTGGGTATTTATAGACTGCTAGGGATCAAAATAGAGAAAGAGAAACCTCATCATGAACTAACAAACATTAAACATTCTCCAAGCTGCAATTGTTTACAAATGATGGCAATCTAGTGAGCTGACAGCAAAACAAAACACCATTTTTAAAAATCGGCTCTCATCAGTGGCGGATCCAGGGAAAAATTGAATGGACAACAGCCATTTTTTTTACAAAATCCCTAGCTAATAAAACATAACCAGTTGAACTAATGAATGGGAAATAAATGATCAAGAAAAAATTGTACCGGTATGCTAGGGCCGACGACCCGATTTCTTCCTTTATAGATGTAAGGTTTCTGATTTGCATGTCTCCTCTTCTAGCGACCAAAAAGAAATTTTGAGCAAGATTGGAAGATAAAAGGGCATAATCATTGGGAGAGGTGACACTTTGATCAGCAAAACTAAACTGTCACGACTCAACTGTCACTTGTTCAAACTTAAATTTTATTCAAGCAACAGAAAGAGAAGTTATAGAACTTCTTATAGATTCACTTGAAACTTGGTAATAACAAAAAAGACCAAAACCGCAACCTCTGATATGTTTATTACCGTTTCCATGGTAACACTATTGACACTAGGGCTGTCTGTTTAGAAAATACAAGTGAAGTGCTACAATACTTTGCCAAAATACTCTGAGTTGTGTTGACAAACATCAGGAACTTTCGAAGACATTCATAACTTAGGGAATATTTCACAGATTTTACCTATTTTTCCAGGAATCACTTAACATGTTACCATGGAAACACTAATTAGCATATGGATGTATGAGGCCTTGGTCCTTATTTGTTATTACCAAGTTTGAAGTGAATCTTACTATCCCAAACAGAATTATACATAAAACATTGTTGGCCTCTTTTGCCCTTGTCTTGTTGTGACATCATTTTTTGCTAATTTGCATAGGTAAAAATCTTGAATATCTCTGTAACCAAAAGAGCTATGAACGCGAAAGAAACAGCATTCTTCCTTATTTTGAATGTGTAATCAAATAAGATATTAAAATTTCAGCCTTGAGTGGCACTTTAACCGCTTACCCTTTTATGTGTACCACATTTTGGTAGCCCTTTTTATATTATGTCCAAAAACCCCAAAAGATACCTCTTTCATCTATTTGGCAGGACCAAGAATAGTCCAGAAACAACTTTTGTCACTTAGAAGATTATACTTAAGCTCTTACCACCAGCCGTCATAAGCAATTATTTTGTTTCTAGGAATTCATGCTCACCTCCTGTGTTCTTGGTTTTCAGGAAAGATGGGGCCTCTCTCTATGACATCCTGGGAGTTGAGCATGATGCAAGTCCCGAGGAAATCAAGAAGGCATATAGAAAGGTATGTATTTTGGTTAAAATGAAATGGGCCTGAATGGTTATACTAGTAAGAGCTAGTAAGCAACTAGGCTGTTTTGTGATATCCATTTTGAAATCACACACATGTTCTGCAATCTGATTGGCTCACAGGAGCTAGTCTGTTTTTGTTCCGAAATGGACGATTCCAGCTATAACGCAAGCGTGCACTGCATGTCAGTAGATTTGGGACATTTTGTTGAACAAACTGTTAAAAAAGCGTGCGCTGCATTCTGGTAGTTGTGGGACATGGCTTGGGCATTTTGGAATAAGAAGAGCATGCACGCTCATAACTGGAATCATCCATTGCACAGTGACTCCAACAAAGCAGAAACAATGGTAACTTGTTTACATCCTCACGGTAATCTCTCCTCCTCGACCCGCAGAAGTCTGCCGTTTTCCCCCCTCAAATTTGAAAATAAAAAATCTCGCAAAATCGGTTGTTTTTCCAGCGAAATCCGCCGTTTTCGATGAATTTTCCCACGAAATTGGCTTTTTTTTCTCGCGAATTTAAACCTAAAAATCCTGTGAAACTTGTCATTTTTTTCCGCGACCTGCCTGAAGCCCTGACTATACTACACCCATGATACATGGTTCGAAATAATTAATAAATAGTTTTTTCTTCTCGGAATTTGTTACCTTGTACCATTGTCATTATAGCATACCGTATTTTCCGGTATATAAGACGCACCTGGATTTTCGAAGTCATTTTCGCAAAAAAAAAAGTTTCTAACGATTTTTAATGTGCATTGTGTGCTACAGTACTTTCAGAAAGAAATACACGAACAACAGGCGTTTAATCTCAAGATGTGTACTCACCAAAAACAGATGAGTAAAATATTCCGACGGTTTCTTCATTTTATTTGTTTGTTGGAGATAAATCTTGTGCTACATGCAATTTCACGCAAAATTTAAAAAGTTGTGCTAAAATATCTACACATTGTAGCCTTCTAGCAGGCGTTTAAAGGCTCTTTTTATCGCAAAAATCCCGAAGTTCGTAGTCGCGAGTGCCAACAAGCGCCATGTTGGATTTTTGGACGTGTGGCCTGGGCCGAGTGACAAAATCCAAAATGGCGCTCGCAACTACGAACTCCGAGATTTTTGCAAACAAAAAGCCTCCAACTACTGCTGACAGGTTTCACGGATGGAAATCCTAGTTTTTTTTGGCAATCAAGCACACAACAATGAATCAGGCAATTTGTAAAGGGTCACTTGTTTTTGTTGTTATGCAAATTACAAAATGCATCGTTCCGTGTATAAGTCAAAAAATTTTAAGATTCTCCCTCACGTGGCAGGCGAATACAGAATATGTATGAAAATTTTGCAATCATTATGCAGGTGACATGCTTTAAAATCTTGTGACACCTGCCCAATCCCAGCATCTTCTGTTTGCATAGTGTAAAACGCAAAAGACTTTACCGCACTGGCTATTCGCATCAACGTTAAGTACTACCTTCACAATGTCTAGTATTTGAGAGTGAGCTGATGTTGTAGTCGTATTTCATCTAGGCTAGACCAAAAAATCCATTAAGGAGAATATACGGTACATGTACTGTACTGCTGAAGACACATACCACAAAAGGTAGTGAAAAAAATTCCCTACTTCACAAATTGCCAAGTTCCCTTAAATTAGAAAAAGAGGTTATTTTATTACATGGCAAGAGCTTGATATCATTTTTATTCACAAGTTGTTCATGTGTCATAGCGAGAAACAAGCTAGTCTTCAAGCGAGTGAGCGGTATGATATGAATAAGGACTGGAGATATTTTATTCTTGCCGTGAACTGATAACATATAACTTCACACTGATACGATTTTTATTCATGGTTTTAAGACACAGATAAATCTGATCACAGTATATAATAAACTGTTTTCCCACCTTTTTGGTTCTCACATGTCCACCAGAAGAAGCTGGCAGCAATAGCACATACCTAGCAACAAACAAAACATCTTTTAACCTTTGGCTTTACTTTTTTTCTTCAGATGGCATTAAAACACCACCCCGATAAGAACAGGGACAACCCAGAAGCCACAGAAAAGGTACTACCTAACTTATTATGTGTTACCGTTGTTAACACAGACAATGTATGTTTCCAGTAAATAAACTACAGTCCCACTAGGCCACACAGCAGTGCACGTTCTGATAATCTCCTCACAAAGTACTCATAAAAATACAGTAAAAACCTGCATATTTTTCTGGGTTAGATAAGAGTTCTAATATGGGCAAATTTAGTCTGACGTGTTCTTTATTTTCAGGTTCTTATACACAGGTTTTTAATACTACATACTGTACTCCCCTTTCAACAAAACTCTTATTATTATTTTCAGTTTAAAGAAATCAATCATGCACATAGTATTTTATCAGACGCTGGTAAACGTGAGATTTATGATAAATATGGAAACATGGGACTGTATATAGCAGAACAATTCGGAGAAGAGGTAAGCAAACACAGTCCTCAGTTTTACTGCATGCCAGGTGGATTGGGAAAACTGTTTCAAGTTTAATATTTCGCCACATACAATTTACATTATAATAACAATACAAATATCACTAAAGAAACATGAAGAAATTATATGGCGGGGAGAACCATAAAAAACCACAAGGCTTACACGGGATGGTTCTCTTTAATATGCATATGGTGATTTTGAAACTACAGTGAAAAGGGATATACTATGTTTAGTGTACACTCAATACAATCAGATCAAGATGGAGTTTTGGACGAGAAACTCGTCCGTCTGTAACTTCGTCGAGTCTCTCGTCTAGACGGAAAACTCGTCTTAAATTCACACTAGACAGAGTTTACAGAGGAGTAGCCCGAAGTATTTCGTCCCAGGAAGACTGGAACTAGAATGCCCCCAAGGAGTTGTGGGTAATAAAGATGGTGCCGAAGGTGGCTATGTAACCACGCGAGCACGCCATCGGTCTAAAACCAACCTTGACTCGTCTAATGTGAATTCACGTCGGTGTTCTTAAGGCGAGTTTCTCGTCACAAATTCACATTAGACTGGAAACTCGTCTGGACAAGTTACTCGTCTGTAGTGTGAATACGGCTATTGGTGATGGTTGCATTGACCTAAAGTGCAACCCTTTCAAGAGCTCATTTCGACTGTATTAAAGATTGATGGTTTCAACTATTAATGGACAACGGACTCTGCCAAAGATTTCCTCACTAGGGAAGCTCAAGCTTAGAAGGAGACATAAAGCAAAATGACCAGTACGTGGTGGCTGCAGGCCCTGCAATCTGCCAAACTCAGAAAAACTAAACCTTTGCAAATGTGCCATCCAACCAATCTTTTTGTATGGCTTGGAGAGCAGAAAAGAGACTGCCAAATACCCACTCGATTTTTCTAATGCAGTAGGTCAAGTGTATAACAGCAGTACAGGGAGAGTGGTGGCTATTCAAAGATTTTGTCATATTCTATAAGCATTACAAAACGTTTACCACCCTGTACACTCGCCACTGACAACATTCTAATTTTAGTGTGTAGTCCCGACCCTCTTTTAGTTTCCTGTTGATAGACTTGTGTGGCAAGAGCTATTGACTGAGGATATTGGCATCTATAACCATGTGACTCTTTGTTGTGTGTGTGTGTTTATTTTCGCAATTCCTTGGTCAGGGGGTTCCGGAACTCTCCTCTCGTGTCAAGGAACCTCCTTCCTCCTCTCCTGTTTTTAGTAATTTTATCCCAAAACCAACCAACCAAGGCGTCTTCTGTTTGCATAGTGTAAAACGCAAAAGACCCCCCGCATTGGCTATTCGAATCAATGTTAAGTACTACCTTCACTATGTCTAGTATTTGAGAGCAACCTTTTTCATTTTGAACCCAATTTGGAACCCCCTCTTAGAAATCCTGGCTACTTCCCTGCTGGTGACTAGTGTTGTGTGACCAACCGATATTCAATACACATGCAAGAAAAAAAACGTATTCCAAAACTTTAAATGTGCACTTATTGAGGAACATTCGCATATGCAGATCTCCTATCATGCTTATAGTCTTCGTTTTGTTTTTAATCGCTCTAAGACACCTACTATATGTGCGGACATGTGGGACATACGTACATGTACAAATAAGGAGAATGTAATCAGCGCAAGGAGGTTTTACATAGAACATCCTTGATCAGCGCAAGGCCATGTTGTGCACTACTATTTGCATAGTTAAGATAATGAGTTTGCCTCATTATTCTGGTAACTAGAATGAAACTGTTTTGATTCGTTAAAATCACAATACTTTTCACTTTTCTCTTTGTTAGTTTTTCATTTTTTTTCTTCTTAGATATTTTTTCTTCTTAGATATCTGCTTTACAGCCTCAAAATTATTATTATTTCAATATAGTACTGCTATTCAAAATGTTGTTTGTAAGGAATGAATTCCCTGGAACTTTCTGATAACGAAGCATCTAATATGAACGTTTGAAACATAATAAGAGGGCCCGTCTCCTTTTATTTTTGTTATCTGAAAATATCGGGCTTTAGAATCTAAAAAAGTCCATTAAAAACAAAACGCTGACATGTCCATTATAAGGGTCGTAATTATTGGTTTTTACGCCTCTTTACTGTGAAGCTTCCAGGGAAAGCTTCAGGGTTTGTAATAACGCGAGCGGGATTATGATTTGATACAGCACTGATAGCAGCTGATCAATAATTGATCAGCTAAGGTACATGTATTAATAGTTAAAGGTCTGGGGATAACCGCATTAAAGCGTTCACCGTGCTAACAAAGCAACTACGATACACTTACGCAGAGGAGAGTTTACCGTGAGGATGTAAGCAAGTTATCTTTGTTTCTGCTTTGTTGGAGTCCTCCACTGTTATAGTTTTTAGAGTGCTTGTGTTTTATAATCAAGAATGACAGATGCACGAACAGTAGCGCCTAGTGATTTGATCAAGGAAGACGGGGACTGCTTCTCTAGTGACGCCATGATCAAAAGACGAAGTCGTCCTAAGCCTGTGGTACTAGACAAACCCAAAGTGTCCAACCTTTTTCGTCTGATGGTTGGGTCTAGAAAGAAAGTCCTCCAGGCTAAGGAGGATGAAGAGAATAGATTGAAGATGTTGCGAGAGGCGACAAGAGAAAATGAAGATATAGAGGCGGAGGTAGAAGGGGAGTCGCAAGAGGAAGAAATTCCTGCTCTTCCAAGTAAAGACCCCATCAAGTTCTTCAAACAAAACCGCAAGGAAGAGCTGATAGACATGAGCGATGTTCCACTGGGGCCTGTTGTAATGACAGAAATCGTCAACCGATTCTTCCCTCGCATGTTCGTCACTCGTTTGTTGCTAGCAAACACAAGCATTGGCAACAAGGGAGCCAGTGTGGTTGCCAAGGCATTAGTAAAGAATACCAGCGTCAAGAAACTGGATTTGTCGCGAAATGGGCTACATAAAAGCTCAATGGTAATTATTGGGGAGCTGATAGAATTAAATGAAAGCTTAGAAAGCTTGAATCTCGCTGAGAATAACTTGCTAGATGAGAGTGTGGAACCACTATTGAGCTCAATCCAGATCAAATGTAAATTAATCGAGCTTAATCTATCACATAACATTTTTTGCGACGAGTTCGCGAAATCCATGGCGCAAATTCTGACCGTCAATCGACACCTGCAAAGGCTGCACCTCAATTCTAACCAACTCGAAGTCAGTGGAATAATGGCTCTGACGGCAGGCCTACAGAAAAGCAAAACCCTCAGATTTCTAGACATCTCCTTTAATTATTTGTACGACAAAGGAGCTAAAGCTGTTGCTGAAATGCTTGCCTTGAATAAGTCCCTGGAGGAAATCGTGTTATATGGGAATTTGATCAGTAAAGAAGGCGCAACGTATATTGGGCAGGCGCTAAGAAAGAACACAACGCTGAAGATTCTGCGTGTTGGGAAGAACTTACTGAAGAATGAAGGTGCTTATAATATCCTGCACGGTCTGACCAGATGCAGTAAGAGTGCGCTTGAGATAGTAGACTTGCAAGGAACTGTTGTTGATAGGCAGTTTGCACTGGATTGGGACAAAGAGTTTCGCGACAGGTTTCCAGACCTGAAGCCTGTTAATTTCACTGTAGCTCTCTCGGAGGACCAGGCCGAGTATGGAAATAGTCGTCAGCAGCCAAAGGGTACAGAGAAACCCACACAGATTGTTTTATCATAGCATGTATCTTAATGTAAACTACTTGAACTGATCCATGAATAAAATATCCTGTGATACAAATTGTGTCTTTGTTGATCTGGTGTTGTTGAGGTTAGTCTAGTGTATGGCACCTCGTGTATGGGAGACCCGAAGAAGCACGGATGTGCATCTAACCTGATGCCCGACTTCGCTCAATTTTCGCCATGTTCCAGTCATAGGTATTAAACTTTTATTAAGTTTGTAAGTATTGTAAGGCTCTTTGGAAATCTAGAATTGATAAATTCGCCCAATCCCCCCTCCCCACCCCCTGTTGACGACCTCTGGAATTCCATGGTGGGTGGTCAAAATGAAGCTCCTGAATTCCAGGGTGGGTGGTCAAAGTAGAGCTTGGAATCCCAGGGTGGGCACTATTAAAATGCGAAATTCCAGGATGGGTAAGCAATTTCCAGGGTGGTCACGAAAAAATCACTGGAATTCCAGGGTCGGTGGTTCAAATTAAAAAATCCAGGGTGGGTAGCTGTGACTGGGGTCCTCAACAGGGAGTGTGTGGATTTTGTGCGACTGCTCATTGGAGCGCAGTCTGGCCATACCAAAACTACGGGAGTGTCCACACCATAAAGTGAGATCTTTATAGGCCTTCAGCATCTCTGCAAACCCGTGATTTTTACGTCGAACGTTCCCGAAGAGCTCAGGGTTTTCGTGATGGGCTTTCAGTGGCTATCAGTGGTATACAGTTTTTAATATTTTCGTTCTTCTTTCCCACAGAACGTTAAACTGTATTTCAGACTTAATAGTGGCTGGTGTAAGGTAAGGCTTGTTGATTTCTCTATATTTTACCTAGATATACACCTAATTCAATAGACCAAATCGGCTAACGGTGTTTACATCAGCTTGTTGCCACCCAATTCAGATCATGTGATGATTCCTTTGGGTGGAAACGTTTGTTAGTTCTACACATACGCTCGTGCACTCGACCGTGAACGCTGTGTGTGTATTCAGAGTCAAAACGTAGATCGATTCACAGCCCTTTACAGCTGTTTCAGATAACAAGCGACCTCGCTGTGTCAGGTTTGTGGAGTTCGGCAGATGGTTTTTTTTTGCGTTATCAATCAATGCGCACCGTTTGAGCCAATCAGATCCTTACCCAGTGCAGTACCTTGGCTTCTGACAGTAGCCAATAGTAGGCAGTACTGCACTAGGCGAAAATAGGAAAAAAGGATCTGAACTGATTGTACGGCTGTGACGTCATTTTACCATATAAGGTCGAAATTGGCTGCAGTATGCGCAGCCGTATTACATGCCAAAATCCGTATTAGTATAGGTAATCATACGACTTCGAGTTCAATTTGGGATTAATTGCACGAGTGAGTTTTTCAAAAAGTATCGAAATTGCACGAGCCCGTTAGGGCGAGTGCAATTTGAGCTTTTTGAGAAACTCACGAGTGTAATTAATCCCAAATTGAACGAGAATAGTCGTATGATTACTTATTAATAATATGGATGCAAAAAATTTCAGAGAAGACCTTATTTGCAGCGGCCACAAATGCACTGAACGCGTGCGAGACAAGCGAGCAAAGTTTGCGAAACCTAACTTGACATAAATATACTTGACACAACAAATTTATTTTATGCAAGAAGCAGGTGGAATTCTGTTTTGACAATCATAAAATTTATTTAAGATTCCACGGTTAAAAGGTAGCACGCGCGGTTTTACGCGGGCATTCGAATGGCTTCCCGATATTTTTGTTCGTCGTTAAATAAATAACTCGCGTGCGAAACCCGTAAAATATCCGCCCGTATTACATGAAAAAATATCTAATAAGATAAATGTATCACGCAGTTTGATTGATTAACGCAGAAAAAGACAACTGCCAAAAGCCCACTCAATGTTTTGAACGCTGTACGTAGATCGCGTGCTACCTAAAACAGCTGTACCGTTTAACTGATCCATGATGGGAGAACAGCCTTGAGAAATTGCGTTGCTTTTTCTCTCGTTGCAGGCGTTGTTCTTTTGCTGTGGTGTTATAACCGGCTGTTACTTCTGCTGTTGTTGCTGCTTCTTCTGTTTTAATTTCTGCTGTGGCAAGTGCAAACCGAATCCCGAGGAGGATTGGACCGAGGACATGGCAGCTTATGAAGACGCTATGAGGGAGGATAGCACAACACGAGAAGATGAAGACTCGACCCCAGTAACCACGCAACCTGGTCTCTCATCCGACAAGCCGCCAGAATCCAAATCCCCAGTCGATAGCACCGGAACTAACTCTACAGAAACCACAGCCATCCCAATGCCTCCATCGTGAATGGAGGTGAATTTAGGCCGTCTTGAACATTATATTATTGATAATAACAATTATTCTAATTATTATGTCAGGAGTGCGAAGGAGCCATTGGACATCTTGTACATGTGGGTGATAACTAATTGTTTTTTTTCTAAATTGCGTTCCTAAAGTCTGGAACGTTAGGAATTTTTAATGTATTATAAATCCGTGCGTTGCCGGATATAGGTAGAGTGGACTTCATATGGCTATCGTAATTTCCAGTTCTTTGCAATTCTGATTTCTAAGAACTCCAATTCTCGTCTGGACGAAATTGTGCACTGACTATGTAATGTAAAATACTTTTGGGGTTTGGCTTGCGAATAACTTACGGGAAACCATTCATAGTGTAGTAGCAATTTCTCTGGCAATTCTGATTGGTGAATAGCAAAGCCATTCAGCAACAGTTCCAGGGTCGGCTCTGATTGGCTAGCTCACGTAAGTCGTGTTAAGTCTGCTCTTTAATATACCAATTGTTTGCCATGCATGGCTTTGACTCTAGGATTAGGCTCTGGCCGCTTAGGTTTGAATGACAATGGAACTTCAAAAGGTTCATTGACGTGACGGGAAGTAGAGTACAGTACATGTATTGCAGCATTTCATTCACTGGACACTGCATGAAACGGATTCCACAAACAGAAAGCGTTCGTTTGGAAGGGGAAACTCGTTATTTTGTGCGATAGTAGTGAGATTTGGTGCTTTCTTGGCTAACCATGAAATTGTAAATGTAAAATATGTTAACACTTGATGCAATTTGTGGTCTTCTTTTACTGCGATTTTCATAATTCTGCGAACTCACGCTATCGATTTCCAACCGTAAAACCGCCTTCTGGCTTCCGTCAATCAAACTTCCGAGTCTTTTCGTCGTTTCTTCTTTGTGCTTTTTGTTAGATTAACACTACAAAACAAAACGAAGAAAATGAAGTCTGAGTTAAACTTGTTAAAAGGAGTTAAACTTGAGAAAAACTTCTTATTTCTGTCCTTTTACGGCCCTGAAAAAGGCAGCATTGCTGGAAAGTTGGAATTTTAGCTATTTACGCCGTCTGTTTTTCATAATTCAGACTTCATTTTATTCGTATGCTATCAAGGACGCTGCGCAATTTCTCTTTATACAGCTATTTCAAGAAACGTTATCGGAAGCCGAACGCGCCCAGACGGCAATGTTGTCTGGGTATAACGTCTCAAATTGACTCCCTTGTTTGAGTACGCGAGTTACTACTTAATCACTGGACTTTACTAGCTTGAAACGAAGCCATGTTTTGTAGAATTTAGTAGCTAGACCAGCGAGGTGTCAAAATAAGATATTTAGGCTTGTGCACTTACGGTATGAGTATACCTTTGAAGGGTGTCGCGGGAAAAAAATTCGTATCGCGTCACAATTTACACCACAAACGTCGTTTATATATCATTTTAAAGCTAAAAGGTTGGTCTATCTGATTGATAATTTTGTTTTCATTATATTGTACATGAACATATACTTTTTTAGCCCTAAAGAAAAAAGTACCGACTTTGTTTAAAAAGTTCCAGCTTCTTCCAATTAAATTGCACAGATCCAAATTTAAGCAAAATCTATTCTTTAGAAAGCGATCTAAAAAAAGGTGTGCGGGATTTTTGATTTTCCTTTCAAAACATATTTTATGCTAATTTTTGTGTTAGCATTGCCAAAAATATCGATTTTCAATCTGTTTTACGTAATATTTCCGAAATACGTAAAATATCAAAAATCCCGCACACCTTTTTTCAGATCGCCCTCTAAGGAATACATTTTGGGGAAATCTGGAGCTTTTAACATTAACTGGAAGTGGCAGGAACTCTTAAAAGCAAAAATTGGTACTTTTCCTTTGAAGCACAAACGACGAAAACGTTCCATCAAATTAACGTTGCATATAAATATACCACTTAGCAAGTAAGGCCGTTTCACAATCTTTAAAACGATATATAAATGGCCCTTGTAGTGTAAATAATGACGCGACAGTGATTTTTTTCGCGAAAAATTGACATCTCTCGCGCAAAGGTATACTCATACCTTACAAGACCGACAACGTTTCTTGAAGACTTGAAATAGCTGTATACCCATTTCAGAAAAGGTTGCACAGTCACAACTGTCTGCTGTAGCCCGCGATGCGTCATGGGAGTAAATAGGTTTAACAAACAGAATCATGGACACTGGTTTTTAGGATAAATACCCATACTCATCACCATACTTATGTCAAATGATACAATACATCGCTCGCAAGAAATTTTGTAGGGGTTAAAACGAGAATTCCGTTCTTCTTTGTTTCTTTCATGACGCACCGCGTGCTACAACAGACAGTTGTGATGATGCAACCTTTTCTGAAATAGGTGTATACCTCTAACACTACAAAAGAGTGCAGTTTTCTTTTGTGGTATCCAATCAACATGACACTCTTGCTTATACTAAGCTGCCAACTCTACTTTTACTTGCTCTGAAATAGCGTCCACGCTACTCGCTTTCGAAACGCGTCCACATGCGTCCTCGGTTTTCGAATTTTACGGTTTCGTCCCAGGCTTGCTCGGACGCTTTTTCACCCACATAGAATAAACGAGGAATGACGTCATCGTTTAAAAAAAATACGTTTGAACTAAACTAAGGATTGAGGGCGTTTTCGTGCTTGTGGACGGGAGGTGTACCGGATAAAAGCTCCGTTTGCATGTGAGTGCGGTTTCAATAAACGCCAGCATTCGATGGTCCAGACAGTTGAAGAAACTTACATAAACGCGTAAGGCTGGTTTCCATAATATAGTCGTATCAGACGACCGTGAAACAATAGAATAATTCCAATTTCTATTGTTTCACGGACGACTGATACGACAATATGGAAACCAGCCTTTACTGTCAAAAGACTGAGCTCAACAAGCGGTGAATGCAAAAAATAAATTATAAGTGTTTTACGGGCGCTTTGACCATGGGCAGAATTACTGTGGGTACATGTCCACGTTAATGGAATTATTGATAATGGGCTCGTATTGGGCGAAAGTATTGTAAATGGCATTCCATTTCATAAAACATCGATGCTTTACTTGTAAATTGTCTTACTGTGACAAAGTGAAGAAAGTATGTTCACTAACTTGGGAGTCATTTCTCTGTTATTGTATGATGCTTGCAAGTGTGTACCTCGTGAAGCCAAACTTATCGCAATAAATATATAAAGCAGAAATGGGGAGTGCAGCTGGAAAACAATGCAGTGCGTACCTCAAAAACGTTCTGGGTAATTCCGTGCTTAGGATCGGAGTTTTCCTACTTGTTATCTGTTACCCCGCCTACTGTGCTTGGAGCTAGCACCATTAATCTACGGTCAGAAAAGGCGGAACCTAGAACTTATTGCAAGAGAAGATTATTTTTATTATTATTTTTTTACTGAAAACTGATCTCCTTATTTAAACAATTCTTCTGTAAAATATGGGAGGGGGGCCTCCCATATGTTTCGGGCGGGGGTTCTCTCCGTACCTTATAGGGTTTTAAATCTGGCCTCTCGTACCTTATTCAAAAACTTGCAATTTTTATCCAGATAAGTACCTCATAGGAGTCCGTTCTAGCTAGCAAATCAAGCAACAATGGTTTTACCAATATCGCACTTGTTGGTCACCTAAATTTCAGACGTATTTTCTCTCGTAAAATACGGGAGGGCGGGAGTAAATACGTATGAAATCCAGGCTAACTTGTTGGTACCTTTTTAGGGGTCAAAATCAACTATTGATAAAATATCGCGCTTATATTGGACAGTCGCCAAAAGAATCTGCCCCCCCCCCCCCCCCCCAGTTGAGGACAGTCACAGCTACCCACCCTGGATTTTTTCATTTCAACCACCAACCCTGGAATTCCAGCGAGTTTTCATTTCATGAATTTGTACCCACACTGGAATTTTGAGTCCGTCCCGGACAAGGTCGCTAAATCACCACTTTCTCTGGAACAGGGTCCCTACAATCAACATTTTTTCTCTTGAACAGGGTATGTTTTTCGATTACCTCTTCTCTATCAGCTAGACCAGCTTTTATCAATAAAATATACTAACTATTTAAATTTTAAATGCTAGTTCCTTTTATTCGCCTCTGGCAGATTCTCAGGGCGCCACATCCCTTCCCTAAATTTCCTGCAAAAGGGTTATTTAAACTAACATTCATTCATTCAATAAATCACACTAGTGGTCTATTGTCAATACTACGTTCTAGTAGAAACCCATTCGCATACTATCACGAATTCTGCTTTTAAGGTAGTATGCAAGTGGGTTTCAACATTAAAAATATTCAACTCGCCGCGCTTATCTGATTATTGGATGGAAATAAATGACAATCAAGCCCGGGGGGACTCCCATGTTGTTGGGGCGGAGGTGCTCGTCGTAACTTTTAGGGTTAAAAATCAGGCCTCTGGTACCTTTTAGGGGGTAAAATTCGAAAACTTTCATTTTTTTCTAGATAGGTACCTGCTAGAGGTCCGTTTTAGCAAATCAAGCAAATCACACTTGTTGGTAGCCTGAATTTTCAGACGTATTTTCCCTTGTAAAAAATGCGAGGGAAAATACGTCTTTTTGGTACCTTTTAGGGGTTAAAATCAACTAAGCGACGCCATTTTAGGTACCTTTGGGGGTAAAATCGAAAGTTTCCGACGAGCACCCCCTTATACTTTTACAAATATCTCGTGAAGAAAAAAAGCTTAGGTAACCAAACTTGGCAGTTATCTTAATTTTGTCATCTTCAAGATATTGACAGTACTGGTTGCCATGGAAACCAAATTAAGGGGGCTCGATGCTAATTTTGCTTTTTTGACGTTCAATTGAACATGGGGAACATAGAACACGGCCCTAAGGATATAAACAATTTAAGTACATTTTCATTGTTTACGTTGTTCCTCATAATAAATTGCCTTTTAATCGTGTCCAGTATCACGTGGTCGTGTGAAACGTTGCCATTGTAACAAAAACTGTCTATCACAGTTACATTTAAATGTGGCCTGCATTAAAAAGCAATTTATTATGGGGAACAACGCGTCATTCCTAAATGGAGGAATGCTCACCATGAATAATTTAATGATAGTTTTGACAATATTACTTCAAATTCACCTAAAAACATTCAAAATATCTGAACTATCAAGACTACTAGTCAGGATAAGGGTTAATACATCGTTTTAGTATAGTTTTATAGTATATGCCTCGTTCTATTAAAGATTAATACTATTAAGGTACGTAATCAATAAAACGAGCTGTCCGAACCAGCGAATTCACTCGTAGTGCAGTGGTTAGGGTTAGGGTATAGTAACTGGAAAGTTACAGGTTCGAACCCTGATGATTTTCATAATTCTTTTTTCACTTCTGTGGGTGAGCGCTTGTTTAGAAAAAATTCTAAGTGCCAGTGAGCATTCCTCGATTTAGCCGTGTGTGAACAACGTAAACAATGGAAATGTACGTAAATTGTTTATGTCCTTAGGTGCTCCACAGATGTTCCCCATTTTCACTTGAATGCGAAAATGAAAAAAATAGCATCGTGCCCCCTTAATTTAGTTGCCATGTCAACAAATACTGTCAATATATTAAGAATGACACAATTAAGATACCTGCCAAGTTTGGTTACCTCAGCTCTATCCCTTCACGAGATATTTGGGAGATATGATTTTCATCCGCGTATAAGCCCCTCTCCGTGCTAGTCGAGCCTTAACATACCTGAGAATGAGTCTCATTAAGGTATGAGTATACCTTTGCACGAGATTGCACGAGGGATGTCACTTTTTCGCGAAAAAAATCACTGTCGTGTCATTATTTACACTACAAGGGCCAATTATATATCGTTTTAAAGCTTATGGAATGGCCTTACTTACTAAGTGGTATATTTCTTTGCAACGGTAATCTGATGGATCATTTTCGTCATTTTGTGCTTCAAAGGAAAAGTACCAATTTTTGCTTTTTAAGAGTTCCTCCCACTTCCAGTTAATGTTAAAAGCTCCAGATTTCTGCAAAATGTATTCCTTAGAGTGCGATCTGAAAAAAGGTGTGCGGGATTATATATTGATATTTCACATATTTGCGGAAATATCACGTAAAAAAGGTCGAAAACAGATATTTTTGGCAATGGTAACACAAAAATTAGCATAAAATATGTTTTAAAAGGAAAATCAAAAATCCCGCACACCTTTTTTTAGATCGCCTTCTAAAGAATAGATTTTGCTTATATTTGGAGCTGTGCAATTTAATTGGAAGAAGATGGAACTTTTTAAAGAAAGTCGGTCGTTTTTTCTTTAGAGCTAACAAAATATATGTTCATGTACAATATAATGAAAACAAAAGTATTCATCAGATAGACCAATCTTTTAGCTTTAAAATGATATGTGAACGACGTTTGTGGTGTAAATTGTGACGCGATACGAATTTTTTCCCCGCGAGACCCCTCAAAGGTATACTCATACCTTAAGCCTTATGTATTTTTTTTCTTTTGTACCTATATATTTGTTAGTCCCCCCCCCCCCCCCCCCCCCCCCGAAAAAATACAATACGGTGAATCCGTAGTATTTTCACTATTGAAGATATGAAAAATACGAGTGCTTTGTTTCAGGTAGAACACTGATCAATATAATAAGTTGAATCGTTCTGCATTCTGTGTCACGGGGTCTGGTTGCATTTGCTTGTACCTTTTTATTTCTGAATTGTGATACAAAATGTGTCTTGTTTGTTTCGAGAAGACCAGTCATGTGACCAGTAACGCCTGCCGGTTTCGGAGATCTCCTAATCAGTGTCGTGTCATCGTGGCAAACCGCACGTTTAAAACTCCAAAGACTATTCAGTCAGGTCATAGTTCTGAGTGTATACAATCCATGTATATTGATAATTTTTCTTGCATTAATATTTTTTTGTTCAGACCTCTCTTAGAGCGGATTTCACAAGACTTGTTATGTAATTGCGATTGCTTTGCGTTCTCATTGGCTACTCATTTTTCTCAGCCAATCAAATTCTGTAGTAAATACAATTGTGTAATTACTTAGTAATTGGTTCGGCTTCATTGGCTGAGAAAAATGCCATTTAGGAGCAAGTCGTGATTTCTCTCGATTCTGATTGGTGATAGTGATTGCTCAATTGCAATTGTTTTCACGACAGTCATTTGAAAACCGCTCTAAAAGTGTTAACAAAAGGTCTAATCAGTCTAAGAGATTTGACTTGTCTTACTTGGCCGAATCTGGTAAAGCCACGCCTAACGTCAGACCAGCTTTTTCGAGAACCTCTCGGCTACTTGGACTTTTTGCAAGCCTTTTCTTGAGCAATTTTCTTGCTTTCTCTTCCACGATCTCCCACTCGTCCTGCCTATCAGCGCAATTTCCATACAGCCAAGCAAGCGCCAAGGTAGTCGCCCATGCATCTGTGTCCACTCCATCGGGACATGCATTTTCTAAATCTTTCAAAGGGCGTGCTAACACTTGGGCCAACTCCTCTGTCAGCTTCCATGCACCCGATGCTGTTTGAAGGGCTATGATTGGGAGGGCGCTCACAGAAGATTTTTTATCTCCGTAATTATGGGCACTGGAAGGGATGTCCTCTATAGTGGGGTCATATTCGTAGACGGCCGAATAAGGCCCGCTATCCGCACTAAGCGAACATGCCATTAACGCATTGGCGGCTATAGGGGGCGTTTCCTTCGCTCGCTTTGATTGCTTCTTTCGCTTCGCAGAACTCGACACGTTGGTTCCAGAACTGCCAAAAAGGCCTCCAAATGAGAAGGATGGGAATGAAAATCCTCCCTTCTTCTTCAGCTTTGCTTTTCCCTTTGGCGCGCTAGCAGACGCCATTTCACAGGCGTCCCATAGACCGGCGCAGGCCAGGCCGGAAGCCTTTAATTCTAGCTCATATTTTCTCGCCTCAGTCATAGGGGCAGGGATTGGCTCATGGCTCCCCTTGTCAATAGCTACAAATGAAGTGACTTTCGAGATTACATTTGCGGCCTTGCTGATTCTGATAACTTGCGCTTTCTCGTCGTCCGCCATCGTCTGCTTGTCCTGAAGCTCTTGTATGGTTCGTTTTGCAGCCAATCGATGGAGTAATAGCTGAGGGGCTTCGCTGCTTGTTCTTGTGCGTACTTTGAAGCTGATCTCGTGCTTGATTGACGTGGGTTGATCTGGTTGATCTGATATTCTGCTTGCAGTAAGTGTCGCTTTCCCGTCGATCTCCTCGCTTGCTTCTCCTTGTTTCTTGAGCAGTCCGTACACTACAAGTCTGTTATCGGCAAATATGGATTGAATAATTGTAGGCGCAATCTTCGCACTCCACCCCTGTGGTAGGTCCCATTCTATCTTCACATCATAAAGGACAGCTTGCAGAGCATTACGGAGAGTCTTAATCACCTAGAAAATATAAATTAGGACATTAGAACGGTTTTTCACATGACTGTCGTTAAAACAATTGAAATTGAGCAATCACTAGCCAATCAGAATCGAGAGAAATCTCAACTTGCTCCTAAATGGCTTTTTTCTCAGCCAATTGCAAGCCGAATCAAGGTAGCTACCTTTGCTGATAGCATATGATTGGTATTGATGAACTCTGCTGTCCCTTGCCCTGCTCTTGCCACGCCCTTCACCAGTGCTGTAGAGGCTCCTTCTCCAATTCCAAATGCAAAACACCTATAAAGCACAAAAACAAGTTTAAGTTGATTTCACCACATATGTTTATATTTAACAATTAGATTATGAGCTTGAGATTTCTATGAGCTGATAGTTGATGAGGAGTATTCAACGAGGTGGATATGTTCTGGAATCACACAATAAGAAAATGTGGTAGGAGACCCCTAAGAAACCACAAGGCTTTTTCAAGTAGGGAACCCAATGTATAGTTCCTTAAATTTAGTGTAGGTATGAGTGATCTAATTGTTCAGATTGTTGTTTGCAACAATAAAACAAAAAATGGAAGAGAATTCTAGATTTTTTGGCCTTGATATAAGATTGTGAACTGCTTAATATTTGTTTTACAAGGGTGACTCTCAATGAGTGCTGGAGTGTAGGAAGAATAGACGACTGAAATTCGGGCTAAAACATGCATATGCAAACAACAAAATTTTCTCCCTACCTTGCAGTATTTGAGTTGCATCTGACTTCCTCAATCACTTCCCTGTTGTTACTAACTTCACCATCTGTTAATAGAAACACTTGCCGAGGGCAGCCCTTGATGAGGGGCTGGGAAAACACATCCTGCAAGGGCTCTAGGATCCTTGTACCTCCTAAGTTGGCCTGTAGATTTTCTGCGTGTTTACATGCTGTTTGTAAAGTCTTATCACAATATTTTTTACTCTGTGGAAACAGTTTCTCAAAAGAGTTACCAAAACCAATGACATTGAAATAGCATCCGTCAGGTAAGCTTTTAAGAAACAACATCAAAGCCTCTCTGGCCTTTCTTATCCTGGCCCCTGACATGCTTCCACTTCTGTCAACAACAAACACAAACTCCCCTGTCTCCATAGATCCTCCTTTAGCTGGGAGGAAATTAAGTGCCACCACAGGACTCCCGAGCAGTTCATCCGGCTTGTCATCCGTCACGCCATCTTCTACAATTGCATGCGGAAGGAACGGGTCACGGCACAGAACGTGGATTTCCACATCTACATCGAACTTAAATTCCCCATCTAAAGAAACTGTGGCTTCCAATTGGTTGTCTTGATTAATATCAACTTTAATTTTGCTGTTAGGCGAGATGATTTCTTGAATTTCGGATGCACACTTCACTTCAAGTTCAAATTCGAAGGCGTATTTGGAACTCACCGAGGCGAGGCGTTCAGCTGAACCTGTTGTGCTAGTTGAGCCCGGCGGACAGAATCTTGGATTTAACACTGTCGGGAGCACAAAAACTGTCCTGCCTTCTTTCTCTACAGGAAGCTCGGTCACAAATGTGATCTCTACCGTCGCTGTTTTCTGTGCAGGCAAGTTGCCCACATTGATCTGAAAGATGTCGGACGTTTCATCGCTTTCCTCGAGCAGAAAGGCGCTATAGCCACTACTGATAGCGTCATCGTATGTATCTCTCGCTTCTTGTTTCTCCTGAACTTCAGCTACCACAGTACGACCGTCTATAGTCGCCTGAAAACCACACACGGCTGCTTCTTCATCTAGAGGTAAGATATAAATCACTTCGATAGGGTTATCTTGGTTGTTTTTGTACTCCACTGTTGCCTTTACTTCAGCCGTATAGCCGTGAATCTTCCCTTTAATATCAATACTTTGTATTGGGACTTGAGCACCATTATCTTTATCAATGAGGCCAAAGCGAACCATCTTCTAGAGTTTCTCCAAAGAAACTGTCTCAGTGTTTCGCTCCGCTCAGCCAAATTAACTTTTCACTTGTAGCTACTAGTACTGCGCAGGTATTTATAACAACTTCCGCATGATCTATTTTGGGAGCATTATGAAGCATTAGAATCACTGTGATTTGTCACATCAGCGTTTTTCACTGCCGCCCGTCACGCAAGTCATCATTTTGAGGCACAGGGCGCCCAAGCTCATAACTTGTTTGCTGGAATGCTGAACAATGCGATGTTTGATAATAAATTCATCTTCTAACCCGTTCACACGAGACCGGTACAAATCGGACCGGTACAATTCTGGTACGGTACCGCCTGTTCATACGATACCGGTACAATTCTGGCACGTTTTGCAACAGTGTTCACACGGCCTGGCCGTGCCAAAATCGGTCCGGTACCGCAGGTCCCGTGTGAACGCTCGACGGTACCGTACAAGAATTGTACCGGTCCGGGCGATTTTTTTATTTACGCCCACTTCATGGCAAATTTTTAAGGCAAGTTATTGAGAAAAAAAGGAAAAAGTATTCATGGTGGTGCGAACCCTCAAACCTGTGCAAATTACCTATTCATAACCCAACATCTTACACATGAGCTACGAGAGAGTTCGCAGGTCAACATCCTCCTTTTGATTCACTCATAGAACGAGAATATGTGAATCATAATGAATATTTATACTAGCTAGCCGCCATCTTGAAGTGGGCGTAAAAAATAAATTCGCCCGGTCCGGTTTCTTGTACCGGTCTCGTGTTAACGGGGTCTCCTACTATTTATAAGTTACATATATTGCATAAGTTATCATGACATGAGTGGGAGTCTAAGTTGCTGAAATAGTACGATGTTTTGAATAATAAAATCACATTCGAGAAATATATTTATCATGATATGGAAAATAAAGTTTACCTATCTTTGTGTCATATAAGTTTTTTTGTGTTTTCGGGGGGTATTGGGCGTAAGGCCATTAGAGCACCCTTCAGTAGATTCACTCGGCGCCCCTCTGTACTAAAATTCCCGTAAAATTCACAAGGGAAGAGACTTCGACGAGCACCACCTCCAGATAATCGCTCCCCAGCTCAACGTACCCAAGCGAATCGCCATAAAAATCACACACACACAGCGAGAATGCCAAATCATGCTGCAAACGCATTTGCCAAACCACAGGTGACCCAGGACAATTGTTTGTGTACCACAACATTGAAGTATTATAGGGTTTATATATGGGGATTGTAGTAAGGGATGTTTTGGACCTGAAATTTATAGGAAATTCTCAATAAAATTTACTGAAACTTACCATGTGCGTCATCATGTGGTTAGCTGTGGTTGTTCTTGATGTGAAGTTTCACGGATTTATCTTCAATTCGGGGTCTTTCTGTAGGTACCGGAGACTATTGTATTCTGTTTTAGCTTCGTTCTTTGTTTTACTTGGAGTCCTTTGTCTCGGGTCCATTGTCTCTATTGAATTACGTATACTGTGCTCCGGTCAGCTCCGGTACCTACAGAACGAACCTCAAATCGCCCCCCATACAGAGAGAAAAAAGGTGGGAAGCTCAACCAAAAATCGGCTCGTCGGATCGATCGGCAGATCAACACACTTCGGGACGGATTTTTGCACAAAATTCGAATTCCACAACTAAACAAACACACCACGATCGTAGATATACATGTTCCCGACGCAGCAAAATCAATAAATCTCCTGCAGTTACATACGCGAAGGCCCTTCGTAACGATCATGAGAAACCCGGTGTCGGCTCAACTTGGACAACCAAAATGGCGAATAGGAATTGCTGCAATAACAGAAATTTTTGTGGCCCTCCCCTTTCAGGGCTTCAAGTATCGAGAGATCCCCCCTTTGCTCTCCCAAAAACGGAGTGTAGGTTTTGGTCGAGGGTCGAGTGTCGAGGGTTAGACGTCGAGTGTCGAGGGTAAAATGTCGAGGGTCGAGGGTAAAATGTCGAGGGTCGAGGGTAAAATGTCGAGGGTCCAATTTTTTTCTGCAAATAAATGAAATAATTTTTTCCCGTGATACATGTTGAAATATTTTTTAAAGAATGCAAATTTTAGGCGTAAATTTCGGGCAATCTTTTTCAAAATCAAATTCCCTAAAACTGTGGCAGATTTGTTGTGCTTTTTCGCCAGGAGTTCTCAGAAAGGTTTCCTCGCCACGCTCGTACCGAGCGTGTAAGCACGCGGATCTTGCTCAAACAGGAGAACACAAATGAGAACAACAAGAAAATCTTTTGGTCTGAGATAATATCAAACCAAAGGAAGTCCACTCTACGTTCATCGAACTGGTGTTTTTCGAAGATTTTGAACACGGCGTTCTTCAACTGGCAATGAACTGGAGTGTTGGTAGTCCCATTGCGATATGCTGCCAGCGCAGAAAAAGCAATCGCCAACGTGATTTTATACCCAGCACTTACCAGTTTTGCTTCCATGCTACTCAATATACTACAGTTAACTTTAGGAAACTCAGGGATAGGTTGCACAATAAAACGAAGCGAAATGAAGTAGGTCGAATATCATTTGCGATCTTTCACGAAGCACTCTAGTGAAGTGAGCGCTAGAAATAGGTTGTGAAAATGCCGCGGAAATCTTGGTTTTCCCGAAGATTGAATCAAAGCAAAACATTAAAATCTTTTCTTGCCCAAAATACTCAGACTCGGCAAGTTTGCTTCGAATTTTGCTGTTTAACTTTAGAGATTTCCACGGTTAAACAGAAGATTTTGCTTTCCTTCACGTGCAGTCTAATTAGCGAAGCAAAAGGGTTGATTGACAAATGTCTGCGATAAGAAAATTTGTAGCGGCAAGTCTGAAGAAACATCTGCAAGAACGCTTTCACCAGCATGCGGGCATGTGAGCGAATAAAGCGGGGAAAACCGAGAATTTGCATTTAAAAAAGAAATCGACCCTGAGAAAAAGAAAAAAAAAATGGACATTTTACCCTCGACCCTCGACATTTTACCCTCGACCCTCGACATTTTACCCTCGACCCTCGACATTTTACCCTCGACCCTCGACGTCTTACCCTCGACACTCGACCCTCGACCAAAACCTACACTCCCAAAAACGACGCCATCGCGAGAAAAACGCGACATCCCGTGTGTCACGCAACCGGCTAAGGTAAATTGAAGCTCAAAATTGATTACAGAGAAATGTATGGAGAAAAACACATTTTCTCTCATATCTCCCGTTTATGAGAGTTCGTATTTCAAAGTATTTATTTACCGAGTAAGACAGCCAGCAAAAAAATATTGGTGAATTCAGTCCATTTACGAGTTACATTTTGAAATCTAAAACTAGTACCCGAGAACTCAAATGTCTACAGGGGATTGTATGAGAATTCACGATCGGAGATCATGTATAGTTTATAATCGGTGCTCAGAAACAATATTTTGGTTGTGGAAAAAATGTTCGTATCACAATTGCATTTTCATCTATTCAGGAAGCTAATAAAACACAAACGCTTGCCCAAACTTGAAATTTCGCCTTACCTTTTTATGCATGTATCAATGCAAGACGGAGAGGGGGGGGGGGTCGGGCTGAGGGGGGCATTTTTCGATTTTTTGATCAAATTCCTGACTCTCGGGACTGGAAAGGAGTTCAAATGACATGAAAATTCCTTACCTGGGGATACATCCTGCTGTACATCCTTGTGCGAATTTTCTTGGGATTTGGCGGAGCTTTCATGACCGCTAAAGACTCGATCATTCGATCGGACTTCTCTGGCCCATTGGAGAGAAGTCCAATCGAACGATCAAGCTTTTAGCCGCCAAGAAAGCTCCCAAATCCCAAGAAAATTAACACAAGATGTACAGCAATAATAAACACAGAGTAAGTATGTTTTATTTCTCGTTTAATAACAAAATATTTCCTACAATTATATTAAATGACGACTTCATACGGGTTTTCGCTATCCTGCGAGTTTGAAGAAAGGATTGATAAAATCATGGCACGAACACGGCTACTTGAAGTACGAAATGGGCTTTAGAATTATTCAAAATGAGTGAAAATACTCTTCAAAGAACATATACATACAATGGCTACAGCGGTATTGAGGTAAAAACAGAATAAAATGTGCATACGATTACCTGAAATATTGACTTACGCGTCCTTGAACACGAGTTTAGAGCCACAGTCCCCTGCACAGGCATATTCAAATGTCCGCACTGTGTGGTAAAATTCGTAGTCAAATTCCCCAGAGTGGGGATTTAGGAGGTGTTCAAATGCCCCCCCCCCCCCCCCCCCCCCCCCCCCCCCCCCATTTCCGTCTTTACATTGATACATTGTAGTCTTTAGGTTCTTTTTCGTTTCCTTCAATAAATGAACATGTTACATCTATAATGAAGGATGTTTAGTATGTTTCTTCATTGGAGGCACTCCTGTGTTTCTCCTTTTTCTTCCCAACAGGCTTGTCATCTTGTTCCTCCGTTTTCACTTCATAGAAAGCAGACCTTCCGTCCTCCTTCTGTTTCCCTTTCGTCTCGTATAAAGCAGCCCGTTTACTCTGAGTGTCAGCCATGCCAGTGCAATGTACCGTCTGCAGTACATAGCCAGCGGTTTGACTCCCTTGAGTATGCGTGATTTCTGGGGCTACCTGTGTTCTTCTCATTCTGCATCCAAAAAGCCCCAGCATTTCCCTGCGGTATTCCCTATTTGCGAGACAGTAAAGCGGAGGATTACAACATGAGCTGAAGAATGCTAAGAAGTTGAAAACCCAATAATAAATATCGGGTAATTCCAACACTTTGTACTTTTTCAAGACCCAGAAAGTCTCCGTTGGGAACCACAGGACCGTGAGCAGGAAGGCTGCCAACATACACATCGTGACAACATTTCTCTTGATCTTCACGTTACGATCCCTGGCGACCTGGTTGCGTGACATGCGGTACCAAATATGGGCAAAGGATATCCAAGTGACGGTCATGGGAATGTAAAATGTGATAATGATGTGTAACACAAGAAAAATGTTGCTAAGTCGGTCGCCATAAAATGGCATAATCCAACCACATCTGCCGTCCGACTGAAGGTCAGCAATGAAAAAGCCGAACACTTCTGTTGTCAGGGCAACCAACCAAATAGCTACAACATAGATAGTCATACGTCTCCGGCCAAAGTTAGCCTTGTACTTAGCTGGTCTTACTACTGCATACCAGCGTTCAATAGAGAGGCACATGATGGTGGCATTAGACGCTTTCCCGCACACGAACAGACAATAGGTGGAATAGATCATCCGACAGAAGACCTGGCCACTCAAACCAGACATGGAAGGGAAGGACTGGAGAGGAATCACGTAATTGGGCGTGGCCACCAACAGGATTCCTGGAGAACACATAATGGGAAATGTGACAGAATTAGCAAAGCGCAAGGGATATAGGGTTGGTTCAGCTGGCCTTTCTGATTCCCTGACCCTATGACTTATTATTAGGCTGCATTCATTATGTATACTACAGGGGTAGGCACAGACAGATTCTGCTCAAACATTATTTAAAAGTTGCCGCAAAATACCCTCAAAAGTTGCTCAAAAGTTGCTCAAATTCGAAAAAGTTGCTCACAGAATCAAAAAGTTGCTCCCCAAAAAAGAGCATTTCTTCACGCTTGTCGCCTGATTTATTTAAAAAATGATAAAGAATCACTCAACTCAACATCTCCATATAGGATCAGGCAATTATATTCTTAACAGCATATGACATAATTATACTAATCAATACGGTTGTTTAAAAAGAGACTCACTTGCCGCCATTCTGTTGGCTTAGTAAAAAAAATGGGGAGTTTGTAGTATCGGGATCAAACTCATACAATAATAGGTGCTGCTACTATTTTTGAAAGAAACTATAAGGAAGCCCTTTTAGGTTATGTCACCTCAGCCCCATTTTCTCTAGCAATTTGAATAGGGTCTTCCACCATTTTGCTTCTGCTCTATATTTGGAATGTGATACCCAACGAGACATCCATATCTTGAAGATACCTCTGAGCAGTGAGCACCCAAGGTGAAGAAAGTACTTTTTTATTATCTTTTTAGCAAGATTTTTCATTCTGTGTTTGATTTGAAATGGCAAATGTATCACAAATTGCCATTTTGTTGTAAAAATTCAATAGGAAATAGCGGAAATGCAAAGAAGTTGCTCATAGTTGAAAAAAGTTGCTCAGAATTGAAAAAGTTGCTCAAAATTGAAAAAGTTGCTCGAAAGTTGCCGAGCAGAATCTGTCTGTGCCTAACCAGGGCTGCAAGGACAATACCTTGGTAGGTCCTTATTTAAGGGGTCACAGGACCCATATTCGGCCTTGGAGAAGGCCCTCGACTTTAGAAAATCGACCCTTGGTTGCCACGGCAACCAAAGGGGACCAAAATTGTGAGTCTATATTGGGCTAAGTGAGACCTGTCTGGGAGCACTTCATCCCACCCATCTTTATTGATCAATAATAACTCATAAGCTCATTTTATATTTCACTATCTTTCTATTCAATGCTCATCAATGTTGAATTTGACTGTCGGTGATATGATCACAGTTCAGGTTTGTTCCTTAGCAGGTTTTCTGCATAGAAGTCCAGGCTACCTGAGGCCAGACATAACTATTTATTGTCAACATATATGGTTATATAATGGGAAGAATTTCTCTTTATCTAGGTATATTGTTATAACTATTGACATCATCTAATAAACTAAGTCCCATTGGGCTAAATGTTGAAAGCATGTGATATGTTATAATCAAGGGATGGGAGGATGGGAAATAATATTGAAGAAACAAGAAATGAGCATCTAGCAGCATGCAGGATCGAAGTGAATCTCAGCATGCTGAAAGGCCCCGATTTGATCGACAGAGAAATGTAAACAAAGGCCCTGATTGGCTGTGCTTTGATTCACATGCCAGGACAATTTGTCATGATATGACCTTTGTGCCTGAAATTTAATCCCTGTCCCTTGCTAACATATCACACTCCATGCACGTGACTCCTCGTGGTTGTCACATTAACTACAGTGCTTTAAAAGTTGAAAATTCATTCCTTTAAGCCATCTCTTCGAATCTCGACTGTTTCATTACCCCTCCCTTCGACCCCTTCGCTTCGATCCTGGCTACGCCACTGATTAGGGTATCGTGTTTTTCTTGTTTGTGCTCTGATGGGGTATGCATTTCAGTATGGCTACCCTAAAACGCATCAAAAAAATCAGTGAAGTACTCCCCCGAGCTGAAATATTATGTAAATAGGCGACAAATACTATATTCGACAGTCTGTACAGCATTGAGCAAAATAATTCGTAATATGAAATTCCTGAACTGCGTGAACCTCGTGAATTTCGTAGCACTGGAGAAGGGTAGAAACCAAGAGACCCAAGTATCAGCAAAACAAATTCTGAGGAAATTCTATCTACTAGCTCAAATGAAGCGAGAATTCAGTCCATTTGATGGTATTGGGTTATTTTCAAGATGGCGGGTTAGAAGTCGGAAGTCGGAAGTCAGAAGTCGGAAGTCGGAAGTCGGAAGTCGGAAGTCGCAGGTCAGAAGTCGGAAGTCAGAAGTGGCCCTTCTCGTCCATCGTACAAACTAGGTACTAGTGGCACTTTTAGGCCCGAACGATACAATTAAAGTAAGATTCAATACACCAAATTGAAATATGGCGACAAATTTGTAAGGTATTGTTTTTGACTTACTAGCCTCTCATTCATGTGAAAATGCTTTTGTTTTTCCAAGTGAATACGAGGCTAGTATGACAAGAACAGTTGTTATTCAAATTTACCGCCATATTTCGATTCAGTGTATTGTTAGTGATTTCATTCGAATATGAAAGAGGTTGTTAGCTTTTGTTTGTGTTTTAGTCCGGCTTTTTATTCTTGCTGGATCCAGGACGAAAAACACAAAACAAAAATGGAATAAGCGTTTTTGATTGCAAAAAGACAACGGGTTTTGATTGTTATGTGCAGGCTAAATTATTTTGTAGCTAACGCTTTGCATGTTGCTTGCAGTTTGCACCATGAAAGAGAAATCGCGTCATAAAGTGAAAGCAAAAAATAAAAGTATAAAGTTTTATTTTGTGACCATCTGCCAAAGTATGGTCAAATTTTTTAAATTTTCGATTCTTCGAACAATTGCATTTTCTTTCGCCCTGAAGGTTGATTTCAGCGAGTGCCAACAGTGTAAACTAGAACAATATACCATAGTACTTTTATAAAAAAAAGAAAAATTCAGTTCTTGAAAACTACTTACCATCAAATAAGACAGTACCAAGGTATTGATAACAGATATGTTTTAGTGTTTTATCACCTTTATCAACTCGATAGAAAACATATCTGATATGTTGCCGTTTTCTAGGCAAATGCAGTGTTTACTTTTAGATTAGCATTTCTAGTGAAGTAGCAAAGTACTTGCGGTACTTATCATGCTTATAGGAACAATTCACTAGGTTCTGTTGACTCCACTGTAGCGGTTCAGTCATCTACATAGACACATGGGAGTCTTAAGCCCTGGCTAAACTAGGACACATGGAGCGCGCAACACATGTTTCCTTCATGTTTCCTTCATGTTTCCCAGTTTAGCCACGCGAGAAACTTTGTTGCGCGCGAGAAATTTTGTAGCCGGGACACAAAGAAATGTTTCTTCGCGAGACAAGAAACACTTGTGTTTCCGGAGACACGCGTGCGATGTTTCCTAGTTTAGCAAATCTGGGCCCCCGGAAACATGTAGGACACAAATGTTGCGCGCTACATGTGTCCTTGTTTAGCCGTAGCTTTAGTGGTATTTATAGAACGAGCTGGAGTGTTTTATCGAGTGATATAAACAGGAGATGCAGCCGAGTGTTTATATCACATCGATAATACACGACATGCGAGTTCTATAAATCACTTTTGAAATTCATATTACAAGATGCGGAAATTTATAACTTGAATTAGCCAATACGAAAAATATTTTATAATAAGCATCCCACGTGAATAAGAGTTGTGGTTTTGGTGACCAGTGTTCACTAAATCCCAGACAATTTCACCCAAGACTAGTTCCGATCCCGGGTTGGCAAAGGATCCAACCGTAGCGTGTCTTGCAAACATGGCACGTGACCAATATTGAGTTCATTCATTGTAATGAATAACTCATGAATTTCAGAAGAAACAATAATTCTCAGAAACAAAGATATACATCACTCAGGGTGGATGTTAGTTGCTTAAGGGGTCGCCATTGCATAAAATATATGGCGAAATGATGCACGTATTTGAAGCATTCATATATAAATATCTCAACTCCATCCCTTGGATCCACCAGTGATATTTACATTCCAAAAAATAGTGACTTGTTCTTTCAGGCAACTTTAAAATTATCTGAGATTATCAGTGTACATGAGTTAAGCAGGTGTGTAGGTTCATAAGGACTATCTTTATTTGTCCATCGCGTTTTACTTATACTAGGAATAAAAAGGAACTTTCACTATTATCAAAGTTCGTTTTATGCAACCAGCTCTGAAGCAGCTGCAACTGCAATATGATGAACCTTGAACTGATGTTTGTTGTTCTAATGGGTTTTACTTGTTTGTCGTCCACTCTTACTTTCATAAGTCCCAGAAGGCGACGTTCTTTTTTCGGTTATTTATTTATCGCAAGAAATGACATAAAACGTGTACAACTAAACTCGAAATATGAACTTATAAAACTAGAGACTAAGGCCTTGTCCACACTAACGCATTTTCAAACGTATTCGTTTTCAAACTTATACAATCAGCGTGTTAGTGTGGACGGGAGATTTAACGGCTCTTACTTGATGTTGCAAGGCACCAGAGGCATAAAGACAATAGAGGACAAACGACCGTAAACGAAACAATAAGATGGGATACAATAGTTCCAATCCAAAATACAATACATCTTGCAACACCAAGAAAGACCCGATTTAACTCCAAACAAGCGATCAGTGTTTGCGCGTTTTCATTTTTATCCGGATTCGACCGTCCACACTAAAACGATATGTATACGGATTCGTTTCTATCAACTTTGGAGAGCTTTTCAAACTTATACGGATTCGATGAAAATGATCAGCGTGTTAGTGTGGACGGAAGACCTAAACGTATAAAAAAGTGACGGATTCAGCGAAAACGCGTTAGTATGGACGTGACGGGCCTTTAACGAATATAAAGCATGATAAAAGTCAACTAACCTGTTAGAGTATCACAAATGGCAAGGTTCAGTATCAGCACGTTGTAGGTTTTTCTCAACATTGCTCTTTTTCGGACGATAACAACGCAAAGGACGGAATTTCCGAGGAACGAGAGGCCAGCAACTGTCCCGAACATGCCCGCGGCTTTCCCGGGATCGTCCATCCTTCTGTAGTGATCTCAATAACAAGCTTATAAACAAGTTCTTGTAAGTGCAGCGAGAAGTCACTTTGACGAAGTAACCGTCACTTTAATCGTAGCACTAGCTTTGAACTTCCCGTCGAGATAACGTAACAATAGAGCTTGAGCTTATGTCGTTAATCTGAATCGGGCGGAAACAGAGATGTTCTGATCTGCTCCTGCTTCTACCAATATTTGAAGACCTGCTACTAACTACTCAGTTAAAAGCGCCGAAAATGAAAGATTTTCTTGATTGCTTTTCTGCTTTCAACTTGTACTTTCCATATAAGTTTCGACTTATTCGATTGTCAAATACAAACTAAAAAAGAGAAAAAAATGTTTTCAAGCTTTCTGGGCTCGATCACCATCCGTTTGTGGGGTTGCTTACAGCTTTCCCGAAAATATGTTCTTTGCTCCCAACTTTTACTTCAAATTCCCTATAATCTCAGAAACACTCTATGTTGAGAAGTCGCCACGTATACATTACAAGCGGTCAACTAGAATGCAGGTTTTCAACTCTGATTTCGAGTTTCTCAGCCCATCAAAATAACTTGTTCCGATGGTATAGCTAAGTTTTGCGGAAAAACTGGTCGGCTTCGGCGGGGACGTAAATAATAGCATAAATAATAGCAACCAAAGAGTTTTGCTGACGTTTCGAGCGCGCGTTAGCCCTTCGTCGGAGCAAAGAAAGGGTGAGTGGGAGGCGGTATACAAAGTGGTGCGTAGCCGTTGCTACGCAACAGGTAAACAGGAATCACTAAAGGTGATAGGCACTAATGAAATGGGAACTTGGCTTGGAAGTAATATGAATGTGGAAATATGTGAGATGTCGAAAATAAGGTGCAAGGAAAAATTACTTGATGCCGTGGGTGATCGGCATGCAGCCGAGTGAAAGAAGAAGCATTTTCTCCTTCTGAAAGCGCGGAATGATTGGACCCTTGGTAAAGGGAAATACCGCCACTGGTTTGGTGAAATGTTTAACCAAAATTCCCGAACATTCTTATTAGCTAGCCTCCCGTTTTCTTTGCTATTTCCCAGACAACACTATGGTCGAACTCCAGATTCCCGACGATTTCCTAAAATTCCTTATACTTTTTTATGAAGACTCCCGAAACAGCCGTTCTTAGGGTTAAGTTTTCTTTGAATAATCATGGCAGTGTACATTGAGAAAAATGACAATGATACTTCAAAACGGACACTTCAGTTGTCGAATTGGTATCATTATTTTCTGTTTCTGGGGAATATATTAACACAAAAGTAGTGGATGAGTCGTAGCACCTTTGTAAACAGAAAATAAACCCGAAGGTACTTGTTGGAACAATCATAACTACAGAAAATCTTATGTGCCTACAGCTGATAAGCACGACTCGTTTAGGCAAAACCGCTTAAAATTAATTGTTACATGCGCTTTATTTAATGAAAGAAAGCCGACAAAGAAGTCATTTACCAACCGTTCTGTTCTATTTATTTAGCGGTAAAGAGCCGGGCAATTCCTAGTTTTGACTCGTATAAACCCCCGGTGTTGAAGAGGTTTATTCAAGTGAACCAGAGTCTTGTACTAGAAGCTGTACAGAACTACCATATTGAACACAATCCTATATTAGATGCCCGGGGGGCATATTTTTTGGTCGGGGATGATCGTCGGAAATTTTCAGTTTCACCCCTAAAAGATACCAAACATGGCGGGCCATAGCGTGGCTCAAAAAAATTATTACCCTAAAAGATACCCTAAAAGAAGAGGTCTTATGTGCCAAGTAGGCGCGAAGGACACATGTAACAGGTGAAAGATACCCATCAAGACATTTCCGTGTTTGTTTCTTATTCATCGTCTTCTCAACGAATAATCTCTCTTTCTTACACGGTTTTTAGAAGCACCATCATGAGAAAAAGTAATTTGGACACAGTTTCGGCCCTAAAAGATACCAATCTGCCTAAAATTTATTGAAGATCAAGATCACCCCTAAAAGAGACCAAACCATCGTGATATAACCCCTAAAAGATACGACGATCATCCCCGACCAAAAAATATTGGAGTTTCCCCCCCCCCCCCCCCCCCCCCCGGGATTAGATGCTCGTACGAACCAGGCAAAGTGGGGTGTGCCGCCGAGGTCTCCAAAACCTGACCCTATCAGAGGGTGTATAGTCATGAAATGAGCAGTTTTCCTCTTTTCTTTTAGTTCAGCCGATAGAAAGGGTATCGTTTACGATACTGTCGAGAAAAGAAGGAATAAAATCTAAAAACTATATGCAAATTACAGTAAAGACACTCAAACCGTGAACACTGAGTTAAATCTTATATTACTGTTTATGTTTGCTATTCTCTCTCAAAGTGTTTGAAAAAGGCAAAGTTTTATAACCATGGCAAAAGTTAAAATATACTTTTTATTTCGGAATCTGAGTCTCCTAAAACCGCAGAAAAAAAAATGTAAAAGAAATGTATAGGTGTTCACGGTTCGAGTGTCCTGAATGTAAGACCGCGGATCAAAACCTCCTTCACGCTATTGATTTCCTCAGTTCAAGATTGATGAATTATTAATGAGTTTTATATTTGCATTGCAAAGAGATCAATTATGGGTGCGCAGTCGGTACTGGAAGCTTTTTGCATGACATATAATGTATGCAAGGCAAAGTACCACAGGCTGCCACACATGCAAATTAATTCTTCACAGATTGTTCATGCCATTGGTTGCACACCCTTGTCCTGTGGGATGGGAGCCTATAAATTATGAAATTCCCCATTCATTATTAAAGTAGCCCTGTTGACGTGCGAGTGCCATTTGCCATGTAACTGCCATTTGCAAATGTAATGTGCTGCATTTGATCATTTGATGTATAAATATAAATATTAAGTTATTATTATTATATCTAACATGTTCACGAACGACGAAGGGTTCATACGGCTTCTGGAAAGTCCTGGACTTTTATTGTACTCCTGGAAAGTACTTGAAACTCCTGGAATTTCGAGCAAAGCCCTGGAAAACTCCTGGAAAAATTAAATTCATCATTCATGAAAATGAGAAGGTAATCATTCCAAAAATCGTTTTCAAGCTTGATGGACTGACAATTTTCAAGGCTGAAAATTATCATGGAAAACTCCTGGAAAAATTCCGAAACAGCTCCTTAAAACTCCTGGATTTTTTTCCAATTTCAGGGCCATTCCATTTTTTATCTGCACCTCCCTACAGAAGAGTTGTTCCGAGGGGGTATAGCAAAAGGCCTTTTCCGAGGGGGTGAAACGGAAAAAAGGCTTTTCCGTAGGTTCTTCCGAGGGGTGCAATAAAAAAGCCTCTTCCATGGGTTTTTCCGAGGGGGTGCAACCCCAAAAAGGCTCTTCCGTAGGTATTTCCGAAGTGGTAAAGCAATCTTTTCCGAGGGGGTTACAAGGGGGTTACTAAAGAAAATGACATCTTCTGTAGGGAGGGGGGGGGGGGGGGGGGTGTGCAGCTAAAAAATGGAATGGCCCTCTGAGCGTACGAACCCTGGTTTAAAAACCATATCCCCTCCACCCGGTTATGGAATTAGGTATTCCAATGGGTATAAGCTCTGCGAGTACAGAATTCTACGGGTGGTTTCAGAGAAATCTTGAATTCCAAGGTAATGAGCAAGACAAGACATTTCAGTGGGTTAGCTAGAGTAGGAATTCCAGCAGGTACGAGATGTTAAGAGTGAATTTCCATGGGACGATGACTCGATAGCAAGGAAACTCATCCAGAATTTTAGTACCGGCTGCATACAGGCGAACTGGATCTGCGTTTAGTTTTGGCAAACAATCCTTTGCGCGTGAGATAAGATCAGCTGGTGCTACGATTATGTAAAGACACACCCGGCGCACATCGAGAATCATGATTAGTGTGGCGAAAATACACTTGAAATCAAACAAACTGACTCCTCAGGGAGATTAAGGCATGGGTCTCATCATCCTTAGGAAAAAGTCGAGGGGGTGGTTAAAATGTTGCTTATGATGCGTCTTGCTTCATGAAAGTTATTTGTCACTTTGCATAAAATGATGACGTCAACAAAGACCTTGCGTGTGTGACATTTAACCTTCTAGTGTCACGCAAGTATCACTTCCAAAATGTTTGGCTTAAAATTCCGAGTTGAAAACCTCATTGAACGTAAACACGTTTTACCTTTTAAGGTGTCTAATAGCAATGCCTTTACAACTGCATCTGGATAATTAGGACTTTATTTATTCTAACTTAGAAATTAAATAATTACTTACTCGACCCAGTCCCCTGAAAAATATAATCGTGAATATTTCACGTATTTTAGAAAAATCTTCAAATGTCCAGATGACAAGTCTCAAATGTTCATGCCCTTAATCTATTCATAAGAAAAAGTTTCAAGAAAACTTGCGTTTAGGACTCGGATTTTTTAAAAATATGTTGACATTTCGAATTTTCGGTGTTAAGAAATTTGATAGGTCACGTGATGAGTTGATGAAGAGTGGATATTATTTTTATTGAAGAGTTTATCCATACCGATGTTATGGACAGGTTATTCTCTTGATATATGCATTTTCCAACAGAGTTGACCACCCCCCTAAGTTTTAGGGCAAAATTAAGTATTGACCCATGCATTAATCTACCTCACTCCTCAACCCTGCTGCTTAGTTTTGTAGTTACCACTGTATGCATTGCTACGCGACCTCTGAATTCACCGTTGGGCGATTGGCGATTTTCTGCAATAAAATTGTTGTCAATTTTCTTGAACCAGAAAGCTAAACATTCGAGTCAAGGAAGCCAAAGGATAGCTTAAACCCATTTTGGTTGATTTTGCAATCAATGTCGGCCCGCTGAAGTAGCCGAATCCACCGTTTTGGTTTGATTGACGGCTAAAAATCGCCAATCGCCAATCGCAACATTGAATTTTGAGGTCGCGTAGCAATGCATACAGTGGTAAAACAAGCAGATGATTCGTTGGCATTAGAATCGCAGATGTTGTTATTGCGGAACATTGATTTTCCTGACTTTGAGTTCATTTTGTTAATAGTACGGATTTCACATCATGATAATATGGGAAAGCCGAACGCTAAGGCTTCCCATTCTTGTGTCATAGAAAAATAAACTTACCATGAATATAAGGTTTCTGCAGAAGCTCCATGTGACATTTCGAAATAAGTCCATTTTTCTGTTGGAAGCGTTTGTCATTACCCGCGCACGGATATATCACATTTTTTTATTTGCAAATCCATTTTTACTGACTAGAGTAGTTTCTTTTACGTGTTATTGAAACCACTCAATCGTGAGCAATAAACGACAAAACTCAATTGCCACCAAATCATTACAGGAACATGGAATTTCTACATGTGGGATCAGATTAAATAGGACTAGGCTATTTAGTATTCGGCTATTGCTTATTAATTTCAATCTTTTGATTGGCCAGTCCCTCGGTAAGATGGCGGCTCCTGTAATAACACTGGTACCTCTAGTTTTACAGGAAAACCTGCAATAACAGTTCTAGCAAGATCGAATAGCAAGAGTCAATTACTAATAGTTTAATCTGTTACTTAGTTTGCCTTTCCTACTGAAACCTGATCAAGAGAATAAGAGAAGCGTCAGAAAACAATCTGTTTCGAAAAATGTTTCCCTTTTTTATCGACATAAAAACAATTGTTGAAAAGCACAAAGAATTGTGTCGCTAAAAATAGCACAAATTCTACAGTGTTGTTAGACAATTCTAATGTAAACGATGGTCACTCCTAGTCGTTTGTAGTCTTTGAGAAGACGTTCTCTTACTTCCCTTCAGCTGGCTTGGTTTGCGACTGGTTAGTCTGGCTTGGTTAGTCTAACAAGCCGTTATCAAGTTTGGGTAATTACCCTTCCTCTGCTTAGTCTAACAAGCCGTTATCACGTTTGTGGAATTACCCTTCCTCGGTAAACCAGCAATGTTGACCCTAGTTCGCGTTTACATGGCATAAAAGCTAGCTATTCCCTTTCCTTGTTGAAAGTTTTTAAAGCTCTTAAACTGTCTCGTATTTAGGCGTTTTAGGCTAGCTATCATTTCCTTCCTTGTTAAAAGCTCACGTTTAATCTGTCTCGTATTTCTCGCTAGCTCTCTCTTGCAAACGGCTTCCTTTCCACACCACTTCATTTCTCGCTCCTACATCACTAAACCTTTCATACAAGACAGACTCATGTTCCTCGTCCCCAGCCTCATCGTCAATGAAGCTTCTTCTTCGTCGTACCAAACCACTTTTCTTTGCTTTCATTTTCCCAAACGCTCAGAAATGTTATGAAAACTATTTCGCCGTTTAGTCTTTTCAAACTTTGGAGACACAAATCTTTTAACTTTGGGCATAACTTTATCGCGTTTCCACGATAAATGTTTTGCCGTATGTAAATGCGAAGGGCGATTTCGCATAATTTTGTTCAAGGTGTTTATTTTAGCATATCGTTTGAGTAATTCCTCTTTTGTATCTGTGGATGAGCGTCTTGTTTGTCTTTTATGTGAAAGGCTTTTGAGTGTTCTTGTGATCTTTTGCTTTTGTAATGACTTTCTTGTGGATTTTTGCATTGGTTTTCTTGTCGATTTTGCGATGATATTTTCGGATGACCTGTTCCGTTACGCGCGTTTCTCCTTTCCGTTCCCTTCTTTACTTTGATCACTTTAAATACAATGGGTGTGGCAAGTTGAGACCGCTTGGCAAGATTTACGAAGGTATCAATGACAGACCCATTGCGCGCTAGATCAGTCGAATTAACAGGAATAACCGGTACATTCATACCAGCCAGAGTCATGGATGTAGGCTGTTCATTTCCCTGTGCTGTTGTCGGAATACTAGTATTTCCAGTATTTCCCGCCAATATCGAAGAGCTGCTTGACAGGTTTGTCTCATTTCCCTGTCTGTGTAGCACACCCGGGGAAACAGCGCCGCTGCCAACAGACGTAGAATTATCGTTCTTTTAATGAGAGAAAATTTATCAGCACTTGAGTCGGTCTCAACTTGGGAACCATTTTCCAGAGTTAAGCCCTTAGAATCAGTAAGATGCAATGGGTTGTCCTTATTAACGTTAGGAAAATAAACATAATTGGTATCGTTATCAAAGTCAACTTCTATTGCGCCTGAGCCGCGAGCCATAAGATTTCTCATGCGTTGGACATCCTCTGGCGTGACAGCACTACCTGGTAGCGTGACATCAGGGGCATCCCCTTCACCAAACCCACTCCCTTGGTGGCCTCTTGATGTGCCTTCAGCTAAGAAAGCTTTCTTTGTAATAAGGTAGTCTTCTTCTTCTTCACCCGAAGACTCCCCAGATATCTGCCCTGTTTGTAAAGAGTTTTCAGGGTTTAGTTTCCCATTTCTAGACTTTGAAGTATCAGTGGCCACCTCGCTAAAACCCGATAATCTGTCCTCACCAGAGGTTTCTATGTTTGAAGATTCCATTCCACTGGGAATAAGCTCATCCTCATCCTCATCCCCGAATCATCAGCACTTCCTGAATTTGCGTTCAAGATAACATGGTTGACAATATTACCATCAGCGCCATCATGTATTTCTTCGTCCTTTGGTTTTGATCTTTCCGCTTGGGCTGTGTTCTTCATGATAGCTGGCTTCCCATTGGTGGAGGTTGATTCATGGGAAATTTTCATTGCACTACTCTCGATGACCTTTGACCCCACGGTAACCTTAACTTACTGACCCCGACATCAACCTTTTTATGACTTGAACTTGATTTACTGGAGCTAGAACTGTGTTTCGGTTTAAGCAAGTCTTCAAGCGAATATGTAAACGAAGGGCTCGTCTTAGATGTGTTTCCATTTTGCTTACTTTTCCTTGACTCGTGAGCTTTATAAGATGATTGTGTATGCTTATGATATACGATATGAGCATTTTTGTGGGTTTTCTCAAGCGTTTTACTCTGCTTTGCAGATTTGACAGGCTTACTATGCACTTGGATGTTCTTTAGGCTCTTGTTTTTAGAAGTCTGTGTGCGACTTACGTTCAGTTTGTTCGATTTGTTCGTTTTTGCCTTTGTTGTTTTCAAAGGTCTTTCATGAGTGAGCAGTTTCTCTACGCGTAACCTTATTGCGTCCGAAATCTGCTTGAGTGTTTTAACCGGTTTGTTAAAGATCTTTTTACCCTTCAGTAACTTCTTGCGTTCTTTTTTCAGTACCTTTATTCTACCTGTCACCTGTTTGGATTTCTGTTGCAACTTGTTTAACTCTTTCACCAAAGCAGACTCTCTCACATTTACAGTTTCATCAAGAAACAACTTCAGTTTTTTCTTTTTCCCCTTTGTTTTCCCGTTTTTAGTCAGCTGATCCATCTTTTTCAGATCCGTTGAAACTTTCCTGAGAATATCAGGAGAAAAAGCTTCTAAAGCTTTCTTGAGTTCAGAGAAGTTGACCTTGACCTTGATCGATTCCACTTCATAATCGGATGTTGAGCTTGAGTTGTGTTTAGCTTGTTTCTTCTTGAGTTGAGTATCCTTCTTCTGTTGACTTTTGTGTTTTTTTCTTGCAGTCTTATCTCCTCGTGAGGTACTAGAAACAGATACACGTGAATGCAGTGTTTTCTGAGTAGATTTCAGCTTTGAATGTGCTTTAGTTTTTGTACTTTTGCTAGAAGAAGGACCATGCGGAGTTGTGTTCCCCGACAAGAACTTGTACTTTTTGACTGACAATTTAACCTTCTTCTTAGACTTAGATACTTTAGGTTTGTCACGGTACCTTGGTTTCGGGTTGGTCTTTTTCTTGGGATGCTTCGGCTGGTAAGGAACTGCCTTACCAACACCTTTATGTGAAAGAATAAGACAATAACGATATAAATTGTTACAAAAAAACAAAACACTGATTTCATTTATGTGGTTGTTATGTCACAGTTATAGAATAACAACATCATCAATAACCGTTTTTGGCAGCGCAGATGGAACATTCAGATAGAAAAAAAACAGCTTAAACCTTCCAATCCCGGGGGGAGGGGGGGGGACTTGCCTATTTTTTGGGCCTCTGGTACCTTTTAGGCCTCTGGTACCTTTTAGGGGGTAAAATTCGAAAACTTGCATTTCCAGATAGGTACCTGTTAGAGGTCCGTTCTAGCAAATCACACTTGTTGGTAGCCTGAATTTCAGACGTATTTTCCCTCGTAACAAAATACGAGAGAAAATTACTAGGGAAAACTACGTCTTGTTGGTACCTTTTAGGGGCCAAAATCAACTAAGCGACGCCATGTTTGGTACCTTTTAGGGGTAAAATCGAAAGTTCCGGACGAGCATCCCCACCTCAAAAATAGGGGAGTCCCCCTGGGATTCCAATAATCAAAGATCACTGCAAAAGAATGCCTAGCAGCAAAAGTTCCCAAATTAGATGCGAAGTTACGAACTTTGTTGGGATCTTGGGAACCTAGTTGAGAACACGGCAGGGCCCGACATTAACTTTTTTCGCTAGACGCCATTGGCGACTAATTAAAAGATTACGGTCGCCCAAACGCAAGATTTAGTCGCCACATAAACGTGGATCTCATTTGAACTCACAAAGATAGGGTACCATTTGGCGACTAACTCTTAAATTGTGGTCGCCAAGCCCCCAAATTTAGTCGCCATTGGCAACCATATGGTCGCAGCGTCGAGCCCTGACACGGCCAACCTCGCAACGGCGCGGAAAAGTATTGTGTAAATCACTAGGATAGTTGCTTACCTGTAAAATATATATTGTTCCTCAACGGTCCCCCACAGAACTCTTTGTCATTTCCTCCACACTTCATATCACACTGCCCCTCCCTCACTCGGCCGTATCTACTGTACGTATCCCCACAATTACACTGCCACGAGGACTGGACACCAGCCACCGAGTAGCCCTGGGACCGGCATTTGAGGATGCACGCACGCACGGTCAGCGGTCTGATGTTGAAGAAGACAGGCAGGTCTCGCTGGACCTCGTCACGATAGCAACCGAGATATCTGAATTTCATTGTTTTGTCTGCAACCATATTTAACAATTAGACCTCGAGCCCGAAAGGGCTAATTGTTTTAGTATCACCCAACTAGTTGGACAAAAAAATGAAAAATTGTGTTCAAAAATCACCAGAAACCTCGACAAAACGAAAAGCGGCCGCCATTGTTGTCACGTTCAAAATCGGCGCTTTCGCTACTAGAGGTCTATTGATAATAGTCCCCTAGTAGCGTAGCCAATAAGAATGCAGCAATGGCAATAGTCCACTAGTTGGATGATACTAATATTCAATAACCAGTAACGAGACGTTCCAATAGACCTCCTTCCCATTTCAGATCACATGGCATTCCCATGAGTATTCTTTCTTTCTTCTTCTGCTACGCACTGAAGGATATATGAATATGGAAGCATTCCATACAAAGAAATATTATTGAAATGAATGCCAGGTGATCTGAAATGGGACAACATTACGCCCAAGCCGAGGAGGTCTATTTACATGAGTTTCCTGACAATGTAGAGGTCTTGCCTTTTGTTTGCTGATACAGATTCAGACGGAGTCATGGTTTACCATGATCATGAATTTTTTATCGACGTTGCTCCGATAAGAATAGAGGAGCTCACATGTGCTGTGTGATTGTTGTCTCTTCACATGCACATGGGGCATGTAGCCTATAAGGTGAGAGGCCTGTTGCTATTATGAGAGCTAGAGAGCTAGCATCATTTGTTTCCCTGACAGACCTCCATTAGTAGCACCCTGCCTATCATATCTCATACACATGAGGCCAGTTAGCACAAAAGGGGACTAAACCATATTTTGAGTTAACTGGCCTCATCTTGTATGATCTTGCTCACTGTTACTGACCCCTCCTGTATTTTGCCTTGCCAGGATCCAAGAGACAAGTCTGATTGCTGCCAAGGGAGCTGACATGTGCTGTGTGATTGTTGTCTCCTCACATGCACATGGATGGGACATGTAGCCTATAAGGTGATCGAAGCCTGTTGCTATTATGAGAGCCAGAGAGCTGGCATTATTTGTTTCCCTGACAGACCTCGGCTTACCGGTAGGCCCCTGTCCTGTTAATTAGGGCAGTCCCAAACCTTGTTCTGAATTAGGGCACCCCCTTTCAAAGTCCATACGGAGTGGTAGCAAGTCCCCAACTGTAGCTTTTCAGCAATTTCAGAGCCAAAATGAGACCCATTTCAGCTATGTGCCTTGACAAGATGAGGCCATTTAGCACAAAAGGAGACTAAACCACATTTTGTGTTAACTTGTCTATATACAGTAAAAACCCACGAGTAAAGCACTATACTTTCCCAAGTTAGCCTACACAGGTTCTTGTATGAATGGGAAGTCACAGCTACCCACCCTGGATTTTTTTCATCTTAACTACCCACCCTGGAATTCCAGTGATTTTTTCAAAGACCTCTTACCGGGCGGTAGGTAATTGATGGCCTCCGTGAAACTCTTAAACGGGAGTAGGTGACTCCACTTGACGTGATCCATACGATCTGTACACCAAAATCTATGATTAGTAACAGAATTGCTCTTACAGGCATTTAATCATGATGAAACTAACACGCCGTCTAAGAGGTTTTGACCGCGCACCAGCTGGGCCCTCGCCCCAGACAATTTTCAGGTTCATCCCACGGCCGTAGGCGGTCAATATAGTGGCCGTGAGGATGAGGTTGGAGAAGTTCTCGTTTTCGAGGCGAATATGGCAGCTTTTTTCCTCAGCGATTAAAAGTGCTTTCCACCAAGCCAATGATACTGTAACGACTGTTTACCTGCCAGCTTTTTAAGAACAAGCTTTTCAGAGAAGCCAGGTCTTTTCTTTACCGGTTCTATAAGGCAAGGAAAAAGCTTACAAAACCAAACATGCTACACAAGGTCCATATCAGAACAGTTGAATGTTTCGAGCTATTGATGAACATGTACAAAAATGTCAAAAACAAAGCAAGTGAAAAACTTTCATTAGTGATATTTTTTTCTTTCAGGACACGCACCGATGTTCAGTGAACACGTTAGATACGGGGATAATCAGTCACTTACATTTTTGTGACAAACGCATATGGACTGGTTCTATCGCCTAAAATGTATCCCACCTCCCCCTTTTTCAATGTTGTTTTCCTGGCTGTGGTCCTTCAAACGAATTTATGCTGAAATTTATGCCAACATTGATTGGGGGGAGGGAGAGATGCGGCAACGAGAGTGAATTCACAATAGGTGCTAAATTTTGTCAACACATTTTGTCCAAGACAGCGGCGTAGCCAGGAATTTCTGAAGGGGGGGGGGGGGGGAGGAGTGAGAACATGGGACGAAAATGCTCAAATTTTCTCCAGCAAATACAGTAAATGTATGGGAAAATTTCCGATAAAGGGGGGGGGGGGGGCGGGCCCCCCCTGCACCCCCCTGGCTACGCCCCCGCAAGATTTTGTCCAAGGTCTATTGAAGTCTTAGTATTTAGTCGCTACTCAGGAGGAGATAAACGATGATATCAGCAAGAAAACGTGCATGTTGGAGGAGACATCCGAGAGTGGCAATCTGAATCTACCAAGACCGAACAATGTGCCCTACATTCATTGCCTTCATGCTTCTTATCCGTTCATTAGGGGCGATTTGGGTTTCATCAGTCTGATTGCCAAGGCCGTTTTATGAGTTTTGACAAGATTGCGAGAATGCATGAGAAACTTACTTTTGATTTTCTTCTTTGCCACAGCCAGGGCAACGGCGTCATTTTGAGCTGTCCACATGTTATATTGACTTGACTGAGGGGTAACCGCTGTAAAAAAAGAAGAAAGTATTATATCATTAATAAACAGCATGCAATACAGATGTAGAGTTACATTGAGGTTTTATAATTGTGCTACAAAGTCTATACTCAAATTCCACCTTGTACACACCATACCAGTCTGTGCTTAACAGTTTCCCTAGCCTACGTAGCAAGCGTTCCATGGAGTTTTCAGGATGAGATTTGGTCCGCGCATATTCGCGCGGCCAAAATCCCGCTCGTCGAACTTCTTTCCCTCTGTTTCTCTGGGTTTCTGTTTCTCTTTCTTTTCCCTGAAAACACAAGGAACGCTTGCTACGCAGGCTACAGTTTCCCTAGTTCCCGTTAAGCGCTGGCTAAACTAGGATACAAATTTGCAACAACAATGCTGTCTGGAAATGTCCCTGGACTTGCCAAACGAAGCAACATCGTTGCGACAACAATGTCTGATGTTTAGACTGTCTAAACTTAACTGTATCTGCAGTATGTTTGGCAGGCAAAAAACATCTTTTTGTGAATAAATGTGGGCGAGCTCGTTTTGCTGAAGGGCCTTAGACTCCGTCCACGCTAACGCGTTTTCGTTTGAATCCGTATACTTTTTGATACGTTTAGGCCTTCCGTCCACACTAACACGCTGATCGTTTTCATCGAATCCGTATAAGTTTGAAAACGCTCTCAAAAGAATAAAAATGAATCCGTATACATATCGTTTTAGTGTGGACGGTCGAATCCGATACAGTTAATTTGAGACTGTTCTTGCACACGCCAACACGAATAAAAAGTGATCGCTTTTGTGGAGCTAAATCTTCCGAATCTCTTCCGTCCATACTAACACGCTGCGAATCCGTTTGAAAACGAATACTTTTGAAAACGCGTTAGTATGGACAGGGCCTTAAGGTAAAAACAGTACCACACGGGTATGGTGATAACTGAAGTGGTCATGGCGCCATTAGCTCACTGAAGAGTGCGAAGCCAAAGCAATTGAACATCTGATTCAACATCAACATTTGTTGGACGCGCACTGTTTTAACTCAACATTTGTTGAATGTTGTTCAACATTATTGGAACTGCCATAAGTTGTTGAACTGCCATAAACGTGGCTTACTACATGGTCACGTCGTAGTTCATCAATGCTAAAACGATGTCGATTTGGTTAAACATCCCCGTTGAACCAATGTTGAATTAGCTTGGCCCTAGCATTGGGTACCAAGTTCAACCATACGTCTGATACTAGAGCAGATTTCGTATGACTCTGACCGTGCGACTACGCGATTTTAAGCAATTATTAGATGAGGTTTTTGTGATTTCCAGAATAAACAATGTCGAGACAAGTGGAATCAGGTGAGGCCGTAAGGCCGAGCCTGATTCCACTTGCCGAGACATTGTTTATTCTGGAAATCACAAAACCGAATTCAATAATTGTTTTATTATACATTGATTCAGTGAAAATACTTTCTTTCTGTCAAGCGATTTCTTTTACACAAGCGCCTTGTTAAATAGGGGAAACATTCAAGGGCTGTAGTCCCATGAAACATTGCGCGCGTAGGATCAAGAATCAGCTAGCTGATTCTTCAAGAATCAGCATGCTGATTCCTTGGAGACCCTTAAAGCGCGTGATTCCAAAGTAAAGCGCGCGCTTTTAGCCAATCAGAATCGAGATAGTGAGTACAATGTATAATAATATTCCTTATCTACAGCAGGCCAGTTCCGTGCCGCGACAACAACAGATGGCGTTTTCACAGTCATACGAAATCTGCTCTTTAACCCAGACACTTACGAGCATATTTCCTGCGCCTGTAGTCGTACACCATATTAGGTGGTAGAAGGGGGCTGGTTTGTGATACACTGATATACTGAACGGTGGGTAGAGCTTGCTGTACTACTCGCACTGTCGGCGGAGCTTGTTGTACTACTTGCACTGTCGGCGGTGCTTGTTGTACTACTCGCACAGTCGGCGGAGCTTGTGGTACTACTTGCACTGTCGGCGGAGGAGTCGTGTGCATGCTTAAGTCTGACAACAAAGAAAACAACAACAACAAGAAAGAGTCAAATAGTTGAGTAACCAGGAGAAGGCTTCATCAACTTACAGCCAATCAGGGGCGGCCTGTTGAAATGAATTTGAAGCGCGGGACTACAGAAAGTTTGCATGCAATGAAATACCTCGAATATACAGCGGCCTTTATATGCTGTGATCGGCCGTATTGACTGGGAGTAATATAAATGATAGTACGCGGATTATAAGTCTTCCCTGTCTTTCGTTCTGTGATTGACCGTCCGCTATGACTGGTGGTATGCTGTATAACAATCCCTCTAATGCCTGATGCACACTAACGACATAACGACATGAGTGTGCGCTCTCTTATGTTCTTATGTACAAGTGTGAACATCCGACATAACAACATAACGTCGACATAACGACATAGACATCACGATATAAGAGCAAAAAACATTTTTTTTTCTCTGATGTCGTTATGTTCTTATGTTATTATGCGCTTATGTCGTTATGACGTTATGCCGCTAGTGTGCACCAGGTATAACTCTGGGAACATATCGCGTGATGATGAGCGTACCTGGTACCCAGCTCTCCCCGTTCCACGTCCACCCATTGCGCGTGTAAGGTGTGCCATGCCACGCATGCGTACTGTACATCCCGTAAGCATCTATTTCTTTCTTGACCCAAGACCTCGATAACGGATCCCAGTCCCACTGGGGTTGGCCCCCTCACTACGGTCTGGAGAAAGGGAAATCGGAATCAGAGCTTTAACAGAGGGCACTGCATACTTCATATGGGCAGTTGCATTTATATATGCACTCCATTCTCGTACCCAGAGCTTCCCGGCTCGTCTGCTCGCAGGGGAGGCTCTGGGGACATCCATTTCGCTGATTGGCTGGTTTTGAGCGTTGGAGCATGCGCTGAAAGGTCTTTCTCTCAGCGGCTCTGTATTAAATCTCGCGCATGCGTTAGTGGCTGTCACCATAGTCCCCCGCGAGGTTACGAGCCGGGGAGCTCTGGATTCGAGAATGTCTGCACTCCCCTGTTGAGATCTCGGAATTCTAGGGTGGGTAGTCATCAAAAAGCACTGGTATTCAAGGGTGGGTATCCCAGAAATATGGATTTCCAGGGTGGGATAAACATAATTTCCAGGGTGACCACTGGAATTACAAGGTCGGTAGGGACAACCTAAAACTACCCAGGGTGGGTAGCCAAACCTTCGGTCCACAACAGGGTGTGTGGATTATTTTTGCAACTGCCCATTCCAAGACGAAGAACTTATTTTCGGCATTCTAATTCATGAAACTGAAATACCTGTTATAAACATTTCCCATGGAAGTTCGCCATATCTAGGGACCAAGTGCTTTCTGAGTCCTGAGAATATTAAGACAGAGAGTGTCAGCTTCCAGGTAATATTGCTATCAACATCCTGCAAATTTAGTTGTTTCTCTTATACGTTTTTCAGGTACTAACCTTGAAAAGGTTTTCCACTGGCCTGCGCGGGAATACCTAGAGACAGGAGTTAAAAGATCATGGGGAAACGTATGTGGTGGGAACAAATAGAATGTATTACAATCGTAACAAAGATGAAAAACTCAAATCAAGATGTTGATGAGGATGTTACACAGGAGCAGGATTAGGAGTTTCCGGAGTGACGTCTACAGCATATTACTAAAACTTTGGCGAGCATTGTGGCGTATTATCCGGGCTTCAATGAACATTAGAGCCCGCTGCTATGAGGTCGCTGCTATGACGGTCGTCAAAACGTCTCGATTTTGTATTCTATGCTCTCCAAAGTTATGATATAGTAATGAAGTTGATGTTCTTTTCCCTTCTCAGTGCTCATAGTTTTATCCCTCGTGACGCCCGCGAACATCAATAATAGTGTTGTAATGATAATGGCATTGATGCTGCTGCTGATGATGATAACGAAAACGACGAATGTGGAAGATGATGATAACTGTTCGGCGGTGGAGGCTGAATAATTGGAACCTGATTATTCCTTATTCTTTGGCATTTTTCTTCAATTAATCATTATTCCTTTACGTTTTTTAGGCATTATTCATTTTTATTGTGACGACTGTTATTCATTATTGAATTGTAGAAACGTATCGTTCATTATTCTTCGCCTTTTCGACGCAATATTTTTTATTGATTCTTTCGTAGCACCCGTTATTCTTTATTCATTATTCAGCTTCCACCCCCGAAATTGTGGTGGTGTTGGTAAGTGTAGAATATGGTGATCATGACGATGGAGGGGATGACAGGGCTCGACATTAACTATTTTTTCGCTAGGCACCATTGGCGACCAATGAAAAAAATGTAGTTGCAAAAATGCAAAGATCGCCACATAAACGTGGATCTCAGCTGAGCTCACAAAGATAGGGTACCATTTGGCGACTAACTCTTAAATTTTGGTCGCCAATCCCCTTAAATTTAGCCGCCATTGGCGACCATATGGTCGCAGCGTCGAGCGCTGGATGATCGTAATAATGATAATATTTCAATCATCACTACATTGTAATCGCCTTCCATCAATCCGCGCTCGAGATCAAGTTGAAAATGGTGGGTTGGTAGAAAAAAACTAGAAAGATAATTAGGACGAGGACGATATTGGTGATGATGAAGAAATAAAGTGATGCGAAGATAACGATTATGATATTGGTAATGACAGCAGTGACACGAACGATGATGGCGATGATGGCTGATGGTGATGATTGCTGTAGCCATGGTGATTGGGATGGCATTCTGAGGAATGAGACCTCACCGGTCCAATACTGTGAATACGATTTGCCGCCACCACAAGTCTCATACATGTTATCGTAACACGGCATGTTACATTCACTCTCTGGACCCTGAAAACAGAAAGCACACGCAGTTATAATATAAATGGCATTGCTATTTGCGTTTACGCATGGGCAGGAACTTGCTTCCGTGTATTCTGCGATTTGACGGGTGGAAAAAAAGCGTGCTAACAGACCAAATCAGGTAACGGTGTTTACATCTTGTTGCCACCCATTCAGATCAAGTGACGATTTCTTTCGGTGGATACGTTTGTTAGTTCTGAGTGTGAAAAATTGTAACAGCACTCAAAGGATCATCACATGATCTGAATTGGGTGGCAACAGATGTAAACACCGTTAGCCGATTTGGTCTATTAAAAACTTCGTAGTAAGGTCTCGCTTGACCCATGAACACAGCGTTCGTGCAACACCAGTTGCAATGCCCGAAACAACACCAGAAATAGCTGGTATCCAAGATTAGCATCCCCAAATCAGTGGATATCCAATTTCGCGCGCTCTGATTGGCTCCTGAAACTCTGAATATGAGAGGATTTTCACTGATTTGCGTCGCGCGCAAGCTTCAATGTTAATTGAAGACGTTTCTCGGCAATATTGACATTAATTTAATATTTTATCCAACTGATTTGGTGAATACTAAAAGAACTATTCGATGAACAGTGGCAGACGCTTCGTGTCTCGGTATATATCTACCACGATTCATCTACCCTTCGGTGAATAGTTTAAGCAACCTCGTTCCCAGGGTCTTCTCGGTCGTTTTCAAAATGGCGGTTAGCTCGGGAGAAGACCCTGGGGAGGCTGAGTCACATGACCATCTCGAAACAAAGGACAAACCTCGTTCCCATGTTTTCAAACAGTGGTCCTGCGTAGTCATGTGACTCAGCCTCCCCCAGGGTCTTCTCTGAGCTAACCGCCATTTGAAAAACGACCGAGAAGACCCTGGGGACGAGGTTGTAGTTTAAGTTGTATATTACAAGCGTACGTAATGAGGAGGTCGAATGAACATCTCATGTTTGTTCATATTTCGGACTGTGCGTCAAACAGAAGAGACTAGACAAACCTGATACTTCTTATCGTACGCGAGTCCACAAAAGCACAGGTTGGAGTTCATGAGTGCCGCGATACTAAAGCCCTGCGCCTTACACATATCCACGCATGCGCCAATAGTGGCGGGTTGAGTAGGGGTGTAGACAGAGAGAAGTCTTGGCAGCTGATCGCGATAACAACCGAGATACGCGGGCTCATCTGAATAGCAGAGGTACGAAATGTTTGTTAGTGGTTTCGAATTACGCTGCGACACTTTGACCAAAAACAAGGTTGTCAGAGCAGAGCAGAGCAGAGTAATACCTCTTCCGTTGGGGGGCCACAGACTCTGGTAACAGACGATCGAGCAGAACCCATTTCTCTGCTTTCATATTTGAACGTACATGAACGGCGTAACAAGGAAAAGGAGATGAGATAGGGCAGAGAGCAGATACGGCCTCGCCATACTTTTCCCTTTCCCTTTGCGCTTGCTGGGCGGGCTTAATAACACTTGCTCGAAAGAAAAGCTAATGTGCACAACTTATAAGAGCACACATTAGAATAATACGACGATTCCGAATTAGGACTGAATGAGAACCGTCTCTATTTGATGTCACATTCAAATAGATCGCATTGGGAGACATCTATTGACAGAAGGAAGAAAGGCTTTTCTTGAAATAGGGAGAAGCAGTGCGACACATAAGTATATCTTACCACAGACATGTGTCTTGTTGAAGACCCGGATTCTTCCTTGGTGCGATAGATGAACATTCCATCCTCGAACCAGATCAAGTAGCGGGGTGGAGCGATCTCCCGGATGTAACCAATCTGGTAAAGCTCGCGAGTGCGGTCGGTTTACAACAACTTGTGCGCCCGATGTCAGCTATGGAACAAAATCGAATAAAAGAGGGTTTTGATTAGAGCTCCACGTCTTTATACCTAGTTCATAGAAAGGATTGGCTTTTGGGATGTACGATGCGCAAAACACGATGCGTTGCCCCCTGCAAGTGCATGTGTCATTTTCAGAGCAACCATTTTGAATGAAAACTTTCAATCTGTTTCACCTCATAACTTCCAACCCTGCTCAACGTCAGTTCAGTCCAACCACTGGCAGAGATTGTTATCTCAGAGCCAGGTGTAGACGAATGCTGAAACAACTAGACATCTACAATTAAGGCTCCAGGCCCAGATAACATTGGCCCACGTGCTCTTAAAGAACTGGCACATATTGTTGCCCCATATGTTCACTGACATTTTCCTCCGCAGGTCATTATATTTAGAATCCTATGATATCTCTTTTTTGTGTAAATTGAGGGAGAGATATCATAGGATTCATAGCTATTCAAAGCGTTCAGTCGGTAGATTCCTCCGATCGAAAATAGCACTCAAAAAGGCGATATCGCCCTCGTCGCTGCGCGACTCGTGCGATATCGCTTTTTTCGTGCTATTTTCTTAGCGGAATCTAGCCTCCTGAAGCTTAGAATAATCCTATAGAATGTGGAGTTGTGCTCGATATTTGGAAAACTGCTAATGTGGAACGCTCTGCCAGACAACATAGTTCTACTAATTTTTAAATGCTTTCAAAGCATCTCTTGACAACCATCCATCTCATAACTGATTCCTGGTGGTAGTGGTTTATATATTTTATTATTCTTATTATTATTATTGTTATCTTTTAGCCGCACCACCCAGCAACCAACTGAGACGTCAGTTATGATGTTTTTGGTTGCAAGGAGGAGTTCTTGCCGTAAATATTGTTTTGGCCGTGCGCCTCACCATATCGCCTTCGGGTCGGGCTAAGATTGCGATCAGAGTCGGGCCAGAAACGTATTCACGCCCTCGAACAACAACAGTATTGACTAGCCTACCTCCCTGTCGTCCGGTAGTCTGTCCGGAAGCACATTGGTTGTGTCCCGTAGATTATACTTGTGGGTTACATTGTTATCGAACTTGATGTTGATGGCGTTAGTGAGTGACTCGATAGATCCCTTGTAGTAATAACCATTTTCCATCTAGTCACCACTCGGTCGTACGGCTCGAAACATTCTTGAAGATAGAAAAAAACGTTTCCATTACATACATTGTAACATTCTAAGCAAGTTATATTGAAGACGAGGGATGGCAGACAATAATACCGATCATCATAATGATGGTAATCATAACAATGGCAATGGCGTTAGCGCTGCTGATGATCTATTGAGCTGGTGGTAATAATACTGATTATTATTCAGCCATGCCACTATCTCGGCTCTGATTGGCTAAGAGTACGCAGCGAAACCTTGTTGGCGCGCAGTGCCTGACGTCATACTACAGACATTAGGATTGATGTACTCTAATGACGTCATAACGCAAGCCAATAGGTTTGGCCGCCATCTTGGTTATCATTTCCGAATTGAAAGCCGGTTTTGCGAATATTCTCGTTGAATCTGTTATGATTTTGCCAAGAGATCATTGCTCAGGATATCTAAACATCAACTATGGTTATTTGAATTGAATACGAAAAGGAAAATACCAATGGACGTAAGATGAAGTTGAAAAACCGTGTCGCCGTGCACGGCCTCATCGTTGACTTCGTTTAGCTAGGTAAGAATTCTTGGTTGCTGAATAATAAAACAATTATTGAATTCGGTTTTCGCATGATAGTGAGATTTGTCAACGCCTCGAGTTAGTGTTATCCGCCTCAGCTTCGCTTCGGTAGATAACACAAACCTCGGCGTTGCCAAATCTCACTATCATGCTCAACCTCATCCAATGAGTGTTAACTATGATACGAGTGCTGTAGTTGTTGTGGTAGGGGGTGATGTTGTCGAGATGACAATAATAGACCAAATCGGCTAACGGTGTTTAGTAGAAACCCACTCGCACTCGCATACTATCACGAATCCTGCAATCTGATTGTCTACGCTACTCACTATCTATGATGTAATAATAGTGAGTAGCGAAAACGCTAGCGCAAAACTTTCTAAAACCATGAAAATAAATATGTTTTATCAACAACTCGAAGGTAGTATGCTAGCTACTAAAACAATTAGACTACTCGTTCTCGTTTTCCATGAGTCAAATAATGAACGCCTCGTTGACTATCTATTGAGTCATAGAAAACTCGAACTCGTAGTCTAATTGTTAATTACCCAAGGCCGTAGCTAGAAATTTTTGACTGGGGGGCAGGCCTTGGTAATTCTTTGTTTTTGCTGGGGCGGGGGGGGGCCTTGATTACCTCTTGTTGCCCCTCACAATAATCTGAATTGGGTGGCGACAAGGCGTAACAACGTATACCCGATTTTGTCTATAACTATACAGCAATATTATTGTATTTGTATATCGTTAATCATGTGAGGATGTTGGGGATTATATGATTCTGCAGGAGTGGATGATGACTCACGCCTTGAGGTGAGATGTTAACTAGATGTTGTGATGAGATGATTAAGCCGCATGAATAATCTGCCGGATGAAACACGCAGGACGCTCGTCATTTTAAGCGCAATCTAAGCAATTTCATCAATGTGTAGTAGTTTATGTTTCGTTTATACTTATTATTAATTTTCCTATCCTTTATTGATACTAGTATAATGCTGCTCTAAAAATCCGAATCTATACTATTAAAATCACATTGTCATCGGTTCACCCCCTTTAAATGCATAGATAATATAAACGTCTGCAAGAAAAAATGACATCTTTCGTTCCCCCCGTCACAGAGTGACGGGTCCTTTTCTGGTTGAAGGTTATATATGTGTATGATATGGCATGATATGTATGATGATGAAACGATGGCCATGATGTGATATTACCTTTACAACAATAAATTGTTATACAATGCTTTCGAGTGGCATACTGCAGAACACCCACGCGTCACTTGTATTTTCTGATATACACACGAGCCTTCTTCAGGCGAGTGTGTACGCTTAGAAAATACAAGTGACAAGATAGTCTGCTGTATGCCACGACAAATCTTTGTATAACTATTTTATACCGTGCTACAGAAAATTAAAGCAACGTTTTACGTAAACGCAGTGCACGATGGGCAGGCTGAGTGGAATACCGCCGAATATACAACGCCATTCCTTCATTCTGATTGGCTGTCTTCTCTGTGGTGTGGTATAAATATACATATCCATTCCATATGATGAAGGGTAAATGTAATGTATGACAAAATGCAAACAGGGGCTATGCAAATGTAATGCAATTGCGATGTGAAAAGAAACTAATGAAAATGTAATGTTATGGTAAAATGATGACAAGGCCATTCCTCACACATTCTCGAGAGCCCTGGGCACACCAACACCAACAGGAATCAGCCCGGCCACGAAACTAGGCTTTGATATTTTAGCGTCCTTTTAAATCAAAACAAACGACCTGTAATTCAAGCTTACCTGAAAACGAACTGACAACTGTCACCAGACGGATGATGACCAAATATAAATAGACCCATTTGACGTTAGCAGCCATAGTTTTACTCTTTGAAATAATCATGATTACCAACTGTCACGTACTCACGAAACTTGTAAGATACACCTCCATTAATATTATGATACCACGAAATCCAAAGATTTATATTACAGTGGATTAAAGTGATTCAGTGAAGAATACACCACCATGAAAAGTAGTATAGCATTTGCGTTGTGTGATTTGGCATTGCCAACCGCCAGTTCTGCTTTCGTTTCTAGCTCCTTAATATTCAGGCCTTGCTTAGAACCACAGAGTAATAACGATCATGTCGCGTGTAATAGATGATTTTCCCTCTCGCGAAGTGAAGTCCGAATATAAATACTATTTGTGGAGCAACGAAGAAATCATTTCTTGTCGTGGATAAACAAGTAGAACGGTTACAAATGGAGTAGATCCATGACGTTGACTGAAGTTTTCTTGTTTACCAACTACCCATAGGGTAATCGTCGAGTCCATCATATTCACGACTGTGCGGAAAACGTAGAATATTCTTGAAAAAGGGTGTCTCCTTTCCCCTGACTGATATACCGAACCCTGATTTCCTTGAATTTGGATTTGGGTTCAAATTTCCCGAAAAACGCTAATCAAACCAAAAGAGCAAGCGTTTCTTCGAACAAAGAAACAAACCTCTGGTGTTTCAATTATTAATGTAGGCTTGCAAGACGCTGGGAGACCTCGCAGGTCAAGCGGAGAGCACTTGCTCCCCAAGTCAAAGCAGACTAGTGCTTCATTGTTCTACGTGTCCCCCAGTGAAAAACTAACCCTAACCTATTAACACTGGCTTGTAATTTCATCAAACACAAGTTTGGTGTCTCCAATTTATAAAATCATAAACATAGTATGCAAGAAAGTGTAAGGAACTAGGAGAAACATGGCAGGGTTTTGAGAGTATTTTATTTTCCAATACCTACTCTCCATCAAAACTTTGATGATTTTAAGTACAGCCCTTTTCGTAGCGTTTTTTGGTTATTTCTAAAAAATTAGAAAACACTTTCATTTGGTAGCGTTACGACCCCAATGTACAACTCACGAGTTCTAATAAGGCACTTTTTGCGCCCAAATATATGACATATTAAATTTATCGACTATTTTGGATCAAAAGAACATTACTCGAATATTTTTTATTCGACAAACAATGAATTCTCGTGAATTCATTCATTTTAGTTCATGATCTGTCTGTGTCTGCAGGTGAAACTTCGTCAGAAAACGCCTTTTGACAGTTGAGCTTCGAGCTTCAAATTTTTTTTCGCGAGTGGGGACGGTTAGATGTAAATCGACGGTATTTGCCTCCGAAATGCTATTACCTCGCGATTACAAGATAAGAAGACTGCCTTGTTCTTTTCCTACCTCACCCCCATCCTCTTCGCGCTCAGTTGCACATAAGGCCTTTTAAAATACTTTTCTCCCATCGGACCTGTCCTCTCGCTATCACTCTCACCTCTCCCCAAGATGTCCATCCTGCTCTTTCCTCTTCAATGGAACGGCGTCAAGTTGTTTTCGGTCTGTCCACCGTTTTTTCCATTAGGTGCCCAAGTCAGCGCAGTAATACAATAATGATATCTTGGCATCCTGGGGATAACCCAAGAGCTTATCTCCTTATTTCTATAAGGACGTTTCTTACTTCCATCTCATCCTGGCAACCAGTCATCTCGTTCAGCTCTTCGATGGATATCAGACGGGGCCAAAAATGCCCATACTCCTCTTCAGACATGAACAACAACAACAACCAAAGGTTGAGATTTATGTTAAACGCCGTGGAAAAATGGTGTTTTGCTGACGTTTCGAGCGTTAGCCCTTCGTCGGAGGGCTAACGCTGGAAACGTCAGCAAACACCGTTTGTCCACGGCGTTTAACATAAATCTCAACCTTTGGTTGTTGTTGTTCATGTTCACGTCTCCGCCGACGCAGACCACCTAGTTTTCCCGTAAAACTAGTCATACCATCCTCTTCAGACATTGGTATTGAAAGGGGTTTAGCTTCTCGAAATCGTTAGCAGTAGTCTTCCATGTCTCGCTCGCGTGCAGTAGGAGGGTTCCACAAGAGCTTGATCTTGGTTCTGTTGTTGAGCTGCTAGGATCCCATATTTATTTTTCTTAACTTCCTAAATGTTGCCTTTGAATTGCTTAGTCTCTTTCCAAGTCTTTAGTCCGCACCTCCTTCAGTGGTTACAACAGCTCCAAGATAGGTGGATTCCGCAACTTCTGTGATGTTTTCACCACTATAAAACTTGACTGGTTCTGTGTTCTTACAATTAACTTTAATGGATCTACTGGTGGTTAAGTCCTACACTTTCGAATTGTTGCAGATAATCCGTCCATCTTATTTTACATTTGTCTTTGATTGGTTGAATATCGGCATATCGTTTGCAATGTCTAGGTCTTCTAGTTGATTTATAAATTTCCACCTGATAAGTCAAGTGTTGGGCAGAGCTACAATGTTGTTTCAGGAATTATCAAATCGATAGCGAGAAGAAATGACCAGGCATCACACAGCCTTTTGACTCCTTCTTTATCTTAAAGAGACTAACGCGAGAAAGCTTTCCAGCCGTGAACGCCAAGGATTAACGTTTGCACAAAGGACCATGGAAACGACCTGCGCGCTCAGACTAATTCGACCCAGTAGCGCTCGACGAAAGACCATTTTATAAGTCCTGGATAAACTAGGATACATGTAGCGCGCAACACTGTAGCCGGACACGTTTCCTTCATGTTTCCTAATTTAGCCACGCGAGAAACATTGTAGTTTTGTAGCCGGGAAACAAAAAATGTTCATTCGACAGACAAGAAACATTTTGTGTTTCCGAGACACACGCGTGCGATGTTTTCTAGTTTAGCCACTTGGAGAAACATGCAGGACACAAATGTTGCGCGCTATGTGTCCAAGTTTAGCCGTAGCTTTAGTATGGGACGTCCTTCGGAGCTAAAATTCAAAATAAAATCCCGTTTATGAACGAGACTGTGGTCCATAGACGAGTTCAAAAAACGAAGGGGAAGAGAAGAATCCTCACAAGAATGCAAAGATCTAGTCTCCAACGCAGCCCGTGTTTTGTGTCGGTCACGCAACGATTCCCTCCCCACACATGATTTTTGGGGAGGGAAGCGTTGCGTGACCGACACAAAACACGGGCTGCGTAGGAGACTAGCATAGATCTAGCCTGCGAAAGCCGTCACCACTTAACGCTCGTCGAAAGAGACTCCCACAAAGAGGCGTCTGCGCGCTCAAGACAAACATTCCATACTGGTGACGTTTTTGACCCAAATCTGGTCAAAAGTATTACGTGGCCAATTTAAATTGTTGCATCGTCTGAAGTCCGTACTTGCCTATTTGAATAGCCCAGGTTCGAATTACGCTCCAATGCTCACAAGACAAAAGCTTCAAATCGAGGCTTTCTCCAAGTACTGATACATTTACAGTAATTTCAGAAGAGAGCCTCAACTTGAGGTTATTGTTTGCAGGCATTGGAGCGTAATTCAAACATGGCCTATTCCTTACTATAAAATGCTTTGTATGCTATAAAAATTAAATATCAAACAGTCAAACTGGCCGCGTAATACTTCTGACCAGATCTGGATCAAAATACGTCATCAGTATGAAATGTTTGGCTTGAGCGCGCAGACGCCTCTTTGTGAGAGTCTCTTTCGGCGAGTGCTGAGTGGTGTCGGCTTTCACAGGCTAGCATAGATCCCGATCTTTTCACTTTCCAAAGTTGTCACTGTTTGAAGTCCGTACTTGCTTCCGACAATGTTTTCAAAGCAGCAAATTGGATTGCAGAAATAAAACTCACTGGAAACTGCTTTGTATATGAAACTGATTGAGATCTGTTAACGACTGTAAGCATGTCCCAATTGGAGAAAGTCCTAAGATTCTGCGATTCTGAATTATTTCCTGTCTCACCCCCATCCCTGTTATCATGCATCTGAGCGAGAACTCGTCAAATCAAACCCACTTTTATGTCAGTATTTTTGTAGATTCAGGCGTCTCAAGGCTGTCCCTCTAGAAGGTTTAGACTTGCAATGAAATAACAGACGACCGACAAAAAAGCAATGAAATAACAGACGACCGACAAAAAAGCAATGAAATAACCGACGACCGACAAATAAGAAACCCCCACCCCATCCAGACCCCCCCCCCCCCCCCCCCCCCCCCCCCAGAGTCTCACGCACGTATCGCGAGCTCTATCAGGTGTAGCATCACCGTTTCATCCCTCGAGCAATTCTAAGAATTTTCAGAGGGGGTCTAACCCTACAGGAACAAAGGAAGACTTTTTCCGAGGGGCGTTCGACTATTTCCGAGGGGGACAGAACAGAAAGACACTCTTCCGTAGGTGTTTCTGAGGGGGTACCAGGTAACATTTCTGGGGTGGAGGTGGGGCCTAGAAGTTAATGACCTCTTCCGTAGGGTGTGTGGATGATAAATGGGAATGGCCCTGCTTAACGTTTGTGCAAAAACCCGCCGACAACCCAGTTGGATAGATATTTCATACAGCATTTATAGTTAAAAAACAGATGCATTTGCAGGTCAAAATTCCCTGGCTCGATTTTTTTTTTCAATTTTCTTGAGTAACTTCAAAACCCCGTCTTCGAATCTTTTTCAAATTTTTGTTACTGCGAAGAATACAAACAAGCAGTGGATGAAAATGTATTATTTTATTTACAACAAACGCATTCGCTTTACAATGGGACAGCTTTATTTCGTCCTCAAAATCGTCGTGCGATACAAAAAGCATTCCATTGTACCCATTAAGTCACTTTCAGCATTCACTATTTAATGAAAAGCGACATTATTTCTAAATATTTTGGTTATTTATAAAAGTTGAAGCTACTTGGATAAATGCCATCTTTCCATGTTGTTATTCAATATTTATTTGATCCAATTCCCGCGGCAATTCAATAGTCTGGATTGGAAGAGACTTCATCGAACAGATTAACATGGCGGGATTTGTAAGCATCCTTGAACTGTTCGTCAAATAACTCCAGGTCACTCTCATCACGAAGGACGCCCTACATAGGAAATAAACAGCGGCGTGAGAAGAAATCAATGAATGGTATACAGTAAAAACCCTACATTTTTCAAAGTATAGAAGAAGCGAAGCGGGAGGCACCATCTCATGGGCTGGACAGATTCATATGTGAGATTCATATCTGAGATTTTCATATGTGAGATTTTCATATGTTTTCTGTAAACCCAGACCCTCCACTTTGCCAAACATTGTCTATAATGAGCTCCCACTCACTTCAAAATATGGTCTGGACTCCTGAACCTTGTAACCCTCCATTTTCCCCCAGTCAAATTGCCCCAAGTCGAAAATACGCAGAAAGTGAACATCACATATAACGTCACGTGCTTACTTGGCATTGTTTTTCCCATGCAAAAAAAAAAAACCGACCATAACAACTTCTCGTTTGAAGAACAATCTATATCGGAATCTTGATTGGTAAATCATTGTATTTGTGCAAATAATTAACATTATGGTGCTCGTCACAGGGAGGCAGACCAACCTTTGGTAGATATCCCAGCAGTTTAGTAGCGTGTTCACGGAGAAGCCTTTGTCGCTCTTGTTCAATGATCTGTCTCCTAAAGTCCTCCATTCTCTGTTGTTCTTGTCTTTCCTGGAGTTCAGCCTCCTACAATACAGCACGATACAAGTTTGTTAATGGATGTGAAAAGAAGCTACCGCTCTGTCCCAAATCAAGACAATCTTTACGGTTGCTTGAAGAGGTGGAAAGAGCGACCACTGTTTTTCTTGCCTGAGAATGGGCTGTTCCAAAAACTCGCCGTATCCCCTGATCGAGGAACTGCAAATTTTCGAAAAATGCTTTACCCCTTCGGAAATTCACTATGCTTCTGTGCAACCCCTGTGGAGATTTGAAGCAACCCCTGTGGAAAATCCACATTCTCTTGTGTCCCCTGTGGAAATTCCAAACTTGTGAATGAATACCCTATGCAAATTCGAGGGTAAAAAGAAAGGTGTGGAAAATCCAGGGTCGAAACAACGACTCCTGCAGAAATTCCGGGGTCACACACAATGACCCCAATGGAAATTTCATGTTCCTCGATAGGGGGTAACAGATCTAAAATGGAAGAGCCCGATATCCCTCACCCTTTCAATCTGGAATTGCCTCCTCCTGTCTTCGATTAACTGGGCGACGGCCCTGGCGTGCTCTAATTGCCTCATACGTCTCTTTTGGGCATTCATCTGCTCGATACGATCATCTTCCGCAAATTTCTGCAACATCTTAAGGATAACAAAGACAAACATGTAACGTTAATTACAGAGCAACTTATAAGACTCTCGCCAATCTGGCTAGAACTTAATGCATCGATCTTGCATCAAGTATTCAACTTCAAGTATATCGCTTTCTCGTGAAGGCAAATTTCTTCATTGTTGTAACCGGAAATCAGTTGAAACCGGACGTGTTCTCAACTGTTCTCGCCATTATTATTTTGTTCGTTTGTTGTTGTTCCAGCTGATCGCACCTCAAAGGATTGTTTGTCAAAGCGAAACATTTCTATGTCCAGCGAGAGTTTGGGAAGCAAAAAATAGATTTAATCATCGTAAGTGAAACTCAGTTTACACTTGACATAAAGAAATATTTTCTGAGAAGAGGGAAAAGTTTTTATGGATTTATGCTCAATAGTCCAGTTTTGAATTCTCTACTCTATCGCTGAATAGGCATCGATGGCGCATAAATACAGTGGGAGCCTCAATTTGAAGTTCAAAGAAGTTGTGAATACCAACGAGAAACTTGAGAAAACTTTTGGGACTTGTTGGTAATCACAACTTTTTCGGCTTCAAATTGAGGCTCCCACTGTATTTATGCGCCCTTGTATTTATGCCTGTTTTTAGCGGAGCTCCTTTGCGGCCGAAGGCCGCAGAGCGGAGCACCATAGGTATCGCGTAGGAAGAACTCAATAGCTCAAAGTAGCACTCAGGTATACTATCGACTTCATTTTTCATCGTTCAGCGGTATTCCCATTATGGCATCGCTGGCGCGTCCGTGTCTGCGCCCCCGCCACAGGTAAACCAACACGCTTCTCCATTTATTGGCGTATCTCAGGAAGGAATGAAGCTTAGACAACCAAACTTGGGTGGTGGAGGGGGAAGTTGTGTAAGTGGCAAGGGGGGTGCCACTGCGTGGTCACGTGGTATGACGTCATCGATGACGTCATCATAGCAGAAAAATAATATATCTCGGGAAGGGATGAACCTCAGAGAACCAAACTTGGGTAAATTTGTCTAAGTGGCAAGGGGGGTGCAACGACATGGTCACGTGGTATGACGTCATCGATGACGTCATCATAGAAGAAAAATAATATATTTCGAGAAGGGATGATCCTCAGACAACCAAAGTTGGGTAAAGTTGTCTAAGTGGCAATGGGAGTGTAACGTCTTGGTTACGTGGTATGACGTCATCGATGACGTCATCATAGAAGAAAAATAATATATCTCGGAAAGGGAAGAACCTCAGACAACCAAACTTGGATGGAGTTGTCTAAGTAGCAAGAGGGTGCAACTGCATGGTCACGTGGTATGACGTCATCAATATCGTCATCAAACGAGATCAAAGGTTTAATCTTTGGAAGGGATGAACCTCAGACAACCAAACTTGGGTGAAATTATCTAATTGACAAGGGAGTGCAAGTGCTTATGTCAGAAGCTTATGTACAGTGTTTTGTCTCATTAATACAGACAAATATGTGAGCAGGGGCTCCGCTTTTAGCCAGTGGCTAAATCTATATATTATGTCTATTCAGCGCAGGGGTTTCAATAGGTTTTGAAGTAGCAGGCTAAGTGTTGGAAGTAGGTGGCTGGGGTTGGGGGTCCTGCCCCGAAAAGCATAAAAGCCTGAGCCTTTTTTAGGAGGGTACAGGGGCATGCCCACGGGAAATTTCGAAATTTCAGTAGCAGAAAAGGCTTTTCCTGCATTTTGAGGGCAAAATAATTGGCATATTCATTCTATTGCTTTAATATTTTCCTTGAAATTGATCACTTATACAGTCCACAAAAGTTGCTGGCGGTCAGAAATGAAGTAGACGGCAGTTACCCGCTGGTTGCCGCCTTCTATTAAAACCCCTGTCAGCAGTAGATTGCAGAATTCGAAACTGGACTATTAATCAACTGTTTTTTTTTTGGGGGGGGGGGGGGGAACTCTCACACTTGTTGACCTTATCAGATCACAAGCGAATCTAGTGAATTAAACACTTGATTGCACATGAGATGGAATTTAAATCAAGCCTCGTTCCAACATCATCTCATCCCATACGAACAACTCCCCATAATAATAGTTTACCTTCTGTCTAAACTCCTCCTCTTCTTCTCTCTCAGCTTCAAGTCTCATCTCCTTGAACTTGAGCTGCTGGTGCCGTGTCGCTTGCAAATCAACTCTCTGCCTGATCTTCTGTTCAATCTCCATCTACAAACACAATAATTATGTTGAGTGCAAAAGTTGGTCACCAGAAAGCACACAAGGAGTCTGAACGATAACCATTTCTCTTCAATCTATTTCAGTTTCCATAGTTATCGAAATCTGACACCAAAATCCTTCACAAGTTCACATCACACACTTTGACCATGACATCAAAGCAGTGGAAAGTCAGAGAGTAGTCATGTATTCTACTTACAAGGTCTTTTTGCCTCTCTTTCTCCTCTTGCTCTTCCAAATACAACTCAGTACGAATTCTGTGGAATATATAAACACATTTTAACGCATATTACACATCATGGCACTAGGTACAGCCTGGTTCTGGCTGAGGGGTCAGTCTTGGTTGCTAGTAGTCTGCATAGCAAGCATTTAACCATTGAGTTTTAGGGTCAGAGAAAGTACAAGAGATTTTCGATGATTTGACCAAGCTCGCACATTTCTCTGTATAATTTTAAGAACCCCAATTAGTCTTGAAACATGCCAAAAACAAGTCAGTTATGAAATGGTAATAAACTAGTTCTGACGGATTTCTAAATAGTTTCAAGGCTTTTCAAAAATGCCTGAGTAACTGGGGGGCAATAAGCTCATTAGCCCATACATTTTCTGCAAATCAAACTTCATGTCATGCGCTTGTTTTACACGATATCGAGCTGAAATTTTCTACTTATATTCCATTTGTCACCCTTTATTGATATTCAGAACCGATCCTTTTGCAGCGGCATTGGAATTCCTGATTCTGGTTGATACTTATGGGCTAATGAGCTTCCTGCCCCACAAAAAAAGTCTTTTGAAAAGTGGGATTTAGTCAAAACATAAACAATGGAACTCGCCTATTTCTCCATCAATCAGACCATTCTTTTTAACTTTACATATTCTTAAATAATGTATCTGATACGATGGTCTAATTAGTTTTGCTGAGTGATCGCTCCTGGAGCATGCGCGTATTGTGACAGGCTCCCTTTAAGGGGAGGGGGGAAGGCTCACAACGGATTACCTGTCCATTTCTTCAAGTTCCTCTCTCTCTTTGCAAATTTTTTCAGCTAGCTGTCAAAAGAAAAAAAAACATAAAATAGAATTGTGGTACTGCACTACAAGTACTGTTCACTCAGTACACTGTATACATTGTAAAACCTAACATACAGCAAAAATCAGATACAGTTGTCAGGACAAGCATCAGTAGAGGAGTTCTGACCTCGTACACTTAATATTCGTCCACCGTGTGCATAAAATATGTAAAATTATAACCGTGAAAACACATGAACATTTGCCCGTAGTAATCAAAGTAATCCTCCAGATTAATAGAAAAACACTTCAAGTGTATTGACCTGTTATCAAGAGGATGGCATTGGATTGTGATTTGAGGTATTTTCTTGTCAGAGAAGTGGCCAGCAAGCGCTTGAGAGCCCCTTTAAAAGTTATTATAACATTATAAGTGGATAAAGAGTCAATCTCTTGTCAATTTTTTATGATAACAGTATGCTCTTGCATTCAAATACGTAGACTTGTCAATTTGATACATTCAAAAGAAATGTGACATGCACTCTACCATACCGCGCATTATGGTTGGATGAGTACTTTCCGAAATCTAAACATCGACATCTGCCAAAATACTATGCGTGTGTTTTTCCCTGCAGGAAAGGGCCCAACCATCAACATTCCATTAATGATGATTTTATTCTTTTAACAGGGCTTCTGGTAATTTGCGCGGTCGTGGACCCACAAAATTTGGGTAAATCTGTGAAATCCCGCGAAATCTACCAAAGCAATGAAATCCCGTGAAATCTGTAAGAATTGGCTATAGATCTTAAAGAATGATAATGACACAGCCTATTTAAAACTCGTTTCGGCTTTTCGAGTTATCTACTTGCATTAAAAATCTGCAAATTTAGTTCTCCACTGACTCGAGGACAACCAACATTCAAAACGACCAGGGATTCTAAATTTCGTGAAAACTGGATGTATACTAGCCAAGATGTAAGAAACGCTGCTATTGGTGCATTTCTCAGTGCATTGTTGTTGGAATAGCAAATGATGACCTTTGTTATATAAAACCATTCCTAATAGTAATTGCCTCAACCCATCACAATATTTTGCGACAAAGTGACTATGTTGTACGTTAATTAAATTTAAAATCTATCACGCAACCATTTTCTCTGATATTTGCTTGTAAAATTCACATGCAATCGGCCGCAATATTGACTGTTTTTTTCCGCAAATTTAAACCTAGAAATCCCGCAAAATTTGTCATTTTTTTCCGTGACCTGCCAGAAGCCCTGTTTTAAGTGAAAGACGTGACCTTCTAATCTACATACCAGCATGCACCCTACCTGTTGTTGTACAGTAGCCATTGCTTCTTCCTGCTCTCTCTTCTTTTCCATCCGTTCTTCTTCTCTTTGTTGCTGTAGCTTAGCAAATGCAAGAATACGTCTGTTCTCTTCCTCCATAAGGGCTTGTTCCCGAGCCTTCCATTCCTCTCTTGTTTCTTTAAACTTCTTGATATATCGTTGGGTTGCTTTCTGTTTGTCCAAGCGCTTCCTAGTTTCTCTTTCATCCTCCTCATAAATCTTCCTAACAATTTCATCAATCATGATCTTTTCTTTAAGGAACTCTTCATATGCTTCTTGCTTTCTCTTTTCCTTTTCAATCAACTGGTTCTCCAGTTCACCTTGGTAACGTACACTCTCTTGCCATTTCTGCTTCTCTTTTTCTCTCTCAACTGCTAGAGCTCTCTCATATTCTTCCACCATTTTATGATTGATTTCTGTATCTTTTTTCTGTTGAAAATCATTTCATAGATTGTATCAGTAAATGTTTAATTTAAAAGATATCCCTGATTAAGCAATTTCAACCACATCCTATATTCTAAGCAACAGCTTGTAAACACAGTACTTGCCTTTCTGTCCATGTCAATTACTAGCTTCTCCGCAAGCTGTGCTTGTCGTTCTCTGTTCATATACCCAGCTTTAAGCTTGGCTTCAAGTTCTCTCAATTCAACACTAAACATCAAATTACAAAAGGCAAGTAAGAGGAGTGTGAATTAAACTATAAAAGTTATTTGCACTAACAATATGGTTAGACATGAATGATGATCAGATCCAAAGAAGAGGGGTTGGCATTCAAAAGTAGTTGTCCAAAAGGGTGACGATACACAGGAAAAGGGAACAACAACAGGGAAACAACAATCACAAAACAGATACTTGAATTATTTTTACATAATTATTTCATATTTTGTGTCTGCGTAGTATTGTTGAGATAACATAAACAACACCATGGGCATGGGTCTTTAACTGACACTTTATGAAACTTTTGAGGTTTCCTCCGTAGAATTATAAAAATAGACCTCCTCAGCTAGGCATAATATTTCCCATTTCAGATCACATGGCATTTATTAGAAAAATCTTTCTCTGTTTGGGATTTTTCCATATTTATACCGGTATCCTTTAAGTGCATAACAAAGAAAAGAATACTCATGGGAATGCCAAATGATCTGAAATGCCCAAGCTGAGGAGTTTACTGCAGAGAGTAACAAACCTGTTTTCCCTAATCTGCTGCCTTAGCTTTTCATCACGAACACTTTCCAGCTTTAGATTTTCTAGCTCTTTTGCTAATCGTATTCCTGCTCCTGTTGTTGTTCTTTAAGTCGCTTTTGTTCAGCTGCCTAATGATTTCAAGAAATATCAAGTCACTAAAATAGGACAACTGTGTTAACTCCAGTATAAATAGCCTTCACTGTCATTTTAAAGTATGCTTGATAAAGGTTTGATTAAAACTGAGATCTTGAACTCATGTCTTCCAATCTTTACTTGAATTTCAAGTTTAATATGTTCATTGGAAGTGCTAGGGCAATCTGAAGTACCGGTAGAGTAAGGTCCTAGCAGAATCCTATAATCTTACAAGAATCTAGATCCTAGTTCTTCTGATTCACATAACAACATACAGGTTTTGTGACTACCTTCACAATTCCTTCATCCATTTCTTTCTCTTTAGCTTCTTGTTGAACTCTCCTCAAAAACCTCTTGTTCTCGATTCTCTCTTCACTTGCCATGTTAGCTTCAAGCATTTTCTCTTGACCGAGTCTCTTTAACTGGTCCTCTCTCATATACTCTTTACGTTGGTTTTCATGCAGCATACGCTGCTGCTGTGTAAGCTTAACCCTTCTGGTAGTTTGCTGAAAGTTCAAAAATATGATTTCAAATGAATGAAGAATTACAAAATCTTGTGCTAGTGGTAGTGTTATGAAAACTCACTGAGACTTCTCTCGACTGAACATTTCAGCTAGATTTTTTTTATAGTAATAGTAAAATACGTTGTTACTGATAAAACCAACACAGATAGTCTGAAATAAAAACAAAAACAATTAGCTGACAAAATGCAAGATGGCGGACGATTGAAACTTACCATTTTATGGCGAATTTGTACACTTCCTAAAAACAGAAAATCGACGAGAACTTAACAAGATATCAATTAATCAGAAAATTCGTTTACTCGTATATTTATCCCTTCAGAACTTGAAATATTTCTCGATGTTTTCGAGGTTCGTTCTGCTGACTCTCCCGCCTCTCGCTGTTTGACGGTAACCAAACAACAGCCTCGCTCTGGTACTCACTCCAGTCTTCGACCGTGAGAAACAAGTACTGTCATGGCAACCAGCACTGACCACCATGGGCTCGAGGACTATAAAATATATCGAGAGAATACTTATTTTTTCGAGGCGGGCACCCATGAGCCAATGCATGAGGGCACTCGTTATTTTTTCATTAAAATGACCATTGCGTTTAATAGCCTGAATTCCATTGCATCATGCTATACGGCACCGTGTTGCCTTCCGTCAAATAATAATATGAAAACATTTATTAACCTTATATCACATTAAAAACATCAGTATATATAATACATTTTTACAGCTAGTTCACCATCACTTAATTAAGTACCTAAGTACCTAACTGATAAGGCTATGACAGAATCATCGTTCATTGAAAGGATGTACAAAAATAATGACTTTTCATAAAAAAAAACTTAGTGAAAGTTTCATTTACCAGGTCAGAAGCTCATAAGTAGGAGCGTGCATCCCCTATTGGTGGTTCTCAGAATTCTCTTGTACAGTCAGAAACCATGCAAAGAGATTACATTTTCACCCGGTTTTCCATCTCGAAAAGAACTGCAAGTAAAAATAGATTAGCCACTGGCTAAAAGCAGAGCTCCATCTGAATTTTTGATGAGGCGTGACGTCAAATGTAAGGAAGAATTCTGATTGGCTATTTTTTTGCGCGCAACTGTTTCTAAAAATAGCTCAAGCTATAAAACACATGTGAGACGTAGGATGCACGCTCCTACTTATGAGCTTCTGACCAGGCACAATTTGATTAGAAACGCATTTCAAAGTAAAAATTTCGGGAAAATCGTTAGCCGTGTAGGCTGTATACAACCGCCTTTTTATTATCACGATAGTTTGGTTATGGTGGATATTTAGACCTTTATCTTTTTTCTTCAACCATATCTCCTTTCTCTCCTTCATGAAGGATCCTGCTCGATAAGCCTTGCCATACAAATTGATAAATTTCAAGTTCATTCTGTTCGTTTTTTTTCTCCCTCGCTTTACCTGTTTTTTAAAAAACATTACATCTTTTACGATACGGCAGATGAAAACAAAGCAAGGGACAGACCATTAGAAAAGTGATGGGTGGGGTGGGGGGGGGGGGATTGCACTTTTCCAGCTTGTCCGAAATTTTTTCCCAAGACTCGGAGTGCACGAATTTTTCCAAGGTCATCAGCTTGCACGAAATGTTTTCCAACAACCGGTACACAGGGAATTTCTGCAGAAACCCATGCATGGGAAAAGCTGAATTTCCCAAGGCACACGCATGGGAAGTGTTCGGCATTCACGTGTATAGGCAGGGGGAAGCGCCATTTGTCAAGTATAACTTACGATAGAACTTACGATATTAGTGAAAACACCTCTCACGAAGGAACCTCATAAACGGTATAGTTAAGGCCATGAATCTTAGTCGACTAACTCTTGAATGAATTTGTCTAATATTGTTCAGCAAGCCTAGTGATCACGTGCTCACCGAATCAATCAATGAATCATTTCTTGGTCGAGACGTTGCTCGAATGTTTTTTTCTTCTTTGAATTTTGCTTTGCTTTTGGCCTAACCCAATCACTTGGTCTGCCCCTAAGCCTTATTTGTAACCTGTAATAAAATGCGCAACAACTATAGTGGAAAGACTAGACTTGATCATCTTGCTTCCGAGGCTTTTATTCGTCCGTTTTCATCTCCGCGCCGCAAGACCAAGCGCTATTCCACTTGAAGAGGGTCACATGCTAGAAAACTTTAGGGAGAGGTCATTGTTTGTGACTGTCAAAACATTGAAAAATCCTATCGGAGGGTGAAAAAAAAGTGGCCCTCCCTCCAGGATCGCAAGGAAACATTTATGACCCTCCGCTGTCACTAGGGTATGTTGTTGATGGTAGGAACCCTCCGCTGTCACTAGGGTATGTTGTTGATGGTAAGAAACACCTGTTTTCACAAGGCTTATGACAGACAGAAAAATGAATGCACTAGAATCGAAAATCCCCACAAAACTTTGGCTGTGAAACCGAGATACATTGAACACGACGACTAAATGAATGAGACTATGAAGTGTTTCCAAGATTACAATTTGATGCTTATGGAGCTGGCCTAACAGCAGGTCAATGCAAAAATGGCTGCTTCTTTCTAGCTGATTTTTCTCCAAATGAGTTCTGTTTGTTTCATTAGAAGGAAACATATAGATGCCTTATTGGAATTTCATAGATGTCAAAGAGCCAAGAAGGTTTACAGTAAAATGTGATATGGCAAGCGCCAAGCGCAAGTCGAAATCAGCGAGTATTGATTTCAGGATGGTGTTTTGGTGGTGAAAAAATTATAACCCTCCCCCTTAATGACCCAGACCCTCCCTCTATTAAATTCATGTCCCTCTGTATATGTATAAAAATATCTTTATTTGTCCTTGAGATTAGGAAAAACTCTAATTAATTTTAATTATCATTATTATTTGTTATAGCATGTCGCCTGACTTTGATGGAAAACGCTCTTTCCCCTAAAGGTGTGAATAAGCTTGGAAAAAATAATGAATGTTTCTCGAAACGAAAATACCAACCTACATCCATATGAACTAGAAAAAGAAAGTAATACTTGGCTGACAAACAGCTCTAATCGGTTTATCACAGGAGGCAGGGCGATAGCTGTATTTCCACGCCCCGCGTTTCCGGCTGCTATAAAGATATCCATTGCATGCAAACAGGCCCAACTCATTGCATGCAAACGAGGTCCCAACTCAAATGTCGTCCAAGCATCCTGGACTCACTCTCTCATTTCGAATAAAGAAAATGAAGTCACAAAACTAAAAGAAAAATATATCATTAGAAGCCTATAACCTACAATCGGATTACAAAGGGAAACAGGTCGGCATGAAAAGGCCTAATTAGTAGAAAAAAGAAACATTTAAAATTTATAAAGGAATTTCAGGTGGTACCAGGCTGGGCAAGAAAAAGAAAATATTATTTTGAATAAAACGTAATTCGTAGGGGCTCAGATAGATAAACTTGACAATTCTTTTATCTACTCCTTATTTAATCATGTTGCGAGAGCAAAATAATCTGCAATATCACATCGTGACTTCAACTTCAAAACCCACTACTCGATTGAAGTATATTTCCGTGATCTCAATGAATAGAAGGGATTAGGTCCCAGACCCCTGCTGTTCTGTAAGAGTATTACCATGGCAACGGTAACATCCTATGGCGCTAGAGGGAGCCCTGGAATGTCACGCGGGACAATCCCGTGGTTACGTCACGGCCAGTACCTGTTGTTTAACAGTTTACGAAGCACAGCTGGGCCGGAGTAGAATGCAGTCCGAAGACTGGTTATGAGTTGTCACTGATCGGCCCACTAGCACTAACATAGCCACGTAATTGCACCTCAGCACGGACACTAGTACACTGCATAACATCCAAGCATTCTGGGGAACACACTAAGCAATGATAATGGACACCAAGACAAGCCCGGAAACTGACGAGGTAATGGCAAACGGAAATTTAAAACGTACTGGTGAATTTCAAATTAAACAATTTGCGAGTTCGTTAGAGAAAATTAAACTGAATTCCACGCCCTGTTAAGTATTTACTCTGAAAATCGCTTAGGTCCGGACCCTGTTTGTGAGTGGACTACCGGTAGATGTCAAGCCAAGGGAAGTTTATCTCTTATTCCGAAGTTTCAAGGTGAGCGCTAGCCGTTTTGATGACTGCTCTTGCTGTATGTAAATTTTATTCGGGTTCGAGAGATACTTGCAATGTTTGAATATGTTATTAAAATTGTATAGAGTCGAGAAGTTGAACTAGATAGATACATGTTATCTTTCCGATCTATCGATAGCTAGTTGTCGATCGAGTGCTAAACGATTAGTGAAAGGAAATATCATCCGATGTCAACTATATGTTGAAGTTGATATAGCGTCTGAGGTCGCGACTCTGTCTAAGTGTTGACAGGGAGGTCCATGAATATTAGAGCGATTGTGAGTTAACTCGGCGATCCACAAATCAGATGATATCAGTTGGTTACAGTTTAGCCAAAGTTCGTGCCACTTGAAATAAGGTTCCGGATTCACAACCCTAAAATCACACTCTCATCGATAATTGTGTAAAGTCGCTAAATATTTGTCAACACAGCAAGGTCAACAAGATATTTGTCTTGGGAAGGGAGTTAAGTTGTTAAAGTCATTATTTATGCAAACAGTACAACAAAGCCCAACTTGAAAAGCCTGAAAGTTGGTTTAGGACATTTGGGACAAGTCTCATATACGCAAGGTGAACGTAGTATAGCCTTTAGACAGGGAGATATTGTATGTTTTGTAGCACTTGAATGGCTTTCCTGTCTATCATGCATCGATAAGTACTTTGCGATTTCAACTTGTGCTAATTAGTTCCCGCGCATAGCTGAATAATTACAGAACACAATTGTACCGAACTCAGACTTTCAGATTGTAAAATCTTACGACTCTTGGCTCTAATAAAATAAGTAATTTACTAACCGTGGAAAGTCTGATCCCTTAATTTAATGTCACACACCGGAAAAGATATGTGTTCTATGTGGTTAGACAAGTTATACAAGACTAAAGAATAAAGAACTGCGCCGTAGTTTCAAAGAAAAGCTCATCATAAGAAAGCATCCTTTTTTAGAATTACCGATCCGAAGATTTTAGTGTATAGACCAACAATAAACATAAAGGGTATTCTTTCATATTCAAAGCACTTATCGGCTTGAAGAGGAAACAACATTCGACCTCGTATTGCAATAAATCATTCTGCGTCAAGGTTCATTTGCGTGGCTTTCCAGAAAGCGATACCAAACGTTTCAGATGAGGATATAGCTATGTATATAATGCCATAGAGAAGGAGATATACTTGAAGAAGCCAAAAATCAACATAAGTATCAATTTGGATATTCGGCTTTTGTTGTCCTAAAGCTCTAAACGTTTTCGTTTGCATTGCATTGTGTGAATATTGACTCAAAGATTGCTAATCACTAAGCCCTTAAGTGATTATCCGCAGATAAGTCCTAGAGGGATTGCAATCACTCATGCTTTCGAATAAAACAAGTGAAATGTTTTACAATTTTATTCCTATGCAAGGGCAGTTTGCCTTTAGCTTGGGCTGTTTACGTTTGTCAAGTTTTCCTCAGTTACAGGTCATTTGCAATCTCAATTTCAATGCGAAACCCTCGGTAGTCTAATATCAAGGGATGTGAACCAATTTGCAACATTTGACTCAAAAACCCTTCATATAAGAGAGGAAATAAAAGAGGCAGAGCTGCACCTGTACGTGAAAAATCTGTTGTTTGGCTAGATACACTAATCCAAACTTGGACGGTGTAACGAAAACATAAAGCGTTGTGCTTGGCAATAAGACATTCAGACAAGCATGCAGCAGCGATTTCATAGAGGAAGACACAGCATAAATTACGGTTCTACTATGAGAGATATACTAAAAAGATACACAAAAATATCCCTTTTATTTCTCAAGAGATCTCGCAGGTTGCTTCATTCGATAAGAGGTTTTAATTTTCATTTGGCAAAACAGCAGGTAGTTGGATTGTGCAAAGTGTCACAAGGTCTATAATTAGCACACTGATGCCTTTGGATACACCTTTCAGCTAGATATTAAGCACAGATAGACACATGCATTGCATCCAGTTTTTTTAAGTTAAATATAAAGAATGGTTCAGAAAACCTTGGCAAAGAAGAACTTTGGCAAACAGCGTACTAAGTCAACGCATCAGAGCCCTGATTTACAAACCTCCAGAACTCGAAGCATATAATTTATTTTACTTTCGTCCTGGTTGATTTTTTTCAAATACATTTTCAAAGTCCTGCCCGAGGGAAAGTTATGTGTCATCAACGAATGCCGCAACATTAAGTTTTAAAAGTTAATATTCACAAAATTTCACCTGCGCTTAAGGAATTTTTTTTGCGCTTAAGGAATTTTTTCCCTAAATAATATGCTTCAAAAATGTTAAGATTCCTAACACAGTTGCATACAAAAAATCTTTGTTTTTAATTGATCAACAAAATACTATTGTTATTGAAGTCTTAAAATGAAAAGCCATATATGGTGGTCAAGCTTCGGTGACAAAATGAAGTAAATTGGTTTGAGTTTTCTCTTGCTGGGGGGCTAGCTTGCTTAATTACTCAACCAAGGAACTATTCTTGACGCCCGTACAATGCGCTACCTTTCAAAAACAGCATTTGAACTTTTGTAAGAATAACTAGTCTACTGAAGTAATGAGTTTGTTTTTCGCGTTTCAGGCTTGTCAAACACTGACTACTGATTGATATGATCTAATATGGATTTTAAGGATTTTTTTAAGGATGAAGCAAAACAAAAATAAAACACTTTTTTTCTCAACATCATTCGTTGCGAAAGATGAGGTGCAAATTACTTCCGGTACGATCTGTAAATATATTGTAAACAAAAAGGGATTCATTTTTGTGATACGCCGAAATTCTCTATCGCAGCTTACACTGTATGTCAATCACAGGCATCACTTAGTTCACGTTAGAATGAGGGGGTCGGTAACTTCTTTTTATGATGGACTATGTCAGCGCAGTAAAAATCAGGTGATTTTATTCCTTGACAATGATTATTTGTCTGTTTTTCTTCACAGGGTTACGAGGGATCACTTCTAAAACTCACAGACAAACAGGTATGTTTAGATTGGAGTCATACGGCCACACCCAAGAAAGACAGGATATGCCGGGCGAACGTTTTCGAGACGGCACGATTTTGTTTTTGGAAAAGAAATTGGCCCATCCCAACTTTTTGGCAGTTAACCACCCAACGTTTGGGCAGTTAACCAATGGCTTGGTTTCTCGAAATTCGTTGTTCAATGGAACACAATAGACTGCGCGATGTTCTAAAAGTTTGGGATGATACGATTGTTCAAATGAAAGTTATCGGTCGCAGTTCTAGAGACACCTATACGCGGGATGGATACATTGTGTTCAAAAATATGAATAACAATACAATAAGAATAGCTTTAGCAACCTATAACGGCTTCGTTTCTAGCATCGATCACAGATTTTCAAGAGCAGTTACGTATAACTTTCATTTAGGGCACCTTAGGGCGTACTAGCACTAATGTTAGAAATTAAGAGAAATTATTGCTTCTTCCAGTCAAAAGGCGCACGCTGATTGGTTAAGACGTCCCCGCCAAGGCTTCATTACCGTATCAGGCCAGTCCGGATTCTTTTCCTTTCCCTCGAATGGAGCCGAGACGTAAACATCCATTCAAAACAACAACAAAACTTTTTTCAAAAGCACTTTTTCAATCATTTCAATATATGGATGCCTGAAGTGTGTGTTAGAGTCAGATTGCTTAATTATTTACACTGTTTTTTTACCCCATGAATTGAAATCGAGGACAACAAATTAACAAATCGAGTGAGGTTGAGCGTTGTCTAACTCTTGTTTACAAGGCTTTACGTCATCATCGTCGTCGAAATATTGTGGACTCACGAGCTGCAGTGTCTCTCTAGGGCATGAATAACAAAGTGATTTGCTTACCGGTGATAATAGGGTTAAGTTTTGGTTTGGAATTTTATTGTCAAGACTCGAGGACTTGCAGCAGGCTATTTTTCTGAAACTCTTTCTTTCTCTTTGAATCCGACTTTTTCCAAAATGAGCAGATTATAATTCATTTAGATATCCTTAGAATGTTTTCTGTAGATCCAACCCTGTGCAATCCACCTTTGTTGAGTATTCATACTCTGTTATTCATCCCAAAACCAAGTGCCGTTCCCTTGCACATCTGAATGTGAAGTGATTTGTATTTCGTTTTCCGAACTGTTCTAATATCCCGCAAACAATTCCTCATAGTCCATCAATGGTGACAGTCTTTTTCAAAATCATTAAAGAGATTAGAAGATTAGAGTGTATTTGGCATAAGAAGCTTTTCTTGCTCGCATAAGTTGTGTTCACGGCTCGACTTTCCATGAGCTTGAATGGAAGAGGCGCGCGTACTTTTGTGTGGAAAAGAATTCGTCCGCTTGATTCTCGTCCGCTTTGTCCGTAGAGGAAAATATCAGGCCGTCGTCTTTTCATACTGTCAAGCCACCGGAATGATATTTGCCATTGCGGCGATAAACATGCGGCATTCCCACAAACTCCACTAATACTTTCCTTCTTTTTTTACTTTTCACAGGGCAAAGCATCGGTAAGTTGATTTCACTGAAGTAAACGTCTTAAAAAGTCATGTTCTTATATGTCTTCAGGAAAACGCTGTATATTTGTCGGATGCTAAACTCAGGCTAGCTGTTCCCTTTCCTTTTCAGCCCGTTGCATTTGTAACTTTTGAGACGAGGGAAAACGCGTCCGATGCGAAATCAGAGCTTCAGGTGAGTCCTTTTTGTCTTGCCGCAAGAGTGACTAATTATCCATTATCTGGTTTATCACCGAATCCTTTGCGTGAGAAACGTTGCCACGGCCACAGGGAAGACAAATAACCATATAATTAATAAGAAGTTGCTGGATTAGAAGATGGAAAGGGTGTGGTCTAGAGAAAACGTATTCGTTCGCAATAACGGGGAATTTTCGCGTTACTCGTCGGATAATAGCACAAAAAAGACGGTTCCATTTCATAACTGAGTTCCATTAGCAACCTTTAACCACTTATACCAAGGGCGGTAGCCATCAGGCAAATATTTTCCGGATTCGGCTAGAAGTGGAATGGAACGGGCCAATTCCAGGAAATCTCGGTATTTTCGAAAATTGCGCGTTCCATTCGACTAACTCGAACTACAAATACTGGTCACACCGGGAATTCGGCGTGTTCCATTCGACACCAGAAATTCCGTCTTGACATATCCATCGAGAAAACTCCCTTTTGTTTTCTTTTCTTTGGACGTGACTTTTCGAAGTGACATCGTTCCATCTGACGCTGAAAAGTTTCGGAAATTCGAACCGGCAATTTTATCTCAATGGATAGCGCCCCAAATCCTGGGACACACCCACTTTTGCAGGGATCTCGTAAGAATTAGCCCAGGCAACAAAGTCTCCAAGCTTCATTCATTCACGGACACGCGAAGTGAAGCTAGGAGACTCTGGTACTCGGGGTATGTAAGAGTATATTGAGTATATAGTTTATCCGTTGTTATTCTCTGATGAAAAAGTCGTATCTTTTTTTCAGGGAGTGCGTTTCGATCCAGATATTTCACAGACTCTAAGATTAGAGTTTGCCAAATCCAACACCAAAGTGTCCAAGCCAGTGAACCACCAAGCAGTTCTAATGACCGGAGTGCCAATCTTACCAAGAGAACCCATGAGTAAGGAAATGAGTTTGAAATATACACTTCCAAACATGTCCATTTTTCTATAAAACGCATCACAAGTTAGTGTAGACCAGAAGCCAAAAAGGGACCTCAGTGTTGTGTAAAAGTTGTCTTACCAAATAAACTCTTTTTGTTGCAGTGGCATCTGAACTTGGTGGTACAGGTTTCTTTCACGAGCCCAGCTTGGCGTATCAGGCGTAAGTATTTCACATGACTGCAGTCACTCCATTATGATCACAGCCACCTGTGGAAGTAAAAATAATACTTATGCCATCTGCTTCCTCCATCACAAAAGTTTGCTGCATGAGCGTTGTACAAGTATTTTTCTATTGCAATGGTCATAGCTAGTGGAGGGGGCAGTCCCCCCCCCAGAAAAGTAAAAAATGTAGATTAACATGTGGGGAAAAACCTGTTTGTCCCCCAGCTAAAACAAAAGATGACCAACTCTTGCCTGGCTGCCCCAAACAAAAAAAACTAGCTACGGCCTTGATGGCATGTGTGCACCTATGTTACCTTATCAAAAAAGAATTTGCACCATACATTGTTAAAATAGTAGAACTCATAACTAAATAAAAAAAATAAGGGCTATTAAGGCTGGTGCCCTAGAATGTTTTAGGATGGGAGAAAGCAGGGGCACAAATATATTATTCTGTTTTCTTATGAATAGCAGCTTTAATTGCAAGATTCAAATTAAAAATACCCATACAATTAAACGAATGCATGAGTTCTTAGTTCTTATGCCACTGGAATCCCTCAGTACAACAATAATGAAGAATTTGATCCACAATCTGCTATCTCCCATACCAGTAATTGATAAGTACATATCATGCTAATTACCCATTACGGGTAACTTTACACATGGTCACCTGATATGTGTGAGTACTCAAACATGGCTGTAAGTTGCAGTAGTGTACATGTGTGAGGCACTGTTAATGGTGCAGGGGATGGGGGTCAGGAGCTGATTTTTTTGGTTTGCACTGTTTAAGGTACATTCGCTTGGTTAGATTTATTCCACAAACAGGGCTCGATCTTAACTTTGAAACTAATAGTCAAATGTCTAGTAAATGGCCAGGATTCATTATCCATGATATATTTTCTACTAGGCACTGCCCATGGACTATAAATAAAAAGGGCATGAATTTTTGTTCAGATGGCTATTTAGAATCTGATTCCTTGCTCATGCACAATCAAGGTGGTGGCTGATGGCAAAAACATGATTGTATGCCAATGTAGAATCATTTTTGAGGTCAGAAAAAACTGTGACATTATTTTTAAAGTTTTTCGAAAAAAAAAAAAAACAAGTAGCCAAGATGGCTGTAAATAAACAAAATCTAGTTGTCAACATAAAAGTTTTACTTGTATTTGGCTAGTAGAATACTGCTAAGATCGAGCCCTGACAAATAATTGTTATTTCAGATCAACTGAGCATGTTGCTCAGTAACACCTCTCTCATTGTTTATAGCCCATACTTCAACGATTTCACACCATCAATGGCGCAACATTTTCCTGTGCATCACCCCAATCAACACAGGTATCCTGCACTAATTACTAGATTTACTCAATAACCAAAAATCATGAGCCTGCTGCTAAAACAAGTAGGCCAGTGGTCCTTCCCACCCACCATCCACCCTCCTTCACCACAGCTATCCCACACGTATATTCACATTGTTGTCACTGCTTGTTTGTAGTCCACTGTACAACGATATTATGACAGCAGCGGTTACTGCCCAACACAATCTTGTGCATCACCCCACTGCACTTCAGCTACAGGTATGCACTGCAATAACAATGCACTGAATTGCCTTTCCCTTGCCTATATGTGAGGAGGGGCAGGGAAGGGTTTTCTATATGTTATTCTATATCTACCAATGTCATTTATGTAGTTTTCTAACTGAACTGTACCCAACCAAAGGCTGCCAGATTATATGGCACAAAATAGTGTGCACAACACTTTAAGATCCATGGATAATCTAATGCTCATTCTATAGTTCTAAACTCACTGACATTTTTACTGCCACTGTTATGAGAGTTGGTTTTCAAAAGCTGACACATTAGTTGCCTGTCCTCTTGACAAATGTTTCTTATAGCACTATTAATTGCTATAGTAATTGTGTAGTATTGTGCACTTGAAAAGAACTTGACACTGTAGCCTATATAGCAAATCCGTGGGGTTTCAGATGTCAGAAAAATATGTGAGCAAATACATGTACTAACAACAAAGTACAATACATGTTCTCTGTAGGTCCTATTTGAAATGAAAATGTTTATAGAAGAAATGTGTGTATCCAATCTAGGAATCTCTAATCTATGTTCTATTTGCTTTCCAGCATCACGCCGGATATGCCGCATTACATTCTCCTCTCCCCTCCCCCCTACCCTCACCATTACCCTCCCCCTTACCATCTCCAGTTGCAAACTTCACATTACAACAACAAATGGCTGCAGCCGCCGCAGTAGCAGCAGCTGCTGCCACAGGGAACCCACCATGCAGTACACTGTTTGTGGCCAACATTGACAAAAACTGTACTGAAAAGGATCTGAATGATGCCTTTATGAGGTTGGTATCTTGTGAGTTACCTATTATTATATAGCCACAAATCCCCACAAATCCCCAAGTGATATCATTGGAAAAATGTGTTAAAATTACGTCAAAATCGCAAAACCACACACAAAATCATATCAAAACCGAAAATATATTTCTTTTAGCAAATGTGCCAGGAATAAAAGGCGGTTATAGACAGAAATATTAGTGCTCCGTAGAAATTTTGAAATCCGAAAAACCACAATTTCAAATATCAAAATCTTGCTCCACAGACATTGCCTGCTCCGCAGGCTTTTTGAAACCACAATGCACTAGTCAGTGGAAAGCCCCACACCCCCCTACCCTGGGCATAGTGGGGGTTTAATTTGGTTTTCGATTGCTTAAGAAGCCACGGTATGCGGGGGATTAGTGGTTTTTAGATCGTGGTTGCTGCTACGGCCGGGACTTTAGGCGGGGGTCAGGCCGGGATTCACATTGATATTCTGGCACTGGCTAAATCGCCAGCAGATTTTCCCTGCGAATAAAAACTTTATTTAATGTTCCACACTGTGTTTTATTGATGTGTCTAAGCGGCACCTACAATGCAAAGAAATTGGCGGCCCTGGGGCGTGAGACACAAGTCTAGATTAGACATGGAAACATGCCTTGCATTGCGGGGTATTAGCGAGGCACTAGCAGGCTCGGAAATCTAATGCCCCGCTATTCCCCGGGTAGGGGGGTGCGGGGCTATCCACTGACTAGTGCATAAAACCGCGTATGGAAAACCGAAAAACCGCAATTACTGCCCAAACCGCGAAACCACAAGCTCCCAATTCATGGCCTTCAAATTACATGTAGAGAATATTACCTTAGCTTTAAAATAAAGCATCACTTGATCCCCTTTCTGAAGATACACTCTGTGTAATCATTTGAGGAGCATTTTGAGAAGAACTCACTTTACTTGTTGTTCGTCCGCCATCTTGTTTTGGCTAATAACCAGGCCTCGCGCGGCTCAGGCTGGATGATCTGATTAGAAAAAATTCAACTCCACAGGGTTCCCGGCTTTAGGAGGCTAAAGATGCATAATAAAGGCAATGCAGGTCCAGTGGCATTCGTCGAATACCAGAACGAGTTTATTGCCACACAAGCGATGAATACCTTCCAAGGGTAAGTAATCTTGTTGACTAACACTGTTGCAGGAGTCCCACCTTTTTACTGTCGTTACGTTGTCCAATATTCAATACCTTTAAACCAGGGGCCCATGGGCGAACAACATAGCTGTGTGACTGAGATATCCCTGTTACCCACCGAGCTATTTTTAGATCGGATTTCTATTGTTCTTACACCACCGTGACCATGGCAACGGGAATGGCAAAAGCAGAAAACGAGACTTAATCAGGAAAGGCACTGAAAATATGACGTTTGGAATATCACAGTTACCTCAGAATGAAGAAATGACAAAAAAACTTTGCTTCAAAAAACAGCAATCTAGTGGTTTAGTTAGTTCGAGCTGTTCTAAAAATAGATCAGTGTGCCATAGAGTTCGCTCCAAGGCAGTATATATAAAGGGAGGGCGAAGGGCACATTTTTCCAATATATAAAGGGAGGATATATATAAAGGGAGGACGAAGGGCTAACGCTCGAAACGTCAGCAAAACACCATTTTTCCACGGCGTTTAACATAAATCTCAACCTTTGGTTGTTGTTGTTCATGTATATATAAAGGAGTTGTTCACTTCTAGTGATTTGCTCCTGGCAAAATCTCATCAGGATATCAGGATTACCTGTTGAGTGTTCTAATGACTGTCCCCCTCCCTCAACCCGTACTGTTTTATTTGATTAAACATACAATTATCGTAGTATTTGATCAAAGAGTGGCACGGATTTGTTGTTCTACGTTTAATGCGAGTCTCTTTTTTTTACAGATTTGTTTTCCCAAATTCAGAAAAAGGAGGCATCCGAATTGAATATGCAAAGACAAAAATGGGCGAGGTGCGTAGTGCTATGTTCATAAGCGGCGGAGCCATACATTAAGGGGGTGCTCGAGCACCACTACTTTTCGGCAAATTTTCATACTATACTGTCTTTTGTGTTTTCACTCTTCCCATACATTCTTACCAATGAGCATCCCCACTTTTTATGGCCCCGCGCCGCCTATAATGATGTTTACACACTAGCATAATCCAACTCGTCTTTATGTGTTATGACTCTCTCGTCCTCTTCCCTAAGGGCTCGGGATTTGGAATGGTCACCACCCCGCGGTACGAGACTGCTGGCTTTCCGGTCACTACCGCGATGAGCTTCACATGAGGTAAATATATATATGTTATTTACCGGCTGGGAGGTCCGGATCGTGAAATACCGTATACCGAGGTCTTGAAAATATATATATTTTCAAGGCCGAGGTCACGGTATTTCACGATCTGGACCGACCCCAAGCCCGTAAATAATATATTTATTTTTTTCCTTTCACTGAAACAGCATAAAACTTCACAGAAATTAGCGCGCGCGCGATTCATCCGGACCCGGGGTCCGGATCGTAGGATTCCGGCCCGCTCGCGAGCCAATCAGAGCGCGCGATTTGATGGATACCGGACCGCTGAAAAAATAAAGGAGTGTTAGACGCAACCGCGTAACGATCACTTCGTAACACACGCGGCGATAAGATTATTAAGAAAATATAAACACACTTCCGGTTAGCGGCACGCTCGGCTAGAATTGCCACAGGGTTCTAGATAATTCCCGTTGTCATTAGGTACCATTGCAGCTGATCACGACTACTCATCATGACTTAAGCAACAACAACAACTAAAAATTCCCTAAAACCCCAAGGCGGAAATTAAACACGGTCCACAACGGTGAGAAACGAGAAGAGGCGGTAAACACTGTGTCAACGTGCATGCGCTACCAGGGTGGCGATGGCGCTTCGTGTTTCGCTTTTCATGTCCCCCCCCTCCCCTTGGGGTTTGCCCACCCCCTGGAGTTTGATTAGCGCTGTCGACCCTGGAGTTTGATTAGCGCTGTCGACCCTGGAGTTTGATTAGCGCTGTCGACACTGGGGATCGAAGGGGAAGGGGAGGGGAGGGGGGAATGATGTAAGAAAAACGCCAAAACCGACATGCGCTCTCGTCAATCACCTTCTCCTCGTTTCCCCCCTAACGCTCAGTGTTGCATTACAATACACGTTATTTTCAATTTCTTTACTATCGTCGTAGGTTTTGTTATGCCCGTAGCGAGGGGTAGGGGTGGGGCGGCCAAAACGTGAAGATTTGAGAAGTAAATGAAGTGCATTTTCATCCTTTCTCCCGCGATGTTGCGAACACATTATTTTTCTCACCATCTATCTACATCTGGTTTTACACGCGGCCGCTAACGGTGCAATGTTTTCTCTTACAGGTCTGTGGACATATCCAGGAAGCTGATGTTTTAAATGACAATTTATTACAATTTAATTGAGGAAGGTGTACAATTTGTTTTTTATTCAATATTTCCAAAAACGACGTTGTGAATTTCCAGTCTATGATCATTGATCGTTACTGTACATAATATTCACTGTAAATATTGCGGTTACAGTAAAAAAAGCTTTTATGTCATGTTGCCTTGTTTCTTGCTGATTGGCCAGATTAAACATACATGTCAGGGGCGGATAGATGTAGTGGATGGGTGCGATTTGAGGTGGTAATTTTTTAATTTTCTCAGTCAAGCCATTGTTGACGGCTAGTTCCTATAGGCATGACCTTCCTCAAGGGACAGTGTTGGTTAAATATAATGAAAATTGACAAAGCAAGATATTGCTGAGTGTATTACACAAGAGGTTCGTCGCTTTTGTCTGATGCAGCTACATTTGTAAACTCATAACAAACGAGTACTCGACATTGATGAGGAACAATAAACATCTAATCTGCCTAGTATTTACTTTGCGTATAACCCGTTCAAAAGTTATTGCTTTAGTTTAAGCTGCGCGGCGATCCTCATACAGCGCACTTCAATAATTGAGGATTAAGGGGAGGGATCTTCGGCTTTTAGTGCGACAAACGGAAACACTCGCTGCGCCGAAATTTTATTTATTTTACTAATTTCTACCTTGTGCTTTTATGTACTGAAGAGGGCCGTTTGGCTGAAGGACGATCTAACATACACACGTAACTGTCATATTTTCACTCAAATTTAATTTTATTCCAATGCCGCGGGATAGTCTCTTTCGAGACGCGACTTTTACATTCTTTTAAAATCCAACCACTAAAACTGGCAAACAGTTATTGATTTCATCCGTTATCATTACACCGACTATATTAGCAGATCAGAAACATATTTTTGCATGAAACCCCATTTAACCTGGAGGTGCTAAACTAGCTATATATAGCCACAAAATTGCTTTCGGCGGGTGCGCTTTTAATTTTCTCCAGTGCAAAACTACTGCGCTAATTGTGTTTTCTACTAAAATAGCAGGCGTTATCCCTTTCTATTTTACTTTCGAAGTCGGTGTCTAATGGCGTCATAAACACCTTTCCAGTGTGTAAAAGAGGTGGCGTTTATGATTTATCAAATGCAGACGAGTTAACATTTAAAACCGTTCATCCTCAGGGGAAGTTTGTGTAAAATGGCACGATGAACACCACAATTCCAGTGTGTAAAAAGATGGCGGTGGTTAGTCTCAGCGGCGGATCCAGGATCTTAAGAAAGGGGGGAGGGGGGCAAAGTAAAAATAATGGAGGTTTAAGTTGTAAAATCTATAGGAAAAGGGTGGCCTGGGCCCCCTGAGACCCCCCCCCCCCCCTCCACCTTAAATCCGCCTATGAGTCTGACTGGAGACCGAATTTAACACTTAAAACCGTTCACCAAAGGCTCTTCCGAATTTTCTTAATTAGGCGCTCATTACATATGAAAAGTGTCTTTAAAAGACATTAACAATAGTAATGACGCTAGAAAAACAATGTTTTTGCCTGATATATAATAGTCTATTTGGGACTAATTTTTGGTGCAAACTTGTACTTCAGCATACTTCCATGTTACTGGTTGAAATAAAGGGAAGCTTAGATTTTATCCCTCTTCTTTTGCTACCATGGTGACAAAGTCCTTGCAGAGAATCTTCAGAAAAACCAAGGAAACCCTGAAATATTGGTCACGAAATTAAAAAAATATCATAAAATACATCTTCCTTAAAGAAAACTGTTAAGAGAAAATGGATGAAACAGTAGAAAGACAAAACAACGTTTTTAAAGGTAATATTCTAATGTGCGGGCGACAAATTTCGAAAGTTTGACTCTCTTTAACAGCTATTTAAATAAAAAGACACTTTGTAAAATATTCAAACGCCTGCATGTTGTCCCAGAATAACAGAGCTAACAAAGCTGCTTGCATAAGCATGGAGTAATGGAAATTCATAATTTAGTACAGTGTTGCTTGAGTTCCAAGCCTTGCGCTGTTGTTTGGAATACAAAAAGCAAGTGAGCTCTGGATTGGAAACGTTCCTCACACTAGATTTATTGTAAAGAATTGTGTGGACAAGTCGTAGATGATGATTCCGAAAGGTCCAATATTACTGCATCTTCAATTGCGTATTCTATAAGAAGAGAACTTCTCAAAATTTAATCCCGACCATGGGGATTAACGAGAAGGCTCACGAATCTGAAAAGCAAGAGCTCAAGAAACAATCTCTACCTCTGGAAGAAGAAAAGGAGAGACTCTTAAAAAATGTAAACAAGGAATTACTTATTCCAAAACTTTGTTTCTTTTTCTTTTTCATGGCGACTGGAGCGTTTCTTCCGTATCTAGGTGTTTATTATAAACAGCTTTGGTTGAACGCTAGAGAATCGGGAATCCTGCTTGGCGTACGGCCTTTTATCAAGATGCTCTGTTCCCCTCTCTGGGGAGTTTTGACTGATGTCTGTCAGAAACCTAAAGTTATTTTGCTCCTATCGATATTTGGCTCGCTGCTAGCTCACTGGTCACAGAGTGTGGTTTCACCGTTTGATTTGCCTTGTTATCTGGACAATACGACTTCAGGTCAGGCGAAACCAGAGATACCACCAAAACCTGGCGTTTTTGTCCTGGACATTGCGCACTCACAAAATGAAGAGAAATCAAAGGATAACAAAGGAAGGATTGGCATTGCACCACCATACGAAGAAAGGGACGGAAGTATGGTCAACTGGCTACGTTTGCCTCCCGTTGATAACCAGGTCTTACCAAATCACAACGCGCAAAACAGCAAGGAGAGCGACCGGGAGGAAGATAGGCATCCACTAAGATTTCCAGTTGCAGAACACGATTTTGCCGGCAGTTCTGAGGGAGTAGCGCCAGTGTTTCGCAGAGAAACGCGGTATGCGATGACAAATGAAAAAAATATAGCCATAGGTGCTGCATACCAAGAGATCATTGTGGAAGAACCAAGGCGAATCATGACAAAGAACAAGAAAAAGAAATCCCCAAAGCCGAAATACGACTTTCGAGTTCGCGATAATAGTAAGATCTTCATCACCCTGCTGGTGATTGTTGTGATTGGTGAGATGATAGCCGCACCTGCACCCATGCTAACGGACAGTGGAACTCTATCCCTTCTGACAGGCAAGGAACACGAGTACGGCAAACAGAGACTTTTTGGTTCTCTTGGCTGGGGAACAGGCGCGCTACTTGCGGGCTCTATCGTCACTGCCTTCCATTACTGTCCATACTCTGACAACATTAACTATGTCCCGGTATTCTACGTATTTGCCTTCGCTATGTTCCTCAACTTTATAGTAACCTTATTCTTTAAGTTCCACTCAAGTGACGATCACACAGACTCCAATAGGAGCTGCGCAGAAGGTCTAAGACTCTTTTGTAATGTCAAGAACGTAGCGTTTGTCGTGGTGCTGTTTTTCCTCGGCCTTTCTCACAGTCTCCAGCTCTCGTTCCTATTCTGGTTTCTCCAAGATATCGGCGGTACCCCTGTGTTGTTCACCCTCATCATGCTAGTGAACTCTCTGTCCGAGGTGCTGATGTTCTTTGTGTCCTCCTGTGTGGTCCAAAAGATCGGCAATGATTGGGTGCTCTATATGGGGCTGGCAGGGTATGGCGTGCGTTTTCTACTGTATTCGTATCTTCGCCACCCCTGGTATGTGCTACCCGTAGAGTGCCTACAGGGAGTGACGTATGGGAGTGTGTGGACGGCAAGCGTGTCATACGTGGGCGCGAATCCAGGTAACCCGAGTCTACATCATCATCCATTCGCACTGTAGTCATGCCTCAGTCAGTGTTTGACATGGGAGGCAATACGCACTTTTTAGCGCGCGCAAAGTCGAGCAGGCGTGGCCCCTCTAAAATGGAGGCGCGCGTTGTCAAAAAGGAACAAATATATGGGAGGGAGAGCCTGCATAAAAGTGTTGGTTCTTAGAAAGTCTGCAGCCCTTTTTAGGTAGTATAGAGCCTCATTTTTTGCCAAAACTTAGTCAACGTTATCAGCTAAATTTTCAAACAAACCTGCAGAAATTGTTAATACACATGTAGTTCGCCGATCTGTTTGCCATCTTGTTTTTTTACGCAAAAGTCATATCTTCTTTGCGTTTCTGATTGGCTAGCCACTCCGCCGCCCAAACTCTCCCACTAGGCTCTTTCCATTAATAGCTTCCCATCTGCAATAACATTAGGAGCAAGCGCCTTAGGCCTAGTTTATACGTCGCATTTAATTAGACGAATTTAATTGATCAATTAAATTCGTCTGTGCGACGTATAAAATGGAGGTTCGTTTCATACGACGAATAAAATAAAACGAAGACATACTTCAGACGTTGTATACGTCCGGGGTCGACGTATACAACGTCTTGGACGAATTTAATTTTCGACCTTTTTAGGTTCGTTTTATACGTCGCATTTCAGACGAATTTAATTGCGATAATTAAATTCGTCTGAATTAAATTCGTCCGAAATACGACGTTTGAACTAGGCCTTACATACGATCTAAAAAAGTAAGAGCGTGTTGCTCTATACCACGAGAAAATCATGTATCATTTCTTTTGTCTATACGAAATGGTGACGTTTGGTGTTAATTGGGCCAAAACTGATAGAGACACAGCCTAGCCATTCTGGTAGACGAGTCACGACAACCAATCAGCCAATCACAACGAACCGCAAGATAGGGCTTATTTTCGCGTTAATTAATAAATGCAAACATTTATTACTTGATTTCGGCTATTTTAGGGTGAAGTTCCTGTGTGGTGGATTTCCCCTATCACAAGCAATTGTGAAAACGCGCGACGTTTCTTCCACAGGGAATTTCTGCAGAAACCCATGCCATGCATGGGAAAAGCTGAATTTCCCAAGGCACACGCATTGGAAGTGTCCGGAATTCCCATGGATGTGATGCTGCAGAAATTCCCTGTGAAGCGCCGCGGTTTGGTGTGCTTTTATTAAAAAGTTTTCCGTTTTTAGCGAAAGCACGGAGTAATTCGTGGATGGCGTTAGGGGCACTATTTCACTTATCATACATGCAGAGAATTCGCGTGTAACGTGTAGGTAGCTTAATGTGTTTGGTTATTATCATTTTCTCTTGTTATTATATATAAGCACCAATGACTGAACACGATGATTTCCGGCGCGAACACTTGATCTTCACACGTGAAAATAACATATTATTTTCACAACATACTTATCTGTGCTACATACTCGAGTTTTAGATTTCACTGAGATAAAATTAAAATTTGGTATTTCATTGATGTTTTTATAACAAACAGAACCGCGAACGAGTAGGATACATTTTTAACACACGAGTAAATAAAATTCATATCTCCGCGCGGCCATGTAATATCCTCTAACTAGTGACTTTCGAGCCTACTTGACGATAAACACCATGTATTTTTCACTCCACAGTTTATGGTGCGACCATACAAGGCATCATACACGGAGTATACTGGGGACTGGGCATGGCAGTCGGAGGAGTCCTGGGTGGGCTTTCAGTGCACGTATACGGCGCGCGCATGACATTCAGGGTAGCAGCCGCTAGTTCGTTTGCTATCTTAGTCTTCTTCTTTGCTTTGAATAATGTCTACGCAAGACAACACCGGAGTGATTATACGAAATTGCCTTCGCAGGCCGAACAAGACAAAGTCAAGGAGGAAAATTAGGAGGACAAATTCAGGGCGACCAGGGGCTCATTACTTTGAGCGCGAGAGTCATATGCATTTTGTGACCCATCAGTTTATCAATGTCACAGAGTCAGTCAATGCAGAGTAGTGTGAAATAGCCAATCAGAATGCTGGGCATTTCTTGGTCGTCACGCCTTTTCTTACAAAGCCCGTAATGGCGGACGAACGCGATTCTGTAAGTTTTACTGCGATTTTCCTAATTCTGCGAATTCCTACTTTAAATTTCCGAACGCCAAACTATGTTTTGGCTTCCGTTATCAAACCTTTCAAGGCCCATGGATTTTGTATAAGTTTCGTTTGCATTTTATGGTAGAAAATTTGGTTTTGAAGCCTAGCCTAGTCCTCATTAGTCCAAAAAAAAGAATCAAAGTCTTCGTTACCCTGCCGAGCAGAGGTTTCTCCTGTGAAAAAACGCGCACACCGAATCGCGAATAAATTAGGTCAAGGCGTAAAAGAGAGATACAGTGGAGAAGCCTGTGCTAGCAGGGTACGTCTGCGTGAAATCCCCCAGAGCTGTTCACTATTTTGATTGACGGAAGCCAATCCGCGGCTTGTTAGTTGGCGAAGAGTTCGTAGAATTATGAAAATTGCAGTAATGAAGATTCAGACTATTGAGATACCGCGGATTCCCTTTTCTTTTAATAGATTTATGAACCAATCTGATGTGACACTCTTACAATATCGAAGAGTTACGCTCCAACTAATGAACCCCCTTGCACATGCACTTCAGGCCATTCGCGCGCCCTATTATCATTTCTCTCGTTATTAATATTCGCCTTTGAAATGATAAATAGTTGTATTTTTTGTTCTCGAAATACCTCATTCTCATCTAAGGATACTTGATTATAAACCCCGGGGGGGGGGGGGGGGTACTCCCTTACAAGAGCTATACGGGTATGTGCCACCAAACGGGGTCCCGATTTTTTCCACCAGCCGATAGAACGGGGTATCGTTTAGGAACCGTCCTCTAGAACGGGGTATGATAATGAAGACCACCTAGTAAAATCTTCAAGGAAGCGACCCGGCGGTCACGTATTGTTTTATTAAATGTAAAGAATTCAACAAGCTTTAACATTCTGTTACAGATAAAACCGTAACATGTAAAGAACAACAATTTTGATTTACAGAACGGGGTCTCATTTTGGGTGCAAAAATAGAGAACGGGGTAGCTTTTCTTCAAAAAATCGTTTTAGAACGGGGTCCGCATTTCAAATTCGCAGCGGCACATACCCACCCTATATCAAGCCAAGTACCCCCCCCCCCCCCCCCCCGGGATTATAAACTGTCTTTCGGGTCACATGATTTGACACCAGGGTCTATTTAACAGTTATTTCTCGTACCCGAATGGGCCACGAGGGCATGAGGACAAGAGGAATTATTGTTTTAGTCAAATCACACTAATAGGTCAATTTGTATAGCCAAAAACGTTTTTGGTTTGGTCCTTTGCCATTTTCTGGCTTTCAAATCCGACACTTTTTGCTACTAGTAGGCTATAACTCATAGCCTAGTAGTAGCTCAACCAATCAGAACGCAGCATTAACAATAGACCACTAGTGTGATTTGACTAATTAACAATTAGACCTCAAGGCCGAATGTGCTATGATGAATAGACCATGAGGCCGAAGGCCGAATGGTCTATTGATATCATAGCACATGAGGACGAGAGGTCTAATTGTTTTAGTATAAACCAACTAGTTGTTCGGTTTTGGCAATGAATTCCATTATTTTATGTTGAAAAAAATCAAGTTTTCTTTCAAAGAAAGGTTGTGGTTTTGCCAGGCACGGTCTATCACTAATAGACCATTAGTAGCTCAGCCAATCAGAATGCAGGATTTGTAATAGACCATTAGTTGGTTTATACTAAATACTCTTAGACTAGGTATCTATATTGAAGGAGTATAGCTTCGTCACCGATTCTTCCTAGTTCCCCCTTTGTGGTTTGTGACAACTTAGGGACGTGTCATTATTTAGCGGGGGGGGAGGGCTCCTATTTTTGTGGGGAAGGTCCTAATTTTTTTCGCGTGTCTAAAGGGAGGGTCCAAATTTTTTTCAATCCCATTTGGGGGAGGGTCATAATTTTTTTCAGCAACATTTGGACGATGAAGAGGGTAAAACAAATGGCGATAGTGGTTATTTCAGCAACTTCTCCATAAAAATTTCGGCGCGCTTCGCGCGCATAAACAATGACATCTTATATACTCTTTGAGCAATGAGGACACTACTGTTGACAAGAACAAGTTATCTTGACAAGGAAAATCAAACTCTCCCTAAATTTCCCTGCAAATGATAGGCCTGGAGGGCAAGTCACTATATGTTTGAAAGAAGACCCCTTAGGTAAGCGTGAGTTTTCGACGTTACAAGTATAGAAATTCGTCCGTTGGGCCGCGCTTCGCGCACATGAATATTAATAATTCGTCATTTGCGGAGCGCAGTTGTGCGCATGAATGAATATAACCTAACCTATATAGTTGAGGTAGTGTACTTCCTGAGCTCCTGACAGGCTTTTGTTTACTATGGCGTACACAAAACATGTTCATCTACCCTTTCTCTAAAGCTTGATGAAATGCGATGAACAAACAAAAAAACGATGAACAAACAAAAAAACGATGAACAAACAAACAGACGTTTATCAAAATTTGGGCGCGCTTAGCGCGCAACGAAGGATATGCGAGCCCGTTTTTCTGTAAAATGTTTACAGTACTAGGTCAAACAGGGGACGGGAGATGTGGGATTACGTTAATCATTGTACTTAGAGGGAGGATCACTGTATTTTACCCGTGTATTACCAAACATCCTCCACGTAAATAATCGAGGCGATGAATAATAACCGCGGTTCCTTATGCACCAGTCAATTGACACCCCGGCCCTCAACCCCGGGACAGGGCGGGAAAGTATCGCGGCAAGGCCGGGGATTTAACACATTAATCTGAGGAAGGGCAGTGAATTTAAGACGGACTTTCTATAGCGGGGAAATTCAGCGGGGCATTACAGGGAATTAACGCTGAACCAGAAGTTCGATTGTCGTGCGAAAATATATTGGTTTAAAGGACCGAGGTCGGAGGATTTTTTTAGGGATCACTAATTTTTGGGCGAGTGAAAGGGGAGGATCTCTCGAAACCTGAAGCCTAGCAACGAGTTCTATATCATTCTCTAGTTTATTTCACTCATTATGTTGAAAATTTCGGCGCGCTTCGCGCGCATAAGGGATGGCATCTAATCTAGTTTTAGAGAACTCGCTTGTGGGCTTAAATGGAATGCGTACGAATGCCGTCACAAGCATGTGTATCTTGGCAAGGACAAGTGAAAACCCCCAAAAGCCCTCCAGTGATACGAAGTAGAAATTCGTTTGTGGGGCTGCGCTTCACGCATATGAACAATAATAATTTGTAGCGCGTGAAGAATAAAACCAACAGACTTTTTTACTACACGCAGAAAATATAACGTTCTGTTATTAAGAAGAATGAAAGAGACATTACATCACTTGGACAATAGTCTATCTAACAGGTTTTTCAGAAATAAATTGCGTGGGGGAGGGTCCCAATTTTTTTTACCTACGACTGGGGGAGGGTCACATTTTTTTTGTTATGTTCAAGGGGAGGGTCCTAAATTTTTTTAGCCTTGTTTGAAAAAAATGGGAGCCCTCCCCCCCCGGTAAATAATGACACGTCCCTTATGATAATAATCTTCACAGGTTATTAAATGATTCGAACGAAAATAAAGCAGTGATATAATATTTATGAGCACATTATTTATAAAATATCTTTTATTTATAAGTGGAAAAAGTGAATATTCCTCAGGACATCATTGCAGTCTATGAACATCATGTCACTACTGAAACAAGTGAATCTCATTTCAGGGGCATAGCTTAGCGGGGGAGAGAAGGGGGGGGGGGCTGGGATGCCTAATCTTCACAGGTTATTAAATGATTCGAACGAAAATAAAGCAGTGATATAATATTTATGAGCACATTATTTATAAAATATCTTTTATTTATAAGTGGAAAAAGTGAATATTCCTCAGGACATCATTGCAGTCTATGAACATCATGTCACTACTGAAACAAGTGAATCTCATTTCAGGGGCATAGCTTAGCGGGGGAGAGAAGGGGGGGGGGGGGGGGCTGGGATGCCTAATCTTCACAGGTTATTAAATGATTCGAACGAAAATAAAGCAGTGATATAATATTTATGAGCACATTATTTATAAAATATCTTTTATTTATAAGTGGAAAAAGTGAATATTCCTCAGGACATCATTGCAGTCTATGAACATCATGTCACTACTGAAACAAGTGAATCTCATTTCAGGGGCATAGCTTAGCGGGGGAGAGGGGGGGGGGGGGGCTGGGATGCCTGTGAACCCCCCCTTTTTAGAAGAAAAATACCAGTAAAAACATCGGAAAGCTGGAAAGGGGCACCATACATTTATGGCAAAATGTGACCCACTTTTCCCAAATCCTGGCTACGCCCTACATTTGAAAACACAAATGGCAAAATCGATAATCGCGGGACACTTTTTTAAGGTGGGGACACCCGAAGACATTTTTCGACGTCTAAGGATTCCAAAAATGTAGTGTTCCGTTACTAGTTCCGGGAAGGGCACGTAAACCGCCTCTTGTGACTAAACTAGAGTCAGGGTATTAGGCAGTCAACCGAGCACTTATTATCACCGTATGCATTGCTTCACGACCTCCAAATTCACTGTTGCTATTGGCGATTTTACGCTCTTGAACCAGAAAGTTAAAAATTCGAGGCAAGAAAGCCAAAGGATAGCTTAGAACCATTTTGGTTGATTTGGCAATCAATTTCGACCAACTGAAGAGTCCGAATCCAGCGTTTTGGTTTGATTGACGGCTAAAAATCGCGAAATAGAATTTTGAGGTCCCTTATGCAGTGGTATGTCATTTCAGTTGCACTTGTGATCTCTTTAACCATTATCCTGCGAGATTGCGCAGAATATCGTCTGATACTTAGCCGACGAGGGACGAAGTCCCGAGTTGGCTAAAATCAGACGATATTCTGCAAAATCGAGCAGGAAAATGGTATTATTCAGCACATCGATAGCACAAAAAACCCCGAAAAAAAATGACTTTTGTGTATTATTTACGAGCTCAAAACATCATATTTTCCTCAGAGACGGATATCGCAGGATAGCTGTCATGTACAGAAGACAGCTATTGGCGTTCCAATGACCATATTTGGGCAGTGCATCGATGTGCTGAATAATAACACAGTTTATTCAAAAATAATCAAATACGGAAGTAAGAAAGGATCTTTTTTCCTAGCTCATTTGTCTAAGCTAATTTGCATTAGAAAATGCTCTATATCACTAAAAAGGTCTTGGTTTTGAAGTTATCGCGAGAACGAAAATCTTACCACCCATGCAAAAACAGAGATCACATCTTTTCCGAAAATACCCTACTGGCAGGGGACGCCGAAAATTTGGCGCCAACAAATTTCTCGCCTTTTACTGGCTACAGCCCTTGATCAAAGTGTGCAATTGTTACGTCTCTCAGAAGAACAGGTAGGCACGATAATTATCCTCCTGGCCTGTGGATCAGGACGATATCCCCATGGCCAGTGGATCAGAACTATATGTCCTATATAGAATAGGCGGGAAACTTACTATTGACTAATAAATATACATGTATTAGTGTGAGTCACATTCCTGACGTTATGCAGAGTTTCAATCACGTATCGGATCCCTTACAATGATAAAGAAACTTTGATCTCGCGCTTCTTACTCATGAAAACCATTAAAGCATCATAGCTATATTCTCAGTCGCAGCATCAAGACGTTTTCCGTGTGACTTGGTTTATTGTGCGCGCGAGAGCATTTCCTCGGAAAATAGAATAATTTACAGCATTCCAAACTTTGTTACGCAGAATGCAACATTGCAAATGAAACTCAGTTTAACCTTGAATAAGCTGATGGTTTCTTCTTTCTAACAAGAAGCGCCTTTTACTGAAATACGGTTGTTCTGTTTTTGTTATTTTTTTTACTGTTATAAGATAACATAACCGAAAGATATCTTGATTGCCCTCCAACCAATTCTAAACCTCTGACATGCTTCGCTACTTCTTTTGTCTCCCGGATACGCTTATGATATTCTAATGAGTACTTTGCTTCGCGTCTCGGCGGGCCAGTGTTATTCCGTGGCCAGCATTTTAGAAGCAGGAAGCATAATGTGAGTACAAAACTGCCTTTAGAAGACAGCAAGAGATGTCTATTTAAAGAATGATTCTTCACTATGATTCCTACGTCCTACAAGCCAATTGATAGCGACACGCCACCCTCAACGTCTGAGAATAACACTGAAGATGCAAATGAGCAAAACCTGAAACGACATCAGAAGGTTCTGAGGAGGATTAAATCCATTGATCGAGGCTTTGTCGTGTCAAAGTTGTTCTACTTCTTCTTCTACATTGCTCTTGGGGCGTTATTTCCTTTCTTTGCATTGTATTACAAGCAATTATGGCTAAGCCCGCTCCAAACTGGCTTGTTGCTTGCGTTGAGGCCACTTGTGAAACTTGTTTGTCTGCCGCTATGGAGAATGGTGACTGACCGATTTAGCAAGCCAAAAGTTGTGTATTTTATATCAATTTTCGGCTGGCTTATTGGGTATTATGGTCAAACATTCGTACACTTCGATAATTTGCCTTGCTATATGAATAGTTCAACACCGAGTCCTATCACAACAACGCCATTAGTTCCACTCAACCGTTCACTGGCAAACTTTACGCGCAAATTAGGCGATAGCGTTGAAACATGGAATGGGAAACTACCAAATCTGGAACATTTAGAGAAAAAAGGCAATGCAAAAGTGAAAATGGACAGGGATAGCGTTCGTAATGATTATGAAAAACACAGTTCTGGCCGTGAGTTGATATCGGCTTTTTCGACACGGCTGAATGGCCAGGAACGTGAATTGCAAATAATCCATAAGAGTAAAAGACAATTTGATAAGAAATTTGATAAGAAAACTGAACAAAACATAATCGCACAAGGTAATTCACAAAACCCAATTGAGAAATCGGATAAACAAAAAGAAGAAGAACAATTAGCGGATGTGGGGAGTTTCTCATACCATGAAAGACGTGCAGTGGCGAATGGCAAGGCACTCATGCAGGGAAATAAGAAAAATAAAGATTTTATCGATAATGACCTGACTATAGCAGGCGATTCTCCGGAGGAAAAAGTCCCGGCTTTTCGTAGCTCAAGTTCCGGTCCTAGCCCTCGCCCCAAAGATGATCTCAGAGTGAAGTTCAATTTCTGGATCTTCCGTACCCTTATTGTTATTGTCATTCTCACGGAGATTATCACTACCCCTACACCCATGCTAGCCGATAGTGCAGTACTACAAGCAATCGCTCATACAGACAGTGAATATGGCAAACAGAGACTGTTTGGATCGCTTGGGCTTGCTCTTGCTGCTCTTTTAGTAGCTGTCTGGTCATCTTACTACACCGACTGTTCATATACCGACACCGTTAATTATCTACCATGTTTTTATCTCTTTGAGATTGCGCTGGCTGTAACCATGCTCGTGAGCTTGTTCTTAACGTTCGAGACTCCACAGTATAAGGAAGATGAAATATCAATCATAGATGCGCTCAAGCTATTCAAAAGCCCTCGTGCCGCATTTTTTCTCACCACCATATTCGTTCTAGGATTCTGCCATAGCGTCCAGATTTCATTCTTGTTCTGGTTCCTGCAAGATCTCGGAGGAACCCCTGTCCTGTTTGGAGTGATAATCTTTGTGTACTGTTTCTCCGAAGTTGTAATGTACTTCTTGTCGAACTATATAGTCCAGGGTATAGGGCAACAAGGTACGCTATGCCTTGCCCTAGCTTGCTATACTGCCAGGTTTCTGATGTACGGCAATCTGAATGATCCATGGTTGGTGATCCCCATGGAGCTTGTACAGGGCGTCACGTATGGAGGGGTGTGGTCCATCGCGTCTAACTATGTCGAGGTCCCTGAAGGTTAGTTTAACTTCGTGGTTTCACATGTTAAGAGGCGGACCAACGGTGCAAGATTTATTTTAAATTCTCCTCGATGGTGTATGATATTTATTTCGTAAAATCACTTAAGTAATAAAATGCGGATTTCCGTGGTTTATAATGTGATAAACGCACAAGGGGTGGTGGAAAACTTGAAAAGTTTGAAACTCACGAGCCGTGAAACTTTTCAAGAGTTTTTCCAGCATCCCAAGTGCGTTTACCACCCCCTGTTGCTCATTCTGGGGCTTATATATATACACAGACAACTTGAAAAGCAGCCATGCTAGGATGACAGAAGCAAAAAATGGTTTCAAGATTCTGTATAAGGTTTCTAACTTGTATGCACACTCCTCTAGTGACCAAAAAAAACCTATCGAAATTTTGAGCACAATTGAAAGATATGATTTTGAGATAAGGGGTGTAAATGTTGAGAGAGGTGTTTTTTTTCTGCAAAAACTTTGCAAAACGAAAATGTTTCTAGTCCAGACTTAAATATTTTATTCACTGCAACAGAAAGAGAAGTTATAAAATAGAAAAAATAAGAGAACTCTAAAAAGGCTGAAACTTAAGTGAAATCAAAGGTCTCAACTGGAATATCTAGCTGCTAGACTCACTGCAGAATAACACCTTTTCCCTGTCGCGCAAGTTAGTCGAGAGTGCGTCTTGGTGTAAAAGAATAGCTCAAACAAATTCGTGAAACTTGGATCTCAGGGTGTACTGCAATCTGTAGTACACCCGATTTGTGATTTTAAGCGATTTGTGGTCAGCGATGTCAAATCGCGCGATTAGAACGATTCACCGTGATTCCTATGTCACGTTGAATGGACATGCTAGCTGACCAGTGTTTTATAATTTTGTTTTCATTGCCTTCCTCAGAGGCCTCACTTATGGCACAAAGCATCTTGCATGGAGCATACTGGGGAGTGGGCATGGCCGCAGGCTCCCTGATCAGCGGTGTAGTCATCCAGTATTACGACGCCCAGTCCGAGTTCATGGTCATGGCAGCGATAGTCTTTGCGCTCTTGGTGATCCATATGTTTATTGAAATCACCGACAGAGTCGAGGTAATCGCTTAACTTATTTGCATTATGGGTGTTGCACGCATCAGATACTTTTTCAGTGAGTTTGATGGTCAATTATCTTCCAGGCAATTTCCACAGGAAGTCTCTCAGGCTTCTCTCATTGCTCGAGAAGACACATTTCCCAAAATCATGTCATCACTGTGTTTCTCTTTACCATTAGACATTATTTCACTCGTCTTGTTGCACTAAAGTATTTGGACATCTCCCGATTCTGTTTGTTTTTAAAATCGTTTCCAATACGGTAGCCTAATGACCCGAGGTCTCAGGAAAGAACATTGTCCAAGGTCACTACACATAACACTGCGAGGGGTGAACATGAAACCGACGACAGCCCATGGGCGAGGAAAGCGCTGGTTCATTTAAGAAGCCTTAATGGTCTCTGTCACGCAAGCACTCTGGTATGGCTACGAGGACATGGCAAGGATACCACAATCCTCTGGGCATTTGTAAGGCGTTAGATAATAAAAAGTTGAATAAACTATCTTGTTCGCTTTCAGGCGGAAGAGCAAGCTCTCAAGAGAAGTCATGACAGCGATGACAGTTTGGTGGCCGACGAAAAAGACAAGGAGTCAGAGCGATTTATTGGGGCAGCGGCAGCTCCCCTAGTGCCATGCCTATTGTATGGGAGATAATCATGTGACGTCACTCTTGCAGTCGATATCGCAAAATGTTGTAATGGGAAACTAATAATACTATTCATGTCATAAGTCTACGACAAAACAAACGTGTATTTTCCACAAAATAGGTCTCGTGATATAGTAAAAATATATAGATATTGTAACAACTGTAAATTTAACGCAAATCAGTTTACATCCTATCTATATGTTATTTCAAACTTTTCAACAATATATTTTTTTATAACGTATAGAATATCAAATTTACTGAGACAGGAATATTTTGTCAATAGGAAAAGAATGGGAATACATTAAGGGAAATAATAAAAAGTAACAATTTCGTCAGTGATACTGATTATTTCCTACCTAAGAAATATAATAAATTGGGTAACGGTGTTTACATCTTGTTGCCACCCAATTCAGATCATGTGATGATTCCTTTTGGTGGATACCTTTGTTAGTTCTGCACATACACTCGTGCACTAGGTCGAGTGAGAAAACTTAGACAATTGAACTACCCAAAGGATGGTGGGTGGCAACAAGAAACACCATTAGCCGAGTTGGTGTATGGGGCTTTACTGGTCAAGCAATCACCACCAGAGCCAAACGCAAGTCGGGTTCTCGCGCACTTGAGAAAAGCGTGAACCACGTTGCCACACGAACTCAAGGAATCGAACCCGGGAGTAACAGTTGTTTCAAAGGACTTCTGCATTTGCGCTTGCGTTGTTGATGATTGTAGCTCAGACCAAATGCAAGAAAAAAAAACAAGATCACCAAAACATCACTTCCAGATGCATAACACATATTTGTAGCAAAACCTGTTTGTGTCCATTCTCGAACCCAGAGCTCCCCGTCTCCTCACCTCGCGGGGGAGGCTTTTGCGACAGCCATTGACGCATGCGCGAGATTTAATACAGAGCCTTTGAGAGAAACAACTTTCTGCGCATGCCCCAACGTTCAAAATCAGCCAATCAGCGAAGGCCCTCAAATGGATGCTCCCAGAGCCAAGGGGAGCTCTTTGTACGAGAATGGCTTGTGTCACTCTATCACTCCTGTTTTTGACATGCGCATGCGACTGAGGTATTAGATGAACAGCTTTCAGTTAAACGTCAAAAACTCTTCGTCATTGAAATATCCTCAACCTACTGCTAAACCCAAAATCCTGAACAACAAATAACCTACCATCGTCCGCGACCGCTACATCTACATATCTACATAGTCCGAACCTTTCTTTTTCTTCGCCAAAACTGCTGAGGAATCGCCCGTCGAGTGTGAAAATCTGGATGCCAAGACCCGTCCGATCACTAACGAGAAGATGATTATCCATGTCAACAGTTAAACCCCGGGGCTTGTACTCCATGTGCGGGTCTTCCCTCATACCAATGTTGTATAAAAACATACCATTTGAGTCGAAAGCCTTTACGACAGAGCCATCAGTATACGACACAAAGTAACGACCAGAGTTGTACGTAAGGTAGGCGGGGTAACGTCCATTATCGGAGTTATTGAAGTGCCTGATAAACTTTCCATCTTCTGAAAAGAGCTTAACCCCTGGGTTTTGTCCCCCACTGCAAACCGCAATAGAACCCTTGTCGCTCACGCAAATTCCCTGTGGATTTTCAAGATCGTTCTGACCAAATGCCAATACAATGTCTCTGTTTTTGGAGAAGATCTGTATTCTGTTGTTTTCGGTGTCTGAGACTAGTAGATTATTCTCGGAATCAAATGTGACCCCTGACGGCCACCGCATCCCGCCCTTGTGTGTGCCCGCGGACCCAAACTGCCGCAGATACTTGAGTTGTTTCCCATGACAATCAAACAGCTGGATCCTGTGGTTTCCGCTGTCTGCAACGGCGAGTTCACCTTCACAATTCGCTGCAACAGCGCGGGGCTGCTGGAATTGCTCAGGGCTGCCTCCGATTGTACCAAATATATTCCTAAGCTGGTAGCGTTCATTAATTTCCACAGTAAACGGGCTGTTCGTTATTGGTTTGTTATTAACATAAACACTCACGTTATGGCTGCCCAGGGAATGCGGTTTAAAGTTAACCACGTAACGGCCATCTTTCCGATCATCTATATCGTTAAGAAGGAGCTTTCCTTTCGGATCGCTTATTCTAACCGTGATTGTGTCACCTTTGGCATAACACATTCTCCCTAAGGAAGTGCCCGTTACCACGGTGAATTGAGACTGATGCCCAGGGTGACCCTCCTGTAAACCTTTCCCTTCTACTGTAGAACATTGCACGTCCGTCGCACTCACATGTAGACTTCCAAGTCTGCTACTTTGCACCGCATCGATTAGCTTCTGATCAGCGACATAAAGTATCGTGACTCCCTCAGGAGATTTCGTGACAGAATCGGTCACGATCTTTTCAAGCTCCTCGCAGCGTTTTGTTACCAACGGGAACGTCTGTAATATTTCTGAGTTGAGGTTTCTTTGTAAAACTGATTGTGAAAACTCAATGCAGTCGTTTAATTGATTCATTTGATTCTCGAAGAGTTTTTTCTGCGCGGCGTATTTTCTGTACTGTTCCTTGTGAATATTATCAAGTTTCGCCATCATTCTCTGCTCATGACTTTTTAATGTCTCAATTATAAATTCAATCTTTGCCTGAATTTCACACCGTACTAAGTTAACCTGTTTTTCTAACAACAAAATTGCTTCATTAGCTCTTTTAACTTGTCGTTCACAAACTGGAAATTTCAATTTTAATTTTTTCACGTGCTCAAGTAATTCAGGCCGTCGACTTTCCGTCGCCTCTGTCATGGAAGTGAACAAATGGCCTTTATGAGAAGACAGAGCACACTTTTGACAGATGCAGATGTTACAGTCGTTGCACAGGAATTCTAGTGTTTGATCTTCGTGCCCAGAACAGGAGCACGCGAATGGTTTCCGCAGCAAGTCTCGGACGTCTTGTGGTTCGAATTCGTCTACTCTTACAAGGCGGTGCTCTTTTAAAACCTTGACAAGTTTGTGTGCGCTCCAACATTCTGTGCATAGGAATTCCCCACAATGAAAACAATAACAGACCAATGGTGATTTACTATCACAACTACCACACGATGCTGTAGAATCCTGAGGGTTCTCCAACAGACGTAAATCGAGCAGCCTTCTATGGTACAATGAGAATGGAAGAGTGTCTGGAGTGTAAGGGTCAGGAATTTCCACACTTCGCGGGCATTTGGGACATTGAAGGCTCAGCTTTCCTTGACGACTTCGAACAATCTCCTTGACACACTCGAAACAAAAGGTGTGAAGGCATGGCAGGATTTTAGGACATTTAAAAGGTCTCGAACATATAGGACAGCATGAGTCCTCGTGGGCAGACCGAAGGAGAGTTTCTGCTTCCTTCGTCTTCTCTGCCATCGCCGCCATATTGTTTACGGAGACGAGAGGGTCTGGGGACCAAGGTCAGGGCGTTAGTTGAGCGTCTTTGCAGTTATTGCGAGAGCCTGGGTCACTTGGAGAGAGTGAGCTGTCACTGATAAGCACCAAACTGAAAATGATTCATGAAATTGAATTTCTAAGCATTGTCATTGATAAGAAATTCAATAACATAAAATTGAGTCATTCAAAACAACACATCTTTGTTGTGCAAAATATCATTCGGCGAAGGAGCAACTTCTTGAGATCCTCTGGAAATAAAAATAAACACGTCAGGTGTCTTTCCAAATAATGTTGCCAATTACAAAATAATTCGATACCTTGAGTAAAACCGTAGATTCGCGAATAGTGGCGCCTGTCTCAATTTCGGCAATTTTCTTTTTTATCTGTCTAAATGAATTAGGCTCGCCGCAGATCATATTTTATGGATCTTGAATCAATTAAGCCGTGATTCAGACTCTCTGCTGCTAAGGCTGTCGCTTCGCTAGGGGCAATGCATGATTGTTTTAATTGTTTCGCAGATAAGATTGATAATACGGAGTAAAACAGAGTGTATTTAATCCACTTCCTCACCATTTTGTCACTGTGACTCGCTTATCGGTAAAAGAGACAAATTATTCGCCTAATTGATTTACATTTTGTATTCGCTCATGTGTACTTTATACATGTCGCATACTCGCTGGCTTTCCCACATAAAACTTGACGTTGTTTTTCTCATTCTTTCCTCGTTTGTTTTGTGCTTCGTTCGTTTTTACAACAAAGAAATTCGTCGAAACGATCTATCGTTTTATCAAATATATTTTATTTTTAGTAGATAATATTTCATTGAAAGTATCAGTGGCATATAGAATGCTGAACAGGAATAGATGTTATCAGTCTGGGAGCTGTCGCCCTGAAAAAAAAAATTGATGCATTTACTTGGAGAGGTGACCGAAAGTTTGGCTAACTGTCCTTGATTGTTATTGTACGGGTGGCCGGGATTGATCGAGACTAGAGCCACGTGTTCCATGGTCCTAAGTCAAAGTTTTTCGAAAATAAAAGGAAGACAGAAATCATAATCAAATAATGAGCAAAGACTAGTGCCACTATTAGGCTGGCACTGCTCAAGAAAAATGCTAGACCCGCCCTCGGGTGGCAGTGTAATTGATAAGGTGGACAACGCCTATTTTGTGGGCCTTTGAAGTTGAGGCGCCAACTTGTCTTTGTTAAGCCGGGGAAATAAAAATCTCTCAACTGGATGTTTTGGATCGATGTTGCGCGTTTTGCACTCGCGCCACAACTTATCATGCAACAAAACCATTTGTTTCAAGTTGTAAAAAATTGTTACGCGAATGAAGTGAGGCACAAATTCTTTTTTTTTTTTTGCTCGTTTTTCATCAAAAACACAACATGCCGCGCAACATTTTGCCTACACTTGAAGTTGATTAGTCGGTAGAAATGAGATGTTAAGGGACAAAATCAGCCTTGGGCTCGCTTGTGTGATCATCAAAATAAAATGTTGCGCGACAAGTTGTGAAGTTGATGAAAAACAAGCAACAATTCCTGCGGTTTTCATAATTCTGCGAACTCTTGCTAACGATTTCCAACCGTCAAATCGCCTTCTGGCTTCCGTCAATCAAACTCCCGAGTCTTCTCGTCGTTACTCTTTGTGCTTTTTGATTGGTCAGCACGTAACCGTTGCTGTCGCGACAGGAAGCCATTTAAGCACTGCTTAGGCGCTGGCCAATCAAAAAGCACAGAGTAACGACAAAAAGACTCGGGAGTTTGATTGACGGAAGCCAGAAGGCGGTTTTACGATTGGAAATCAATAGCGAGAGTTCGCAGAATTATGAAAATCGCAGTAAATAGAAGACTTGTTGACAAGTTCAGGAATTTTGTGCCTCGTATTTTCCCGGCTTTATTCATGAGTTTCGCGGCACTTGGGCTCTGACTCTTCTAGAAGGAATTATTTAGAAGCGCTTGACTGGAAAACATAAACATTTTATGAATGGCGGAAATGATCAATGGAACATGCTAAATCAGTAAAACGTTGGTATTGAGCGTCGTTTTTATAGACATTATTTTAGTTTACTCACGAAAGTATGTTTACTGCAATTTGCATTATTCTGCGTCAACTAATAGCGGAGCTCCTGCGCGGGCCGAAGGCACCATACCTAAGGAAAAAACGTATAGTATACTATCGAGTTGATTTTTGAACGTCACGGGCATTATGTATCATTTTGATGACGTCATTGATGACGTAAGGGCATGTGACCTTGGTATAGAGTTCCTCTTATGGTCTTTGAAAGTTTGTCCAAGTTTGGCTTCTTTAGAAGCTACCCTTCGGGAGATATGATTTTTTCTTTGTTTTTCTGGTATTAAACCTATAGCGTACGCCGTCCGTCCGTCCGTCCGTCGTCCGTGTACACATGGGAACCCTGTGGCATGCAAAGAAAAAAATATATCTCCTCAAGGGAACACGCTAAGACAACCATACTTGGGATATTTTGTCTATGCCACAAGGGGGGTGCTGGGGGTGCTTGAAAATTAATATCTCGTGAAGGGAAGACTCTAAAGCAACCATATAAACCATGTACACATGGGAATCCCTTTCATTCACATAGAAAATTTTATAAGCAGGAGCTCCGCTTTTAGCCAGTGGCTAAGTCTATATATTATGGAATGCTTCCGAATGTCGTTACAAGAACATCTCCTGCAGTGATGTGAGTTCGACGTTACCTAGATAGAAATAATTCGTTATTTGTAGCGCGCTTCACGCATCTGAGGCTTTGTTAACTATACAAAAAGAATGGCATGTTTATCTACCGTTTTTCTGAGGCTTGATGAAATGTGTTTATCAAAACCAGGCCGCGCGAAAGCGCGCACCTAAAGAAAAATGTGATTGCCATTTTCTGCAAAATGTATCCCAGTCACTTCAAACTGGGGGCGAAGGGGGAAGGATCACGAACATTTTAACAGCGCAGCACTTTTAGAGGGGGCATAATGCACTACATTTTGACCGCGTATTGCCCCAAATCCTTCCACTCCCTCCCCCAATGTATTGTTGGCGAATTTCAATTTGGTTTCTTACAAACACTCGGGGAATGTTGGTCGAACTGATAAAACTTGAAAGACACTCGCCTGCGGCTCTAGAATGCTTGCAGCCCCTTCTCCGGCGAACGTCCGTTAATCGAGAGAAGCGAACGTCCGTAAATCGAGAGAAGCGAACGTCCGTAAATCGAGAGAAGCGAACGTCCGTAAATCGAGAGAAGCGAACGTCCGTAAATCGAGAGAAGCGAACGTCCGTAAATCGAGAGAAATCCCGCGGCGGCGCGCTTCGGTTTGTTTACAAGTGTCGAGTTACCAGGAGAGAGAGAGACGCGCCACGGGGGAAAACGCCTTTCCCCGTGGGATTTCTCTCGATTTACGGACGTTCGCCGGAGAAGGGGCTGCAAGCAGTCTACTGCGGCTCGTGTCTTTCAAGTTTTGATCAGTTCTCCCAAAATCCCCCTCGTGTTTGTAAGAAGCCAGAGAGCACGCGGAAAGTACTTTTATTGCTTAAGTAGAGAAGCACTCTAAATGCATAAGCGCACATTTAAATAGTTGATTGTCCAGGGGCCCTGTGGTCTTGTTACCATTGATGGATAATGGAGAAAAGATGGCAGATCCAGCGTCAAATAACCGCATAAAAAAGCAACATTCTTGTAGCATATAACTAAATGAAATGGGGAGTGTCTATTCCTTGTGTGTAGAATTTATTTGTAAGGTCGCAAGTGTGAAAATAGTCTAAGATTCAGAGGGATGATTTTCACTACGATTCTGTGCTATTTCCGCCATCCTTTCCTGATTATCCATCATGCACCCGAGAGCGCGAGTTCGTTAATTGATCACTTAACTCATTGATTGAATGCTCGTTATCTCTTTATTGTTATCAATTAGCTAAGAACAATGTCATATAATTCCATCACCAAATACGATCCACGAATAAATCAATTCTCCACTTCTAATTATTAGCCATCGTGGTCTCTACCCAGCTCATGAGGTTAGGGACATTGGCATAGACACCAAACTTGCCAGCAGAGGCACAACCATATCCCCAACTAGTGGCGCCCATGATATACCATCTATTTCCCGTCTCACAAACCATAGGACCCCCTGAATCGCCCTGGCAGGTATCAATACCCCCCTGATCTAGGCCAGCACAGATCATGGAGTCATGGATCTTTCCCGGATAGGCCCTATTACACCGCTCGTAGCTAGCAATAGGGACTGACGCTTGTTGGAGATAGTCCGGGGTTGCTCCACCTGAGGCTAAGCGGCCCCATCCTGTAATCCAGCACTTGGTCCCATCGGTAGGCGCTTGCATCCCTCTAGGTAGGCATACCACGTTGACAAATCTATAGCAAATCAAATGAAGTCAAATGCAGTACCACAAAGCGACAAATGCTTGATTTCAGTTCCCGAATAAGTTTTATTCGAAATCGGGCCTACACATCGGTGCGTGCAATCAACTTTGAGACATTTTGAGTAAACATCATTGAATAATTAAATAAGAATCATTAGCTATAGAATGCTGTTTTGGTTTGGATTAGTGAGATTTCTGGGGTTACTTACTTGTTCAATTGCAGAGGTTTTTTCAGCTTGATCAAAGCAATATCATGAGCATATGCTTGTGGTTTATGGTAGCTAGGGTGCTTAAAGATAGCGCTGACGTCCGCAACTTGGTCATTTCCGACATTGACGACGCGTCTGTGTGCACCGGCTCTGAAACAACACAGAATATCACAAATGTTATATTAGTCGCCTAGCCAGACCGCAGTGCACTTTCATATCAGTGTAAGGCTCGCGAACGACGATGACGATACCGCTGATGATAAAAAAGGAGGGAAAGAAAGACGAGAAGAGGAGAACAAGCCGTAAAGGAGAAACATGTACAACAATAGGGAGAGGGGATCAGGAAAAGGAGGAAGAACATTAGGAAGAGGCAGAGGAGGAAGACGAAGAAAAACAAGTGGATTAGTTGGTGAGGAAGAGGAACTTGATGAAGACAAGAAAGAAGAAAAATGTGGAGGAGTAGTATATGCCCAGGGGGGATCCTCGGATATAAAATTGACGGGGGATCCGACGGAATTCCAAATTTCATACCCAAAATATACCTGAGCCATAAATTTTATACCCCAAAATACCCACCTGTTTTGGCCTAAAAAGGCTATTTACTTCCAGCATACACATGATGCCGAGCTGCTGGTGGCCATGCCCGTCCCATTATGTTTCTCATTATGTAAGGCAGTGTCTTGATGATCAACTAGCCTGTCAGAAGTTTAAACCCCCCCAAAATACCCGCAGATTTTTCAACCCCCCTTACCCCCAAAAAAACTTTTACTACAAATTTCATACCCAACAAAAAAAAAAGTCGGATCCCCCAGTCATTTTTATATCTGAGTATCCCCCCTTGAAGTATATGAGGTGGATGAAGAACAGGAGAAGGAAGTGGAGGAAGAGGAAGAAGAAGTAGGAGGAGGAGAGAAGGAGCAGGTCGAAATAGGAGAAGGTAACAAAACACGAGGGTGAGAAAGAGAACGAGGTGGAGGCAGAACCATATCAGGTGGAGGAGGGAGACGAAGCTAAGGTGGAAGAAGTGGAGGAAAAGAAAATAAGGAGGGGAACTGGGAGGAAGACTAAGAAAAAGACGAAGTGGATGAGATGGAGGATAAGGAGGAAGAGCAAGACGAACAAGAAAGGAGAAGAGAAGGTGGTGAAGAAGTAAGAACATAGGAAAAAGAATGACAGCAGCATGAGGAAGAGTTGTAAGGGGATTTTAGGAGATAGGAGAAGAAAGGAAGAGGTTGGTGGCCCGAGGAGTTACAATCGTAGGAGGGGAAAGGAGGGACGTCTGAAATGTAAATAACTCTTACTTGATGCGAAGAGATGCCGGTGACTTGCTCGTGACGCAATGTGTGGCCGACAGAACCCATTGTGGATGGATAATGGAGCCCCCACAGAATGGGAAACCAGAAGTTGTTATGAGCTGCACTTGCCAAGGCCAGGATCCGTGCGACGCGGCGGTTCCTCCGACAATTCGAGTGTGAGGCCGGATACCACAGCTCCCTGTTATTAAAACATCAAAGAAATTTCAAAACATTGCTTTTACTAGTTTTGTCACTCGCCCCATTGTCACTCGGCCAAAAAAAAATCCAAGATGGCGCTCGCGAGTACGAACTCCGGGTTTTTTCGCCGATAAAAACAGCCTCCAACGCCTGCTAGCAGGCTACCTATGTGATTGTCGTGTTTGTGAAATAAGTGAGGTAAAGGCACCTCTACTATAAATAGCATTTACGTTTCGATTACACTTACGCTAGCAGCAGTGTCTCCAGGGGCGTAGCTAGTATTTGAGAAGTATTTTGGGGAGGGGCACATCTGTACAAATGTATGGTGCCCTTTTCCAGCTTGCCTTAATGTTTACTGTATTTTCTTCTAAAAAAAGGGGGAGGGGGTCACCAGGCAGCACTGGACGGTCCCTGCCACGGTCTCCATGCTTGGGATAATAGAAGAACTCACCCCACCAAATTGCTACTTACCTGGGGGAGGTGGAGGCGATGATGGCCGTTGGGGTGTGGATGGTACATGGATGAGATGGAGGATATCAGCATGCTGATATGCAAGCAATTTCTATTGAAAATAAGAAATAAGCAAAATTACTATGCTAGAAAAACGTTTCTGAGGATTGTTATGTTTTAAAGAAGAATTGCATGTGTATTTTTACTAAGTGGGAACCTAGCATAAAACCACTGATCATCCCTCATTTGTTCTTCTTTATTCTGACTGGTCTAGAGACGTTTTAATGCCACATTTTTCGAGCAAGTCGAAATCTATCAATTTTTCACTTTTATTATGTTACTTGTCATGAAAACATTCTCTGGAAGAAATAGCGCATATCCTAGCATATCCTATAAGTTCTTTCATGGGTTATAAAAATAATGAGTCGATGGCGCCGAGAAGAAGTCGAGGTGACTATTCGCCGATAATGTATGTATATCCTGATCAACCGATCACCCCCAACTGTTTAAGATCAGCCAATAAAAACCTTTACCTCCACATGTCTTGATAGTGATGTCATCAATAGCGATGTCCGATGTATAGCTGCTTCCAACAATTCCCTCAAATTGGATCTGCCAATCAAAACGAGATATCCAAGGTATCACTACATGCAATATAGGCTGAGGTGCACTACATGCAATATAGGCTGAGGGAATATTTTCAAGGCTTAGTCTGAATTTTAGTATCCCATTCGCACTCAATTCTATGCAATTCAAGCTTGGTGTAATAGTCTAGTCGCCAGAGGGGGTTCACGTGCACCCCCCGGAACATTTATAGGGACATATATTTTTAGAACCCTTAAGGGTGTCTAGAATCTGGTTTGAGGTGTCCCCAGCCCGAAAAAGTGTCCCACGGCCACTTTTTGGGACGGTTTTTGTTTTAATTATATTCTTTTGTTCTTTAATGAGATAATTCAATGAGCCAATTTTATAGATTTATAGATTATAGACTGTACAAAAAAGCTCTTTAGATTCTAAAACTATACACGATCTTGGGAATACTCTGATCACATGTAGACTAGTTAAATTGCTGTCTCAGCCTTTTCCCGTCACATACGCATATCGTTTTGGTAATTCCTAATTTCCTAGGAATACAAAGGCTGACAGAGTCTTAGAAAATATCTATCAGTAAGGAACATAACATGGATAAAACGGGCATGTAAATTGTACATATGTGTTCAGTCTATTAATGACACTATAATAGCATAAGTGGTAAGACTGGAATGCTTTTCTGAACAGTACTACAGTCTATAAAATTGCCTCATTGAATCTCCTTAAATAACAAAAGAATATAATTAAAAAACAAAAATCGGCCCAAAAAGTGGATGTGGGACACTTTTTGAGCCGTGGGACATCTAAAACCAGTGTCTTGATATCCTAAGGGTTCCAAAAAGTATGCCTCGTTACTAGTTCCGGGGGGTGCACGTGAACCCCCTCTGGCGACTAGACTATAAGCTCGAAAAGTAATTTTATAGTTGAAAACAAAAAGAAGTACATTTCCGCTTAGGGCCGTGGTCTACTCTGTTTGAAAATGCACATATCAAGAGAATAACTTGTTCAAAAGATCTGCATGGATAAACTCTTCAATTAAAGTCATGTTCACTACTCATCAACTCTTCACGTGACCTATCCCATTTCTCAATTAACACCAAAAATTCAAATTATCAACATATTTTTAAAACGTCTGAGCGGTAAACGCTAGTTTTCTTGAAACCCTTTCTTATGAATAGACTAAGGCCATGATGGTTTACAACTTGTCATCCTCTGGACATTTGAAGATATTTCTAAAATACGTGAAATATTCACGATGAAATTTTTCAGTGGACTTGGTCGAGTAAGTATTTCTAAGTAAGAACCAATGCAATTTTGAGGGCATTGCTGGTAGATTCCTTAAAAGGTAAAACGTGTTTTTTTGTTTAGTTTCACTGGGGTTTTCAATCGGACTTTAAGCCAAACATTATGGAAGGGATACTTGCGTGACACCAGAAGGTTAAATGTCACACACGCAAGGTCAGCTCTGACGTCATAATTTTATGTAAATGACAATTATCGAAACTTTCATGAGGCAAGGCATTAACTGGCCGGAAATGTAATTTGTAGTTTTTAAATATTTCAGTGTAATAACGCATTTAGTAATTCTGCCAATAGGAATTTGTAAAATCAATAGTGTAAATATATGTATGTAGCTGTTCCTATTGATGAAGTCTACCTAGCGACCCACCTTAACTTCCAGCATATAGGACATACCTTCTGTAAACCGCCGTGTCTGATGGTTATCATAGCTTCGTTCCATTGGTTGCCCTGGTTCCATTGGTTGCCCTTGAAAAGACTTTGTCTTTTCCTACGTACACGTTTAGCGTGCCCATGGTTGTTCCATACATGTGATAGTAGAATTTGAGGCAGGCCGTCCCACGAGCAAGATCCACCTCGCGCTCGATGACTGCTTTGTTACCCATTACTCTTGGATATGAGGTTTCGATATACATGTAGTGACCTATATGAAAAACAATTATCAACCTTCTTACACGGTCGAAAACGTTCGAGCAACATGGATTGACTGTTTTTATCCTTTCCTTATTTTCGAGTTTCCCGTTATACGGTGCTCACTCGTTCGCTAACTCAATCGTTCGCGATGGAGTTATAAACATACAATAATCGTAGATCACCCTGTGAAAAGATCGGCGATGATAGTACCTGACCCAATGGCAATGGAAAAACGAAACTGAAAAAATGGCATTGGCAACGGCAGGTTATGCAAAAACGTACCGTTGCCCGTTGTATGGTCCCTAGATGGTCCTGTTTGCCATGATGGTGTACTTCCCCTATATCTATTCCAGTTAAAGTTATCATTGTTAGATTGTTTGAATCCACATTTATCCTTGTCGAAGTCGCAGTTCACCGCTGGAAATAAAAAATAGAGATTGTCTGTTCAATGCCGGTACAGGAAAAGTAACGATTTCTGTGTATATCGTTTTCTTGTCTCAGGAAAAATGTGGAAAAGATGATGAAAGTTTTAACATTTTGAAAATTGTACAGAATGTAATCAAGGGTAAATTTGGGAATTTTTTACCCGATCAACACCAAGCCTTTTTCATCGTGTTTGTGAATAGTAAAATGACGTACACTCAGGGATAAAAAAGCTGAGACTATTTCTTCCTCTTCAATGTTGGAGGACAACGATTCGTCTGGAAACAAGGTTGATATTGGGGAGGGGTAGGGGGCGAAGGGCTCGGTAAAAGGGGTGTTGGAGGTGTTTAGGGGCATTTTTTTTTATTTAAACCGTAACCGGGGGTCTCAGCCACTTTGTCACTGAGTGTAGCTGATCTAATAAAATATGAATTGAAGTGCTTGACTCATAAATTTTGCTGACTCTAGATAACGTAAAAAGTGAGGAAGCAGTGCATTAATATTGACAGGTTGAGTCAGAAAGCTATCAAAAACGGCGTTGCTTACGATTCATCGTGGGTGGCCTTAGTGACTCAACATGAATTTCATCAAGAGCAATATCCCCTTGCCAACCGGATCCTCTGACACCAATGAAGCTAATCTGCAAGATGAAGGTGGCAATCATGGTCATCACACCGGGGTTCTAAAATGTATTTTCCGATTTCGGATCCGAATATATAGAGATTAGTAGTACATGGCAAGAACTTGATATGGTTTTTATTCACGAGTTTTCGTATTATATACTCTGAGTCAGATAAAATAGCAAAAAATAAAGACAAATTGCATTTTATTATATAAACACCAATGAAATACCGGGTGATCTCCCGCGCGAAAACTTGATATCTTCACACGTGAAAATAACATGTTATTTTCACATGTGAAGATATCACACTTGCCTTTGCTCAATGCTCGATTTTTAAGCTTAACTCAAATAAATTCGAATTTGGTATTTCATTGATGTTTATATAATAAACAGAACATTACATGACCGCTTGTAGATACGAATTTTATCTTCTCGTGTTAAAAATTAATCTCACTCGTTCGCTGCGCTCACTCGTGAGATAAATTTTCAACACTCGAAGATAAAATTCGTATCTCCGCGCGGCCATGTAATATCCTCTATTTATTCTTGCCGTGAAGTGATATCGCATCACTTCACTGATACTGATACGATTTTTATTCACTGCTTTATCACATGCATGTCTGGTCACAGTATTTAATAAATACTTTTCCTTGAAGATATGACATAAATACCACTGGGTAAGTACAAGTGGGTTTTTGTCTCAACACCGTGGTTATGCCTTGTCTATCTCATCCAAAGAAAAGTGCTCTTCATAAAGAGAAGAAGCTGGATGAAACTCGAGGAACCGCGTTTATGGAAAGGACTAGCCCTTCAACAAGAAGGACTTCACTCAACTGTTGGAACACAGTCTCCATCGCTCTAAGCAGTTGTACCCCAAGGCAGTGCTCGCGCCAAGTGGGCAACATGATGCTGATGATTTCTAGTATTTTTATTTTGTATTATTTTGTATTATTTTCCGATACGCAAACTCTCAAGTGAGGATTATTGGCCGAGAGGTCAGGAGCTTCTGTATTGAGAGAGACCATCATGATGACGATGATAATGATGTCTTCAGATGTCAATGCGTAAACTAAAACCCTGGGGCGTGGCAGTCTTTTACTCTCGGTCCATATCTCTCAAAAAGTACCCCCAATGTCTTGTTCGGGTCTTACTGATTATTGGTGTTGGTATTTTTGTCATGTGTTTTTTTGCCGGATTAGCTCACTATTTTGGGCAAGGTGATGCAATCATTAATCTTCAGTGTTTGTTTTATTTGGCCGGTTCGTGAGTTATCATCTTACGACTATGACAAGCGATATTGTGGACCGACGAGAGCTAGACTACTCTTGCCACTTTGTGCGCTATCAACCTCCATTGAAATGCAAGATAATTTCATTTATCTACTTATTGATCTCACCTTATCATGTTGAGCGACACCGTCCACAACAATCTCTGCTTTATGCCATATATCTTTTTTATTTCCACTCTCGGTAAAGATCCTTTTTTCCCCCACTTTAACATCAAGTCTTCCCATAGATGTGCCATACATGTGGTAATAGAAACTGGTCATGGAAGTAGAAAAAAAAAGAAAGTATGAGTGACTGCCTCTTGAGGTTGTGAATCAGGCCAAAGTGTGAAGGGTATGATAGAAAAAAGGTGATTGCTCGAAAACTGTTTTATCGCGATCCACGTTTTCAATATCAATTATGTTTGATTTTTGTCTTTGCTGTTCCGCAAATCAAAAACTTCTGAGCCAGTGGAACTGTTGCCCTGTTTTGCCTAGTGCAACTAAAACCAGATAAACAAACATAACAAACAACGCGACGAAAAGCCAGGCAACTGCTGGGGGGGGGGGGGGGGAGGGAGTGACTTAGTTCTTAGTTGATTTTGACCCCTAGGTACCAACTATGCGTGTGTGTGTGGCGTGCGTGTGTGTGAGTCACTTTAAATATTAGTCCTTTGAATATTGTAATGACGAAAAAAAAACTGTGATATTGATGAAACGCATTGTTGCTTTGTTTGCTAGAACGGAAAAAAGTTCACATTTTCGAGTTTTACCCCCTAAACGGTACCAGAGGCCCCCAAATAGGGGAGTCCCCACACCCGGGTTGAAAACGCGATGCAGCTGTAATACGGACCCTTAGTGAATTTGCTTTCACGTTGGAGGGACACTCGCCTCCGACTTGTGATTTTAAATATTTTATTAGAACTACGGTGTCAAAAGGTATACTTTCTGGAATCAATCGTCAGACATTGTTGTTCAAATGCGACTACGCACCTGACGCGTATTTTCCCAGTGCATTTAATGGGCGGGGTCTTGATGATGGCTTCATCTCCTTGCATTCTAGGACTGGAGGTCTCAATGTATATGTAGTACCCTGTGGCAAAATATCACATATAGTCAAAGTCTTTTTCGTGGGTGCTTGCCGTTGCAAGAGACAAGGCCGTATAGGTCCCGTCTCTGGAACCACTATAGGACACGGGAGTGATCATCCTCAGTGTCTCTGTGCTTACGACCACTTGCTATAGGCCGTTATCGCGCAAAATTGATTAATAATATTTAATAGTTATCAGAAAATGAAATCCAGTATCCAATTCTACACATCCGTATTAGTAAAATTGCAAAGTTTGGTGAAGATTGCTTGAATACCGACTGAGATATAAATTTTCGAAACTTCGTATTCGTATTCGTATTCATTTTCGAAACTTCGTATTCTGGCTAACGTTTTTGCCAGAAATGTATGGGAAAATTCATCGAAACGAGACTGGATGGACATGGATGCCCGTCCAGCCTCGACTTCACGTATTTACCCATACATTTCTTTGTAAAAAGTAAGCCAGAATACAAAGTTTTGAAAATTCATATCTCAGCCAGTTTTCAAGTAATTCTTTTGAAACTTTGCAAGTTTACTAATACGGATGTGTAAAATTGAAAACTGGATTTCATTTTCTGATAACTATTAAATATTATTAATCAATTTTGCGTGATTGGCGCGGTGAGATCGAGCGTATTTCAGCTTACTATCTGCAAGTCTGGAGAGCCGTTCACTATTCATTTCTAGCTTGCTCGCTTTGTCACTCGCTCCAGGCTATGTCCGGCCTCCGCACGTCCAAGATGGCGGCAACAACTACAAACTCTAAGAAGTTTCCGGGGGTTTTCACGATAAAAAACCAACGCCTGCGAGCAGCAATGACAGGAATTCGCAAACAAAAAATAATACAAAGGTTCTCAAAGGTGTTAAAACAGTCATATGTTTCATACGAAGAGGAATTTACTATCAACCTTTGAGATTATATATAAAATGTGAGTGTGCTATACCAAAGAAACCCTGCATCAACAGTCATTATACCACAACGCGCGCGTTTCTCGAATTCTGATTGGCTCTCAGCCATGGGTACATAAAAGTATATACCGTTTCCGGGATACGTTGTCACCCAAAAAGCCTATAAGCTTGGTGCGCTAGGGAGTATGGGTAAAGATTTATTTAAATTTCTGTAAAATATTAGAAACAAACATGCTTGGAAATGTGCTTAAATTTAATCATTTCACCTGTGTTTGCGATAACTGTCTGAATTCAGATCAAACAGTAGCAGTTTAAATGCCCCCATCATCCTTTGCGCTTCAAACTTATAGGCTTTTTGGGTGACAACGTTTCCCGGAAACGGTATATACACCACGAAACGCGCGCATATACCATCAGCGCGCGCGCTAAAAAGAACCAACGAAAACACTGTTTGGCCGTTTGGTGTTTATTTTTGCCTTTTCGTTGTGGTATAAAACAAATGACCTCTGTTTTTCTGTGGTATGTCCTCTTATACACCACGAAATGACGTAATAAAGTGGTCAAAATGTACTGCGGACCCACTCGGCTACGCCTCGTGAGTCCACAACATTTTGACCACCTTATTACGTCATTCCGTGGTATATTATACGCTTAATGACTGCTTCCGAGGGAAAAAGCGAGTTTTGTTTCCCCGAGAATCTCGATGTTTCCCGAGACGAAGTCGAGGGAAACATCGAGATTCGAGGAAAACAAAACTCGCTGTTTCCCGAGGGTGCAGTCATTAAGTGTTTTATTATATAGCAAAAATAAAATACGGTAAACATGGGTGAAAATAGTCCGCCGAAATTTCTCGCTCTAGCGATGTCGCCCGCGCGGGCAACAATTTTTTAATTGTAGCCCGCGCGGGCTACATTGAATTTGTAGCCCACCACGTGACCATGATAGAACCAATCAGAGCGCGCGCATTGATCGAATAAACACGAGCTATATAATAAAAGAGGACATACCACGGAAATTCAGAGGACATTTGACAGCTGAATAGTCATGTGCTTGTTATAAACCTCTCAGGATTCCCAAGGGTAAATCAACCGAGCATGACTGGAGGGCAAACAAAATTTTTAATTGACTTGTTTACGAATCGCAAAGAAATTTGACTGATAACGTGGCATATTCGATAGTTAATGGTCGACTAAGTGCTTTATGAGCAGGAAAAAAATTACAGATCAGATACGTTTCAATTTTTTTTTGCTCTTTAGTACAACCACGTGACAGACGAACTGCAAAAGGCATAATGATTGGTTTTGCTTTTTTTCTCAAGTCCTCGCCGACGAGCGGTTTAGTATCGATCTCAGTCAAGTTTGAGCTCGATACTAAAACCGCAAATGAAGTGATCATTCAATTGATAAGTAATCTCAACGGAACAGTGGCCACCCGAGCAAAGTTTCTTCAAGTTTTCTTTTCATTAGCCTGCTTTTCTGGGAATAAATTATTCCGTTTCCGGATTTTTATTATCAAAAATGAAGAAAAAGGAAAATAAAACATGAAAAGCCTTCAGTTAGTTGCTCAGTAGCAATAACTAAGAAGACAAAACGGTTCAAAGACTTGTAACGTAATTTGTCGGGTGGCCACGATTCATCGCGAATGGCTGTAAAAACATCGAGCAAAATGATAGAAATTGTGACATTTGTTTTAGAGATTTTCGAAAACAAATGGTTCGTGTGTCTTTTCACAAATCATATCAAGCAGCACCCACCGTTGCCGGAATGGTCGGAACTGGGGCCCGTGCCATATGAAGGCGTCTTTCCTTTTCTTCTGGTAAAGTCAAACTGATCATTGCTATCCTGCTCCATCCCACACAAACTCTTATCAAAGTCACAGGAGAAAACTGATGATGAAAACAAAACATTTAGTTAGCATGTATAGCAACATATTGCGCAGCCTCTATTGAATCGATTAAGATATCAAAATACGTCTACTAAACGTTTTTTTATATATATATTATATTTATAGCGGAGCTCCAGCGGCGGAGCTCCATCGGTTGGAGCTCCAGCCGAAGGCCCGCGCTAGCGGAGCACCATACCTAAGAGAAAAACGTATAGTATACTATCGAGTTGATTTTTGAACGTCACGGGCATTATGGATCTTTTTGATGACGTCATTGATGACGTAAGGGCACGTGACTTTGGTATACTTTGCAAGTTTGTCCAAGTGTGGCTTCTATAGAAGCTACCCTTTGGGAGATATGATTTTTTTCTTTATTTTTCTGGTATTAAACCTATAGCGTACGCCGTCGTCCGTCCGTCGTCCGTCCGTGTACACATGGGAACCCTGTGGTATGCAAAGAAAAAATTATATCTCCTCAAGGGAACATGCTAAGACAAGCATACTTGGGATATTTTGTCTATGCCACAAGGGGGGTGCTGTAACACGGACACGTGATGTGACGTCATCGATGACATCATCAGTGATTGAAAAATGAATATCTCGTGAAGGGAAAACTCTAAAACAACAAACTACTTTGGTAGTATAGTCTAGGTCACCAGGTGAGCGAAATGATGTGGTCACGTGATATGACGTCATCTATGCTTCAAAGATGAATATCTCATGAAGGGAAGACTCTAAGACAACCAAACTTGGGTAGTGTAGTCTAGGCCACCAGATGAGCGAAATAAGGTGGTCACGTGATGTGACGTCATCGATGACGTCATCTATGCTTGAAAAATCAATATCTCGTGAAGGAAGACTCTAAACAGGGTCCTGAAGGGGTAAAACGGGAGCCGGGATTCGCCTTTTTTTAGGCCGGGAAAACGGGATTTGGGTTACCGGGAACGGGATTTGTCTACCGGGAATGGGAATCAAGATGCTTCAACGGGAACGAGATTTTTCAAATCTCTCCTTGTATATCCTGTGTAGCCTAATAAAAAGTCGTCAATTTATACCATTTTTCGCATTTTAAGACTGTTATCCTAACAGCAGGCTACCTGAATGTAGAATTTCACTTCTCGCCCCTTCTAAATTAAGACTCGTTTGCTTTTTTTGGTCCCTCGGAATCTGCGAGGTTTCGGTCAACGGTTTGATAACTTGGCATAGGCATTTTCAAAACGGCGGAACCACTTTTGAATAGAATCGTATGATATATCTCTCGAAACAAGCCCTGGAAGGGGGGATCACAAGAAATTTTCTGCGGAATTATTCCAGCAATTTCTATATCATTTGCATTTTTGTAGTTCTCTTCTTTAATACGTTAAACATTTCGCATAAGGAAGAAACATGTAATATTGAGTTTGAGATCTCCCGCAAACAAAGACAATATGCTCGTGCCGTTTAAATGGAATGCCCGTTACAAGAACATTTGTATCTTAGCGAGGAAAAACAAACTCCCCGCGAAAAGCCCTCCAGTGATAGGCCTGGCAGGCAATTACTATAATGTTCGAAAGAAGCCCGTAAGCGTGAGATCGACGTTACAAACGTTGGGCCGCAAATATGACGATTTCGTCATTTGCGTCGTGTGCGTGCACGAAGAATATAAACTACAGGCTTTATTTGCTATACACAAAAAATGCAATGTTCATCTACCTTTTTTCTGAGGCTTGATGAAATTCGTTTATCAATTAAAACAGGGCGCGCTTCACGCGCAACAGAAGAGAAATTCCTGTAAAATATATTCCATGTTCAAATAGGGGGATCACGAAAAGCCTTTATATAGTCCTGGCGGACAATCACTATGTTGTAAAGAAATCGACATTACAAGCATAGCAATTCGTCATTTGGTTGCAATAATAACAATTTCGTCATTTGCGGCGTGCATGAACAATAAAACCTACAGGACCAAGAGATAAAGTACCGATAAAAGCAAGAATCTCAATTTTGACAACACAGTTTTCGTGCGCCGGGATTTTACCGACTGGTCCTACCGGGAACGGGATTTTACCTACTGGGAACGGGATTTTGCGAAAAAAGCGGCCGGGAAACGGGATTGGGACCCCCCCTTCAGGACCCTGTCTAAAGCAACCATGTACACATGGGAATCCCTTTCATTCACACAGAAAATTTTATAACCAGGAGCTCCGCTTTTAGCCAGTGGCTAAATCTATATATTATTATTTTTATATCAAGGATGATTAAAGAGCAGTCATTATTTAATAGTCGGGGAGGGGATTGGAAAAGGGCTGCGATGTTGAGCACCAGAAAGAAATTCATATAACTTGACTAATGAGTTCTCAAAATGTTTTCTGATGAACGTTTAAAATAGATATAGGTAGCCGCAAATACGGCTTCGACTTTCACTTTCACCTCGGTGGAAGCGCTAAACTATGCTGAGGCGCAAAAGATATGTTGTTGGACAACTAAAGTCCTAATTTTTTGGGACGATTTTGAAGCTACCTTTTTCTTTTTACGGATTACATTTTTGAAATTCGCGCAATGTGTCGGTATCTACTTCATCGCTGAATGCCATATAGTCGTCTTCTAATAGAACGAGGCATAATCAAACAAAGGACCATTCATATTCAAATAAGGCGGCTATTGTGACATTCAGCGATGAAGCATATACCAATGTGTCAGGAAAGACCTGGACCGGAAGTGAGAAGCTGCGCGTGCGTATAGTATGTTTTGCCGCGGTGTCGTGCAGGATCGCATTCTCGAACCCAGAGCTCCTCGGCTCGTCTCCTCGCAGGGGAAGCTCTGGTGACATCCATTTGAGGCTTTCGCTGATGTGAAATGGCGCGCACGCGTACATAACAGTAGCTTAATCTCGCTTTAAAAAACGTATCTGTCAAAATAACACTGGCATTCGTTTCCTAGTCGTCTTTTCAACCTATGTCTCCGACTTGAAGGCTCCAAAACTAATTGTGAGGCATTAAACCACCATTTTCTTATACGCATGCGTTGGTGGCTGTCACCAGAACCTCCCCCGCGAGGTGACGAGCCGGGGAGCTCTGTGTACGAGAATTGCAGGATCGGTGAATTACCTTCGTTTCCTGGTTGTGGTGGCCGGGTAGTTGGCGGACGTGGGGTTGAGGGAGTTGGTGGTGGGGGAGGGGTACCTGTTGATGTAAGATCCAAAGTAAAGTTGTGGTTGAATGTGTGAAATGAAATGAAGTTATGATGAGATGCAAATGTAAGTCTTGGTCCGGGCATTTCTATATCTAATACAAGTAATACTGAATAACATCGGAGTCACTCAAAAACTCAAGAAAAACGTGTGTGACTCAATGAGATTGGAACTCACGATCGTTGCCTTTCATGTGTCAACGCCTTACCCAGAACTCACGATTCAATCTTAACAATAACAATGGACCGTTCCTAAAGCTCGAGTTTTATATTGGTATTGTTCTTCGGGTATTTGCAAAAGGTGGATATACGTGAGAATCGTCTAGAAAGCATATATTATTTGTACAATGCTGTTTGTATGAGCTCTGCATTGTAGCAACGTTTTCATGTGGGCAACAAGTCGTCTTCGGTAGCTTCTATATAGCCTGCAAAAATATCCAATCTCAACGTTTCATAAAGTTTATCCCGGCAGGAAAATTACTACATTCAGAAGTCCATTCTTTGGCTGGCTGGTTATACGGAAGGGTCTCTTTATTTGCCTCTAGTTTTATGAACAACACTTCCTAATTGCTAAAATGTTATACAGCAAGCCCTATTTGCCTTAGGACGAAGAGACAAATGGATATGGCGAAAAATTGTCGCAGGTTGAACACCAAAGATAATATCTGTCTGATCTTGGTACTTAACACAAGCACTCTGACAAGGACCACATGACTGTGTTATTATACCAAAGACAAAAGTACTCTAGGAATGGCAATTCTTACAAATTGACCCACCTCCATTCCCCACATGCTGATCAATCCAGTTCCTGAACTTGGCCACGCGACCAAATACGGTAAACATCTGGCTGCTGCTGCACGTGCCTGATCCCCAGCTGACGTCACCATGAAGGACATAACGTGTGGCATCACTGGGCATTTGACAGACATATGGCCCACCGCTATCACCATGGCAACCACTTACAACTGAGCCCTCGATACCAGCGCAAAGCATCTGATCTGTGATTTTGATGCCGACTGGAATACAGATTAGAATCCCGTTATATACAGACGTGGGGGAGCTGTTGTCTGATTCTGTTGCCGGTGTTTTTGTGATGAAAGGTTTCCTATCTCGAGCTTAAATTAGGAGCATCACATTTGTCTCCGTCTTCATTTTGATAAGAAAGAATTAGGGGATATTCATAGGGACAAATGGGTAGGTGGAAGAGAATTGAAGGAGAAAGGTTGATATCACATTGTTCTTTGGCGGTGCTATAGAGACTGCATGTTATTGCACAGCTTCCAATAAATGTAAAGAGAACGGGTCTTTCTTGGTGTTGCAAGATGTATTGTAGCGGAACTCCCCGTGCCGAAGGCACGGAGTGGAGCCCCATACGTATCATTCAACGTCACATGAGAAAGCAACCCATCCAAGCCAAAACGATACGTTCAGCGGCTTACGAAAACATCGCGGGCTCTTATTTACGCATGCGCACTTGCGTTTTTGGCGACCCGTGTACACAGCCAATCACAGTCCGTCTTGGATCACTGAGCGCGCGTGTCAGTTTGTCCTCCAGCACAGCGCCGCGGTGCTTTGACGCGGTGCTTGGCAGAGGACACGGACCGGAAGTCGCTCCTTCATTTTCCCGCCGAAAAAACGAACAAAACACGCGCCCGCGTCGGCTCACTCGAGTTCATAATTTTTGTTGAGTCAAACTGAGACAAACTCGTGTGTGCGAACCACGCCAAATTTGCTCAAAAGAATTCTCTAATGATTGTCAAAATACTTCGGATTCGATTCCTTCGCCGAAATTTCATAATGTTGTTTAGTCATTTTGGAGAAACTATGAGGGAGTTGCAAAAGATTCAAAGGCTAGATAGATTGCAGAATACCCGGCCCACGGCGAAGCAAGACTTCGGCGTTCTTCTAAAGAAAAACAACAGTTTCTTTCTTTCGTAACAGCTGCAAACGACGTGTTCTTCGAATACTCATATGAGATCTACGAACAGGGAGCCAGAACTGGATTGAACAGCTGGATTGACAATAACAGAAAATTGCAATGGTTTTAGCCGAATAATAATAATATATTTAGAGCTTGCCAAGTAAGAATGAATTCAACTCAACACGACGGAGACTTTCGGAGGAAAGAAACGACTTCACTATCAGTTATCGGTAAGCACAAAGCTTGAAATTGCTTCTTATGCTATTTATATTTTTAGCTTCCAAGTTATTGCATTCCAGATGAGAAAATTCTGACTTTACATGTAGCTTTTACGTTTTGCTGCTTTAGTTGGCTCCCTCTAGGTTTCTTTTTCTCCGGCTAAACTCGACTTATAGTTTTGAGCAATCTTTACTGATATTCTAGCTATGATTTTCCTTTGTCACATGTTAGATTTAGTTAGTGCAATGAGACAAATACTATGTCAAGTATTCTTTGTTGTGGATTTTTCATTTTTATTTCAAGGAGATTATCTTTTGACGGTCGTGAACTGCGACTTGTTAGCATATCAGAACGCGCTAATACTATCATTGCCAATAATGGTAACATGAATTTTCTTGATTTAAACTGTAAAGGTGAGCTCCCTGTGAGTAAGACGTGGGGTGTGTATGATTGGAGTTCCGCTTTTAGGCATTGCCTAAATCTATATATTATTTTTCATGGGAGCTATTGTATTCCATTTTGTTGTTTCGTTCTACGTCTTTTGTCCTCTGTTGTCTTTAGGCCTCTGGTGCCTTGCAACACCAAGAAAGAGCCAACTGAACAACAGAGAGGAAAGTCAGATAAAAAATCAAGTCGAGTGTTTAAAAACACTCGAATGTGCTACGCTGACAAAAACAACGCCCATGGGCCATGGCCCTGGACTATACATATTTAATCCAGCCTGCCTTCACCGGCGAGATGCCAATGCTTTTAAAAACGTTATGTTGCTTACATCCTGACTGCTGGGCCTTCTTATCGCAGACTGCCTTACTGAGAGGCGGCATCATGGCTTGTTGTAGAATGTGATGTGACGAGCCTGGGTGCTTGATCTTTCCCCAACCTGAAACATCCAAGAACTTTTGTTATTGAAGACGGCTCTTCTATGTGATATAAGAAGACGAATTACGGTTTGAAATCTGCAAATAGCCACCTACAAACAATCTTCAATTGCTCATTTATCAAATTATATCGAAAATATAGCACTTCTTCCAAACTTCAAAAACTTCAAGAGTAAGATCTTCTTATCGATTCCCATGGCAAGTTGTATACGACTGCTGTCTTGACGATCTGACTCACCAGTGATGAAGCATTGTCCTGGTGGGACAGAACCGGGCCTGTCATCCTGTGTTGGCAAGCACACAGGGTTCACGTGCTTGCTCAACACGGCACCAGGGCTCTCCAGCTGCATCAGCGCGATGTCACTACTCAGCCGTGGGTTGTTATAGTTTGGATGCGCAATAACCTTGACTACATTCAGAGTCTGTTCACTACCATCATGGACATTGCGGTTATGCTCACCAACCACGATTTTGTAATTGGCTGGATTACTGTAACGAAGATGGCAGCAGGGGAGTAAATTGATGGATGAAACAATGGATGGGTCCATGAGTGGATAATAAGTTTTTGAATGGAAGTCTATGGATGATGATGGACGGATGGGTGGGTGGTCGGATGATAGATGGTCGGATGGTAGATGGACGGATGGGTGGGTGGTCGGATGATAGATGGTTGGATAATAGATGGACGGGTGGGTGGGTGGTCAGATGATAGATGGTTGGATGATAGATGGACGGATTGGTGGGTGGTCGGATGATAGATGGACGGATGGGTGGGTGGTCGGGTGATAGATGGTTGGATGAAAGATGGACGGATTGGTGGGTGGTCGGATGATAGATGGTTGGATGATAGATGGACGGATGGGTGGGTGGTTGGATGATAGATGGCTGGATGATAGATGGATGGATGGGTTGGTGGGTGGTCGGATGATAGATGGTTGGATGATAGATGGATGGATGGGTGGATTGTCGGGTGATAGATGGTTGGATGATAGAGGGACGGATGGGTGGGTGGTCGGATGATAGATGGTTGGATGATAGATGGATGGGTGGGTGGTCGGAAGATAGATGGTTGGATGATAAATGGATGTACGGATGGGTGGGTGGTCGGATGATAGATGGTTGGATGATAGATGGGTGGACGGGTGGGTGGTTGGATGATAGATGGTTGGATGATAGATGGATGGATGGGTGGGTGGTCGAAAGATAGATGGTTGGATGATAAATGGATGGACGGATGGGTGGATAGTCGGATGATAGATGGTTGGATGATAGAAGAATGGACGGATGGGTAGGTGGTCGGATGATAGATGGTTGGATGGATGATGATAACATGAGACACCCAGAAGCCGAAGTAAAAGTGTTATTTTCGCGAATCGGCCGTTATAATAGATTTCCCATATAAAATCACATGATACTAAATTTAGTCTGCCAAATCTCCACTTCGTCGTGCTAAATTTCTTGCGAGCGATGTATCATAGAATCATTTGGCATAAGCAGGGGTGATAAGTGTTGCTATTTATCCTAAAAACCAGTGTCCATGATTTGGTTTGGTACTCTTTGTCACTATGGCGCATCGCGGGCTAGAGAGTTGTGAAGGTGCAACCTTTTGTAAAATAGAGGGATGGGGAGGGGGGAGACGGATAGAAAAATGAAGGGGGGGGAGGTACGACGTATTTTATACAATTTGTACACGATTCCAAATAAAAAAGTCTGTCTCTTTCTATGAAATTTGTAGTAAAAGTATTTTTTGGGTTAAATATATATTACCAGGTATTTTCTTGGGGGTTGAAAAATCCGCGGGTATTTTTGGGGGGTTGAACATTTTGACTACGATGAGTTGATCATCAAGATACTGCCTAAAGCTGAAGCTATTTCCGGGAAACATAATTGGACGGGCATCATGTGTATGCTGGTATTAAAAAGCCTTTTTAGGCTAAACAAGTTTGGTATCAAATTTTGGAAGCAGGTATTTTTAGGGGTTTAAAATTTAGGGCTCAGGTAGTTTTTTGGATATATAATAATAATATACATAATCATTCCTTATATTATTCAAGACTTCTAATCATCGTTTCAGCTTGACTACAATATTATAAAAACACTGATACTCCCTCAGGAGCTCTGACCTTGAGCTAGAGACGCAATGAGCAGCAGTAACTACCCAGGTTCGTGATATCAAAGATCCTCCACAGTTAAACCTGCCATATTTTAGCATGGAAACCTGAAAAAGTGATCATATTAATATTGCATATCGTGAAAGGTTCACAGGAGTCGCTGTGAACGTATGAACAGGGTCCAAAACTGAGACCCCGTTCACACTAGACCGGTACAAAACCGGACCGGTAGAATTCTGGTACGGTACCGTCGCGCGTTCACACGGGAGCTGCGGTACCGGACCAATTTTGGCACGGCTAGGCGTGCACGGTCCCGTGTGAACACTGTTGCAAAACGTGCCAGAATTGTACCGGTACCGTATGAACAGGCGGTACCGCAGCAGAATTGTACCGGTCCGGTTTTGTACCGGTCTCGTGTGAACGGGGTCTGAGTCTTACTAGGAGTGGCGATCTTTCTCACTAGGACTGTACTTATGTGCTATTTTAAGCATGGGGGCATGGCTACCGCTGGAATTGACCGTCATTCCTAAATGGAGGAATGCTCACCATGAATAATTTAACGATATTTTTGACAATATTACTTCAAATTGACCTAAAAACATTCAAAATATCTGAACTATCAAGACTACTAGTCAGGATAAGGGTTAATACATCGTTTTAGTATATTTTTATAGTATATGCCTCGTTCTATTAAAGATTAATACTATTAAGGTACGTAATCAATAAAACGAGCTGTCCGAACCAGCTCCAGCGAATTCACTGGTAGCGTAGTGGTTAGGGTTATGGTATAGAGACTGGAAAGTTACAGGTTCGAACCCTGATGTTTTTCATAATTCTTTTTTCACTTCTGTAGGTGAGCGTTTGTTTAGAAAAAAATTCTAAGTGCCAGTGAGCATTCCTCGATTTAGGTGTGTGTGGAATTGACTCATACATTACTACCTCCATGCAATTTTTCAAAAGATGCTAAAATAAATCTATCATTCAATATTAGAAATTATAAAGTTGCATCCTGATATTGTTATTATTATTAGTACTTAATTTTTCATTACTCACTGTTAATATTTATCGTCATTTCTATTTTTCTAAATTAAGTCAAGTTTTCCGCCTAATGTATTGTATATATTATATATTGTATTTAGATTTATTTTTTTCCGTCTCCACACTGTCTGTCCTGATTAGCTTAAAGTACTACTAATGCGTTTCGAGAGACTTTTTGAGCAAAATCCTCTAATCAAGTAATGAGCTTCTATGAAAAAAAATTTCGATTCGGTTAAATCCTGATTTTTTAGGAATCATTTCATGTTGCAAATTTCCCGCCATCTTTGAAACACTTAACTCCGCTGACTGCATTTGTTTCTTTTGAGATCGCAGGCTCATTACAAGATAACCGGTGCGCGTGAGTGCGCGCACTATCTGTCACAACAAGCGGAGGAATCTTTTATTCTTTTTAATGAGTTTTTAAAGCGAGAACAGTTTATTGTGAGTACAACCTCGGTTTGCACAAAATTTCTTCGCAGTAGTCGCTAAAATACCCGACATTTTCTGTGTTTCTTTCCGGTAGCACCGCTCAAGAAGACCATTTTCAAAATGGCTTTGCTGTTCTAGACGTGGGTCCTTTATCATCCCACTATTATAAATAACGGGGTATGACATTGAAATTTAATATTAGCTATTTCACACCATAAAGGACCCTCATAGAAGACAGATAGAGGCTATTTTATTCGACGGAAATAATACGTGACAAACGGTAATGGCGGCAACCGTTGTCACTGAAATCTAAAATCTCGACTCGCATTCAATGTTCTGACGTTAAAAACTTTAAAGATCAATAATTTAAGCAACAAAGAAATACATATCAATAAATGGCCTACATTCCACTAATACCAACATCGCAAAAGAACGATAAAACTAGGGAATTCTTGCCAAGAATATGCTGTAAACTGAGAAGACGACTTGAACCTTGAACGTCCTTATTTGGGCATTGCTTTGATCTTGGCCGCGCGAAGACGATCCGTGAGGGAGACTGGTAAGTGTTTCAAAGATGGCGGGAAAATTCCAATATGAAATGATTCGTAAAAAATTCAGGATTTAACCGAATCGAAATTTTTTTCACAGAAGTTCACTACTTGATTAGAGGATTTTGCTCAAAAGTCTCTCAAAAAGCATTAGTAGCACTTTAAGCTATTTGAAGACAGTGTGTGTGTAAACCGTTTGTCCAGAAAATAACAATAATAAAGATTGAAAAGATTGAGATCACCAAAAAAAAAAAAGTCAATAGGTTTCGTCACTTATATGTTCTGGTTTCGTAATTTCTAGTAGCCAGATTTCTGGACACACATTTCTCGAAACACTAAATTGATAAAATGCCTATCGAATACCGGACTCTGCATGGTCCACATACCTGCCAGGGCCATGCGTGCTTTGTAGCATCTTGTCCGCCGATGACCCTTTGACTAACGGATGTTTCGCCACACTTTAGCCCAGCTAGAGGGAGAAAATAGAAAACAAATAAGAACGCTTGATTGGGTCACCTGACGAGCACTCACGTGCTCTGGTCCTCCAGGCCTCAAGAAGTGTGGTCCAAACACCAGCGAGAAAACCAGATGAAAACCAGTTATAGAATGCAGCAGATGCAGCGTAAGATCACGAGGAATAGAGGAGAGAATCGGATAGAATCATGATGAGAACATCGAAACATAAAGTGTTCCAACACTCTCAGTTAAAGCCTTTTGAAACAATCGCGGGGTTCTGTTCGCCTCATTTGCACACTAAAAGAGCACATGCGGATTGTACGGTTTGGAATTAACATTGATTTTGTTGAGGTTGCCATTGTTTCTTTTCCTAGCACAAACCTATTGGTGCATTCTCACACACTGTTGTAGCAGGGGAGTGTGGGTTGTAGAGAGAATCCTAGTAATCGACTCCTGAAATTAAGAATGCTTTCATGAAAAATAAATTAAAATAAAACATAAAGGCACAAAAATTGGAACTTAAAGAAAAGAACAGATAATATCCACAAAATGAGCACATGCGGTTAAAGGAAGACACACACATGAGATTGAATAAAAAGGTAAAAGTATAGAAAAATAAGAAGAAAGAAAACTATACCTGCTAGAGCAGCGCTGGAAACAAGCAAAATGGCCAAGTACCTCAACATCTTGTGGTTCGCAACTAATCTCTGTGTTGCTTGTGAAAAAGTTATCCGTCAGGGGCTGTATTTATGCCGGTAACAGCAATTTCGCAATCACGGAATGTCAATACAAAACAATGGGCCACTTCTTACTCTCCTGTAAATAAAATTAATTGGTTTTCTACTAGAAAGCAGTTGCCCAAACAAGAAGCGTTTGTGTTAGCTTATTGTCGGCTGCTACTTGTAAGATTGTCGACTTAAGTCAACCTTAAGTCAATTTCAGTTTCTCTATTAGTTTTAATATGATGTCGATTCTTAATCATATTATAATATATGAAGATTTGAAGATTGAAAATTTCCAAACACATTGATTAAATAGACCAGTTGGCGGTTAATTCCGCCATTTGATAGAACGATTTCGCAGAAATCTCTCGCCATCAGTGGGACGAGCATCGCGAATATTTTAGTAGGTGTGCCGATTAATAGCATCATAGGGTGAATGTGAAGATATGATCCCAAAAAGTTCAAAGATTTTCCATAGGCTTGTAAGGTGAGGTGCAAACTTTTGTACCTCACCTCTGTAAAATTTCTGACTTTTGCAAAGCCATGGTGATCTTCGCTAGTTTCCACAGCGGCGTAGCCAGGAATTTCTGAAGGGGGTGGGGGGGGGGGGGGCGGATAGTGAAAACATGGGACGAAAATGCTCAAATTTCCTCCAGCAAATACAGTAAATGTATGGGAAAATCTCCCGAGAAAGGGAGGGCCCCGGTCCCCCTGCCCCCCCCCCCCCCCCCCCCCTGGCCATGCTATGGTGTTTACAAATCAGACATTGGCATATCTACTGCATTTGGGAATTTGGGGAGCTCTTTCAATTGATTGTGACAGAATTTTGCTAATTCACTCCTATTAAATTGCGGAATTAAGCGCCAACTGGTCTAATGTTATTGCTTTCACTGAAACTCGAATATCAATGCAAATTTCATTGACTTCAATCCCGAAATAGCAGGCTATAATTTGCACACGTGCCGACCCCTCATTCTAATGGAGGTGTTGATATATCGACTCTGATTTTCAATACACAGTCATTTAAAAGACCTGTGGCATATCAAGCCATTTGGGTTGAACCTCGTCCAACATAGTGGAGTTCTCCATAGGCAGCATAACCTCGTAACTTCAGTAACCTCGTAACTTCAGTAACCTCGTAACTTCAGTAACCTCGTAACTTCAGTAACCTCATAACTTCAGTAACTTCGTCACTTCAGTAACCTCGTAACTTCAGTAACCTCGTCACTTCAGTAACCTCGTCACTTCAGTAACGTCACTTCAGTAACCTCGTAACTTCAGTAACCTCGTAACTTCAGTAACCTCGTAACTTCAGTAACTTCGTCACTTCAGTAACCTCGTAACCTCAGTAACCTCGTAACTTCAGTAACCTCGTTATTGAAGTGACTGAAGTTACGAGGTTACTGAAGTGACGAGGTTACTGAAGTTACGAGGTTACTGAAGTTACGAGGTTACTGAGGTTACTGAAGTGACGAGGTTACTGAAGTGACGAGGTTACTGAAGTGACGAGGTTACTGAAGTGACGAGGTTACTGAAGTGACGAGGTTACTGAAGTTACGAGGTTACTGAAGTGACGAAGTTACTGAAGTTACGAGGTTACTGAAGTTACGAGGTTACTGAAGTTACTGAAGTTACGAGGTTACTGAAGTTACGAGGTTACTGAAGTTACGAGGTTACTGAAGTGACGAGGTTACTGAAGTGACGAGGTTACTGAAGTGACGAGGTTACTGAAGTGACGAGGTTACTGAAGTGACGAGGTTACTGAAGTGACGAGGTTACTGAAGTGACGAGGTTACTAAAGTTACGAGGTTACTGAAGTTACGAGGTTACTGAAGTTACGGTATATACTTCATCGCTGAATGTCACAATAGCCGCCTTATTTGAATATGAATGGTCCTTTTGTTTGATTATGCCTCGTTCTATTAGTAGACGACTATATGGCATTCAGCGATGAAGTAGATACCGAAGTTACGAGGTTACTGGAGTTACGAGGTTACTGAAGTGACGAGGTTACTGAAGTTACGAGTTTACTGAAGTTACTGAAGTTACGAGGTTACTGACGTGACGAGGTTACTCTGAACACAAGTTCGGGACAATTCAGCAAACACAAGTTCGAGACAATTCAGCAATCACAAATTCGGGACATTACAGCAATCATATGCGAAGTACCTACCGTGCGAACCCTGGGGAACCCACGGGCAACGAGGGGCATTTAGGGATTGTCTCCGCCCTTGGGGGTGGAGAATTTTCGCGCTTTTGAAGGTATAATACTTCACCACGGGGACTTGTATAGTGGACTTGTATAGCATGGATTACCATACCACAACAAAATTGCATCTGATCCTAGTAATTATCGCCTTATTTCTCACATCTCAATTTTAATAGATCATTTGAAAAAATGATGTACAAGCGCTTAAAGTCTTCTTTTTCAGTAGATATGACTATTTTTCAGATGCCAATATGGCTTTCGAGAGCATTGTTCAACTGAGTATGCGATTAATTTAGATATTACCAACAAAATCCATTCACATATGAATAATAAATTTTTCTCCTGTGGCGTCTTCCTAATTTACAAAAAGCTTTCGACACTTTAGATCATGGAATCCTTCTAAGCAAGTTAAATCACTATGGAATTCGTGGATTTGTGAATGAACGGTTCGCCTCGATCATACTTAATTGGCAGAATTCACACTACCCAAAATGGTCCATATATATCTGCTAAAGAAAAAAACATTGTGTGGCGTACCTCAGGAAGTGTGCTTGGCCCCCTATTGTTTAATTTTTACTTATTTGCTGATGATTACAAATCTTCTTTATGCACATAAATCTTAAGACTCTTGAATTTGTAGTTTATAGTGCCGAATTATTAAAGGTCGTTGAATGGTACTGTCAATATGCTGTCTATAATATCAAGAAAACTAACTTTGTACTTTTTCACCCTTACCAAAAACGCTTTAATAATAATATCGATATTGAGATTTATCATCATTCTCTAGATAAATCCGTTAGCTTTAACCGCAAAGAGTATGTTAAATACTCATTGAGTGATCATTGATAGCCACCTTTCCTGAAAAAATCATGTTGGGTAGCAATAAAACATCGGGATAATCTCTAAGCTAAGACACCTTGTGCCTAGGGCATACGTCGAATTAGGGTCGCGTCGATTACATTTTTTCAAAAGATACCGACTCATTTCACTTTCAAACAACAAATTATCTATTGTTTTAAATGCATTCAACGCGACTCTAAATCGACTTATGCCCTAGGCCTTATGGTCTAGTTGCCTGGGGTCAAGCTGCTAAATCTCACCTAGAAAAAAATATTATACTACAAAAGCGAGCACTGCGCTTAATGCGAGCACTGCGCTTAATCCACTTGCGCTCTTTCGCGGTGCGCTCACATGCTATTTGCAGGCGGTGTGCCGTTTCTGTAATAATAAAGTTGAGTTGTATTGAATTTTGCTAAAATATAACGCACACTCATTGGTCCAAGAGCTCCATATCTATGATCTAGAGCACAACGTTCAAAGTTTTTTTCGGAACAATAGAGCATTTGTGAATATGTTGGGAGAGACACTCGAAACGTTTTAAAATCACTCGCCTGCGGTTCGTGATTTGACAACGTTCTCGTGTCTCTCCCGACATCACGCGTGCTCTATTTCGCCGAAGTATAGAAAAGTTGTGCTCTAATGCTTTTAAAATTATAATATAGCTACGACATAACGCGCGCTCTGATTGGTCCAAATCTATGCTATGACACCGATAAAATGGTTCTCTCCCGTTATATCACAAAAGCATTAGAGCACAACTTTCCATGACTTTATCAGCGAATTGAACACTTGTGATGTTGGGAGGGACACTCGAAACGTTTTTCGCCTGCGGCTCGTGATTTTACAACGTTTCGTGTCTTTTCCAACATCACGCGTGCTCTATTGCGCCGATAAAGTCAGAAAGTTGTGCTCTTATGCTTAAGTAAAATTCGAAAATAGTGCTTGACACACTCGTGGAGCATAGTTAATATAAATCATTCTGGAGAGTTGCAACGGCATTTTACTGCACTACGAATCTGTTTCCTTGTGCGCCTAAGTTACAAGGTTTGGCTCTTATTTGTTATTTATCTGTTGCTCTATGGTGCCCGCGCCAGGCACGCAGAGAATAAAACATTTCTCAGTTTTGCTAAAGTTGCAACTTTTTGCTGACGAGGGCGAGCACCTTTTGTATTATATGAGAGGATATTACATGGATCTACATGGCCCTCGGAGATACGAATTCTATCTTCGAGTTGAAAATTTATATATAAACATCAATGAAATACCAAATTCTAATTTTATTTAAGTAAAACCTTACCACCATATGCATTGCTACGCGACCCTCAAAATGTACTGTTGCGATTGGCGTTTTTATGGAAGAAACCTTAATATCAATTTTCTTGAACAGAAAGTTAAAAATTCTAGGCAGGAAGCCAAAGGATAACCATTTTGGTTGATTTTGCAATCAATAACGAACGACCCACTGAAGCAGCCGAATCCAGCGTTTCCGTTTGATTGACAGCTATAAAATCGCCCAATCGCAACATTGAATTTTGAGGTCGCGTAGCAATGTATACAGTGGTAAAATATATATACCTTTGTTATCATACCTTTCTTAACATAAATAATTTTAACTCCATAACTGCATAGTGCATTGATTATTTTTATGTTCAAAAAGTGCTTTGGAAATTGAATTAGTTGTCATTTAAAATTATCGTCATTAATAGTATTACAGCGGATTTCAGATGACTGTCGCGAGTAATTCGCAATTACTTTGTAATTACTCCTATACGTTTTATTCAGAATAGACCTCCTCGGCTGGGCGTAATGCTCTCCCCTTTCAGATCACGTGGCATTCCCATGAGTATTCTTTCCTTGTTTTTCTGCTACGCACCGAATGATATATCAATATGGAAGCATTCCAAACAAAGAGAGAATGCTCATGGGAATACCACGTGATATCTGAAATGGGCAAAACATTACGCCCAAGCCGAGGAGGTCTATTGGTGTAATTACTTTGTGATTGGTTTCACTATAGTCACAGTCATAGTCATATGAAAACCGCTCTATCATTTGACGTAATGTATTGTGGTGTTGACACATAAAATTTCAAACGACCAACAACCTCAAACACGAAACTGATCACTTTTACACAGATGAGCAGATGAAGAAACTCATTTGTCAGTTGTTTATTCGGGTCTTGTGATAGCTTGAGAACTTGTCAAATCCCTGCACGAACATTTGCACAGTCATTGTACACTCATAGAGGCAGCCATGTTAGGATGCCGGGGTGTGATAAACTACAGTAAAAACGCGCTCGTAAGAACCTAGGGATTAAAGAAGCAGATGGCAGAAATTTGCCATTATAATACTCGAAAATTTAAGAACCTGTTAAGCCAAGCAAATTCGATGTAGATAGTAAAAGATTGAAATACCACACATTCATGTTACTATGATGTGTAATGTAGTATTTTTTCTTTGATTTTTATCATGGACCCATGCTCTATTACACCGATAAAGTAATGGTTCTCCTCCGCTATATCATAAAAGCATTAGAGCACAACTTTCTATGACTTTATCGGCAAATAGAGCACCTGTGATGTTGGGAGAGACACTCGAAACGTTTCAAATTACTACTCGCCTGCGGCTCGTGATTTGCGACAACGTTTTCGTGTCTCTCCCAACATCACGCGTGCTCTATTGCGCCGATAAAGTCATAGAAAGTTGTGCTCTAATGCTTAAATAATGCATCTATATTCAATATTCAATTGTTCCTAAGCCTTCAGGCCTTGAGGAACTATATATAATACAGGGTACTGTGTATAAGTATTAAAAAGAATAATAATTCTATCAATCAGAAAAAAACTGAGCTAGGCGCTAATGAGCACGAGCAGCGTAAATTATGAGCTGCTAAATTGCATCCTACTCTTCGATCGCCGGGGGTTTCCCGAGAGCATCCTCCTGTCGGCCCTAGGAAAATTGGAATTAAGGCCCTGTCCACACTAACGCGTTTTCAAACGTATCCGGATTAATCGTTTCACCGATAATGCATGGATTGATCCGCGTCCACACTACCATTCCTATAGCGTTTTCAGCGACCTGAAGTTTTTTTCCGCCCTTCTGCGGCAAACAGTTAGTTCGTGAAACTACAACCACGCGCTTGTTTGCACCCCGAATCCAAAATCTTTTCGACCGAATCCGTCGACATGACCCACTAGGCCCCACTAGAGCCCTGAGAACCGTCTTCCTTCTATCAAGAATCAGTAAGTAATCTCCGGGAGATTTAGCTCCAAACAAGCGTTCAGCTTTTTTGATGTTTGCGCGTGCAAGGCCAGTCTCTAGCTAATCAGCTATATATTATAGGGGGGGGGGGGGGGGGGGGGGGGGGGGGGAGGTGATCTTGATCTTCAATAAATTTTAGGCAGATTGGTATCTTCTACGGCCGAAACGATGTCCAAATTGTTTTTTCTCATGATGGTGCTTCTAAAAACCGTGTAAGAAAAAGAGATTATTCGATGAGAAGACGATAAATTATAAACAAACACGGAAATGTCTTGATGGGTATCTTTGACCTGTTACCTGTGTCCTTCGCGCCTACTTGGCACACAAGACCTCATCATTTAGGCTATCTTTTAGGGTAATAAATGTTTGGAGCCACGCCATGGCGCCCGCCATGTTTGGTATCTTTTAGGGGTGAAACTGAAAATTTCCGACGATCATCCCCGACCAAAAAATATGGGAGTCCCCCCCCTCCGGGCTTAATACATTGCAAGCAGTTGACAGTTGATGTTTCTTGCTAGGTTAATTTTAAGTGAACCTGAAGCCGCACCTAAACGATTTTTGTTACTAGGCTAATGAAACACAAAATGAATCCCTCTAACAGGGTCCTGAAGGGGGGGTCCCAATCCCGTTTCCCGGCCGCTTTTTTCGCAAAATCCCGTTCCCAGTAGGTAAAATCCCGTTCCCGGTAGGACCAGTCGGTAAAATCCCGGCGCACGAAAAACTGTGTTGTCAAAATTGAGATTCTTGCTTTATCGGTACTTTATCTCTTGGTCCTGTAGGTTTTATTGTTCATGCACGCCGCAATGACGAAATTGTTATTATTGCAACCAAATGACGAATTGCTATGCTTGTAATGTCGATTTCTTTACAACATAGTGATTGTCCGCCAGGACTATATAAAGGCTTTTCGTGATCCCCTATTTGAACATGGAAATATTTTACAGGAATTTCTCTTCTGTTGCGCGTGAAGCGCGCCCTGTTTTAATTGATAAACGAATTTCATCAAGCCTCAGAAAAAAGGTAGATGAACATTGCATTTTTTGTGTATAGCAAATAAAGCCTGTAGTTTATATTCTTCGTGCACGCACACGACGCAAATGACGAAATCGTCATATTTGCGGCCCAACGTTTGTAACGTCGATCTCACGCTTACGGGCTTCTTTCGAACATTATAGTAATTGCCTGCCAGGCCTATCACTGGAGGGCTTTTCGCGGGGAGTTTGTTTTTCCTCGCTAAGATACAAATGTTCTTGTAACGGGCATTCCATTTAACGGCACGAGCATATTGTCTTTGTTGGCGGGAGATCTCAAACTCAATATTACATGTTTCTTCCTTATGCGAAATGTTTAACGTATTAAAAGAAGAGAACTACAAAATGCAAATGATATAGAAATGCTGGAATAATTCCGCAGAAAATTTCTTGTGATCCCCCTTCCAGGGCTTGTTTCGAGAGATATATCATACGATTCTATTCAAAAAGTGGTTCCGCCGTTTTGAAAATGCCTATGCCAAGTTATCAAACCGTTGACCGAAACCTCGCAGATTCCAAAGGAACCAAAAAAAAGCAAAACGAGTCTTAATTTAGAAGGGGCGAGAAGTGAAATTCTACATTCAGGTAGCCTGCTGTTAGGATAACAGTCTTAAAATGCGAAAAATGGTATAAATTGACGACTTTTTATTAGGCTACACAGATATACAAGGAGAGATTTGAAAAATCTCGTTCCCGTTGAAGCATCTTGATTCCCATTCCCGGTAGACAAATCCCGTTCCCGGTAACCCAAATCCCGTTTTCCCGGCCTAAAAAAAGGCGAATCCGGCTCCCGTTTTACCCCTTCAGGACCCTGCTCTAAGGTTTCTAAGGTTGGGGGGTTTATTGGTAAGTCATTAACATGCTCATTAACATTATTTGATTTAGAATGTTTCTTAGACCACGTCCACAGGCTACACTCACTGTTTCAAACGAAAACGGATACTTTTTGCTCCGTTTTCAAAAGATTTGCGTTCACACTTATCGTTTTCGTATTGTTTTCGCCGTTGTCGGTGATCGTTTTCGGCGTTGTAGTGGGACGATAGCTGTATCCGGAGCAAAAAGCATCCGTTTTCGTTTGAAAACGGTTGTAGTGTGGACGGGATTGGATTTCTTTTGAAACTTTCCAAGCTACAGGACTGGAAGGCCATAGTATGGCAGAGAATTAACTCAAAGTCTATGTCTGAGTGTTTATCATTTCCGGATATCCGCAGAAGAAGTGCATGTCTACAACTTTAATTTAAATAATTGCACTTAGCATAATGCTAATATTGCAATGGGGTCAGCGTGACCCACTACCTTGCTGCTCTAAAGGCGGCTAAACTGTCGGCATCCGCCGCCTCCGCTGGGAGGTCATTCCAATGCGGAACTGTTCTTACAAAGAACGTGTACTTGAAGGCATTAATATTAGCGCCAATAGCTCTAAACTTATATTGGTGGCCTCTTGTGCTTGAGTACCCTGGAACTATTTCTTTTGGAACGGTATAGACACGAGCCCAGAATTTATTTTGAAGAACATATCTAAGTCCCACCACAAAACGCCTAGTCTCCAGAAGGGCCAGTCCAGCGACTCCAGCATACTAGTTACGCTGCTCGTTCGGGTGTAGTTGCCGGTAACGAAGCGAGCCCCGCGCCGCTGAATAGATTCAATGGCGGCGCAGTCTTTCTTTGTGTAGGGTGACCAAGCCGTGGTGGCGTATTCGGCTATGGGTCTTACTAAGCTCAGATACGCCCGCGCCTTGATGTCTCTGCTACAGGAAGACAAGTTTCTCTGTAGGACGCCCAGGACTCTGTTTGCTTTCTTCTTGACCTCTTCGCATTGTTTAGCCCAGTTAACGTGCTGGAGATGTAAACACCCAGGTACTTCTGAATTGAACTCCCTCAAGTGCCACGTTGCTGATGGTATATTGACGGTACGAGGGAAATCTCTCAGAGTGACTGACATTACCATGCACTTCTTAGGTGCGAATGACATTTGCCACTTGGCAGCCCATTCTTCAAGGGAGTGAGATCCTGCTGAAGGGCTGCGTGGTCCAATGGGGAGGCGATGTTGCGGTACAGCACGCAATCATCCGCGTAGAGCGTGATACTGGATGAAACACTGGCGGGTAAGTCGTTAATAAACAACAAAAACAGGATGGGCCCTAACACAGTTCCTTAAGGGACCCCGGACTGGATGGAGACCAGAGAGATGACGTCCCGTTAACTACGACGCGCTGCCGACGGTTGGAAAGGAAGCTGCGAAGCCAGGCGTGAGGTTTCCGCGAAGCCGTAATAATTCGCTTTGAGTAGTAAGCGCTCGTGCGGAACTGAATCGAACGCTTTCGCGAAGTCCAGGAACATACGTCAACCTGGCCGTGTGTGTTAAGGGTCCTGGCCCATTCGTGTGTGATGGTTATTAGCTGTGTCTCGCATGAGAGCCCTTGCAAGAACCATGCTGGTCGGGAGAGATGATCGAATTTGCGGACAGATGGCGCGCCACTTGACAGGATACCACATGCTCCATGACCTTGGAGACGAGTGACGTCAGGGAGACGGGGCGATAGTTCGCAGGGTCTGATTTTGCCCCGTTTTTGAAGATCGCCGACACGTTTGCGTCCTTCCAAACGTGCAGGTTACTATTTGGGGGCATATGGCCTTGCCAGTGCCATTGCCATTCCAACAGCTAATAATTATGGCAACATCTCGTGTGAAATTTAACTTTATTTTAATATATAGAATTGTCCTATATTGATAGAGTAATAATGTATGCTATCAAGAGAAAATGATCGTGCTATTTATTGATAAATATATTTATTTTATTTTATTTTTTCTCTCCAATATTTGACGTGATGTTAAATAAAGATATACATATATATGTTCAGTTTTGCCGAAGTTTATTTAGTCTTGTATTTTAAGACCCGAAATGAAAACTACCTTGTTTACTTGAGAAGCTCCATTAGCGTTTTGTTGCACAATTTCACACTTTTGTCGGAGAAATGAATGCAAAACCATGTGAGCGATTTCGCCTATTTTGCATATTTACAAAATATGGTCGCGAATTGAAAGTCCGGCGTATTTTTTACAATTTGTGGCCGCAAAATTTATCGTCAAATCTTTTCAAGTGAAAAAAAAAAAATTCCCTTACACGGTTTTTAGGTGCCATCGTTCTATATATCTACATCTACAAATGGGGGGCCTTGCAACGGGGGTTACCCATCAATGGGAAAGCTCCAATGACGACCAAACTTGGCAAAAGTTGTCTTTAGGTTGCAAGACATTTAGTTGGATTAACGGAAGATGGATAATTATACGAATAACTACACAGAAAATTTGAAAATGTTGACCTAAAATTGCATAGTCAGGGGCAAATTAGATTTAATCAGTTTAATTAGATCTGTATTCTCCACTGGTATTGTATACATGTGTCAGAAGCACTTATGAGATATATTCTGTATTTGATTCTATACTATTTAGAAAAATTACCACGGGCTCCCTGTGTATTCCTCCAAATTGCTTTGCGGGCGTGAAAAATTCAAGATGGCGTCGGTGAGTGCACGTTTTTCGAACGCAAAAATCCTTGTGTATTATTTTACCTGATAGCTTCAAACTGTCTATTTCTTTATGAATCATTAGGCGGAAAGAAAAGAAAAGAAGAGTATATTCGACTTATCAAAGTTTTTGGATAAGAATGTGCGGGTGAAATTTCAAGGAGGCAGAGAAGGCAAGTTTTGCTGTTCAGTTCTGTCTTGTTGTTCTGTCAAGACTGACTCGTTTCTCACTTTGAAGAACTTTTTATTACAAATAAAGCTTACCCTATTAACATCTGTTTTTCAGCATCTGGCTATCTCAAGGGATTCGACCCACTTCTGAACCTTGTATTAGATAGTACAATAGAATATCTTAGAGGTGAGTCAGCACGGTCATCCCAGGAGATCAGAGAGGACGTGACGGCTAATGGTTGAGCAAATTTTGTAGTCCAGCCTTGTTATAGCATAACAACCAATTGCATAGGGGGGCTACTCGGATATAAAAATGACAGGGGGGTCCGACGGAGCTCCAAATTTCATACCCCAAAAAATACCTGAACCATAAATTTTATACCCAGAAAAATACCTGCTCCCAAATTTCATGCCCAAAAAAATACCCAACGTTTAAGCTTCTTGTGTTACAAAGAGTAATTGTCTTTTTTCTTTGCTTGTCATCAACTGTTCCCCGTAAATAACCTTAGCTTAAGGCAGTATCTTGATAATCAACTAGCCTGTCAGAAGTTTCAACCCCCCAAAAAATACTCACAGATTTTTCAACCCAAAAAAATATTTGGTAGAATTTTCAACCCAAAATACTTTCACTACAAATTTCATACCCAAAAAATATATGTCGGACCCCCCTTTCATTTTTATATCCGAGTACCTCCCTGGGACTGCACCGTTGGACATAATTTGGTAAGCAGTTGTTAACTTTAAAAAGATTTGGCGACGACGCTCCGACAAACCCCCGAGACCATCCAGAGTACATTCTGAAGATGTTCCGAAGACATTCCGAAATGTACTCATAAAACTAACACTAATCCTAAAAAAAGTCTATTGTTTTGAAACAACGATGTCATCATGTGATCTCCAGCATGATCACCGAAGAACTGGTTTGTTAAATATTATTGACAAGCAATACTGAAAATTCTATTTTTGAAATGACTGAGAATCTGAAAGCCATATCATCAACAAGAGGTATTATGAGGGTTATGGAAGAAAATCAGAATTTTGCATTTAGGTGAACAAAACCTGCATAATGTGAGGAAGTTGACAGGTCTATAGTTGTTGACTTGGAGCAACTGCAGAACCCTGTCAACTTCCAAAGGCCACATAACTGAGAGGTGGTGGTCTGCAGTCCTGTAGTCGATTTGACACAAAATTAAAGCACTGGCAAAACAAGGCAACAATGTTGTGCCAACATTTCACAGGCAAGCATGTTTCCACAATGTTTTCACATTTTGGCACACCAAGCAACAATGAACAAGTATAAGCACCTCTGCTAGCTGTCAAAAATATTTGCATGATTTTAGAAAAATCCATACCCTCCACCATCACCACCAAAGGGATTTGTAAATTCCAGAGGGGTGAGGGGTCAGATGCATTTTATTCACATACAATCACTGTATTTTTCACTTACCTTGGAAATGTTTATGGAACTTTGAGCTGTTTATCACCTACTGATATATGACAGGCAACATGTTGCTGCAAACCTTGTTTAGGCAGTTCAAACAACATTCTGGGTAGCCAGCACTAAGTGTTAACCTGGTTTGAAGTCCTGTAGTCGTTTTTTTATAGAATGAGTGAAAACACAAAAAACTAAGTGCCACCATTGTCCGTAGTCATGTAGTTAACTTGATGAATAATAATGTATTTTTTTCTGTGTGACTCCAGTCCCCAGTGGCAGAGATTTCAATAGTTGCCAGGTATTCAGAAGTTAATTTCTTCTGGTTCTTGATTGGCAGATCCAGATGATCCGCTGAAGCTAAGTGACGAGACCCGCCATCTGGGCTGGTGGTTTGCAGAGGAACAGCTGTAGTGCTTGTCTGCCCCATGGATGGCATGGAATCTATAGCAAACCCTTTTATACAGCAAGAGGGTTAAAGATGGACATTGTATGGGTTGACTATTTATAGAAGGTGTACAAATGTGCATTGCAAAGTGACTCAGGGCTTTTCATGCCGTATTTTCATTTTAGAGCCAATGATGTTTCAATGAGTTGCAATTGGTGACCATGTTATTGCAAGAAAGAAAGTCAAGTAGATACCTGGATCTTGTTTATTATTAGGTGACCACGTGACAGAGTTTTTTTTTGACAGAATGTTGCATGGTAAAAATTGTTACTGGTAAATTGCCTTGCCTTAGAGAGTTGAAAGATGTTCATTATTACTATTTCTTCATGCTTGTAAAAAGTTTATTTTTAAATCGGCTGAGAGTATGCTAAAGAATCCTTTTTTGATTTCTACAAAAAAAGTTGTTTTATTTTGTTTCTATTACAAACGTTTAGGGGGGGGGAGGCTATCCTTATATTCCACTGGCAGAAATGGCCATCAAAGTTTTTAGGGGCCAAATAGCATTCAGGGGCATGGGGGGGGGGTCCTGGGATGCCAGTGACCCCCCTTTTTAGAAGAAAAACAGTAAACATTAAGGAAACAATCGGTAAGCTGGAAAAGGGCACAATACCATAGATTTGAAAAGATGTCACCCCCCCCCCCCCCCCCCCCCCCCCCCCCCACCCCCCCCCAGCCATTGTGTGTTAAGGTCTCGGTCAGGGTAAATAATTAAAAACCCAAAATACGACTCTTTTCCTCAAATTCAGTTGATAGAGTCCTAAAGTACACTTATAAATCCCCAAATGACGCGTCAGCTGTTTTCCTTGATTTCAATAGCCCATTGGTTTGTATTGCCCGCCACTCATTTTCTGTATTTTAATTAACTTTACACGCTTTTTCTAGCACTTAAATTTTAGGTCAAATTTTCACCTTCGCGAAGCTCCTGACCTCACTCGATTTGAGATATTGGCGTCAAATTTTCTGTGCTGTTCGAAGATGATAATACCTAAAAAGCCGTGTGAGGAATTTTTATTTTTTACTTGAAAAAGTTTTTATGATAAATTTTGCGGCAGCAAATGGAAAAAAATGCGACTTTCTACTTTGTGACGTTATATTTTCGTAAATATATGCAAAATATCAAAAATCGCTCTCACGGTTTTGCAGTTCATTTCTCCAAGATTAAAATCCGACAAAGTTTGAAGTTGTGCAACAAATCGCTAATGGCGTCTGGAACTTCTCAAGTAAACAAGGTAGTTTTTAGTTCGGGGTCGTTAAAATATAAGAAAAATCTAAGCTCTGCTAAAATGAATAACTTCATTAGATAGAACAATCTTTTAGCTTTGAAACGAGATATAACTGATTATCATAGCATAAATTGCGACGCGATGAGATTTTTTTTTTCCGTAGCACGTCCTTTTCCCTGACCGAGACCTTAAGACTCCCTTCTCACCACAGTGATAGCCTGCATAGCTGGATGTTCTGCAAGTTTTTTTTTTTGTAGCTTTTTGACCAACACAAAACACAGGCTGCATAGGAGACTAGCTTTCGAAAGGAGAATGTTTTTCTCTTTAACAAGATGGCTGCTCAAGCATTGGAGCAAAGTAAAAAAAAATGCCCCAGGGGAGGGAAGAGTTTGTAGAAAAAACACTCCTCTCCTTGTTCCCTCTCCAACCATAAGTCACAAGATACTGCCCATGCTATTTTTGACATTTTTATTTACCATTTCACCCTCTAAATACATATTTTCTAAATATCGGGAGTTTATTCTCCTATTTATTACTTAAATATTTACAGTTATTGTTATTTTGCTTTTCGTGAATAAGGATGACCCTTAGTATTTTGCAGAAGATGACACTTCTCTCGATGATTTTGTTGCATGGCCTGCATGCATAGCTAAGAAATACAACTTGTCTGTGCCTGTTTTTGTGTCTTGCAGGGGGGTGACTACCTTGTTTTCATTATTTTGTCTGTAAATTTATTTCAACTAGACACATAACTGCGTGAACTCTGGCTTCTGTCTATATCTATCTTTATATAGGATTGAGTGAAAAATTGACGAATTGAAGGCGTAGTTATTTGGTGATTTAGCTAGGCGGCCTTTGTTTGTCATGCAATCCATGGAGGATTCAATACCAGAGACAATACAATACCTCAGCCAATCAGCGAGCAAGACGTGACTAATTCTCGACAAAACGTGCACGTTTGAAACAAACAACTAACGCGACAAAAATAGTATCACCAACTATAAAAATAGAAACTCAAATTTTGTAAAGAATGCTTTCAACATGATATGCTGAAAATTGAAGTAATTTCGAAGTAGAGGGCGGCTGAGTGGGCTGCAGCTCCCCCTTTTACATTTACTGTATTTGCTGATGGAAATTTGTGCAATTTTTGGTCTCTTTATTATCACTATTCGGCCCCCTCTTTCTGAAACTAGCCATAGTTTCTCTAGTGAGATTAGTTTATTAGGCGATCCGTTTCATCGGGTGTCTCTTCGCCTTCTGGTCGTGGTCTTGTTCTATTGAGGATTTCGTCTTCGCTATCTGACGTTTAAAGCGCCTGGTCGAGGTAGATCCCCCAACGATTCTACAACCTAAAATAAATCAAAAATACAAATATTGTGATATATGCGCACTTGAAAGTACATAGTGCTAAGGGACGGATACAGATACATTTTATACAGTAACTTGAAGCTAACGTGCCATTATTTAGCGAAAAAAAGATGTAATATAAAATAATAAAATATCATGTCCCTCCTGTCAATCGGACCGCTTCAGAAATCTTCATTCTCGCGAAGCGTGAGCCAAAACCAAAAACGACCCTGGGATTAACTAGAATAACTACTTGATGACAAAGCATTGCAACCGTCCCCAAAATATTCTTGCGTGAAGCAAATTGTCATCCTCCCCACCCCGCGACCCCTAAATATGGTGCCCTTCCCCTGCCAATAATAATAATGACGTGTCCCTAACCCTGTTAACCGCGGGCAATTTCGGTAGTTACATTGTATTTAGCATATGGCAAGATCTCTTTCGGAGGATTTTTAAGCATTTATTTGTCGCTGTTCCCATGGGGGCATTACGGCATTCTTACTATTAAGTGCTTGGAGGTGCTTAGCCTGATTTTCAGCTGTCCCTTTGCTCTCCATCTTAAGATCGTACCCCTAACTTTGACAGAGAAGTCTGCTTTCGCCACGAGATTTTCTCAAAAATAAATAAATCATCATTTTTTTCGACAAAGTTTCCAAGACAACGCACAGTTGTGCCACCTGGGTGTTTGGCTCGGAAGCGTGCGTTGTCATGGAATCGTATTCTTGGTTTTCAGTTGTCACGTGACTAAATTTATCTCCCCCAAATATACTTTGAAATGCTGTATATACTAAACAGAACTGTAAAGAGAACACAAGATCATGTTTCCTTGATACATTTGAGGCCTATTGAGTGTTTTCCGAGCGAAATATACGGAAATGAATCCCCGCCATTTTGTACAGTAAATGTATGGAGCCGCCGTGTTGGTGTCCAAGCAGATGAGCACCAACATGGCGACCAAATTACCAGTTCTCCAAAACGGCTATTTAATGGATCATATCAACAAGAATCTTGTCGGAATGGTAGGATATGAACATAATAAACATTCTAATTTGTCTAGATTGTAAGAATTAAGCAATTGAATAAATACGGCACGCTCAAAATATTTGACTGGCGTTGCGTGGCATAAATAACTTCAGCGATATCTCCGGAACTACGTGGCAGAAGGTGCCGAGATTTGGTGTGATGACTCCTCCAGTAGAGTTATTATCAACATTGAAAGTACATCTCCGTAGAGGTTTAGTTTAGAAGTTAGCATTTTGATGACGTCACGTGAAAACCACCAATAGCCTGCGAAAGCCGACACCACTTAGCGCTCGTCGAAAGAGACTCACAAAGAGGCGTCTGCGCGCTCAAGCCAAACATTCCATACTGATGACGTATTTTGACCCAAATCTGGTCAGAACAATTACGTGGCCAATGTAACTTTGTTTCATTTTTTCGTCTTATTGAATTTCTTACTATACTAGAGAAATATCTGAAAGATATGGGAATGCTCGGAGCTATGGCAGTAAAATCAGACAATGAGGTATCGTTGAAATGTTGTAGACTGTAAAAGTGCAGTTTCTTTAGACGGAAATGTTTTTTTTTTTCTACAAATATTGAATTTCTCTCGGGCGCCTAGATCAAGTTCAGAACGGTTTGGTTGACAGCTGTAAGAGCTGGGTTTCGTTGTAAGCTAAATAGAATATGACGGTTGCTCACTTGCTCAGCTAAGTTATCGGTCTCACGAATTTACGGGCATCACTTTGCTTGACCAACTGGAAACCCGCGAGCCTAATGAACACCCTAGCTGAATTCTGATAAACATTGCTCGACCGTAATTAAAACTACGTGTCAGTTATCGAAAGCGCGAACCTAGGTCAAATGTCATTTGAACAACGTCAAGAATGCATATGGACATGAATATTGCTACCGGGACATGAAAATTGTCTATACTAACATCCCGCGCATGTACGGCGCATATATTCACCGCTGACCTCACTTTTGAGAGGGGGTAGATGATTTTGTGGACATGAAAAATCACCTCTCACACATGTAACGGCAAGAATAAACTTGCTCTCCGCTCGCTACGCTCGCTCCGAGCAAAAATGCTTTGTATGCTATAGAAATTAAATATCAAATAGTCAAACTGGCCGCATAATACTTTTGACCAGATCTGGATCAAAATACCTCATCAGTATGGAATGTTTGGCTTGAGTGCGCAGACGCCTCTTAGCGCTAGTCTGTTTCGGCGAGCGCTAGGTGGTATCGGCTTTCGCAGGCTAGGAATCGTAGGCAAAATCACGTTTCTTGCTCACCTACACGCGACTGAAAATGGCTATAATAAGGGAACCGAGCAATCTGAGTTTACTGATCGATTTCAAGGGGGCTGCACGATATATAAAATATATGGCTTAAAAAATTGAGTGCACTAAAACGTTTAATACATTTTTTGTCAAATATAAACTCAAACTCCGCCATTGGATTTGGGGTCAGTAATTCAAATGGATGAGAAAATCCAAAGTGAATTCAGACGTTTCTTACGGACTTAGGCTGCATTCATTATGTATACTACGGGGGGGGGGGGGGGGGGGGGGGGGGGGGGGGGGTGCAGAGGATTTTGAGGGGGGATCTCAAAATTTAGGAACTGGAAAAGGGGGGATGTCAAGTTTTTTTCATAACATGAAGGGGGGATGCATATTTTTGTTGAGGTATTATATACCGTTCCGGGAAACGTTGTCACCCAAAAAGCCTATAAGCTTGAAGCGCAAAGGATAATGGGGGCATCTAAACTGCTACTGTTTGATCTGAATTCAGACAGGATCGCAACCACAGGTAAAATCATTAAATAATAATATATTTTACAGAAATTCAAATAAATATCTACCCATACTCCCTAGCGCACCAAGCTTTGTTGCTTTTTCCAGTGACAACGTTTCCCGGAAACGGTATATATATTTAAGACAAGGTTGTGCAGTTTGAAAAGTAAACGAAGGAAGGCTTAATTTTTGAACACCAGTTTGAACCTCCTGAAGAAATATCACTTGCACTACTATTCTCGTGTATTTACCCTCTTTCAACTAATATGTTGAAAAAAGCTGCGCGCTTCGCGCGCATACAGAATTATAAACTTAAAAAATCGTAAAAGGCCTTCTTGTTTTACCACAATTCCTCGAGGTCCTCTTCAGTGACTTTTGTCTGCCAGACAGAAACGCCTTTGGACTTTTGATTAATAGTCTTGTAGTTTCATGTCAAAATTGGTCAACGGAAAACAAACCAAACAATCAAATACAAAATAAATGATACTCAGCCTATGTGTAATAAGGTTCCAATCGAGGCTTGGTAGAAAGTCACTACACACAAAAGAGTACAGCCACCTAGGATTTTTATTTGCATTTTTACGCTTTGTATTTTTTTATCATTGAACCTTGTTCTGCATCTTTTAAAAAAATGTTATTGACATGTTATTGTTTCTTGGGGGGAACTGAAAATTTTGCATTGTCAAAAAAAATCCTCTGCCCCCCCCCCCCCCCCCCCCCCCCCCCCCCCCCCCCCCCCTGTAGTATACATAATGAATGCAGCCTTACGATCGAGAGAGAAAGAATGGCTGAAATTCTGGCTAGGAGGCGCATTTGCAAGGAGCGAGTAACCTTAACGTTAAACGTGTTTGTCTGCTGAGCGGCTGAAAAAGAGGAAGGGAGAGGAAGTAAATGAAGGAAAAGAAAAAGGGAAACATGCGTGTACTAACATGATATAGAAGAAAGAAGAGCTTCAGATGAGAGAGAGTGAAGTCAGACAGAAGTAGGAGGCGGCTCATTAGCCACGAGAGGAACCTGCTGATGTGTGGCATTGCGGGCGCCCTCCTTAAGAGCCAGCCGTTCGTGACGTGCAGTGAGTACCATTTTTCCAGTCCATAGCTTCCTTAGTTCACCTCGCCACCATCCAATAACCACTCCTGTCAGTAACACACACGGGACCAAGTAGAGCAATGCTGGCTGGCCTGACTTCATGAGGAATAGGGCAATGAATGTTAGGATCAGGCCTACACCATATGCTGTGAAGAAAAGCACAACGGAATGTTAAGATCAATTATTTTGTAGCAGGAAGGTAACTTTTCACGAGAAACTGCAACCAAAAAAATATTATTTTAGGTATGTGCGTGCAACAAAACTCAGCAGCTTCAGAACCAGTCAACAAGGGAATCAGTCTTTGTGGTAGCTTCTGTGTTGGACCTGTCCTAAAACAGAGCATGCTGCGCACGAGAAATGGTCTATTCAGCTGTGAGTAAATTCTTAGCAACTTATAATATGGGACTCACTGTTATGACACTAAAACAGAACGGGTACTGGACAATTGGGCAGTTTCAGAGTATATTTCAGGAATCTTCTCTTCTCGCCATGTTTCCAGAATGTTAGCCCACTCTCTAACTCTTAGGTTTTACAGAAGCTTTTCACAGGCATGTATATCCCCTTTACAAGGGAACTTGCACAGTGGTGGATCCAGATAAGAGGGGTTTCTAAGGGTTCCACGGAACCCCCCATCAGAACAATAAGGATGTTATTGTGTAACCTAGACCGCTCGTGGACGAGCTCTCTTTAATATATTGCCCCTATCAGTCTTCGAAGGAGTGAAGAAGAAACGGAACCCCCATTAGTAAAATCCTGGATCCGCCACTGTTGTACATTTGTTAACCCTCTATCTATTAGGGATTTCAGCACTGTGTGTTTGATGCACAATTTTCTTAAATAGCCCATGGTACCTCGAGCACACACCTTAATATTATAAGGCTTATTATTATACTATAAATTCATCTTACCAATTGTGGTTGCAATGAAGTATATTCTGCGGGGAGTCTTGGCTATGGTGTCAAATGAGTGGCAGAACCCAATGTATAGACCTGACAATAGTAATAGATAAAACATGGAATATTTTCCTATTCCAGCCTACCTCTCTGGGCTTCAACTATGATATAAAACATATACAAGTAAATCACCACCATTATTTTCATCACAAATGTCTTCCTCTTCAGCATCACAACTATCATGACACACATCTCATTACCAACTCCATAACAATATCCGTTGCCACCATCATCATCACCATACATCATCATCAACAATGCTATCATCGTTACAAGTACATCACTTTTTTTCTATCACTATTATCTTCAGCATCAGCATCATCACTCTTATGTCACCCATCTCATTACCAACACCCTCAAGTCCACGACAATATCCGTAGCCAACATAATCATCATCATCACTCACATCATTAGGGAGCAGGTCAAAACACATGCCCCAGATAGGGACCCAATTTGGGCCAGAGAGGTAACGGTCACCGGGCCTGGTACCACCCCACCCGTCTGATTTTGAACACCAAACTTCTTTCCTAGGGGGGCTGGGCAAAATCTGAATGCATTAAACGAAATGATAGGACATTGCGGATTGTTTGATGTGGTTCTTATTGAAATTGTTTTTTTACTAAGAAGTTATTTAGAAAAGAAGATTTTTTAATATTGAGTTTTGGTAATTTTAGGTGGTAGGCAGCTGGCCCTACCCCACCTCCCCCAAATTGGGTCCAGCCAGATTTCATTTGTTTTGACCTCTTCCCTTATCACTTGAAAGAACACTAATAATTACCGGGTACAAGAATATCACCAAAGCCAGCAGAGAGTAAGGGCGAGCACACACTGACAACACTGACTTGGTCAGCCGAGGGATCTTAACCACCATGGGGAGTTGTTCTTTGTGATCTTTTCCTGAAAAAAAACAAAAACAGACATTTTGGTCAAGCAAGCAAGAAAATAAGTAAACAAATTCATGAAGAAATGGGTGGAGAAACAGGATGGGCTAGAATATTTCAGATCATGTGGCATTTCCATGAGTACTCTTTCTTTGTTTGTCTTTCTGCTACGCACCGAAGGATATGAATATGGTATATGGTTAATCAAACGAATGCCACGTGATCTGAAATGCCCAAGTGAGAGAGGTCTATTGGAGGGAACGCTAGAGTGTTGCCCCTGGGAAGCACGTTGACCAATCTTTGATATGGGCGAAGTCACATCGGAGGAGACGTAAAACAAAACCCTCACCAGTGTAATAGGTGCCCTCAAGCGGGTTAAGCCGGGGAAATACGAGGCACAAAATCTCTCAACTTGTCGCACAACATTGTTGCGTTGCAAGTCTAATGTTTGTTGCTTGTTTTTCATCAAATTCACAACTTGTCGCGCAACATTTTGTTTTGATGATCACACATGCGAGACCAAGGCGGATTTTGCCCCTAAGCACCTCATTTCAATTGACTAATCAACTTGAATTGTTGGCAAAATGTTGCGCGACAAGTTGTGTGTTTGATGAAAAACGAGCAACAAAGCCAGACAGAGTAGACCCGCACTATACTTCGCACAACTAGTTTTTACAACTTGCAACAAAATACAAGTTGTGGCGCGAGATGAAAAACGCGCAACATCGATCATCAACTTGCAACGCAACAATGTTGCGCGACAAGTTGAGGGATTCTGTGACTCGTGTCCCCGGATTTAGACAGTTTGTTATTTGCGTTGAAGCGTGGATAGAAACTTTTTCGTTTTGTTCGAGGCGAGAAAGAAAAGAAAGCATGGTTTCAAAATGCTGTGACTTGAGAGTGACTTCATAGATAAAATCGACTAACGGTGTTTCCACTTGTTGTCACCCAATTCAGATCACGTGATGATTCCTTTGGGTGGATATTTGTTAGTTCTGCACATAAACTTGTGCAAGTGGTCGATTGAGAAAAGAATTGTAACCACCCAAAGCAATCATAAATGTATGCATTTTGTACACCGCAAATATCCATATCAATGTTCAGTTTTCGGTTTACAGATGTGGATGTCTGATCCTTTTAGATGCGGACTGCAATTTACACAATGCAATTTACAATCATTAGTTTGTTAGATATATCATTCTGTGGTGAGTTCTGTGGTTTTAACGTCCCTCAAGTTCTGATTAAGTGTAGTGTTTTAGAGACGGGACCTCGGTTTATTGTCTCATCCGAAAGACGTGAAACACAGGATGAACACAAGTTCCACGATGAACCCACGATGAACACAAGGTTCGAAACAGCTGTGAAAAATCCAAACTGCCCCGACTGGAAATCGAACCCGGTGAACAGAGGTGAGAGGCAAGCGCTCTACACGCTGCGCCACTCATGCTTCCCGGATATCATCACATAATCTGAATTGGGAGCCAACAAGAGGTAAACAAAGTTAAGCCCTGGCCAAACGAAACGCAAGTTCACGCAAGTCGACGCAAGTTTGCTACTTGAGTCGACTTGCGCTCGTTTGGCCACCAACTTGCGATGACTTGTGTTCACTTGCGTCCACTTTGAACATGTTCAAATTTCACGCACTTTGCGACAACTTGCGTCTCGTTTGGCCACCACATCGCAAATTGATGCAAGTTTCCAATTTTCTTCGTTTTCCAAATTAACGAAGTACTATGACTAAAATAAGTCATGAAAATGTTGCACTTATATTTCTAGCTGTTATTTACAAGAAACTGGGTGAGATTTCTTTATTTTTCTTGTCTTTTTTACCAAGAGTGGCGCTAGTGTTCGAAAGTGGCGTGATCATATCGTCATTAGCGCGCACGAAGCACCAAAACAGTCAACTTGCATCAAAACTTGCATCTCGTTTAGCCACCTCAACGAAAGTGAGCGCAAGCCTGTGCAAGTCAGAACTTGCATCGACTTGCGTAAGCTTGCGTTTCGTTTGGCCAGGGCTTTGAGTTAGCCAATTTGAGTTAGCCAATTAGCCCAGGGCTTAACGTTTTGGCACGTGCTAATTCAAAACGTCGTAGCAGCGTCTCGTTTGCACCATAGAAACGTATAGCGTTCATGCCCTCGGAACACAACTTTGCAGCGCCCAAAACAACAGCAAAATATTTGCTGTCCACGCTTAGATAGCAGTAATTTTGTTTCCAATGTCCCTGAAGGGACAAAGAAATGAAGTAACTTACCGGTGGCAACCTCTACCATAACGCTCTTGCCAGAGGCAGAGAAGAGTGGGTGATGAACACAAAGAAGATGTCATAGATGAGGAGAAGCACCAGCAAGATAACACAGACCTTCAAGTTGGGTAGGCGGATGTTCTTGATCAGGCTGATGCAGAAGGCAATGCCAAGAATATCCTGGAGAATCCAGGCATAACTAAATCGAAATTCGGTCAAAATAGCAAGTCAGACGTGATATATTATCGTAATACTAACATTTTCAGCTGTCGTTAACAGCAATTTTTTTCAGGTTGTTTTTGCTTGAACAATCACTTTCCTGCCCATAGACAGGGGGTTCAAGCAAACCCCATTGAGGCCAGACAAATCAGGTTTTCGGTAAAAAAAATCAGCTAGGAAACACAACAAACTGCTATAATTGTTCTGGTATGACTAGTTTTACGGGAAACTAGGTGGTCTGCGTCGGCGGAGACGTGACCATGAACAACAACAACCAAAGGATGAGATTTATGTTAAACGCCGTGGAAAAATGGTGTTTTGCTGACGTTTCGAGCGTTAGCCCTTCGTCGGAGCAAAAAAAGGCTATAATTGTTCTAATGTTTACTCTGGTAAACCGAGGTCGACGAACTCTGAGCTACGGGCCTGCTCTCTGTCACAAGGGACTCACGTTTCTTGCATGCTGATTGGCAAACGAAGTAAGTCGCAGCCAAAATTTTCTAGCTGCTCATTATAATAAGCTCACAAGAAACTTGTCAAATCTTGTCGACAAGACCTGCATATGTTTTCAAGCCAAACCAAAGTGAAAACTGTTTGCTGCTCATGGAAGTTTGAACAAGATGACAGAAAAATGAAGCAATTAGCTGAAGCGACGAATACACTAAGATACACTCATTTTTGCCCATCTCATGTAAATCCGAAGCTTTCCGTCTCTCATTCTACCCAAGAACAATCAGTGACTGGAATTTACTCCCTGAAACCTTGTTCAAGAAAGGCGCTGGGGGGGGGGGGGGGGGGGGGGGTGAGTGAATGCATTTATTTCAATTTTATCCCTTAGGGTATAAAATTGACAGATGTGCTATCTCTTAGGGATGTTTAAAATCAGCCCTATCCCTTAGGGAGTCTCAGGCCAATCTTTGCCCAGAAATATATTGGTACTGACACCAGAACCAATATTTACAAAGGAAACTTGGATGAAAACCCTAAAAGACCTATAAAATTCGCTTTTATTGTTTGACCTGCCAAATTTGCTATCTTTTAGGGTTAAATATGCTGTTGGCCACACCCATTTTGCTATCCTTAGGGTCAAAATCAATTTTCCCGACGAGCATCCCCGTCTGAAAATATGGGGAGTCCCCCCCAGGCCCCCTACATTTAATCCTCTTATGAGGGGTTTGTAGTATGTGAAATAAAATAAGCGTCAGCCTCTATTTAACACTGCCAGTGTTGAGTTTCTGATGAAGACCTAGTGTATAGCAGCTGCTTTCATAGGTGAATGCATTTATTTCATGATACTGAGGGGAATGGATTTTCAAAGCTGCACAGTGTAGCAGGCAAATATATCTAAAATTGTATTAAAATGTCTTTTGATGTATATTTATACTGATAATGGGTCGAACCCAAGGGCGAACAGTGATGCAAATAACATCCTTAGAAAAATCCATTATTTACCTTGCATTTCTCTCTATTCCCACCAGATGGCAAATGCCATACAAAACAGAGCCAGAATAATCAACCTAATCTCAGGCTGCTTCTAAGTCCTGGTAGGTTATTGGGAGGAAATTTGCAGGCACCTAAGGCAAAGCAAATGAAAATATCATTATATCAGGAAAGTTCAGTTGACAGGAAACGCAACTGGATAACAGGAAAATAAAGCTTTGTATGGCTAAACGTTACAGCGCTGGGTCTCTCCCTGCTGTGGGCCAGGTTTGACTCCTGGCCTGGGCAGAGGAAATTTTCATTCTGTTCAGGTATCGGTCAAAACTGGTTCATATTGTGAGTTGAACTTATTCTACTGTGTTTAATGTCTTTTGGATGAGACCCGAGGTCCTGTCTCCCCTAACTATGTACCTTACAAGCTGCAATCTGGGGAGTTGGTTGCAAACATTTATTTTATTTTATTTATTCATTTTGATTGCTAAGTTACTCTTCGACCATAGACAGTATCAGTTATTAGTGTGTAGTGGGAACAAATTTTGCTTGGGCCCCCAGATTACCATTTGTAAAATTGGACCATTTGTAAAAGTTGAATGGAATATCGTTAGACTGGGGTTCTATTTCATACATTTTACTTTATTATTCACCGGAAACGTTATTGTAAAATTGGGAATATTGGTCAAATCGAGGGCTATAAAACAGTATGTACATGTACCCTTTGTAACTCCCCAACGCCAAATGATTTTTGGAAGAATAATATAGAATTTAAAACAACATAAAATAATTTTAAAGAAATTACTACTTACCGAATGGCAGTTTGAGTACTAATGGCATCAGACATTCAAACAGACCACTACATGAGGCAAAGACAAAGAGTACAATGATGACGTAGACCAGGTATTTATAGAAATAAAACAGGAGTAGTAGGAGGCCACAGATAAGGATGACGAACACCAGCACCATTATGGGGGTCACTCTGACTGTACCGTCATCATTGTTATTGTCTGCACCTTCATCATGCTGAAGAAGCTGCCCAGCACTGCAAGGGAAATGGAAAGATTAGCATAATGAACTTTTTAAAGGCTTTCCGTTCATTATTCATATTACAATCATAGTTGTCTCAAATCAAAATAAACTATATTCATCCAATATGCAACAAGAGGCATCCCTTCTTCATACACATCAAACTGCTTTGTACAAGCGTGGAAGTGACAACTGGTCATCCCAAACCTGAAGTCTGGCGATACCAACAAGCCTGAAAATGCTTGCCCTTGTCTTACTCACAGGTTATGGTCTTTTAGGCCTGCAAAGTGGAAATAGAAAGCTAGAGCACATTTCGTATGACTGTGAAAAATGCTGCGAAAGAGTTGTGCCATGCCGTGACTGTTCTGCGACTACGCGATTTCATTCCGTATCTACAGCAGGCCAGGCCAGGCACAGCACAGCTTTACTGTGGCATTTTTCACAGTCATACCAAATCTGCTCTATTGATTTCATGCTGACTGCACTGTATTATTTAAACTTACAAAATCCTCTTGTTTGAGATGCCAGACCAGAATCCTCCAATGGCAACAGTGCTGACAGCCAACACCCAAAGGATTACAATGTTGCCATCAAAAGGTTGACTTGGTGGTTGGTATATCTGCACCCTGACATTTTTACCCAGACTCTGAGAATTATCAAGCAACAACAGGGCAGTGAGATCTCTTGAGAAAATTGTTATCAATGCATGCTCTTTAAGTGTTAAAATAATGTCCAAAGAAGTACAAATTCAAATAGTGTTATATGACCAATTATGTTATTGAGACATTTGTTATCAAACAAACTAAAGGTAAAAGCAGGTAGAGCAGATTTCAGATGACTGCCATCAGTAATTTGCAATTGCTATATAACCACGCCCTTAGGGTTTTCCAAATTGGTGCCATCACTTGTGATTGGTTCAGTGGTGGACTAGCAAAGGGGGCAAGAGGGGCAGTTGCCTCAAAAATACAGAAACAATCTAAATATATTAATCTGAAATCCATTGTAAAAGCATGTTTTTGTCATGCTGACTTGACAACAGGAGGATGATAGAAATGCAAGGCTGCCTTTACTTCTGGCAGTCCTCTACAAGAACAGTGGGCAAATTAATGGACACTCAAGGCTATGTGCACAGAGTTGATACCCAAGCGTGTAACATGCGTGTTTTAGTGCACGGTCAGCCCGGTCTTACACGCTCTTACACGGTCATGCATGTTTCATCTGTTTAGCCGGATGCGCTGCGGGTTCGACCGTGCACGGTCTTTAAAGATACTAATCACAAGATATGCGCTCACCGTGTTTTGAAAAGGCTAAAAATAAATACGAATCTTTCAATAAAGTTTGCTCTTTCTCGAGAGCCGTGCACGCACCGTGTTTCTAAGAGAAACAACAAATTTTAGCATGTTGAATCCGGCTTTGTTTCGTATTGGTTTTTATAATTTCTGCATCATATTCGGCTTTCTGCCAACTAAATCAAGAGCCTTATAAAATTCGAATGAATCTTCATGATACCGTGCTCCTTCGTGTTACATGTGAGCTTTCTTCCTTATGCGTACGAAAAACGCTTTCTCTTGTTTGTAAACGATGGAAAGATGTTGCATGTAGTAGAACGGTTTGCTTGTGAACGCATAGCCTGCGTTGTTGGCGGCTTTGGATGTTTTCCGAGACTGGGTGAAATCTTCGCTCTTGCCGATAAAATTGAGAGTGAGATCGTCGATAAATGGCCGCGCGAATATCAGCAGCGAGAGGGAAGATTGTTAACCATGTTTCATTAATGGCCGGGCGAAGAACGGGGCCGAAAAAGCGTCGGATGTCTGCTTTTTTTTTCACGTAGTTCGTGGCTTTTGTGTCCTGGAAATTTTTGTTTTAAAAAGGTCGCGAAACTGCAAAGACATGGATGCCAGCAGACGCGTTTTACAACATTGGAAGGTCACGTCCCGGGTCACGTTCGAGATTAAACACATCGCCTTCTTCTTTATCTGCTTTAGACTGCGTAAAACAAGAGCGCCGATGGCTATGCGTTGAATGCGTAGAAAACTCTATCATAAAATATCGGACAGGAAATGGCAGTTTTGTAAACGGAAAACACGAAAATACGGCATAAAATGACACTAGTGTACTTCCGTCACGTTCTTATTTTTGACAAAGAAATTGCCTTTATCCTTTCACGTTTTGCATCTGATAGTTTTTCCGTTCTCACTCAATCGTTTTTAAGTCAGTATGATTCGAGGACGCTTACAATATATAGCCCTAAGCACGTCATAGCGTACACGCTGTCCAAAATATAAATTACTTCAACACGCTTCTGTATGTCTGTATTTATTCAGTCCGCATGAGTACGCTGTCCAAAATATAAATTACTTCAACACGCTTCTGTATGTCTGTTTTTATTCAGTCCGCATTAGTAGCACAGTGTTAAAATATGCCCGGTCGACCCGGCTAGACCGTGTAAAAAAACACGGTAAGAAATGCGCTCCCGTCGTATTGTAAAAAAACACGGTTAGAAATTCAATCCTTTCATAACACCGTGTTCTAGACCGTGTAAAAAGCACGGTACGCATCCACTCCTTTGACAACACCGTGTTCTAGACCGTGTAAAAAGCACGGCATTGACGCCCTGTGCTGTTTGTAGCGGGCATATTGAGCGTGTTTCATTTTCTTTCGAGTGCGTTGGCTGCCTTGTTGGTGGACAGCTTGGTCTGACTCATTAAAACCAAACATTTTATGACTTAAAAATGGCTTCAAGGAAAGAACAACATTGGAGTTGGATTGGAAATTTCATGTCGAACACATTTGCCGGTAAGTTTTGTGATTTGGCGTTAAGAAAGTATTTTTTCGGTCTACTTGTTGTTAGTACAACAGTCAGCGGACAATGTGGTCTGTAGGTTTAAATGTTCGTGCCGTTGCTAAACGGGATTTCCCGGGCGATCAAAAAACCTCGCAATGAAAAGAGCACCACATGTCGATTCTAAAAAGCATAAAAACGTAAGATAAAGCAAAGACAGTCTTTTGTAATTTAGTAGTTTTGGAGTCGAAATGTTAACAATGTTACGCCATATGCGAGTCATTTAAGATACTTAACCATTCCAGCTCACAATAATCGCTAAATTTCTTATACTGGTACACAAATAATTTATAGCAAGAACGTGTATAACCTTTTATCATTAATATTATCCAAATTGTGAAAGTTATAGAACTAAATTTATAAGAAAATGACTTATTATTAGTCACGCTACGCCACTTGTGCCTTTGGGTGTCAACACCGTGCACATAGCCTCAAGCAAGCCTGATTCCTAGGGAAACGTCAAATTCACCAACAAATAATCAAATGCGATACTGGTATTTCTTCACAAAGAAACCTACTGTTCATTGACAGGAAAATATCCAAAACCCATTCACCATTCATCAGTAAAGCCACATTTCCCATGGTTATGAGACTTGGGATAACAAACGTTTCCCAACCATGTGAACATTTCCCATCTGGAAATTGATTGGACAACTTAAACTTGAGTGGGAAGTGTTGAAATTCCAAATCTCTTATTAATAATTTGGGAAATCAGTGGCTTTAACCATGCAAGGATGGCCTGAACATATGTTTTGTTTCCTGTTATTGAGCTACTCACCTTAAGTTTGTCTCCATCATTTTTGGCAAGAACAAGAAGAGGTATATTGAGCTTATTGAACTCTCCAGCAGATGCATTCCCCTGTGGCATAAACTGCCAAGAGAGTCACATTTAACAGGTGATCAGTGATAACAGTATAGGAATGGTCAGGGTGTCAAACAACAATCCCATGAAGAGATGAAGAAAACATCTTTTAGGGAAGGAAAAAATGCAAAAATCTTATAATATTGTGTGGTTCCAGAAAATATCCATACCCCCTCCATGGAATGGATTGGAAATTCCAGAGGGGTGAGGTGGGGTGGGGGTGTGGTGGGGGTCCAAAGGCCTATGAAATTCCAGAGGGGTGGGGTCAAAGGAGAAAAATTCCAGATGGTTTGCAAACCGCATTTCTTGTACCAAGTCAGAAATGGTTTCTTGGACAAGCTCAAAAGTTTGTCTTAAATTTTCGGTAACTTTTCCCCAGGATGGCGCTTTCCATTTGATTTCTCACCGGCCATACCGAAAATTTTTGGTAAATGGAAAGCACCCCTGAAAACTGGCAATGTCTATGAAATATTGTTTTGGAAAGCCATCAGTTCTGCTCGTGGCCAAAAGCAGGACAGTTGGCATCTCTGCATTTATCTGTCTCTTACACTTCTTTATACCATGATTGCTTTTTGTTTGGTACAGGTACATGTATATTTACAAACTCAGCAAATGCCTTGTGTAATACCACAAAATGGACAAAAACAGTGACAGGAGGCCCGATATTCTGGTATGCATAACTGCTTTTTTTTTATACACTTGTATTGACAGGGTGCAATAGAAAGAGTACAATATTATTTACTGTTACTCACCACTTTGTTTTCATAGTTGACAATAATTGCTTCAGCTGCCCCTCCCTCCTGGGCATGCATACCCTTCTCAAAGAAAGTGCAGTTTCCTCGTTCAGCAATAACAGACTTGCTTGAGAACTGATGTTTTTGTGGGGAGCAGAGTAGTGGAGGGTCTGCTATTGCCATAGGGTATTTGGGCTGTAATTAAGTAAGGATACATTATTTTCTATTGAGACCAATTTTTTGGGAGGACTATTGCCATTCACTCTGTCACTCTATATTGTTGTTGTGCAGTCAACATTCTTGTGGTATTGAACTCCCGGCGATTTCACTGGCAAGTCCATTTTTTTAAAAGACGACAGCAATTTTGTACAACATTACTCGAAAGCAATGCGGTAAAACAAAGAAAAACGCAACGCTGAAACTAAAGGCAACGCAGTAATCGCAACGACAAAAGGCAACGGCAAAAGGCAATGGCAAAAGGCAAAAGGCAACGGCAATGGTAAAAGGCAACGGTAAAAGGCAACGGCAAAAGGCAACGGTAAAAGGCAATGGTAAAAGGCAACGGCAAAAGGCAACGACAAAAGGCAACAGCGAATAAAGGCAACGCGAAAAGGCAACGCATTGCTGCAAGAAAGAGGAACACAATTGGAAAACCGTTATGACTTTAGTTTTGTCACGATACTGCATACTGTAGACGTTTTCCACGTGAATGTTTCTATAGTTTAGTGCTACGAGCAATGTGCATTTCGTAAACATATTGATCTTGTTCTTATTCATTAAATTAATTGTTTAAATCTAACTTTTACTTCTTGTGTACTTCAACCGGAAGTAAAAACCTGACAAATTTATGACTTTTTATTTTGTTTTTTTTCCGTTATAATGAAGTTACAGATATATTATAAAATATACACTACGATGAAGTGTAGCTAATGTTCATTCTAAATCAGCGTTTACTTTCTTTTTTTTTTAATGAAAATCTAGTTTTGTTACAAAAATAGTTTTTTTCCATGTTAGGTGATAATTTCTACAGAAATTCCACTATCTACATAATCTACAACATGATATCTATCCACTTGCCAAAAATGAGATTGCTACGTTAAGGCGACCATTTATTTTTTATCAAAAACGATCAGATTTTCAGCTGGTTGTCAATTGGGTAGCAACATCGTGCACATGGCCTAATATTTCATGAGAGAATAATTATTCTGAAGAGAAAAGTGCTTGAGCATACAGAAAGCTGTTTTGATGAGAGCACACTTGCTTGCAAGGAGAATTGAGATTTCAGTGAACTAAAAAATGCAATGTTTCTCTAGATATCTTTAGAAAAAACATAATAATACAAATAATTGCAATACAAAACAAATTACGATTTGAGATGGCAATACTACAAAATATTGATGGCATCGGAGCAAAACACTATAAACTATAAACACTATAAACCATAATCACTTATGCAGTATTGTCATCTCAAATTTACAACTAGTTTAAAGTATAGTGCTTATAGCACACGTTTATAGAATCAGAAGTCTCAAGGTTGTTTGAAAAGGAAAGAGGGGTTACCTCAGGAAGTCATTGGATGAACTGGGTGGTGGGGGACCTGTTAGTCTGAGACTAGGATGCCTTGGATATAGGCACCCTTGGAAACGGTTACTGTGGACTAACCATGCGCCGTCTTACAAACTTTAGAGTGTCCCACAGATATAAAAGGTATACATGTAAGTAAGTAAAGCCCATCAATTCAATTCAATTCAATTTATTTTCCGCCACAGTTTTACAGATTTTTATAATTAATTTCACTTACATATCATTGTAAAACAAAAAGAAAAAAAATGAAAATGAAAAAAGGGAAGATGATAAAAAATGTGGCGAGGGAGCCCTTGGAAGGTAAGGCTTTTCGAGAAGAGCCCCCTCGCCCCATCGATCCTTCATTGGGATGTGTCCAATTTTTTGGGGGGTGAGTAATACCTATAAATCACTTGGAAAAATTTCCTTTACTCTATTCTAACATTTCTGATGCCATGTATCGCTGGAAGATTGGCTTTACCCCCAATGGATTTATGACAGAATTTGCTGTGTAAGAATGACAATATTATTTCTAACTTTTTCGTTTCATAGCCACGCCAAAGGCACTTCAAAGTTCTATGTTTTTGATGCTGAATTAAGTTTATTTATGACAATGTTTTAACTGGATACTTTTGGAATATTTCAAGTTCATCGCACCCAGGAAGGAGAGCGTTAATCCTGTGAGAATTTTTCAAAAACATGTATAAATAAAATGTACCAAGAACAGAATATTTGTTTATCTTATTTCTAACACGATTGCCACTGAAAATACGTATACCGGGTATAAAAACGAGAGAATAAAATAATATCAATCAAATCAATGAAGCGATCTGAGACTGAGGCGCAAATCAGTACAGAAAACGAAAGGGATCACACGAAAGTTTTCGTTTCGAGACGGAAGCCTTACTTCAGCTATCAAATCAAATAATATGATCGTCTTTGTATATGAAAGAAGGATATGTATTTCTTTGTTTATTGCCTAACATTGAAACTCTCCTATTCTTCAAATGACATCGCTTTCTCAGCTTACCGCTTTGTCGAGTTCATAAGACCAATCACTTCTCCACTGTGGGTTGAACATCACACAGAAATCGTCTTCATTTCCATTCACCGACGCATGTAAAATAGCATATCCCTGGATTTCTTGTGAAAAAACCTGAGAATATAGCCATTATTTAGACTGACAGTATAATAAGTTGCACAACGCGCTGTTTTGATGAAGCATTTAAGCTTGCACTTACTTGTAAGATCGAAGACAAAACGACTAGAGAGATAAACACAGAGATTTCGGACGCCATCTTGTATTTACAGTGGCCAGACCGTTTGGAGACTGGGTTGAAGTGACGTCATGTTGATTACGTATTTGTGCGCCCATCTGGTGTGCGCAAGTGTGCGCGGGTACTGTTTACGCCCATTTGTCGTATCAGAGCGCTACTCTGTCGGGTCAAAATGTTGCTATCATAACATCCCTTACTGCTATATACTAGTACAAACGAAGAGACGATCACAGCCATTCTCAGTTACACGCGGTCGCCGGGAAAAAAGCTTGCAAGCGAAATGCCGTCGTTTTTTGTCAAAGTTTCCATGGTAACGCACGTGCTTTCGCCAGACAAGACAGCAACACGAGTTTTCGCTTCCAAGATTTTCTCCCTGCGACCGCGTGTAACTGAGAATGGTTGTAAGCAAGAGATAAACTACTCAGCGCGTGGCTTCTTTGAGTATTTTCTCCGGCATTTTCTCCCCTGCATGCTTACCATCGTGATCGGAGTTGCTATAGCAACGTTATAAGATCCCTTGAATGCAGGATACCCAAAATTGTCGGCTCGAATCGTCGTCCCAAGGAAGAGTGGGAGTGTAATCTGATCAACAGCTAATGGAGTTGCTAATCGTGGTTCTCTGGAACGCGCACTTTTCGCTAGTCAACTTATCTCTTTTACTACATCGATACTACAGCAACTTTCGATGCAGTGTCTTCTCTTAGGGTGGCTGTCCCCTCTTGATTGCCCCCGCTAGCTATACAGCCTATTGATGCTCTGGATAATGTATAATCACAGGCCAAGAAATGTTTTGTCTGGGGGGCCAAGCCTTGGTCATCGCGTTCGTCTTGCTGGGGGAAACAGGTTTTTCCCCACATGTTGACACTATAATTTTTTTTCATGGGGGCCGGGGCAACTACCCCTCTGCCCTAGCTACGGCATTAAGTGCAGGACTGAGTTCCTTTAACACGGCAGATTAGAAATACCGCCAAAAACACGAAAATAACTGACACAAATAGTAGTACTTTTTAATACTTTGACAAACTTAGTAAAATTGAACAATTCACACGAGGTTCTGTTTTAGGCTGGTTCCGCCTGTGTTATATATAATTAATGAAATGGATACTGAGTGGAGTGAAATGCTGAAAGCGCGCGCTCGCTGACTCGCTTTTATAATTATTTTTATCCCTATTGTTTTCGGAGCCTATATATTTCAGTATGCCCTATTTGCCTCATTCAGATTTGGACATAATATTTCTTTTTTAATGATGAATAATAATAACAATGATAATGGCCGAAAGGTTTTCTAATAAAACAATAATTGGAACTCCAGAAGTTGCCTACAATAAAAGACGCCGCTTGCATGCAAATTTGGTACCCTAGCCTCCTTTTTTGGAACTTGAGGCTCTTGAGGCTGGCGAACTAGTGCAGAACACGATGCTACAGCCTACGTTCACGTGCGTTGTATAATGAAACATAATGGCCTCGGCTTGTCCAATCGCATGACACAAAGCGCTACCTCAAACTCCGCCTCCCCATTTAAAAAACTAACAACTGTTAAGTGCAGTTTTTTGTTCACTTGGCCATTCATCTTTACGGCATAATGAAAACAGTCTTTGATGTGCTTGTCACATTGCTTTGTTGCGGTTGGGGTCAAGAAGTGAAAGTCACGCACAAATCCCGTAGATAATAACTTGTTAAGGGCTGTGCAAATCAGTCGAGGCGGGAGAGGCAGTCTCATAAGCACGTTCAAGGATAGGAAGGACATCTGAACAAGAGGCTTTTATTTGAAGGTATGAGCATCTTGGAAGTGGAAGGGGTCACAATTTAAAAAATCTCCCAATAGCGTTTTCCTTTGAAAATCTACAGTATAGTAATTTTTCCTCTTTTGCCCTTGTTTCCGACATTTATTACCTCTTATTTCCTGTTTCCAACGAGAAGGTCGGCAGAAAAATACCCTGGTAACACATTATACAAGACCGCCAATCGTGTTAATACAATCCTTTAATCACTTTCATGATTACACCCCTTAGGATCGCTGGCAATGAAAACTGGGAATGTTCTCGCGGTCGGCGCTTGGCTACTCGCTGGTTTACTCCTTGGATGTCTAGATCTCGGTAAGTCATCCTTGAAATTAATCTGTGAAGGATTCTTTGAAATGACGTTTGAAAAACTGATCATTTTTTCCCCATTTTAATTTGCATTGATATGGACTCACTGCTTGCACAAGATGTCAAAGTGGTCTATTCTTTCTGAGACCGATTATATTTAATTATATCAAAAGCACTGAAATATCACCCAGAGAGCAATGCAAGACACAAACCATTTGATTTTGGCCATTTGGAGAAGTTAAGAAATGCCCGTTAGCTGTGTGTAGCGTCAACAGCAGTCTGGCTCATTTCAAAGCCGATATGCCCGGGTGCATCCCACGTGGAATATGCTCGGCTTGCTTGCTTGGCTTGGCATTGGACGGACGGCGAATCTGGTAATTTGCTCCTACACGTGCATCTCCCCATGTTGAGCGCGTGTGATCACGTGTGTCACGTTGTCTCTCGGACAACTTTAAATTTGTATCACCATTGTATTAAAAAAAAAAAAAAACAGCCAAAGTTCGATGTACTAGGGTAGCTAACAAAATGTGTTTGACAAACGTTTGAGGGTTAACACAAAAAGATATGAAAATATTTAACGGCCAAGGGGGCTAACAGCTTTCTAGACCACGGCTCCCGTCGCTGTACGTTTGAGGGTTCTAAAACACAAAAAGACGAGAATATTTGAAACAAGGGTGGTAAAAGCTTCCTAGTCCACCCCCGTCGCTGTGCGCAACATTTGCCTCAGATATGGAGAGTTGCCAAGTTTCGTTGTATCAAAGCGAAAGAGCTCTGAAAATCCTAAACGCGCGCACATGGAATTAGTGATTGATACGTAAAAACAAATGACTTGCCATGTGTTATTTTTCTATTCATTTCCAGTTGCTCCTCTTGAATGCTACGCGTGTTTCTCGCGGAAGTCATTCAAAGATTGCGATCAGAGTCTGAAATGGGTAAACTGTAAAACGCTGGAGACCGGCCGAGCCCAATATGACGTGTGCCACACTAACCATATTATCATGAAGACGGCTAATGGAAGTCTTGTGCACGAATATGTTCGAATGTGCGGTCAGCGTTCAAACTGCGGCGCCAAGGCTCAAGATCAGTGCAAACAGGCCGGGGCATTATGCAAAATTGGCTGTTGCTATGACAACTTGTGCAATAGCGCTCATGGTACTTTGCCCATGACCAGCGGCATTGCTTTTGGAACACTGATATTTCTAGCGTTACAACAGGACATATTGTAAATTTTGCAGGCATGCACTAAAAATCTTGCCCAGATTTTGTGTAAATAGGAACGTTATCATTAGAACGAAGATAAGAACGGCGTTCTAGCGCACATCGGTATAGTGCTTTTTATTATAAACACCAATGAAATACCAGGTGATCTCCCGCGCGAAAACATGTGAAAATATCACACTTGCTTTTGCTGAATGCTCGATTTTTAAGCTTAACTCAAATAAAATTTGAATTTGGTATTTCATTGATGTTTATATAATAAACAGAACATTACATGACCGCTTGGAGATACGAAGATAAAATTCGTATCTCCGCGCGGCCATGTAATATCCTCTATATCTCCCCCTTGAATCACACATCATGATAATTTCGTACATCATTATATTTACGCTACGACGTACAGATAACTACGCCCAGGAATAACTAAAACGAAACTAAAGGTTCAAGTATTCGGAACTTTATTATTTCATATATTTTACAAAGACATAATTGAGTAGTCTACAGGCCCGTAGCCAGGGATTTTTGTGGGGAGGTGCTAATCTAGAAAAAGCGGACCAACGTGGTATGAATTTATTAACCGCTTGTCAAAATTCACTAGAAAAAGCAAATATACGAAACTGGATGTATGCCAAAGTGACTGCAGTCTTCTCTTTGGCCATTTAGTCACTAAAACAGTGTTTTCAAACCCTTTAAAAATGTGGACCTTTTTGTCGCGTGCGGGGGTGCTTGCGCACCCCGGAACCCCCCTGGCTACGGGCTTGGTCTATTATTCAGCTTGTGTTCGTAGAACGCGTGCTATCTGTTGCATTTACAGTAAATGTAAATACTATTGTAAAAATGTAAACAATTTCACTACTTATTAAATTCATTAAATTCGTCAAAAGTAACCTATACCTGTTTACACTCACTTGCACTTTAACTTAGACGCAACGGTCTGGTTGGGGGGGGGGGGGGGGGGGTGGCACCCCCATAGTGTTGATTGGGCGGGAATTCTCATCGGAGGACATGACGTTCACCCTAACAGATACCAACATGGGCGTGGCCTTAAACACTACAGGATACCACCTTTGGTATACCGCGAAAGTGAACCCTATTATAATGTTTTCATCATTGAATGCGATGAGTGTGACAACGGTCCGGTGCTACGGAACTTCATTACGCCATCATAACATGTACAAAGTGCGATATTACTTGACTAGACGCACTGAAAACGCACGCTTTTTGCCTTCTTACACCACTATGACACCCCTAAAAGATACGGCGAACGTCACCACCCAGCCGACAGAGCCCCCTGCCGTCACCACCCAGCCGACAGAACCCCCTCCCCGAGGTATAGAGGTTCATTATTCATTTCGAGAGGGGCAAATCTCGATTTAGAAAACCAAAACTTAAATAGTAGTAGAAAACAGCAAACTATAAAAGTAAAGAAATTTATAACCAGAGACTTGACTGTCATAAATCTTGGGCACAAGAACCTTGGGATTTTTGTAAAATTATTTACCAAGTCTGATAATCGGATTCGAATATCGCCCATTTCATAAGAATTTACTCGATAATATTTCTTAACAGTTCACTAGGTTATGTTTTTGTTGTCTGGTGGGGACAGTGGAGCAGGGAGGCCTGGGAACACCACCTACAGGCCATCTATTTATTATTCTTTTCCGTTTTCATTTTTGCACCTGGTCCTTGCCGAGCGTTCCCAGCAGTCAAGCGAACTCGGTTCCTTGAGTACACCCAACAAAGTTAGTGATATGGCACATCGAATGCTATCAGCGAAGGGTAATTTTACAGTGGATTCAATACCCTTTTACCGTGACCTTTATCGACCTTTCGACAGTGCACAGCCACGGACTTCTCGTGAACTCTCGCGAAGCTTGCAGTTAGCAGCCGTCAGCTTCTGTCGTATTCCAAGCACTGAAAGGCTCCTTCCTTCTTTGTTTTTCTTGAAGATTGGATAAGATATGAGTTGGCGAAGTCTCTCGCCTTAATAATGTCCTTGCATTGTACTTGTAGCTCAGTAAAGCCCACCCAGTCATCCTATAAACAACAACAACAACAACAATGTCAACATAAACACATGACACCGAAGGCACTTGAAATGTGAAATGATGTAAACGAACCTTGCACTTTACAAAGAGAATATCTCTTTCTTTATCAAACTTGGCTTGCCCAGGTTTAGCATCTTCGATATCCTCACAGTCCTCTACAAATAAGTTGAATCAGAAACATATAAGTTACGTGTATCTGGTTGAATGTTATTATTTCAATTATCCGCAAAATACAATTTTGTGCAGTTGTCTGGGGACGCGATTATATCTTAATAAACTAGTTGTTCTACAAAAACGCGTTTTAAGACTTGATACATTTTACGCCTTGATACATTTTACACTACCCATTAATCGTGATTATACTTCGTCCTCTGATTGGTCAGTTGTTGAATTTGTCTTGCTCCTGATTGGCTAAGCGTATTTACTTTGCGTAAATCCGCTCTAATAGTAACAAAAGTCCCACTTTTTTCCCTTTAAAAGACAAATTTGTTGCCGTTTTGCCATGCATATGCCGTTCGTAGCGAGGGTGAACCAACTGGTCAGAGGTGGATAGTGAAATTTATAGGCTAGACTGCAAGTCGCGAAAAATGCACTGATTTTACGGCATGACACGACGGACGTGTTTTATTTAGAAATGTTTTACAAGATCAACTATGGGCTAGTGCACATGCTCGTCTTACGAGCGGTTGTAAGGGGGTATCCACTAAAAAGGGGACACGAATGCAAGTCAGCTCATCCGTGAATGCATTCAAACATTCTTTTTGGTGAGAACAGTGGAAGACTGGAACTCTCTCCCTATCAGCAATCAGAGCAGATACTTTAGCCGCGTTTAAGGCAAATTAAATGTTCACCTAGACAATCGAGTATTTATTGTTTTTAGCTGGTAATAAAACAATTCACGGTCTTTTTTTCAAGTTATATCAATTTTTCTAAAAACATCTCCTCTGGAAAATGTAAAATATCCCAAAGAAACGAGCCTCATATATCTAGTAAAATATAACACCATTTGGTAGGGCCGAGGTTGCTTGAGTGCTGTGCCAAAAATATTTCAATCGCTTGAAGTTTTCTTGAACTTTTCATTTCGCAGCATCAAAACACAATCAAACACAGCAATAGCTGGTACATATAATACGTAATAGAAAGGCGGATAACTGTACCTTGTATCTTCTCTTTTGTCATTTTGATAAGCCGAACTTGTTTTCCTCCCCAACTTGTATGAATTCCAGTCTGTTGTTATAAGGTTGCAAAAAAACAATGCATTGGGTTTTACACAATGGGCAAGCCCCAATACATAAATAAAGGTTGAATATATTTATCACACATAAGTATCAATATCCATGCGATAAAACCGTCAATATAAAAACATACGCTGTATGTGATTTTGTGTATTATAATATTCTCAACAAAATATCTTGATAAAGAAACATGCGCCCCCAATATGCGACACAGAACTTACAGCCGAATGGCTTCCTGCCTCTGCTTTTCCAATTTTATTGAAATTTTGAATTTGCCGCGAAAATTAAACATGCGAGGCTGAACACGCTGATATCTCCCCTAGGTTATCAGTATTTTCTAGGTTATCAGTATTTTCTATGTAAAGGATTTCTGACATGAATTCAAGGCTTTTTGACATATTGAATTCGCAAGTTGGTAAGACCTAAAAACATTTCCACCCTCCCACTTCCACTCCGGCGACGTTGCGCACGTACCACTAGTCTCCTAGCTGCTCATTGCCACGGTAAAATCGGTTTCCCATAATGGCAGTTTTATCGGTGAAAATGGTTCACTATTTGGAATCAAGTACAGCACTCTTTTACCAATTTATACATTTGCTCTAGACCATAGTTAGTATAGGGGACCCCTCTCCCCTCTACTATTGTATGGATGATTACTTAAGTATCAATATCCATGCGAGAAAGCTGTCAATAAAAAAAACATACGCTGTATGTGATTTTGTGTATTATAATATTCTCAACAAAATATCTTGATAAAGAAACATGCGCCCCCAATATGCGACACAGAACTTACAGCCAAATGGCTTCCTGCCTCTGCTTTTCCAATTTTATTGAATTTTGAATTTGCCGCGAAAATTAAACATGCGAGGTTGAACACGCTGATATCTCCCCTAGGTTATCAGTATTTTCTGAGTGAGCTGCCACGTTCGTCTTTTCTGTCTATGTAAAGGATTTCTGACATGAATTCAAGGCTTTTTGACATATTGAATTCGCAAGTTGGTAAGACCTAAAAACATTTCCACCCTCCCACTTCCACTCCGGCGACGTTGCGCACGTACCACTAGTCTCCTAGCTGCTCATTGCCACGGTAAAATCGGTTTCCCATAATGGCAGTTTTATCGGTGAAAATGGTTCACTATTTGGAATCAAGTACAACACTCTTTTACCAATTTATACATTTGCTCTTGACCATAGTTAGTATAGGGGACCCTCTCCCCTCTACTAACTATGTCTGGACAAATCATATCGCAGATCACAGGGGCATAGCCAGGCGGGGGGGGGGGGGGGGGGGGGGGGGCACAGGGAGCCGCGGCCCCCCCTTTCTCAGGGATTTTCTCATACATTTACTGAAATTTGAAAATTTTTGTCCCATGTTTGCAATACCCGGCTCCCTAACCAAAATTCCTGGCTACACCCCTGGATCTATTAGTATTTTAGAGTATATTATCATAAATGCTATAAATAGTAGCAGACTCAGAGCTATATGGGGTAGGGAAGTCTTACCCTTGTGCTGAGGGCTCTCCATTTACTCCACACATCTTTCCATGTGTGCTCTTGCCAGTGGATAAACCCAGTATCTGGCCTATTCTTATGTGCTGTAAATTAACAGTTGAATAGCAACAGGTTAGCATGGTGTACGAGGAGTGTGCCTGTGTATTGTGTGGAGGGTGCCACTGTGTACTTTCAGTATTTATTAACAAAGTCAGTAAATATATCACAAAGGTAAGAGAGGTGATTATTACTAGGAAATGGTCAGCATCATGCAACAGCTCAGATGATTTCAAGATATGCAACCTGCGCTGGATCAGAACTCTGTCCACAACTCACCATGTGAAGCACCTTGTTTGGGTTGAACCCAAGCCTTCTCCCACAGCTGATCCCAGTGTTCTAGTGTGTACATCATCTAGCAAATATAACAGTAATAGGAATAAGTACATAATACTGAGGGATGGCAGCTAACAGGGGGTTCATTGGGCTAAACTATGGTATTATAATTAATCGACAATTTAATTTTACAAAAGCAAGATTTTTACAGAGCTCTCTTTTTAATAATAATAATAATAATAGATATAGCATTACACCATAGTTTCAATGCTTTACATTTCCGTGCTTTACATGCTTTAAATGTACATCATATGTGGAGAAATATATATATATATATATATATGTATTTACTTAATAAAAATAATCTAAAATTTATAAAAGATAAAAACTCTAAAAAATAAAAGATAAAAAGATAATAAAACTACAAGTTATTTGTGTAGCCAGGACTCCAACTCATTAGTATTATGTATATATATTCCGAAAAAGGTAAGTTTTAAGTTTGGATTTGAAAATTCCCAAAGTCTCAGATTTTTTAATTTGGAGAGGTAGTGTGTTCCAGAGTCTGCTGGAATAAACAGAGAAAGATCTGTCTCCGTATGTTTTAGTTCTGGCTGGAGGAACGTTCAAAAGCAGTTGATCTGAGGACCTTAAGGAGCGAGCTGGATTGTATTTGGAAATCAATTCAGTAATATAGTCGGGAGCCTGATTGTGGAGAGCTTTAAAAACTAAAACAAGAACTTTAAAGTCAATCCTGGCGCGTATTGGCAGCCAATGTAGGGATCGGAGGACCGGCGTGATATTATCGTTTTTCTTTGCTCGCTTGATTAGCCTGGCAGCGCAGTTCTGAACTGATTGTAGTTTAGATATTTCGGAGTCAGGCAAACCAACAAGGAGGCTGTTACATAAGTCGAGCTTAGATGTAATAAAGGCATGAACTAGTTTTTCACATGTATGCTCGTCGAGATACTTCCGCAGCCTGCCAATGTTCTTTATAGACATGTAAGCATTTTTGCACGTGTTATTAACATGCTTGGTCATCAGCATGTGCGAGTCGACAATCACACCAAGGTTCCGGGCAGCAGGCTTAGGGTCAATAGCAAAGCCATTGATACTAAGACCAGGAACAGCCTCATGATGAGAGAAGCGAGAAGAGAGATGTACCACCTCTGTTTTGTCAGGGTTGCATGCAAGTCCATTGGCATTACACCAGACCAGGATGTCTCTAATGCATAATTCAAGCTTAGCCAGGACAATCGGGCGTGCTTCAGGAGTATCAATTGACACATAGAGCTGAGTGTCATCAGCATACATCATGGCGTTTAGGCCGTGACCCAAAATCACATCTTCCAAGGGAGAGAAAAATAAAGAAAACAACAGAGGTCCAAGAACCGATCCTTGTGGAACACCGTATGAGAGATTCCTCTCAGAAGACAGCACGTCATTAACAGCAACTTGTTGCGTTCTGTGTGAAAGATAGGACTCAAACCACTTCAACACAGTGCCATGGATACCGAAACGTTCTTCAAGGCGAGACAATAGAGCATTATGGTTTATGGTATCAAAAGCAGAAGATAGGTCAAGTAAAACTAAAACAACCTCACGCTGTCTGTCAATGGCGAGCAGTATATCGTTAAAAACGCGAAGGAGTGCTGTTTCAGTACTGAAAAACAGTCTGTATGCAGATTGGAACTTTGGAAGTAGCTTGTTTTGGACAAGGTAGTTAAGTGTCTGCGTTGCAGCAACCCTTTCCATAGTTTTCGAGAGGAATGCAATGTTTGTAACAGGTCGAAAATTAGGAAATTGTTCATGGTCAAGAGACTGCTTCTTAATTGAAGGGTGTACTACACCCTTTTTAAGTGCCATTGGAAAAACACCAGACTGAAGTGACGCATTGGTGATAGACGTCAGTGTTGGTGTAATGACCTCAAGAGAGTCTTTGAGAACGCCAGTAGGCAAGGGATCAAGAGAACAGTATTTCGACTTCGATTTCTGAACAACTTCTTGAATGTGCTTTTCTGAGATCACAGAAAACTCAGAAAAAGAACTACGGCATATAGTCGGATTTAGTTTCACCGACATTTCCATTGACGCAAGATTTGATGAACTCATTTGCTCTTTCAGCGCTTCAATTTTGTCAGTGAAGAAGTCAGCAAATTGCTCCGCCAGTATTTGGGGGGAGTCACGGGTTGGCAAGGGTGGAATTGTTTTAACCTTAAAAAGGCCATCGATGACACGGAATAACTGATTCTGGTCAGAGTCAGATATTTTAGATCTGTAGTAGCTTTACTTTGCAAGGGTGAGGGCATCGTTGTAGATGCAGCGATGATCGACGTAAATTTGTCGATGGACCTTAAGTCCAGAGAGAACGAAGCGCCGTTCTGCTTGGCGTTTTTGCTTTTTAAGAGATCTTAGATTCTCATCAAACCAAGGTGTGTGGGGGCGAAGAGTGATGGTGCGTGCCTGAATAGGGGCGTGTTTATCTATAAGATTACCAATCACATTATTGTATTGGTCAACTAGGGTGTTGACATCAGAGGGAGATGTTGTTTCCCCACTGCAAAGGGATGAATTTTTGATGTCGTCACACCAGGAGTTCATGTCCATGCGTCTCACGTTTCGATGCATGATGGACTTTTTAGTTGCTCCCGGTTTAGGCATATCGGCAGAGCAAATAATAGCACTGTGATCAGATATTCTTTTGTCAAAATTGATAATGTCAGGAGCCTTGGTAAGTAGTGTGTCACTCTCCCGAACGATGACCAGGTCAAGAGTGTGGCCGTGTTTATGAGTGGCCCCTACTACTTTTTGCTGAAGACCAGCTGACTCCAACAAGTCAAGGAATTTCAAAGCATCAGTGTTGTTGACATCATCAACATGAAAATTTAGGTCACCAGTGATCATCAAATTCCCGGGGACAATACTTAGTACCTCCAGTAGGCGCGGAAACTCATCAAGAAACATGCGAGTAGTAAGTTTGTTTTTCTTGGATGGAGGTGGTCTATATATGGTAAGAAAGCGCATCGTTGAATTGGAAGAGCTAATGCATACATCCATATATTCCATAGACTTGAAATGTATGATCGTGTTTCGTTTTACCTTAAGGCCTTTCCTGATAAAAATACCAACACCCCCACCTTTGTAGAAAGATCTCGGTTGTTGTAAAAAATCGAAGTCCTGCAGGGAGTTTATCACTGTAGCCAATGCAGGATTTGAGTTATCATTTTCCTTTTGCCAGGTCTCATTGAGAGCCAAAATGTCGAGCCTCTTGGAGACCACTAGATCACACAGAGAGGCGACCTTGGAATTATTCAGAGATCTTACATTCCAACAGCCAAAGCGAAGGCAAGAGGCAGAACGTTTCTTAGCAGCATTTATGTGAATAAGGTTTAGTGCGTTGCTGCTAGTATATTCACAGGAGGGGGAGGGTAAGCATTCAGGCCGATTAGAGATTCTCACCGGGATCCTTCTACTATGCACATCAGAGTCTACTATGTCAATGTCGTTATCAGCAACGACATCTTTGATAATATGTGACTTACTCTTCACAGATCTAGCCGGTCTGTGGGAGTTTCCAGACGCCTGTGGTGGGTTTGTTTGTATCGTAATTAAATTTGACCAGTTGATATAGACAAAATTGTTTGTTAGCTGTTGGCTGCATTTATAGTTATGATTATTAAGAACAGGGATTGTATGTATAAAAGAGAGAGGGGAGTGCTGTGATATTGAATCGTTGCCAATTGATTGTACTTGATGTCGATTAATTGTGCGCGTCAGTAAGTGGCGGGGGTTATTCACCGCTAGGGGTGCTCGCTGGGTGTTGATCAGATTATGAGCATTGCGAGTATGAGTCATTGTCGGCTTTTGAACATTGGAACGTACTGAGATAACAGTGGCGATGGGCCGAATTTCAGGACCTGGGTTCAGTTTGAATAACAGGTCGCCGACGAGAGGGAGATGAAAAGTGGCACTGGTGTTATTATAGTACACAGAGGGGCACTTCTGCCGTCTGATTCGTGCTCGAAAACAGAAAACTGGTTTAGTGGAGTGATGCCCCATCCATCGATCTCCAGAAGAAGAATGCGCGTTTAAGGACACCAGCCATAGCACAAGGGATATGAAGAAAAATTGTGCGAAGTTATTCCACATAGTGCATAGAGACAATATTGTATAATGTGTTTGAGTATTGTTTATTATGTTTATTGATTGATAATGTTTCAGTTTATATTTGTTTTACTTTTGTATTATTTACTTTGTTTGATTTTGTTAATAATGTTTTAGTTTATATTTGTTTTACTTTTGTATTGATTACTTTGTTTGATTTGTGTTAATAATACGTTTGGTGCAATTTATTACATTTATAACAACTAGACACTTTGTGAAATAATTATTTGATTGCATATAAGAAATTGTGTTTTCCTAGAAGTAAGTTAATAAATATTGTGAAAATATTAAATTGATAAACTAATGTAGTAATTAAAAAGGAATATTAAGTCGTAAAAAGATAAAATAAGTAATAAAAGCCCGCGAGTCCCGCGGGTAAGAGAACACAATTAAAACAATAGTATGCAAATTCAATATAAAATTCACGGATGGGTGAACCTCAGTCGCTGCAAACGAATTAATTAAGATTTAAGAAATGTCGGAAAATAGAGAAAGATAAAAAATATATCGAGAGCTGTCTACAGTTAGCACGAAGGAAATAAAGAGATAAATCAGTGGTATACTTATAGACGTGTAGGATCCAATCCGTGTAGGCTCTTTGGTAATCAACGATCTTACAGGTCTTTCTTGGTACAATGCTTTTTTCGGTGCATCAGTTCAACTTTTGAGAGTTCCACTGTCACATACAACACTATCACTTTTTCACATTGGCTAAGATGTTCTAGGAAAACCAGGGATTTTGGAAATTTGATTTCCTTTCAAGTTATGATTTTGTGATTTTGTTTTTACTTTTTTTAATCCTAGCAGACACACAGAATGTTTTCCCATTTAAGATCACATGGCATTTGCATATTGAGTATTCTTTCTTTCTTTTTCTGACTTCACTATGCACTGAAGGATATCTGTAATTGGAAGCAAACCCAAACAAAGAATGATTATTCAAATGAATGCCACATGATCTGTGGGAAGACAGTATGCCCAAACAAGAGGTCTATTGTGGAAGAGTTGGAACAACTTAATTATTCTCCATAACAGCAGCATTTATATATAATTAATTGCTTAATTCAGCCCTTAGGCTGCAGTGTAGTTTTTAAATAAACCATCTATTCATCCATAGGAGAGATAATAAATAGTAGAAAATAGAATGAATGAATGCAATGATACAAGTCCTACCATTTCGGTGCCAAATATGGCAAGCTCATCTGAGAGATCATCATACATAATGTCCTCTTTTATCTGAATAGGAATAAGAAAAGCTCATCTTTAATTTTACACTTGAAAAAGTAGAAATTGACCTAAACTTTCTTGTGAAAGTGCAAATGCTAATTGCAGAGGAAATTTATGATTTTCGATTTTCATGACTACAATAGCTATCTCCAGCACATGCCTCAAACTTGATTGGCTAAGTACAAAATGCAGGCTTTCAACAGGGTTGACTCATGTTTTCAGGCTTTCAAAATTCCAGGACTTTCAAGGACCTTTTCAAGGATGTCTGAAAAAATTTAATGACCTTTCATAATGAAAAATGCAGATTTTTGTGTATTATAAGATCAACATGCCTGGGTATCCCTCGTTTCAAAGATAGCACATGATTTGATAGTCTTTATTCAAGTTCCTTTAATTTTATTTCACAATATACACACCACAACATATTGCAAATCTTTTTCAGGAGAATATTTCCATGACTTTTAATGACTTCAGGGGCGTAGCCAGGGGGGTCCAGGCCCCCCCTTTCTCGAAAATTTTCCCATACATTTACTGTATTTGCTGGAGAAAATTTGAGCATTTTCGTCCCATGTTTCACTATCCCCCCCCCCCCATTCAGAAATTCCTGGCTACGCCGCTGGACTTTGATGCAAGTTTGTAAAATTTCCATGACTTTCCACTGGCCTGGAAAAGGACGGAATTTTCTAAAATCCATGACTTTCCAGGTCTTTAAGGACCCGTGGGAACCCAAGCTAGCTAACCATGAAAGCCTGGAAAATCTTTGAAGGGAATTTTTGCAGCAATTCAATTATGATGAAAAATTGAATGGGATCAAAGCCTCATGATAATGTGTGTGTACACTGGTGTCACACAGGTGTGGAGCACCTATGATACCACTGATGCCCATTTTAACCGAAAAAGATAGGTCAAGCACCCCCCAACGTTTTTATATTGGAGTCCTCCCCTGGGATCTGATGCTCTCTTACCTTATATTTTTGCTGCATCAAAATCTTGCCCTTATCAAACCTTCAAGGTGACAAGAAACAATAATGTTGGTCAGAGCACAAACCATGATTAGGAATGAATATTTCATTGAAAGAAAAGAAGTTCCATTACCTATCCCTAGACACTTCAACAATAGAGATCCCTGTCTCTTGCACTCCACCTAATATTGCATGCGTCATGGGGGCCGCACCCCTCCACTGGGGCAACATAGATGGGTGGATGTTGATCATACCGCTGTTATAAAAATATGACAATTTAGTTATGATATGTGGTATCACTACTGGACCATTCCACCTAAAATATACATTCAATGCAGCCTAGGTAGGAGAGTGACATTACCCACAACACTCTCCCTGAAAATTTTACAATGGGTTGAGCTAATGCCACACCCCACTGGGCTCCAAGATCAGGCTTCATGCTGATGGTGTGAAAATTTTCAAGAATAGATTCTCTTTTCCTTCATGTCAATTCTGTGAATTCAGTCTAAAAGTTACCGTTTAGGGAGCTGCACTGCTGCCATTTACTACAAAGAGCTATATGTAAAATGTATTTCTTTGGGTTGAAAATTTACACCCTAATGCACCTTTTGGCTTGTGAAATTACAAAACATATTAATTTATACATATCACAGGTGATATCTAGTATGCAAAAAAAAACCCACAACAAACCATGTGTCTGTTAACTATTTTCACTGTATTTGTATTGTGTTGTTCCTACACTGCCTGCCTTGACTACAGTAGTTATGATAACAATTTATTATTGTACATACCCTAAAAGTATGAATTACCTATTTTCAAAAAGGGTTGCTTTGGGTCTTGATTTTTAGTTCAGGCGCCATTGTTTTATGGTCACTCAAGCAAAGAAACACTTCAACAAACAAATCTAATAAAGCCTCAATGTTGATCGAATTAGGTTTATTTAGCGGGGCCTAGTTCCTGAATGGTGGGACAACCCTATCAGGGAAAAATATGCCTTATTCTTTTATCTCTGAGATGTGGTAGTTCACCGCAGAGAGGAATACTACTTATCCCTAAGATAGACTAATCCTGCCTTTCAGGAACCTGACCCAGAGGTTGATACCTTGGGCATAGGTCAATAACTCTATTGGGAATCAAGTAGCCAAAGGATGCCACAATTCCTACATCACTGGGACCACCAGGCCTAATAAAACACAGTAAAATTAAATAAGTAATATGCTGTTCCAGTAATAAGAAACATTGAACCTACAGGACTCAAAATTGCAAAAGAGAGCATTCTCTTTTTTATAAAATAACAGCAGTGAATCTTTCACATTGATTAGTCAAAAGCTATGCCTGTAAGGGATACTACATAGACACACTTTGTGTTATTTTATAAAAGGTGGCTTGTTGCTTTCCAGTTTTTAAAATCAATTCTCCCAACATCCCCTAATGTTTATAAAAAAGTATATGTCATCCACACAAGTTTGAAGCTGATGTCAAAAAACTGTGTTGTAGAATACTTTTGTCCCTCCCTTTGACAATGTGCTATCAATCTGGTTGCCATGGTTACCACATGATGCCTTATGCCCTTGACCCAATCTCATTCCCAGAGCCTACGCTGCTGTTTTTCGTAGGCTCTGGCACCAGACAATCATACGGCCATTCTGATTGACCGATATTCCTGCTCGCCATTTTGAAATTCCCCTAACCAACAACAATGGCCAAAATATACAGAAAATATTTTATCTGGCACCACCCCAGGGCCTCCAACAGTGACCATGACCAAGAGGCTCTGGGAATGAGAATCAGGGTTCGTACACTTTCTGAATGACAAAAATCCAGGATTTTCCAGGAGGTATAAGTTATTTTTCCAGGAGTTTTTATGGGGTAGAAATGTTGCCCCCCTCCCCCCCCCACACACACCCAAAAAAAAACACTTTAAAATGAAGCCACTTTACTGCTGATATGGCAATTTACATTTTTCTATTCAGACACTCTTGTTACAGTAATGATAACAGTGCTATGTCATAAGTTGCAGCTCAAAATAACATCCTCAAAACTGACTCATTCAACCACATTTGAGTTGAAACATTTTTCCAGGAGTTTCCCAGGCTTTTCCCTAACATTCCAGGACTTTCAAGGACTTTCCAGGAAGGAATGAAAATCCAGGATATTCCAGGATTTCCAGGACGCGTATAAACCCTGGAGACTGGGGGCTGCACCCACCATGGACATCTCTTATAGAATGTAAAATATTAACCAAACATAGTGTTACCTATAACCAGGTTCCCATCCATGTTTTCCTTGCCATTCATGAATTGGAATACCCTCTTCTGTAGCATACTCCCTCACAGTAATAAAATCAATGCTTTGCACTTTCTATAAAATTAGCACAACCCCAAGGTGAGTATCAATAATCAATCTGGATTAATTTTCTTGAATTTGCTAATTCATTATTAAAACACTAACCTTGTTAATAACTCTCCGTCTCTCTGGAGGACATACTACATCTATTTGCTCAATCACAGAGCCATTTGTTAGCCTATTGTTAAAAAGAAATATAATAATCAAGGGCACTCCATAGACTAGCTTGTGGCTTTTTTCCTTGAAAAACATACGAAACATCAGAAAAATGCTGCACTTCAGCATTTGGTTATTTTGCAGGGCGGACATGAGCTTACTATTAGTTTCTAACCTCACAGACTATGAATGTTCTACTCAAGTTGTCCTTATAGCAAAAGAAAAAATGCTAAATTTTGATGAAATTTGGATGATACGATCTTGTATTTTATTAAATAGAGGATATTACACGGTGGCGCGAAGATATGAATTTTATTTTCGAGTGGCAAAAGCAATATTTTACGAACGAGCGCAGCGAGTGAGTAAAATATTGCTTTTGACACGAGAAAATAAAATTCATATCTTCAAGCCACCGTGTAATTTTATTTTAATTATATAGACAAAAACTGAAAACTTTGGGCTATGACGTCACGATATCCTTCACACGTGAGGATATCAAAAATATGTAAAAAAGTTCCCGGATGCACTTCGAATGAATAATACATGCGACATATTTCCCAGTAAAACACTCGTGTCTATATAATAAACATTGTTAAGGGAGGGGTAAAACTTTGATCAGTACAAAAATATATATTGTTTTACCATCTTTGTGCAGAGCAGGTAAGGTCCTTTTTACAGTGTAGAACAATTCAACTTTTGCACATTCACAAAATAGTGCATCTCTTATTTGCCCGAGTTTTGCATCCTCTTGCAGGTACCATACCTTTGCATAATAAAGGTCCTTATACAGTGAAGGTTATTTTTTGGTAAGCTCCCACATGGGTAAATTTAGCGCCAATCTGTAGCATATATCATACTTTGGCGAAGGTGCAAGGGTACCAGAGAAATGACCTTGAGTTTTAGTCCTGCAGATGACTTGCTTGATCGTGCAGCTCAAGGATGTGAACGCAGCTAGCAGGCATCCCAAGGGATTAGATGGATGACTTCAGCATAAATTATGCACTTCTAATATTGTGCTAACGAAGGAGTGACAGACATTGAGCCCCCAATTCTCTAACCCACAGCTCCCCAGCTTGTTTCCTCGCGGGGGAGGCTCTGGTGACAGCCACTGACGCATGCACAAGATTTAATACAGAGCCATAGAGAGAAAGACCTTGCAGCGCATGCTCCAACCTTCAAAATCAGCCAATCAGCGAAGGCCCTCAAATGGCTGCCACTAGAACCTCCCCTGCGAAGTGACGAGCCGGGGAGCTCTGGGTAAGAGGATGCGAGCCCCCAAATAACTCTTTGGAAGTTGCTACGCAACCAGCAACCAGCCAGGAGTTAAAAAGGAGCAAGGTTAGCCTTTCAGATGAAAATATCAGTTGGTCGCAAAATATCGACTGCACCACAACTTTGTGACTGCACCACAAGTTTGTGGTGCAGTTTTCACGGTGGATTAGCCCACACCATTGATAATTTATCTTGAGTTGAGTATCCCAATGTCGCATGAAAAAATTAAGTGAGCGATTTGCAAAAAGAAGTGACAGAGATGTTTACATGTAATAAAACATCAAAATTGTAATTAATACTAAATAGGAAGAAAAAGTTGTTGGAAATGGAAAGGCGCCTGGTTTTTCGCGGGAATGTTTCGAATAAACTAAGACCTCTCTTCACTTACCTTAAATTTTCTACCAGTTTTTTCAATGGATGTACGGCGAATTTGTCAGTTCCAAAAAATAATATTCGCCAAGGAGGCTTTCCAGGATTTAGATGCGAGAAATAGCTGGTATTTATCCTCATTTCGCGGATTATTATCGCAGCTCCGCGCTCGCATGCATTTTGATGGACTTGATGGCTTGCCAACTTTTTCGAATGTCTCATTCGTGGCAATTCGGAAGCTCCTCGGGCTAGAATTCGTGAGTCGATCGCTGCTCGGAAACGTTTCGGTGTCGATAGTCGATATAAATTTGGTAATTCCGATAGACTATTTCGATTTCTTTTTGGTTTCTTTCTTTTTATTGTTACATGTAAATCTGATGCGGACATCATTTGAAAAAAAAAATGCTTACATTTAAAGCATTCGCACAATAGCTTTACTGCCGTTGGTTTATTTCAAAGAAAGGCGCCACTTTATACTTTTCAAGGCAAAATGATGCATTTTAGTTCATTTTTCTCACGTATTTCCAAAAGTAAGGCATTTTCCGAACTGCGTTCTTGTTTTTCTACATCATTATTTGGCTCCAATCCAGGCCGACATTCCACCGACAGGTTATCGACTAACACGAGAGCACTCGTGCCAGTCCCGCAAACTGTGTCGGGGCGGGAGCGAAGTGAGCTCCTTTCTGGTCATTTGAACGTTCGCGAAATTGTTCATCCTAATTATACAAGATATGTAGCCATTTTACATCCCTTTAAACGTAGGGCTTTATCGGCCATCGCATCCTTGATAATCTGGTGATACTGTTACATTTTTATTGCCGAATGAGGCCAGTGTTCAATGATTTTGTATTGGATGACCGCGGATTGAACATAACCTAAACATGGCGGAGACAAATTTGGAACCCGGTAAGTTTCTTAAAACAGTCCCCAACACACACATTTTGCTTCATATAACTACTGAAATAATACTGTTTTTCCTTGCTACATAAAAGCACCCTGTCTTTGCATTTACTTGTTTATTGGTAAAAGATAAACACTTGAAAATATTATCGCCACATTTCATTTATCCGCTTTCTTGATCCTTCCAGGGAAAGGGACGACTTCTTACAAAATCTCAGATAAACCCAAGTCCAAGCCAGCCCCGTTAGATGTAAGTAGCAGACCCAAGTGTGATGCAAGAAATATAGGCTTCATTTGCTAGATCGGAAGGGAACTTTTATCACATTGGTGGTGTTGTATTGAACAAGGAAATGGCCATGCACTCCCAAGGAAAATAGAGGGCCAAAGTTTGGGTCTGTTTTCTTAGGAAATCATGGTCATTTTCAGGTAATAACATAATTAAATCTCCCCTAGGTATTTTGCCTAGCTTTAACACGATCTTTTAGACAGATATTCTGCCAAGAGTGAATCACTATCACAATCATACGTAATAATATTCTGCACTGTATTTCTGTGATGCCTTTTAGCATTCATAATGTATACTTGCTGTTCCCAGTCTGTATGATATTAGATAACTGTTTATTAATACATTTATGGCCATTCTGTATGATTTTTACAATAATGTAGCAAGATATTATGAGTTTGTTCTATGCAATAGTTCAAGTTGGCTGTGGAATTCAACCCTGCCACTTTTAGATAACCCTCAAGCCAACTTTTGTCATTACTGTTAAGATTGTATCAGTGTTAAATACTAGGAGTTGATTCTTAACAATAGCTCTTGCATGTGAGCAATAAGAAAAAAAGGCCATTTTTTTCTTATAGGCTGATAAGCTTGAATTATGATTTGGCAAATCCATTAGTCGAATACCACTCTTCCCAGTAGACTGTTACACCTCTCGGTTTTTCAGCCCGCCGCTGGCTGTCTAAAATTGATCGCGTGATCACTTTTTTTTGTACCACGTGATGAGTTGCTAATGTACAACGTGATCAATGTTTGTGGGCATAAACTTTGAGAGTTCATTTTTTTCTGCATTCCAACGAAGTCTACGCCCAAAATGGTTGATCATGTGGTACATAAGAAACCCATCATGTGGTGTAAAAAAGTTGATCGCACGATCAATTTTAGACTGCTGCCGGCGGGCAGAAAAGTTGAGAGGTGTAACGGTCTACTGGGAAGAGTAGCATATATTAGATCTTATTCCTAGAGGACTTGCAAGGGATGCTTACAGCTAAAACCATTGTATCGTGACCCACATTCTCAAACACATCAAACTACTTTTTGGATTTTTGACTTTGCTGTTTGGCCAATCAAACTATCTGAGCCAATGAAACTCTTGCCCTGTTTCACTTAGGCGGTCAACTGGCTTCCTCTGAACTAAAACGACAACGTCGCGCCGGAAAGCCAGGCGACTGCACTAGGCGAAACAAGGCAAGAATCTGATTGGCTCATAAGATTTGACTAGTGGAACAGCAAAGCCAAAAACAAATTGATGTTTTGAAAACGCAGGTCGCGATGCAATGATTTTAGCTGTAAGTTATACCCTAAAGAACTGGACTATTGTTTAAAAATTTTTGTCCTTCATTGTGTTACATATTTCTAAATGAAAAGTGTAATGCTTTTTCGGTGTTGTCAAAATTCATACTGAGACAGTGTTGTCAGAATGTTTTTAACCAGGCAGTTATTAAAAGGAAAGTAGCTGGCCTAGTTTGGCTAATTTCAGCGGCTCAATTATGCGTTTGACTGGGATCCGATGGAAGGTAACCGGCAGTGAAATGTAAAATAGCAATAAGGGTGACGATCCGGCAGTCACCGGCCTGTTTTGATAGCACTACTGAGAGTAAGGGATGCTTTTTCTCAGTCCCTTCAAGTAAGCCTGATTCCGCTAGGGAAACCATATGGACTGTTGCAATGACCAGTACTGTGATTCAGCCTAAGACTGAAACGTAACAAATAGACAAATAACTATTATTATTAAAAATTGTTTCTTCTGCTTGTATAGATAACTGCCGCTCAAGCCATGACACCTGACAAAGGAGGTGAAAAAGGCAAGGTGACGACTCCAAGGTCCAAGCTTGGTCATCGCCGAGTCGACGAGAAAGGCGAGACCACTTATAAAAAGGTACTAATGATATATCTAACAGATATTATGAACAATAACTTTGTTCAGTATTTTGTGGGTTAAAATAAAGAGTTTAGCCGGCTAAAATATATTTTAGCCACTGCTCAAGAATATTTCTCTTATGTCTTTGATTTAAGCAACTAAATATTATCCTCTACAGTTATTAGGATCATAACTTTAGAGGGCATTCAGTTTGCCAAATCAAAGCAATATTATTGATTGATTCAGAGCAGCTAAGCCTGCAAGTCTTAATTTTAGTGCGCAAAATCTGCCTCAATGCCCAACAAAGTTAACCATATACCTATTTCATGTCTTCTGAGTTTTTTTCATTGTCTCTTGCTTTGACAGACCTGTCCTAGCAGGGAATATTAAGTTGGATACGATTCTTCTATTATAAGGAGGGGTCCAGTGCTTGACCTTATCAACAGCCTCAGCAACATTTCACTTGTGTTGGACTACAGGCTTGACATTGCAACCATATCGGTCACAAAAGCAACCAGAATTGTTCACTTTGCGACTAAAAATTATCAGTTAGTCACAAAATATCGACTAGTTTGATAGATATCTCTAAAGGTTTGTCTTCAATTTTACGACTTGGAGGTCTCTTTTTGCGACTAAAACTCATCAAGCAAGTGGCAAAATTGCGACTTTGAATATCTGTTAATTTCTGAGCCCTGGACTAGTAAAAAATGTTTTGGGTGCCAGGTTAAGAAGTAGCTCCAAAACTAGGCACGTGTGATGCTTCTTAAAGGGGTAGTGCCATAATTGTATGGTTAATTTAGGTTAATGCTTAAATGCAGTCAAATTCAGAAGAAATGAGCAAAATTACGATCTTGGTTTGTTAAATATAACCTTTTAACTGCTAGGGAAGTAAAAATGTGGAGTACTGCTGTGTGATTGAGAGATGTGAAAGCTATGAAATCTTACCTATGGATATCTCATCTTTCACCAGACACCTTCCTCAGCTCTGATGTCAGCTATACAGCTTGGGATTGGATTTACTGTAAGTTTTATCCACCTCCATCTTACCTACCGGTAAAGTAATCTTGAGGCCTGTGGCAATGAGGAGATTTTGTATAATTACAGTGAAAAAAAGTTATGTTATGGAGCAATCTGTGTAGTAATGGTATGACTAGTTTTACGGGAAAACTGGTAGTCTGTGTCGGCAGAGACGTGAACATGAACAACAACAACAACAACCAAAGGTTGAGATTTATGTTAAACGCCATGGACTAATGGTGTTTTGCTGACGTTTCAAGCGTGAGCCCTTCTTTGGAGCAAAGAGAATCTGTGTAGTAGCGGTATTGTGTCAGAGTATTTTTTGATTGATTGATCAAGCATTCTGTGCAGGGCTTCTGGTATTATGTGCAGTCACACAAACTTGCAAAATTTAGTTCGCATCTTTCATCACTAAAGCAGGTACAACAACATCCAGGCGTTCTAAATTGCACAAAAACACGATACTAGCCAAGATGTAAGAAGCGTTGCTATTGGCACATTTCTCAGTGCACTGTTGTTGGAATAGCAAATTACGACCTTTGTTACGGTATATAAAACCATTCCTAAAAGCGCCACGAAAATAGTAATTGCCTCAGCCAACGATCGCAATATTTTGAGACAAAGTGACTAAGTTGTACATTTGTTTTTTTCATTAAAATGTTCATTGAATTTATCATGCAACCATTTTCTCTTAAATTTGCTTGTAGAATTCACACACGATCGGCCGTGTTTTTTTTAAGCGTGAATTTGACCCGCGAAAATCTGCCATTTTTCCCACCAATTTGAACCCTATGTAAAACAAATCCCGCGAAATTGGTCGTTTTTCCCGCAAATTTTTTTCCATGAATTTGAACCTTAAAATCCTGCAAAATTCGTCTTGCATCCTGTAAAATATATGAAAATGTTGGATCATCCTACTTTAATTTTTGTTCTTAGAAGCATCCAAAAATAGAGATTTCTCAATTATTCGAACCAAAGACATGTAGAAAATGTATTGGGATCCAGTGCTGTTACTGAAATGTTTTGTTTTGTATTCTTGTATAGGTTGGAAGATTGTCAGCGAAACCAGAGCGTGACGTTTTGATGCAAGACTTTGCCCAAATTGAGACAGTTTGGTTTCCAAGGTAAATGAGATGTTTACATTTATAAGAAGCACTGATAATTCTAAGGCAAGAAAATGCTTAAAGAATAGATTCTGTCTTTATCTTCTAGTGAGGGTACCAGAGAAACACCTTCCCACAAATTCAGTGACTTCAGATTCAAGTCATATGCACCAGTTGCATTTAGGTAAGTGGGCATTGCTAGCAGATGCTTCTTGTAAGAGTTCACAAGTCACAGATACTTGTCTTTAGTTTGGATACGTCGCAGCATTGATGCAAAAATGTGAGAATATTGTATAGAGCTGGCTATAAGAGAGAGGGGCTTTTGGTAAAAAAAACTTTCAGGGAATAGAACAATATGTAAATAACATAACATATTAAAATGTTTTTTTTTTCAGGTTTTTTAGAGAGTTGTTCAACATGAGACCTGATGATTTCATGGTGAGATGCAGACCCACTTGCTTTGCTATGTGATGAATACTAAAAAATATGCAAAGCCATTCACTTTTGCAAGAAGCACGATTGCAATGAAACCCTGTTCTGCTAGGATCAAAATGTTAAATCTATATGCTAAAAACAAGGCATCTGAAAACATGGGTACATCTTCACTATTGACTCAAAATCACACTATTTGTACTTTGGAGACCCCAAAATGGCTGCCAGATGGCCACAATCTTGGATTTTCTAAAAATTGCAACATTTTGAAACAAAACCAACAAATTGGACATAATACAGCTAATATAGCATTTTGACTGGTTTTAAATTAGATTATTTGAAGAAGAAAAAACGATGAAATGTTCATCAATAACTAATTTTTAACTTTTGGATGTCTGAAGGACAGGAATGAGTTATACTCAGGGGGCAGACATGGTGTTGTGGTTAGCATGGCAAAAGGGTCTGGGAAAATAGATGGCGGCTACGCCCGGGATCTCTTACCACAGGAAACCCATCAAGACCCGGAATGATGACAAGCCATAGACTAAGCTAGCCAGAGGACCACCAAGTCTTCTTAGTATTTAATTAAAGATAATGTGTACATTACTGATGATCAGTTTTAACTTTGTGCGTTGACTGCAAAAGAGTTCAATATAGTATTATAGTTGATACCCTGTGGGCAGAGGCCTCTTTTCTCTGTATTTCGCTGGGTTGAGAGTTGTATATAGTTGATAGCTCACCATCCACGAGTTTGCCATTGCGGCACTTTGATTAGTCAAAAAGTGCTGACTTAGCTAAATTGAATCCTCATAAAAATGAAATTCTCTCTTTCCCACACTTTGCAGATTCCCTGTAAATTTTGTTTTAGTAGGACAATGAATCAAAAGGACAAGGAATTCATCATTGCAGAACAGTCAATGATAGGCATTACAGGAGACAACACGCACATGCAAAATAAAATAAACACAAAATGATTTAAAAATAAGTAAATTATAGTCTGGTCATGTTATGTCCCAGTACTGCTAGACTTCTTTAAGCTCGAAACTAAATGTTTGTTATTTTTCTTTTTCTCTCAGATGGCATTATGTAATGAACCTTTAGTGGAGTTATCAAATCCTGGAGCCAGTGGATCTCTTTTCTATGTCACCAATGATGATGAATTCATTATTAAGACTGTACAACACAAGGAGGCAGACTTCTTACAGAAACTATTGCCAGGATATTATTGGTAAGAAACATTACGTTTCTACATTTTTATTTAGTCACATGAATTAGACTGTCAAGTACGGGGTAGTATATAATATATTATTGTTTGTCTTTCAGCAAAGAGCACTGTTTAATAATTTGCAACTTTTTTTCAATGAGCCAATGGATGATTCTATGCGCTATAACTTGCGCATGCTGCATGTCAGTAAATGCGGGACATTTCTTGAACAAAATGTGTGTGCTGCATTCTGGTAGTTGTGGGATGGCTTAGGCATTTCTGACTAAGGAAGAGTGTATACACTTATAACTGGAATCCGCCATTCAGTTGCTAATTGTTTTTTTTGCATTTGAACAGAATTTGAATCAGAACAAGAGAACTTTGCTGCCCAAGTTCTTTGGACTATTTTGTTATCAGGTAAAGTTCTGTTATAACAAGCAAGGGAGCGGTCATCAATTACTTGGGGGGGGGGGGGGGGCATTTTTGTGAAACCCTGGGCCCAAAAATTTTGACCCCCGTCAAATTCAAGCCCAATAATCTTGACCCCCCTAACAGCTGAGCCCAAACATAATTGGCATTCCAACGATAACTCTATTCTCAGTCTCGTCAAAACCTGTCTAAAATTCGGCGCCCAAAAAATGTGACATCCCCTCCCTTAAATGAGAGCCCAAAAACTTGGACCTCCCCTAAATCGGTGCCCAAAAAATCGTAGCACCCCCTACATATTTGCCTGCCCACCCCCCAGTAATTAATGACCGCTCCCTAATTGATAATTAGTATCACCTTACTTAGCTGGAACTAACCCTTGGGTTGTATTTACCATCGTAACAGGAATTCAATCTGACTGCCTCACCTCCTGTAAATTCATGAAAATTCCTGTAATAAACAAGAATTTAGAAAAGTTACCTGAAGAAATGCTTGTTAAGAATCCCTATAATATCTTTCAGTAGACCACTTTACCTCCATATGCAAATTGTCCATTTCAAACCACATGTTGTTTACATGAACAAAAATTCTTTGTCTTTCTGAAAATTTTTTTTTTTTGTATTTTCACATGGATATGGAACCATTTCAAAAGATAGAAACATCACATGATTTTGATTTTGAATGTGCAATTTGCATACAGAGGTAAAGAGGTCTATTGTGGTCTTTAGATGATAAGTTTTGCCAACCCAACCCTTTTGATATTTTCATTTTGAAGTGTGGTGGCAAGAACATTAGACTAGTAGTGATGAATAATCTGCTGCCAAGAAGTTTCAAGTTCCATTTCAAGTATGACCTCAAGGTATGCTGGTAAAATAGAACTAAAAATGATTTCTACTTTATAGAGTTAGGGATTTCCACAAACCCATAAAAACACACTATTTTAACTAGTGTTAACTTAATTATGCTCTAAAATGCATTCTACTGTTTTTCATTGTCTTGACTATTACTTATAAAACTAGAAGTAATCAAAGATTGTGTGTTTCCAAAAATATCCATACCCCCCTACGGAAGGGATTGGAAATTCCAGAAGGGTTGGGGGTCAATTTACCTGATCTTTTCCATACAAACACTGTATTTTTCTTCGGAAATTCCAGAGGGAGGGGGGGTCATTTCTCACACTCTTCCGTGGGGGAGGGTATGGATATTTTTTGGAAACACACATTAGTAAGTGCATTCGACGAGAGATTGTTATGAATTGTGTGTTAGGACCGCAAGTCGCTAAAACGGAAATGAAATACATAATTTTGACTGTAGAGATTGGTCAGTTGGTCAGGCTTTTCAGTTCGTAGAAATTATAACACTGCTACACAATCTACTGATGTTCTCAAAATAGTAAATAGTGCCAAACATATTTGACAGCTAAGTGTCGAATGAATAGCTAAAGATACGCTTAACATGCCCATCCGAAGATCTCCATCTAAATCCGAGTGAAGCCAGTGAAGCCAAGCACTTCGGATACAATATGAGCCTGCAATATTTTTAGCATAGTACCCGTGACGACAATTTGCCCTATCCGGTCTACCTGTGGTTAAGCACCAGCAAGTCTCAGCATGGTGTCGAGGCTGAACCGATCGGATCGATCCGGTTTACCTGTGGTTAAACATCAGTCGAGGCTGGGCCGACCGAAAATCCCTCAAAAGCATCCAGCGAAAACGACACGATTAGTAGGCATTCTCCTTCGTCGAATGCAATGACTAATACGTAACATACTCCTTTGTGTCTTGGGTTTCTCTAGACTATTACGCTTTGACTAATATACTTTGTGTCATCGGTTTGTAGTGTCATCATCATGAATAGGGTCCTAAGAAAAAGTTAGAGCTAGAATCTGCTGCACAAATAACAATACTTACATTCTAGATGTATATGTTCATTTTTCATAGGGTTCAACATACAAAGAAAAGCATCTAAGGCAGAGAGAGCCAAACGAGAGCCAACTTTAAAAGATTTAGATTTTGTTGTGGATTTCCCAGAGGTAAGTTGCTTCAGACAGAGAGCAGATTTTAGAACAGTACCGGTAGTCACTTTATATGTCATAGTTCAAGAAAGTGTGGAACCTCGCCTTTTCCAAGGTATTGTTTAATAGAATATTGTTAGTAATGATTAACATGACAATAGACCTGTATCACCTTAATATGGCTTAATAATATCTAATGTCCTGTATTCAATTCAGTATTCATATTCTGTATCAGTAAACTGCAAAGTTTGGTAAGAATTACTAGAAAACTCGCTGAGATATGAACTTAGCTTTCTCTGGTCACTTGCCCTAATCTGCCATTTTTTTTATGAAGCGCTAGGACGGCTTCAGATATGGCTTTCTGTTGTGCCTTTTGAGAGCCTGTTTCTCAGGCTACTTTGTTTTAATACCACAGCAGCCGTGTTCTCATACTCTGATTGGCTACGCAATTTGGCAATTTTGTTATTGGTATTTCAGATGATATCACAGAAAGTCAGAGAACATTTTTTACAAATGTTGTTAAATCTCACCTTTATATATATTATTTTTATTTCTTTTTTTGCTATCATTTTTCAGGGTATATTTCTGGAGCCTGAAATTTACAGCTCTTTATTGAAGACACTCGAACGAGATTGTAGGGTATGTACCGGTACAATACTAGTTGGTAGCAATTCGAAAGGCTTCAACAGGGGTTTTCAAAGAGGTGTTGGATATCTTAAGACCCTTCGACCAGTAGGGTCTACTGTGGTCACCCAACAGCCCTGGAATACATTTTGGTTTTGTTTTCCATGTTTTATGTATTTATGTTTTAGTAGTCTTTTATACTGTTTTTGCTTCTAAAAGGATGTTCAGTAGGAACATTTCGAATTCAAACCAGTTAAACTATCTGTGGACTATATCTAAACATTGAGACTAACATGGCTTTGTTAGCACTGTACAAAATTAGGTTAATAGCAGATGTTGCATTCTTCAACAAAATGCAGCAAACGAGCCTGAGTACATATGTCCATGTAGTGTATACCGTAGCCTTTTCAAGAAACATCCGCAAAAAGAGTAAAGATACATTCTGAAAGTCTATTGTTTAGAGGCTCTCTACAATGGAAAAAAGTAGGTTTGATCTTGTGTCTTGCCAATCAACGTTCCTTTAAAATATTTTTTATGTATGATACCTGTGAGGGAAGTCTGAGTAGTGCTTGTGTTACACATAAGAAGAGTTTTGAATATTCCTTAGGTCCTGGAAAGTTTTAAGATCATGGACTACAGTATTCTGCTGGGTATCCACAACCTTGATGAGGCAGCTAGACAAAAGCAACAACAAGAGGGAACATTGACGCCATCAGGACAAATGAACAGCTCTCTGGATACAACTCATCTTGTCGCTAGTATGCAATCAGAGGTCAAGTCACAAGAATCTGGTGAGAGAAGACCCTACTGGTTAAAAACAATCGTACGCAAATCGCACAGTTGGGATAGCACATTGGGAATGCTCATACGTATGTAGTGTACACTAACATCAGGCCATGTCAAATAACTTGTGCCCTCAGTACAGCCTGTGTCAGCCGCCGTTTTGACAGCATAGCAATTAACATACCAAGTCAGAGAAAGCATCCATTTCCATCGGCTGATTTAGAGAAATATAGAACAATTTTCGCGATTGAATTTGGCAAATCAAATCTGAAACTTTCTTTTTGATTTTGATTTAGAGATTTCTACCACGCAAAATTGTCTTCTAATATCGAATGAAAACAATGACATTAGGAGTGGCCGACACAGGCTCATCAAGGATTTTGATTGCCTATGATATTACAAAAGCAGCACTAAAAGTTATTTGATTTGGCCAGGGGCTTGACTCTCGGGAGAAGGAGTTGGTTATTTTGTTTTATTATATAAACTATATTTTTTGTTTCATGATTTCGGCCACTGAGAAATATCGTAATTCGGACGTGTGAAAAATTCGATATTGCGAATTCATCCAATCGAGCATAGCCTACTCGCAGGCGTTGGAGCGTAGTTTTAGGTCGAGAAACGCGAGTTTGCTTTCGCTTGGCCGCCATTCCCCCCCCGATTTGTCACATTTTGTCACAAATCCAAGATGGCGGCCAAGCGAAAGCAAACTCGCGTTTCTCAACCTAAAACTACGCTCCAACGCCTGCGAGCAGGCTAATCGAGCATAATAGAATAAATAACAGAATAATACATGGATGCTTGGGGATATGAAATTTATCTTCTCATGTTCAAATTTGATATCTCAATCGTTCCCTGCGCTGACTCATGAGATCAAAATGTGAACGCTCGAAGATAAATTCCATATCTCTGCACGCCAATTCTATTATTCTCTATTTCTCCGCACTTGTTATGGAGATATGGAGATCACTAAATTAGTGAGTGAGTGGGTGGTTTCTCAATTTCTTTTTTCCGAGAGGCAAGCCCTATTTTATGTTGATTAATTTGTAACCATCTAACCACCGCACCAGCTTTTAGTAACCTAAATGATTGAGTAGATTATTTTTAGTTGAATTTATTTTTAGTTGTGGCATAAGTCAGTGTACTTTGGCTCATGTTTGGTTCACATTAACAATCATCACTGATCACATCAGGGTATGAGGGTAGGTACACATACTACAAAACACACTCAAAACCTACTCTAAGGTTAAACCTAATATACAAATCTGACTATACAACACAAGATAACAGTCAAACCGGATGTTCCTTTCCTCACAACTTTGCAACATTGCCGAACAACATTGCAATATTGATTATGAACTTGCTCAATCAATTTGCAAATGTGTTGAGCAAGTTGCTACTAGTGCCGAACAATTTCCTAGAAGAAAATCCACCAAGGTGCTAAGTTTTGCTTAAACATATTTTGGCTTATTTCAAGCAAAATCATACAAATGTGTGAAAAACTGAGCACCTTGCTAGATTTCTCCTAGGAAATTGTTCGGCGCTAGTTAGTAACTTGCTCGACACATTGCAAATCGAAGAAGCAAGTTGATCATCAATATTGCAATGTTGTTTGGCAATGTTGCAAAGTTGTGAGGAAACAAACATCCGGTTTTACTGTGAAGGCATTATATAGTTCTGCACAGTAACGTAACCTGTAAATGGCCTCAATTTGATGCTTTAATTTCCATATGCTTAAACAGATAAAACTAATCTTCCAACTTATCTGTGTACCAGTACCAGGGGTGTGTGGGGATTATCCGCTAAACAGGGTAGGGTTTTTGAGATTCTGTCATAAACAGGGTATACATTTTCTTGATTTTCAAGTGACATTCATTTTCCAATATTTCCGATTTCTCGTCATAAACAGGGTACGAAAACCAGCGTTATGAAAGTTAAACCGAATAGGCTATACATAGTGATATTCACTACAAGGAGGATGCAATATTTCGGTTTAATTATAAACCATCTTCAGGCCACAAAAATATGCAAGAATGACGGGAACGTGCGGGGTTTACATATTGTAGTTGAAACTGACATGTTCAACAGAGAAAGGTTAAGGGTGCATTAGTTTGGCTACATGCATGTTTGGTAATCAGGGCCAGGGCCAGATCCAGGAATTTCAGAAAGGGGGGACCGGATAGTGAAAACATGATAAGAAACTTTGCAAACTCCCTTCATCAAATACAATAAATGTATGGGAAAACCTCCCGAGGGCCGGATAATGAAAACACGGGACGAAACTTTGAAAATTTCCTTAAATGAAATACAGTTAATGCATCCTCCCTAAGTGCGAGTGTCTAAACTAGTTCAGCTCCATAGCAGCTGCATTCCAAGGGCTCAATGGGAAGCAAGGGTGACGCAGCGTTACGGCGCTCGCTTCTCACGCTGTATCCCGGGTTGGATTCCCGGCAGGGACATGGAAATTCTTTATCTTCTTTTCTGCCGCGAAGAGAGCTAAGACTTCATTGTGGGCTATAAAAAGCTTTAAAAGCCTTAGTCTTTCTGATGAGACAAATAAACCGAGGTCCCCTCTCCCTCCGCTTCCGTATTCAATTCGAGGGGGACGTAAAAGAACCCTGGGTGCTGATACAGGTCTTCAGGTTTAAAATACTTCACAGGCGGGACGAAGAGCCACCTCGTGGATGTGCCCAATGTGCGTAATCCGTATACCTTGTGTACCAACATCATATGCGTAATCTATTACAACATTGGGAGTAAATCCATTAGGAGAACACTGCACGCCTTATAGGTGTGTATCAGGCACAAGTTTGAGGCCTGATTCCTACTGACATATTTTCCGTTCTTTATTGTATTTTTGGCTGCAATGTTAGTAAGAATTGAATTAACATATATAGCATAACTTTGATACTACCACTTGCGTCCATCCATGAAGCTTGACGATTTTTTTCGCGAAGGTTTACTTTTCAACGTGCACGTTTTGTCGAGTTGTCGCGTTTCTCGCTCGCTGATTGGCTGCTGTTTTGACCGTTATTTTTCAGCCAATCAGAGTGCGAGAAACGTGACAACTTTTCGACAAAATGTGCACGTTTGAAAAGTAAACCTTCGTGAAAAATCGTCACACTTCATGGATAGACGCAAATGGTAGTAAGACAAAGTGACCGGGGTTTTGTACATTATATCCATGGCTTGTCCCTCCCCTACAAATCTAAATATTTACACCATGTGTCTTGATTACCCATCATGCACCTGAGAGTGTAAAATCATCTAGGTGATTTTCAATATACGTCAGTCACAGCAGTCCTGCGTGAATAGAGAACACAACATGGCCTCCCACGCTATTTTATTGTTATTACACGGACTGATACAAAACCAACAATAGCTTCAAGTATTGAGGAACTCCCTCACATTTCCTTGTTTAATCCGTATAATGATAAGGCTTGATAAGACTCCAAATATAAGAAGCTGTCTGCTGGTGCTGGATTCAAGACTCCAAATCTGGTGCATATAATGTGTAAGCTGTTGTAAGGGTCTATAATACTGGAATAATATAATGTTAACTTGCACTGCACAATGATGATCGTAATTATATTGACAAGCCATTATTCCACCCTATATAATACTACATTACAAACAAAATGCCAATTTCGTATGATTTATGTTTGCATTTAACATTTGTTATCGTCTACACACCCCTTTCTTTGCATTTAAGAAATTGGATTTTCATATTTTCTAAAGAATAGTCTCCACTACAGGAGCGACTACTTAGGAGCGGCCATTTGTTGTTCTTTATGTGACCAAGTGTCCTACGGAGGATACTATAATTTTGAAAACACAGAGCAACTGATTAGAAACGCCACATCAGCAAAAGCCTCCTTCTTCATTCTTCCTTCTCTTTCCGTTGTGTATAGTGTATATTCAGTTGTGAATGAGTGTCAAACCTGATCAAATGAATGCTTGTTGTTCAGGTGAAACAAGGGAACTTGATGCATCAGCCGATAAATCACAACTGGATCGTAGCTTCCTATCACGTAGCAAGAGTTTGAAGGGAAGAGAAGGCTTCAGCTCAGCCTGGAGGCATACGAGTCAAGGAATCTGTTGAACGACCGTGAGTAAATACTATTGATTTTATAGACTAGGGTGTTATCCCAATATTGTTCCTGTGTAGGCTGGATGCTTAAGGCGTCCCGCCAGTATATACCTCCTCGGCTTGGGCGTAATGTTTTCCCATTTCATATCACATGTCATTCATTCCTTATTATATAGTTTCAATCCACAAGAATGTGAAGGCCTTTGAGGCCCAAGTTAAAGGTCTGGAATGACCTGAGCCATGAGCTGTGCATTTAAATAATTGTTGCATATATAATAAAAGTGAAGTGAAGTGATTTGAATAATCTTTCTTTGCTTGGGTTGTTTCTTTATTCATATTTGATTCGGTGCGTAGCAGAAAAAGAAAGAAATAATACTCAGGGGAATGCCACGTGATCTGAAATGGGAAAACATTACGCCCAAGCCAAGGAGGTCTATTATTTCAGGGTATTGTAACTTTCAGAAAACTCGATCACCAACACCCACCATTTAGACTGTGCCATTGGCGCCCAATATAAAACATTCTAGTCGTCAAATGGCGACCATATTGTCGCGGTGTCGGGCCATTTTAATTCCTTCAACCACTCCTTCACTAGCGCTCGTGTATTTCAACCACTTTGAGGTCCCTCCCGATGAGGACAAGACCCTTCCTTTCGTGAGAAGAAGATCCTTGCTGGCGCTCAATATGAAAAATTGTCGATGGTGACCATATAGTCGCAGTGTCGGGCCATTTTTTCCTTGTCTAGCGCTCATGTATTTCAACCACTTTTGAGTTCCCTCCCGATGGAGGAGGAGATCCTTGCTTTCGTTTCTTTCTTTCTTACTGATAGACTAAAGTTTCGGCTTTTCTCCACACAGGTTTGGAAGTATTCCCGCCCGTAATGCTAAGGGCGAAAAGCTACTGGTCTTTATCGGTATCATTGACATCTTACAGAGCTATCGGTTGAAGAAGAAGCTTGAACATAGCTGGAAGGCGCTAGTCCATGACGGGGTAAGGCCTCAATCGTGTAGCAATCCACCCTAGGAAACCAAGTACATTGCCTCTCATGTCTAACATTTGGGGTGAAGAAATTAGGGGTGACAAGAAGAACAGCAGCAGCAAACACGGGTTTCCCAGGATGGAAGCGCCCATGTACAAATATGTAGGATGTCTAGGGTAAATTAATCTGCATAACGGCATAACAGCGTAAGGGCGTGCGCATTTGTCCGACATTGGGACATAAGACAACAACAAGGTTCCTTACATCACATGATTTAGTAACTACGCCATGAGTGTGTTTGATGCTTTTTCATCTATCTATATATATTGTTTTCAAGGACACTGTCTCCGTGCATAGGCCGAGTTTCTACTGTAGACGCTTTCTGGAGTTCATGACCAATAATGCATTTAAAAAGCTACAAGGTAAGCCAGTCCATCAAGCCGGCGGTAACATAGTGAACTTGCAAATTTTCTCATGGATAGTCCAGACGTAGAAAAGATAGGACGAGAAAAGATAGTCAGTGCGCGGTTGAAAGATGAAGGTACAATTCTGGCACGTTTTGCAACACTGTGTTCATACGGCCTAGCCGTGCCAAAATCGGTCCGGTGGCGCAGGTCCCGTGTGAACGCGCGACGGTACCGTACCAGAATTGTACCGGTCCGGTTTTGTACGGTCTAGTGTGAACAGGGTCTTAGAAGATCCTTTCCCACGCGAACCTCGCGCGCAAGCCAGCCACGTGGTGGAGACACAGGGTACGTCAGGGGTCTCCAGGAATACTGAAATAGACCGCAAAAATGTAATTCAGTGAAACAAACAAACAAAGCACAGCTGTATTACTTAGTTTCCTTGTTTCAATATTGGTGAGAGAAAACAAATACTAAACACGACCTCTTTACTCACAGGAAAGGACAAGTCCTCTCCAAGGAAACGGTCCTTCGCTTCAATAGTTAATCGAGTCCGCTCGATGACTGAAGCGGACCGAGGGCGTTCCGAAGTTCGACGTGACCGAACAACAACTTCCGACAGCACGTCGTCAGTGGAACGGGCGAGGTCCCGATCATTTAACGAGTCTGATCGAGCGGTATCATCGGAGGCCAGGGCTAAAAAGGCTGTTACTATAGCAACAGATCTCTTTCACCACAGCGCTGCTGGTTCAGTGCTGAGGGAGAAGGAAGATCGCGATAGAGGAGCTGGTAAGTCTTATTTTTTGGAACTTGTAGTTATAACTAAGGCCGTGGCCTCCCGATTGTTTATTGTAGAAATAGACATCAACTTCTCGCGCATATTTGAACATGAAAAATTCAAGCGATTGAAATTATTTTTGACACAGAACTCAAGCAACTTTTGCACTACAAAACGGTGTATTTAGCTAGATATATACACCTTTTTCCGAAATGGCGACTTCTTGTTCCATTGGCCATTTGCCTCACTCTCATGAAATTATGCTTTTGTCCTTGTGCTTGAGTGAATATAAAAGAAAAGAATAATTACATGAATAATTACACGAGACATCAAGGGCCAGTGGGCCATTTTGGAAAAAAAGGTGTATAAGGCTCGTTTGTTTTCGTAGGCTTCAAATAGCCCATTCTTTTGTATTGCCCGTCATTTATTAACTTTTACACGCTTTTCTAGTACTTTAATTTTAGGTCAAATTTCAAAGCTCCTGACCTCGCACGATTTAAGATGTCGGCGTAAAAAATTCTGTGTCGTTAAAAAACCTTTTGAGGGAATTTTTTTTGGGTTTACTTGAAAAAGATTTTATGATAAATTTTGCGGCCACAAATTGTAAAAGTGTTTTATAAAAAAAATATGCCGCAAAATATGCCGCAATCCCCCCAACAAAGTTAATGTGATACATAATTAACTGCAAGTTCTGAAAATGTTCTCTCTCCTTTCAAACTCAGCTTCAGCTTCTTCTGAAGATGTAACAAGATATAGTCCTACAACAACAGAGTCTGTAAGTAAAGCATCCGAGGGGCAACCCACCAAGAATTTACCCACCGAGCAAAGGCGGAACCCGCATGCTAGTGAGGAAGACACCACTGACCAGACAAATTTGCAGGCTCGTAATTACCTAACTAATACCACGGACTCTCAAATCCAGTTGGGTGATATTGCGGTCAAACTGGACATACCTGATATACCTGTTAAAATACAGGACAAGTACGATGTCAGACAAAACACGACAGACAATCATAAGGTTTTAGAAGCAGGTCCTTCGACGTCAAATTCGCCCGAGCGCAACGCTGGAAATTCTGCCGGAGACACAAATGAAAGTTGAGGTACAGCTTGTTAGTGAAATATTGTCTTCTTTTGGTTTCGGCTTAATAATTTTGGAATGTTAGCCATAAGAACACTAATTCTTGCTTCGTTGGTTTTGGCCCCATTTGTATGCATGGGAGATTTGCGTTTATGCGTGGACAAAAATGTTTTTCCGCGTTCTTCGACGCGATTTGATTGGTGTAGACTAGCGTTTCACACGTGCTAACTCAAAACGTCGTAGCAACGTCTCCTTTGCTCAATAGGAAGGTAGCGTCCAATAGGAAGGCATCGGAACACAACTTTGCAGCGCTCAAAATGTTTAGTGTCCACGCTTAAACTTGCTTTAGCTTTCATCTACCACCATGCGAATATGCAGCCCTTTTTGGAGGGTTGTCGCTATTCAGAGCATAAGATAGCCTTCTCGCAGGCGTTGGAGAGTAGTTTTTTTAGGTCGAAAACCCCGAATTTGCTTTCGTTTGCTGACGTTGGAACATGCGGAGATTCGGAAAATTTAATTAGCATTTGTCTAGTTTCTTTACTGGAAAGACCTTTTTGCCATACAGGGCGCACTCCGATTTAGGTCCACAGTTTCCGCACTGGAGATATAAAATACGAGGAGAAAAATAGCGAAAAGGGACAGCGTTCGCGCCATTATGTCGCCCGCAAACACTGCAAAACATTTCAGCGGTTTCTCGTTTTACGAGCCAGCGATTTGTGGGTGACCAGCGACCAAGCGCATACTCAGTACCGAATCTCCACATGTTTGACGTTGGAGGTCGGATTTTTAAAAGTTCTAGAAGTATAGAGGCTGGGTAAGCATGAATAGACTTCGGCTTCGGCGTAATGTTTTCCCATTTCAGATCACGTGGCATTCCCATGAGTATTCTTTCTTTCTTTTTCTGCTACGCACCGAAAGATATATGAATATGGAAGCATTCCAAACAAAGAGAGAATACTCATGGGAATGCCACGTGATCTGAAATGGGCAAAACATTACGCCCAAGCCGAGGAGGTCTATTGGTTTGCACGTGACGTCATTGGCAGCCATGTTGGTGTACAGGAACAAAAGAAAGTTCATTTGTTGCTCTTTGCTCTGTACACCAACATGGCCGCCGCGCTTTTGTGATTTTATTCCCATGGGAATGAGTGCAAACCAGGAATAGACCTCGGGTTGTGCGTTTTCCCATTTCAGATTGTTTTCCCATTTCAGATCACGCGGCATTCATTTGAATAATAGCCGTATTCACACTAGAGACGGAAAACTCGTCTAAGTGTGAAACCGGGACGAGACGGATTTTTGACGGGAAACTCGTCAGACGAAAAACCCGTCATGACGAGTTTTCCTTCCTCTAGTGTGAATACGGCTAATCTGTCTTTGTTTGGAATGCTTCTATATTCATATATCCGTCGGTGCGTAGCAGAAAGAAATAGTACTCATGTGATCTGAAATGGGAAATCATCATGCCCAAGTCGACGAGGTCTATTCCGTGGTGCTCTCGTTATAACTCCGCGGTGTGAAAAGCAAATCAGGATGTCCAGGTTGTTAGCTGGAACTGGGTCATCGGGAGGGGTTTGCGCACAACAAATATGCGACTGCCAAGTTATAACTAGGATTTGAATATTTCTGCATGATAATTAAGTATCCAACCATAAAAATAATCAATGGTCATAATTCGACTTGGGATTATAAAACATTTGTTTTGGACGATTTTTATTATATACATACTGAGACATACACACGGTTTAACTATATTGTAAATTTTCGTTCCGAAGTGGCTTCTAGCCATTGAGCAGTCGCGTGTGGTATTTGTCACGTGTGGCGAAAACGGTACTCCAGCGCTCTGTCGCTGCGCTCCTATACGCAGAAAACGTTTACACCTAATTCAGAAAAGGTTGCTTGGTCATTGGTCTTTGGTTATTGAACGCCTTTGTTTCGTGGTCACTGAAGCAAAGAATTCCTTTGTTTCGCGGTATAATTCAAAGACCAAACACCAAAGCAACCTTTTTTGAATTTGGTGTATAGAGCGGATTTCACATGACTGTCAACACTTGTTATGTAATTGCGATTGCTTTGCGCTCTCATTGGCTACTCGTTTTTCTCAGCCAATCAAATTCTGTAGTAAATACAATTGCGTAATTACTTAGTAATTGGTTCGGCTTGTGATTGGCTGAGAGAAAAGCCATTTAGGAGCAAGTGGTGATTTTTCTCGATTCTGATTGGCTAGTGATTGCTCAATTGCAATTGTTTTCACGACAGTCATGTGAAATCCGCTCTATTGGTTACCAGTTTTGAGAGATTTCTTACCAAGAATTTGAACTCGGACACTCGAAAGGAGCCTCCAGTCAAAGCAAAAGGAACTGAAAACTCGGGCAAAGGAAACAGATATCAAGCTGCATCGCAACAAACGGATAGTGAAGTCGAAATTCTTTACGAAAAACAAAAGGTGAATCGTAGGTAAAATATGAATGGATTTTGTTTATCAAACGGTTATTGATTTGTCATCAGATGTTCTCTGAAAAGTGAAAAAAAACTTTTCTTGATGTTTTCAATTCATTTGACATTATTTGTGAAGTAAATAGCTGTTGTTTCTTTCTCCTTTTTTTGTGAAATGTCTCAGTATGAATATAATAAAATAAAATACGACATGGAAAGTGCTCTGTGTGTGCAGAATTTGCACAGGAGTTAAATTCCGTACGCTCGCATTTTCTTTTCTGATTGCATAACTCAATCATCATCTAACGACAGCAGACTATATCAAAATGGGGGATAATTTTAATCACGATTGATTTAAAATGCTAATTTTTTTTCAATCACAAAGATCGTTATCAGATAACGGCAATTCAACTCGTTTTAACTATTTTAAATACTAGTTAGACTTTGATGACAATAATACAAACAGCACAAGCATGGAATTAAAGAGCCTGTGTCAGCCACCACTTTGACAGCATAACAACATACCAAGCCGCAGAAAGCATCCATTTCCATCGGCTGATTTAGATAAAATGGACCAATTTTCTCGTTTGAATTTGGTAAATCAAATCTGAAACTTTGTTTTTAGATGTTGATTTAGAGATTTCTACACGTAATTCGTCTTCTAATATCGAACGAAAACAATAACAACGGAGTAGCTGACACGGGCCCTTTAATGTGAATTTAAAGAGTTTTTGGACTGAGATTCAAGGATCCACCCGTCATAACAGTGGTGTCTTCCTCATAAACCAAGGTTATTAGACATTAAACGCGTTAGTAAAAACCTAGTAAATGAAAATGTATTTAAAAAATAAAAAACCTCATCACACATTTTTCTTTAATATTTGACAAAAATTGCTGTAATGACTATCTTAAGCCCCATTTACACGACAGAAATCTTGGCACGATTCGGATAAAAATGGCCGTGCCATTAAGACCTCGTCCACACTACACCGTTTTCAAACGAAAACGGATACTTTTGCTCCGGATACGGCTATCGTCCACACTACAACGCCGAAAACGGTCGCCGAAAACAATACGACAACGATAAGTGTGGACGCAAATCTTTTTAAAAACGGAGCAAAAAGTATCCGTTTTCGTTTGAAAGCGGTGTAGTGTGGACGGGGTCTAAATTTGGTACCCGTACCACTATTTATCCGAGCCGTGTAAACGAGCCTTTATATGTTTCCATCGATTCGAACCCATGAATTATGTGATGCGACTAGTGATTTTACTGAACCAAACATTCCACCTGCTGTTGGCTTCGATTTTCTTTCAACAAAATTTAAACGATTCATTCAGAACGCCTTTCCCTGCGATATTCAGTTCGTGTCAGCCATGCAGACTCTAATAGAACTGCGCACAGATGACGTCACACTAATTAAAAACTCAGACAAGCAAAGTTTGCTCTCTAAAGAACGATACAAAATGAATTGGTAAACTGGCAATTCCACTCATTATAGTAGAGCTTGTGTGTACTCCTACCCTGGCTCGTATTTCGAGTGCGATCCTTCTGAATGGGATTTCAGAGGGATTGTTTGTCTGAGTCTCGTGATCTATTTTTAGAATCTGTGCGCAGCGCTATTACATCACATGACTCGGTTCTCGTTTTTTGTTTTATCCCACAGGGTACCCACCCAGTAACGAAGCGTCAAGTTAGCTTTCAAATCCCTGACGAAGACGACAGACCCCCAGCCACGGAGGCGCTAGAACGTGGCGCAGAGGGCGAGGACTCAGAACCCACACACAATGATGTCCGATTTTAAGATGAAAGTTCGTGAAAGTTCAAACGAGGAGGCCTACCGATGAGGATGCGATTGACAAATCAGGCAAGAAGGCATAGCCATTACAAGGGTGTAAAAGCACAAGCGCACAGATATATAACAGACGAACGCATTTATGTTAGAACAAAGCTATCACGGTTAGAATGCTTTTAGATGGTATATTTTAGGCAGGTGTAAATTTAACGCGCAAGTGCTAATCTACAAGAAAGAGCGTGCTGTAGACCCACGTTAGTTCCATTTAGTGAATGGGCATTCCACACTGTTCTTATTTTGTTCCCGAGAATTCATATTATCACACTTCCTACCTGAAAATGATTCCACGACATTCGTACTTTAACTTTGAACTTTATTATTAGTACTTATTTATGAGCAGGGCAACAAATCCAGGGCACGGCGGGCAGCGAAGCTAGTCGCGACGGTGCAGGAGGTGCAAATATCAAAGAAAACTGCTTTGAAATTACATTTACAGAAGTTAAAATGCGAATCATTTCACGAGCACGATGACACCACGATGCGGCGAAATAAGGGCAAGCTTCGGAAAGCAAGCTAAGCTGTTTTCAGTTTTTCAAAACTTTCCAGACCGATGTCATCTACTTGAGAACTCGTAGTTGATTCGGAATGTGGGAGAGTTATTTTCCAGGAGATTTTTGTAATGCTAGGCGGTGATTACGTGAAACCGTTACGAACCGGGGAGTTCTGGGTAGGAGAATGGGCACGACTCGGACTTTCGCAACCTCGTTCCCAGGGTCTTCTCGGTCGTTTTCAAAATGGCGGTTAGCTCGGGAGATGACCCTCGGGGAGGCTGAGTCACATGACCATCTCGAAACAAAGGACAAACCTCGTTCCCATGTTTTCAAACAGTGGTCATGTGACTCAGCCTCCCCCAGGGTCTTCTCTGGAGTCAACCGTCATTTTGAAAAACGACCGAGAAGACCCTGGGGACGAGGTTGGGACTTTAACTTTAAATGTAATGCGCATGCCTACTGATTTTTTCACTGACCAAAAATGATGCGGGCTTGGACGTAAAAAAAAAACCTCCTTTACATGAGAGCGGTACGAATTCGGACCGGTACGAAAGCCGTTCGCCGTGTCGGTCTTCGTTCGTTTTCAGACCGGTTCCATGTAAACGCACGTTAGGAAATATATGAGAGCCGGCATTCTCGAACCCAGAGCTTCTGGTGACAGCCATTGATACATGCGCGAGATTCGATAAAGAGCTGTTGAGAGAAATAACTTTCTGCGCATGCCCCATTGTTCAAAATCAGCCATTTAGCGAGGGCCTCAAATGGATGTCCCCAGAGCCACCCCCGCGAGCAGACGAACTGGGGAGCTCTGGGTACGAGAATGGGGAGCCGGTAGAAGTTCATGCCGACCTGCGTACCGTCTCATGTAATCACCGACACAGAATAACATATCACACCAAGGTGTGGTAGCGTCAGACGTCGGTCCGTAGATCATTTCATGCTCTTACCCGAAGTGCCCGGTTCCCGACCGGCAGGGAATGAAGCTTGTCTTCTGATTGGCTTAATAAGGGCCTCGCTAAGGCAAGTTTCGCCCCGGCGACCGGCCTATCCGCCTCGTGTATAGGTGTGCGCAACTTGAAAAGGTGAAACTTTTATCGGGCGTGCTAGGTTAAAAACTAGCGAAGTTATGACCACATAAGGTAATGAGGTTTTAACAGTCGTTTGTATGGGATGTTGCTTTGTTGTAGCCCTAAAACAAACGGAACTATATCTTCGCTAGCTTTCACCCTATGCCCTTTAAACTTGGCAGTGCTATTAAATTTTGGGCGTTTTTTTTTCAATGGTATCAACAGATTTTGATAAACTGGTTCAATCATTTTGCGTTCAATCATTTTGCGATGAGAAATTTCTTCCCTCGTATTAAAATCGATTTTTGTTTAAAATGAACACCAGCACTAGAACACACATCACCACTTTAGTAAAACTACAAAATTTCGTTGCATTATATCCAATATCTGTCGAGAAAACGAAAGTTAAAAATGTGAAAATTTACAGGCGTTTGTATGACTGGGGTATGCGTCATACCACCAGTCATACAAATCTCTGTAAAATTTTCAATTTTCAGACTCTGCTTTCTCAGCCGACATGGCATTTGGCATAACGAAAATTTACAGGATTACTAAATGTGATGATGCTCTTTCTAGTGCCAGTATTTGATTTTCAGTCAGTTTAATTTTAAGACGTGAATTTGCGACGGCCATTTTGGAAAAAGGTCTATTCAGGCTCCTGAGCGATTATAGGAGACAAGGATTTGTATCATAATATCATTGTGGGAATTTAATCTGACCAAAAGTGTCTGATGACTTATCGGCCTGTATTCGATCTGTTGAAAATGATGCTGCTTGTGTAGTTTCGCTACATCACGGGCAATAAACAAATAATTGGCAAATGGTGTGATTATATTGAGGGATGGTGGGCGGACAGCGCATGATTTGTGTACCAGAAGGGGATCCATATCTCGTAGGCCTCAGAGCCATCAGAATATATCCAGTGACCTACGAAGACACCGTGCGCCTGTTTGCTATCAGATAACGATGTGGCGCTATTTCATTAAATGACTCGCAATCGCATTTTGGTATCAAACAGGGCTCCTGGCATCCCAGGGGTGCACTTGTATCTCAAAATGACGCCGGAGGGAGGGGGCGGTCCGACGAGGATAACAAGTCACCTGGTCCAGATGTAGTACCCAACAGAATCTGGAAAGAGTTTGCGTGGGAGCTAGCTCCTGTGTTATCGGACATTTATATGCGTCCTTGGCACAAGGTGTGGTGCCTGCCCAGCTCAAAGAGTCCTTGGTTAGGCCCTTACCGAAGGTTTCACCACCAAGAACAATTAATAATGATCTGAGGCCAATAACACCAACGAGCCAGGTGGCTAAAATAATGGAGGGGTTTACATTAAGTCTCTGTATCTCCAGATCAGTGATAAATTAGATAAGCAGTTTGCTTTGCCAGGCAAATCATGTACCACATGCATTAGTTTTACTCCATCATATTAATTTCGCCAGACAAAGGGAATTGTGTCGCCTGGCTGCTCTTTACTGATTTTATTAAGGGCTTTGACCTGGTGGATCACGATGTCCTGATCGAAGAGCTGCGGTTTCTGGAGGTCCACGAAGACCTAATTAGTTGGGTTGGGTCCTTTCTTTCTTGTAGGTCCCAGAGAGTTTCCCTGGGCAATTCGCTGTCGCACTCGGTCACACCAAGGGTGGAATCCCTCAGAGGACAAAACTTGCGCCACTCCTCTTCGCGGTGCTCGTAAATAACTTAGCTAGGCATTGGCATTTAACATGTTTAAGGGCCAAGTATGTGGATGACCTTACAGTTGCGGAAGTCATCCCGAGGATGTCAATAAGCATGTTACCTTGCGCAAATGAAGTTAGCAGTTTTGCTACGGAACACGGCATGCGCTTAAATGGCTCTAAATACAAGGACATGCTTATTGACTTCCTCAAGTATAAGCCAATTTCCCCCATACTTTTGGGGCGGGGGTGCTCGTCGTACCTTTTAGGGTTTAAAATCAGGCCTCTGGTACCTTTTTAGGGGGTAAAATTCGAAAACTTGCAATTTTTTTCTAGATAGGTTCCTGTTAGAGGTCCGTTCAAGCAAATCACACTTGTTGGTACCTGAATTTCAGACGCATTTTCCCTCGTAAAAAATACGAGAGAAAATTACGAGGGAACATACGTCTTGTTGGTACCTTTAAGGGGTCAAAATCAACTAAGCGACGCCATTTTAGGTACCTTTAAGGGGTAAAATCGAAAGTTCCCGACGAGCACCCCCGCCCAAAAATATGGGGGCCATTTCCTCTATCTCCCGTTTACATCAACGGCTCTGTGATAGAGCGCGTTTCATCCCATAAAGTTCTTGTCGTGTATATTGTGTCTGATTTATCTTGTTATGACCACTGTGAATAGCGCGCGCAAGCGACTCTATGCTCTTTGAGTGCTTATGAAATCGGGTTTGGCAACTTGCAAGGTTGTTCAAGTATACAGTGTACTTATCAGAACCATCCTGGTACTCCAAGTACTCCAAGCGCTACGTATCATTTTATTTTGAAGCGCTAGTCTGCTCAGGGCTGCACACTCTGTCCGAGCGCCGCCCACTGGCGTGCGAACGATTCTTAGTGAATCTGTGGTCGTCATCTCCCTGCATGGCGAGTCTGCGCCCTGAACTGGCTAGCGCTTCCCACACATATAACACCAGGTCTGACGCAGCTAGGCAGCGTGTACCAGTCCATAACCTGCAGCGCACAGATCGTTTCGTCACCCTGAATTATTGTATTTACTATTTATTCGTATCCGTATTCCTATATATTCGTATATTTTTTGCTAACCCCTCTTGTAATTTAGCTGCTTAATTAAAGCTACAAAAAGAGAGAATAAACATATTAAGTATTATTAAACATTTGGAACCCATGACAAGAGGGGTCCACTAATGTGGTCATTTGATGTGCAATTTAAGATCCTTTTGGAGGATCTTAGTCAAAATTGTCTATATAATTAGAGGGATGCAACAGTATGAAAAACAAGGTGATAAGACAACGATACTGGGAAGAATTGTTTTGGCGGATATGGGGGATGCAAAAATCTAGTCAAGTGATGTGACGCCATCGATGACGTCATTAATTAAGAACCTTCGAATAAACGAAGAAATTTAAAATATCTTATCTTATTGGGAGTATATTTTATAAAAGTAGGTCATGATTTTCTTATACTAGATCCGTTAGTACCAACAAGCAAATTTTAGTAGAAAAAAGTTACTTGTGACTGAGAGGAGACGTCTGTTTCGAAACCATGGAGGAAGTGATGACCCGTGGGCGACCCATCAGCCAAACCTTCTTCCATGTGGAAGATTTTCTTATCCAGCTATAACATTTCGAGGCAGATGATATACGAGGTTTTTCGAGGAGGAGAGGGTCCTGATACTCAGGCTAAATGCAAGGCAAATGCAAGGTGCCCTCGTACCTTTACATGGGATGCCTGTGTAGGCCTTCGTTGAAAGAGCCTAGTGCCCAGTGTTTCCGCGTGCTTTGTTCAAAATGGCGGACGATGATTTCTACCTTCGCTACTATGTCGGACACAAGGGCAAATTCGGCCATGAATTTCTTGAATTTGAGTTCCGACCCGATGGTGAGACAAGTATAGTAGCTCCTTTACCGATAAGTTAAATATTTAGTTTCTCAAACGCATTTTTTCGGGAAATATTGCAGGAAAACTTAGGTACGCCAACAACTCGAACTACAAGAACGACACAATGATTCGAAAAGAGGTCAGTGAACTGATTCATCTCGGTTATCGCTAAATCGTGGCTGTATGTTGTTCTGATTCATGTTTTGAAAGTAAATCCCTGTTATCGCTTAGATTTAGTGAGCGCCTTACTGTTCGTATGGCGGGTAAACTTCGATTCTACAACAAACAGTCAACAGATCATGCATATGAGATTGAATCCATCGGCCCAAGCCAAGTTTCATTCCTAAATGTGGTCCTCTTTATACTATAGAGTGTATGTTTCTGTTTAAAGAAGGTTTTGGCTGTATATAAGTAGGAATGACACTAAAGAAAATTTGATCCCTCACGTTTTGCTTGACGAAATAAGCTTACAGTAAGCTGAATGTGTTCTCATCTGTTGGCTTATGCACCAGTCAATTGACAACCCCGCGCCCCCCCATTCGCGCATTAGCGGGGCATTCACCTTTTTGGCAAGTGAAAGGCAGTGAGCGCCTCGGTTTGTGGGGACAATCTGAGAGGTGAATGCACCGTCCCCAGGGTAACAATTAAGAGTGAATGCGCTCCTTGCCCAACGAATTTAGAAAAATAACACAAAGGATTTTTAGTCACTGAAAAGAGTGCAGCCGATCGCAAAGCGCAATAAAACCATACTTTATTACTTGCAGTACTTTCGCTAGTGTAGATTAAAATTTAATACGTGTAATTCAAGTAACACAAATCTGTATTTGTTGTGTCTTTTGTGAAGTAAGGGGCTGTTCATATGTAGGTGAGACAGCCCGGAAAGCGGGCTGGTTTCTGTTGTGTTGTGTCCCGGGGAAGAGAGTGACTCCCCACTCGATGTACTATGTGGAAGCCGTGAAAGAAAGCGCATCTCCCGACCAACGGGGCAGTAATGTAGTGTGAATTCTGTACGAAAGCCCTGCTAGTACCCCGCTAATGCGCAAATGGGGGGGGGGGGGTGCGGGGCTGTCAATTGACTGGTGCATTAGACATTGAGGTTGATTTTCACTAGCATAGTAATTGGACATGCAGATGGAGATGTTTCAAACATGTTTCCAGGTTTCTTATCATGTTGTGTAAATCAAGAAGAGGAGTTTGTCACTTTTCTTCTTTAACTGTTGCTTGAGCCACCTTCTGTTGTGCACTGGCTAGACATTCACTTCTTTCCTCCTTTTTCCTTGTCAAATCTCAGTGAAATATTTCTCACATTACTGTATCCTTTGATGGAGTGCTGCCTGACACATACCTACTAACCCTGAAATACAACAACTGTGTGAGAAAATCGCAAGAAATTTATTCGGGAGATACACAGTAAATATATAGAAAGTGACATCAATTTTTCCACTGGGAGACTAAGGGTAAAAACCAGGACTATCCCTCTTAAACCAGGAGAGTTGGCAGGCATGCTTACAACAGACATTCATCTGTCTGGATTGTCTGGATTCTGGAATGATATTGATGTTGCTTCAACATGCATGATCTTGTTTTCCTGTTCCGCAGAACATAGTTCCCTCCCAGCCAGATTTCCTGGACACATACAGAAATTATTGTTTTTGTTGTTATTGTTGTTGTTCATGTAGTTGTAGTAGTAGTAAAATGATTGATTATTTGTTGCAAATTTTGAACAGTAATAAGTCTATCCAAGGTCTCAGTCTAGAAAAAAGTCAGGGATGAAAATTTCACTTTAGCGCAACTCCCTAGGACCATGAAGAACGAACAAAATAGCCATTAATCTTTTATGTTTTGATTATAAATTTTAGGTTTACTGTCACAAGGCTGTTATAGGAGAACTACAGAGAATTATTGATGACAGTGAGGTCAGTACCGTCGATTTCATCTAAGCGAAAACACTTGAAAAGAAAAACATCACTAATTAGGGGCGGTACCTCAAAGTTTTGATGTCTAAAATCAGACAGTTTGGCGCTTCAAACTTTGACGTTTGGCACATAGTAGCCGGTACAAAGGATTCCATTTGCCTTAAAAAGCTTCAAGTGATTCAAACTTCGGTTTGTAATTACGTCCAAAAGTATTTGTACGAATTATCATGTTTTCCCCGCCGAATCTGGCGCAAATTTTAACGGTTTGGGAAATTTACCGTAATGGTTTACATGCCAAAACCGCAAAGTTGACGTGGCAAACGTCAAAGTTTCACGTGCAAAAACTTTGAGAACCACCCCTAATTAGTGGCGGTTTTGTTTTCAAGTGTTTTCGCTTAGATGAAATCGACGGTAGTTACTAGATTGTAGGGTGCAAACACCAGACCTTTACCAGCTACTTTAAGTTTTGACTCTGGTTTCTTTAACCTTACCTTTAAAGGGGTTCTCGCATGCTTAATATTTGTCCACGGTGGACAGTAAAATAAGTAAAATTGTTACAGTGAAAGCACTGTACATTTGCCCAGAGTAATCAAAATAATCCTCCAGATTAATAGAAAAACCTTTCAAGTGTTAGACAAATGCAATTCTAGGTTGTTTTGACCTGTTATCAAGAGGATGGAATTGGATTGCGATTTGAGCTATTTTCTTGTCAGAGTTCAATGGCCAGCAAGTCTGACACTGAACCTTCATTTTTTAAATTTAGAAACTAGAATTTGTTTACATGCCTTAGCAACACCGTGAGTGCTAAAATTCTTATATCAAATAAAAAAACAGCAAATGCAGTGAAATACAAAACATGAATAAATGTAGTTTGTTGCACATTTGATGATTGTAAAATAGATATGTATTTTTATCTATTACCAATAAAGAAATTATTATTAATAATATTTGTATAAACCAGAGGATGTGGTTAGCTTGGAACATTGGCAAGTGTGCAGTATGAAACATTCCTGTTACAGGCAGGACTTCATGGGAATCTGTTTCTAAATCATGTTTATTTTATCCGATAGGCCCTTGAATAGGAACATTACTATCAAACCTTCTGCCGGCATCACCCTGTTCATCCCCTCCTGAAACCTGTTGCCACTGCTGCACTATTCACCTCACATATGTAGCGCTGTGTAAATGGTGTATAAGGTTTTAAGACAGGTTGTTTTAATTAGAACTTCAAGCAATTTGAACACGAAGGGATCAAAAATCTTGTTACTAAAAAGTAAAAAAATCTTTTGATTTGGTTTTCATGTTTTTTGAAAAGTATGAATATGGTGATAAGTCGTGATCATTCTGCCAAACAATGCTCATGGGAACCTGAGGAAATAAAATTCAAAGTTCAAAGAAATGTTGCATTAAGCATGAAACATCTTTGCCAATGGCTATCCTATGTATATACGTTCCTGTATTATTTGAGAAATCTTTAAAATTCAGTTTATGGGCCTCTATGACCATTTTTTGGCGGGACTACCACTGCTAATTTCTTTCATGGGAACCCTCAAAATCACACCAGAGTAAAGTCAATAGGCATGTTTTAGTCACAATATTTTTTGCCAAGCATTGCTTGAATCTCTAAAATAACCTGTATTAGTTGTTTATTTTCAGGTAATGAAAGAAGATGATGCCATGTGGCCACAGCCAGACAGGATAGGCAGACAGGTAAGATGTAATATCATGACAGCAAGGGCATTGGGATTTCTCATTTTAAAGAAAGACATAAATGATATGTTTATTTGTACAGGAACTTGAGATAGTGTATGGTGATCAACACATCTCTTTCACAACCTCAAAGATTGGCTCCCTTGTCGATATCAACCAGTGCAAGTAAGTTGGGCCTTTGTGAGTTTCAAATTTAGATAAACTTTATAGACTTGCCAAGAGATACCTGCTTTACATCCTGCTTTACAAGACACCAAATGATGCATTTTTTAGGTTGTTTTACAGCGAGAAGTGAGCGAGTTTCAGTGCTCACCATTTTGTCACTTGCCCCAGACCAAATTTTGGCCCGACCAAGATGGCGCCCGCTTCGGGATTCTCGCTCGTTTCTTGCCATAAAACAACCTAAAAAGGCAACCAATGCCTGCTAGCAGGCTATTGTTAATCTATAGCCCTGTTTCCAGTTCCTATGCACACTTTGGGAACTTGCCATGTAGTAAGAAGAAGAAATGGCAGAAAATTCAGGGTATTGATTAGCTCAATATTTAGAATAACAAACTATTAATCTCAGAGTCATAGGCAACGAACCCGGGAGGGGGCAGGGGTGCTCGAGCACCTCTACTTTTTGAACCAGGGGCTGAGCACCCCCACTCTTTGAAGCTACTGGTAGATATATTTTTTTGTATTTACACATAGAGGAAAAGGAACAGAAACCTGTCCTTTTTGTTTCTGTTTTGTTCTGTTATTTGCAAGAGAACTTGTTATGGACACTTTTTCACATTGTTCCCAAAGTGTTTTTCGCACAAGAACAAAAAGTGGAAGAAAAATATAATTGTTTCATTTTTTGCCTCTTGGCTACCCCACTTTTTAGAGTTTTCTGCCTCCCCTGAGAGTATACTATACTGCTGTTCATCCAGGGCTAGATATTCAAAATTTAAAACACTAAATTGCCTAATGCATTCTTATAATGAAAATTCAACTATATTGGGGCAAGATTCATGTATTTTGACTGCAAAAGCAAAAGAAAATAACCTCTATGTGTAATACTGCTAGTGCATTTGTCATTCCAGTAAATATCTCATTGTCCCACACATTCTAGGCATTGCTTTAAAATACCTCTCTCCACCCTAAACCCCTTATGTTTATGCCTTTCCCCTCATGCCTTTTGTGATGTCGTACCATACATTCTACACACACCTCCCTCCCTTCAATCCCAGGAATCATAAATTGTGTGCCTCGATTATAATCTCACCACACGCTTGGTCCCCAAGGATGCACTCCCCTACACACACACATTTTTAGTTCAAATGTTCATCTTGCTGAAGCCATATTCCTCACCATGTTTGCATGATGCCTTAGGGATCCTGAAGGCCTCCGCTGCTTCTACTACCTTGTACAAGATCTCAAGTGCATGGTTTTCTCCCTGATTGGGCTACATTTCAAGATCAAACCAATATAGTGTAACATACATACTTTGTTTGTATGTCTGTACAGCTAATGCATCGCTACCTTTAGTACTGTACATGTAAAACAGGCCTCTAAGCATGTGGATTTTTAGGAACGCCTGCAATTCATTCTTTCTGTATTTGTTTTTATGAAAGTTACATTTCACTGTAATTATTGCAAATAGTTGTCAAGATCTAAAGATACACAAGTAGTGAGTAGTCTTGAAATAATTAGCCCAACTCCAGCCAAATATTGGCTTAGGTAGGTAAGTGCATGACACTCTGTTTACACTTATGCCTCTGAATTGGAAATAGTCCAGTCATTTTAGGCCGAAAATCAGCTCAAAATGAAACAAATTGCAACAGAAGGTTTTTCTTCTTAATATTGTTCCTGACACTCTCTAGTATCACAGGAAAATAATCAGCAAAAATCAGACCACGTGAAAGGTAAAAATTACCGAGTTCTTTTGGCAGCTTGTTTTAACCTTTGTTGTTCGTAGTGCCGGCCAGGCAAAACTCTGAATGTTTCTGACATCCAAGAATGATCATTCCACTATATTTAGTTACTCTTTGGCAATGAAAATTGCTTCAGAAGACATTTTCTGGTGTTTACGGAACTCATATTTTCAAATCCTGTACAAAGTCTATATTGAAAGCTTGAAATCGCGAAACAATTGGAAACTATATGCCAAAGTGCTAGATATTTATTTGTGATGTGGCTAGTGAATTATAAATCAAGTCTGTGAATCAAACCATGGCTCCTAGGGCAGAGAAAATGGAAGACTTTTTGCTGTACACACTATAGATTCTCTTCTGGCTTGGAAGGCTAAGTGCTGAAAAACTCATGAATAACAATGGTGGTAACAATAAATTTACCTCTCACATGATCTGATTTTTTCCTATGATTCTAGAGAGTGTTGGGAGCAACATTAAGAAGAAAAACCTTCTGTTACTATTTGTTACATTTTGTGTTATAAGTTGACTGGACTAAAATAAGACTTTCACTTTTAACTTGGTTCTTCCTCATTTCACTATATCTGCAATCAGTAGTGTAGCAGCTTCTCGTAAGATCTAACGCTATTGGCTTGATGCATCTCATTATTCTATTGTATTCTCATATTATTTTGTTTCAATTGTGTTGGCTAGCTGAGGTGCATCAATCCAACATGGTTAGATCGTCCAGTAGCTGCTACATGACCCTCTGCAATCAGAAATGTTTTTTTAAAAATTAGTTTAGGCATTTACCTTCTGTACATTTTATCTTCTGCAATAAAATGTTTCATTGAGTTTCTTAACAAATTTGTTTCTTGCTAGAATTATTTTAGAAAAGGAGGCCAGCTAATGTGGAATATACCCTCCCCCACCCTGGAGTTCCTCACTTCTCTAGGACCATCCACCCCGGAATTCCACACTGCTCTAGGATCACCCACCCTGGAATTCCACACTGCTCTAGGATCACCAACCCTGGAATTCAACACTGCTCTAGGATCACCCACCCTGGAATTCAACACTGCTCTAGGATCACATCCTGGAATTCCAGAGGTCCTCAGCAAGAAGGATATTTTTCAGACAGCCGTTCAATGTTGGCATTTATTCATTTGTTATTCATTTTCATTGATTTCATTTGTTTTAACCTGAATTTAGCTAATGGGCTATTTTCACTTACCTGAAAGTTTGGAACATGTAAGGAACCTAATATTGCTAAATTCATGTTCCTTCATTTCATGTCTTTCGAAAGAATGTAGTAGCAAAGAAATCAGTTTTTATTTTATTTTTTAGAATAGTTCATAAACAGACGGGACCTATCTAAGACACCTGCTTGAGTGAACGTTGGAACGATAAATGCCATGCACAGCGGGCCCCGTTCAGACGTCACTGGTCTCAATAGTGAACAAAAGCAGAAGCAAAATTACAACTCCAACTTTGTATAAATATAGAAAATTTATGAATGCTTGAGGCTGTTAAAATATTAACGAAAGTCAACACAACTGACCTTAAATTAAATTTTCGCTGTTTTGAGCTGAGTTTTAAAAGACGAGTTGGGAGCTGTATGTTCTTCATATGTACCCAACATGATGCAGGACGGATCATTTATCATGTTTCTGCTAATAGTACTGTTCATCACAGCCATTGCAGGTTAGCTACATTCTCCTTTTTTTCCCGGCACCTGAATTTTCTCTCTTAATAAACTCGTTAAAATAAAACGTCCCTCCACGTTTTACGATGGTCAGAAATTACTTACTTACAGTATATCCATTCAGGTCATTCAGGAAATTGTCCTGTTTAGTTCTTTACACGTGTTCACCACTTTCATTCGCAACTGCAACTCCATGTCAGAAAAGCTAAAGAAATGTATAAAAACGTATCGAAAGTTCAGTTTGGACTGGATAGTTTCCAAGATAGTTCGCTACCTAAATACCCTTATTATATAGACACGAGTGTGTTACTGGGAAATACGCCACTCGTAGATCTCATACGAAGCTACATCCGCGACCTGAGTGACATATTTTCCACTAGTGAGGATACCGGTCAAACCAAAAGTGCCTAGAAATCAATTTGGAATATTTTTTTTTTCTGGTTTGTCTATATAATAAAAACAAAATGCACGGTGGCTTGAAGATACGAGTTTTATTTTCTCGTGTCAAAAACAATATTTTACTCACTCGCTGCGCTCTTCGTAAAATATTTAGTCTAGTCTAGTTCACGAGCACCCCCCGGAACTAGTAATGAGACATACTTTTTTGGAACCCTTAGGATATGAAGAAACTGGTTTAGATGTCCCACGGCCCAAAAGTGTCCCACGGCCCTATTTTGTCAGATTTTTGTTTTTTAATTATATTTTGTTATTTAAGGTGGCTCCCGAGTATTTATTGCAGAAATAGACCTCAACTTCTAGCGTATGTTTGACCCTGAAAAAATCTTCCGATTTCCATAATTGTTCTCACAGAGCTTTTAAGCAACCTCTGCACTACCAAATGGTGTAGTTCATTTGATATATTAAGCTCGTCTGTTAAGGATATTTAAAATTTTCCAAAGGAGGTGTTTTTAGAATAATTGTTATAACTTGAAAATTCGACCGTGAATGATCTTATTACCAGCTAAAATCGCATCCATAGTAACAAGGGTTTACTCAGAGAAATGCCCAGGTCAGCTTTTCCCATTTATTAAATACTCGGGAGCCACCTTAATGAGATTCAATGAGAATGAGGCAATTTTATAGACTGTATCACTGTACAAAAAAGCTCTTTAGATTCTAAAACTATATTTGTACGATCTTGGGAATACTCTGATCACATGTAGACTAGTTAAATTGCTGCCTCGGCCTTTTCCCGTCGCATACGCATATCGTTTTGGTATTTCCTAATAGAAACACAAAGGCTGACAGAGTCTTAGAAAATATCTTTCAGTAAGGAACATAACATGTATAAAACGGGCATGTAATTTGTACACTGTGTTCAGTCTATTAATGACACTATAATAGTATAGGTGGTAAGACTGGAATGCTTTTCTGAACAGTGCTACAGTCTATAAAATTTCCTCATTGAATTTCATTAAATAACAAAAGAATATTATTAAAAAACAAAAATCTGACAAAAAAAGGGCCGTGGGACACTTTTTGGGCCGTGGGACATCTAAAACCAGTTTCTTCATATCCTAAGGGTTCCAAAAAAGTATGTCTCGTTACTAGTTCCGGGGGGTGCTCGTGAACCCCCTCTGGTGACTAGACTAATTGTTCTTGCCACTCGAAAATATATCTCATATCTTCGCGCCACCGTGTAATATCCTCTATATACACAGTAGCAGCGCAAAATGATGATAAAGCCATCTCATGTTGATAGATCTGAGAATATTACACATGAAAATTGGAGAAACGCAAGAGAAAATTTATACAAGGCCTGGAGCGCATTACCTAGGAGCGTCCATCTAGGGGTAGGAAGGTGTAACAGCAAATTGGAAAATGATGCAGGTCTGAAGTTGTGTTTGTAACTAGATTTGCTGCTTGAATAAATGTCTCTGAACATGCATTGGAATTGGCTGAGCGCCGAAATATGTGACGCTTTGCGTGAAAATTTGAAACTAAAAATAGCTTTATACAGGCTTCATTTTCCAATACGCTGTTACACATGAAAACATGGGAGTTGGGCGTTCCTGACAAGGCCAGGCGTTGCAGTTGTTGTTTCAACTAGTAAATGTTGCCGAGAAAGCGAAAACAATGAAAAAAATTGCTACTCCAGATGTCATCCTTCAGTTTATTTTATGAATCGCATTTTCTTTGACACTTTTTTCTTCCTTTTTGCAAACAAAAAGAAAGCGAAACGATGTCTACAATAGTAACACATGACGAAATAATAACTTCGTCAAGGAATGTTCCATCTTCTGAGTCAAGTAATGCATCCATTCATGACATGGATGTTGTTACGACAGAAGGTGACCAGGAAATGACGACATCAACGCATGCGTCACCTACTCTATCAATCGCAAATGACGATGCAAGCATTACGACATCAACGCATGCATCACCGACTCTATCAACGTCAGCGGTGGTGATGACAACATCATCGCCAGGTTTTGTTGCATCTAGTGACGTTGCAGCAGGTGTAACAACAGTGGTGAACGCAGTGACGTCAAAAGGATTGGTGACAAATTATCAAACAATAGCATCAGAAATGACACCATCGTCGGCGTCATCAAGCGTCAACACAGACACGGGATTAGAGAGCACGCAAAACATACAAGAAACAACGACAAATGATGACAGTCCATGGGTTTTGCCTACAGTATCATTATACAAATGTCATCCCAAGTGTCGTATGAATACTCCGAGGACAATGTTACGCTGGAAACAAGCAGGAACGTTACCACGTATAATGTGTTCGCTCGTACTTCATCTCAAGCAAACAACGCAATGGGTACAACGATGAGTACTCCTAAACTTACAATGGCTACGATAACAACAGCAAGGATGACATCTGCACTAGTAATAAGCACTGACACAGTAGAACCGACAACTATTCACGAAGGGAAAATATCCACGTCAGCTCGTTCAAGTGCCAGCGCGACCGTGAAATTTGTCGACAGTTCTGTTGATGTAGATGTGACGATCGATCAAGCGTATGTAGATGAACATGGCAACAGAAGCAGCGATGAGTTTCGATCACTTGAAAGAAATTACACCGAGGCAGTGGCTGAAGCAATGAATGAGTATTCTGACTACAGCAGTGTAATAATCAACAGCGTAGCACGTGGCAGCATTATGATCCGGTATGTTGCACTCGATCACATTGAACATGAAGTTTGCTAGAACTTTGCCAAGATGGCTCACCAACCTATTGTGTTTTCATGCCCCAACATTTTACCTCTACCGACTAATCAATGTGGGCAAAATGTGGCGTGACAAGTTGTGTGTTTGATGAAACACGAGCAACAAAGCCAGAATGGCTGATTGCATTTTAAAACCGCACCGGATGGGCTGAGGACCTCCATTAAAAAGACCCCCTCCCCTGGAATTTCCACACGTGAAACAGACCACCTCCCCTCCCCTGGAATTTCCATCTTTTTTCTGGCAAAATACCCCTGGAAAATCTATTTTTGGATACAATGTCCCTGGAAAGTCACCTTTTATACCCCTCCCCTTGGAATTTCCAGTCTCAAGACACACCCCCTCCCGTGGAATTTCCAGAGTCCAATACAACCCCCCTGGAAAATTTTCCGTGGGTCCACGAACCCCCCGGTGCGGTTTAAAAATGCAATCAGCCAATTTGCTGTGGCTCAAAGTAGGCCGGCCGCGCTCTACTTCACGCAAAAAGTTTTTACAACTTGAAAAATGGTTCTGCTGCGTGACAAGTTGTGGCGCGACTGAAAAAAGCGCAACATCGATCAAAAACATGCAACGCAACAATGTTGCGCGACAATCTAGTTGAGGGATTTTTGTACCTCGTATTCTCCCGGCTTCATCCATATGACTCATATACATGGCCTCGCAATGTCAAAATATCGACCGGACAAAATTAACCGAACGGATTATTTTCTCAGGCACACCAGGGAGTGAGCCAATAGCGCTGTTCACGCTGACGTCATCCATTGTTATTAATGTGCCAACCAGAGATCGACTGGTTCACAGAACAAAGGGCGCTATATTCAATCTACGGTTGGCACATTAGCATTACGATGGCAATGTTGATAAACAGTGAATATCGCTATAGATTATAATCCTGATTATGATTGCGCGCTTCTCTTTCAGCTCTACAATGCAGTTCCGAGGATCCAACCCAACAAGAGCTCATCATGTACGGCCGATTCTCGTCCGATCTCAACAATCTGGTTCCCTGAGGCGTCTTGGGGTTACCGCTTTGACTGTCAAACCCCACGCATCGACCATATCAGAGCCTGGCGCGGAGGGGGATTTACCGTTCTACGCGTATGTTCTCATTATTGGCGGCGGCTTTGGGGTCGTCACTACCTGCGCACTCGCTATCATTATGGTATGTGTACTGCCGAACACGTGTTTGTTAAAATAATGCACACTTGGGTAATTTATAAATTTATGAAATATGGTCCGGCAAATATCGAATATGTGAGATGGGGACTGTTTTGAATAACTAGCAATTTGCCCCGCGCCCACATAAAGAGGCAAGAGGGAGGCGCGGCGCGGCAATTGTCCCTTTCGTAAACAGTCGTTGCCTTTTGGACGGCAAATTTTCACGTTAAATTTCGTTGTCTCAGTAAAGGTAGAGAGAAGAAGGAAGAGTGGAGGGCAAGAGGCCTCCGGGTAGAAGAAGATGTGGCATGCTGGATTTTGTAAAACGGCAGGAGGGCTCCTACGAGCGAGTCAAGAGACGGGCTGAGAGTAGGTTTCTGTAGGTCCGGACCTGCCTTATGGCACTGACCACCAGAGAGAGAGAGAGTAAGGGTATTTATGGAAAACAATCTTATATTAATTCTACCCTGTTTAGAACCCTAACTCAAACCAGTGCGCTACGAGTGAATTCGCTGGGTTGGAGGTGCTTGTACAATCTTTCATTAGCATCTATAGAACGAAGCTATATGAATGATAATGACTAGCTCTCTCAAGGGATCAGAATTGCAACGACCTTTCTGAAAAGGCATCGACCGTTCACAGAAATGGCAACGACCGTTTGCGAAAGGGAAATGCTCCGCGGCGCGGCGCGTTCATCCAAACACACTAGGGAAGAGTTTAAAACAACGGTACTTTATATATCCAGTTTAGGAGGGTGGGTACCCGAGAACAACCACCACCTAATTCACCACCCATGGTTTACCTATCGAGTAACGTGTTGTTTACCTCTTCCCTAGGTGTGAATTTATATGTGTAATTAGTTAATCAAAGAACGGGTTAAGATCAGTAAAATATTTTTTATCGCTACTTTACCAAGTAAAACTATACATATCAAAGTATCAAGCGATGTACTAGGCGAGATGGACGATTCCAGCTATAATGAATGCGCGCACTGTCGGTAGTGCTACATTCCATGAATCAAGTCCGTTGCTAGCATGCGCGAGTCGCATCCTGGTAGTTGTGTTAGGCCCTGGCTATCTGACTGGCTAAACTAGAACACATGTAGCGCGAATCATTGTAGCCGGACACATGCTTCCTTCATGTTTCCCTGTTTAGCCACGCGAGAAACATTGTCGCGGGCGACACATTTTGTAGCCGGGACACAAAGTAATGTTTCTTCGCGAGACAAGAAACATTTATATGTCTGAGACGCGTGCGAGGATGTTTCGGGTCATCTACAGTATAAGAACCATTCCCTGAGGACACCTTTGTGTTTAGTTACTATTTAATCATGATTCGTTCAACCTTCGTTCTACCAAACAAAGAAAGCTTTGTGACGCAGCTGGTGAGTTCTTAAGCCCTGGCTAAACTAGAAAGCGCGCATCATTGTAGCCGGACACATGTTTCCTTCATGTTTCCCTGTTTAGCCACGCGAGAAACATTGTCGCGCGCGACAAATTTTGTAGCTGGGACACAAAGAAATGTTTCTTCGCAAAACACCGCGGTAAAGCTTCTTACTTATTCGCGTTTCCCAATTCGACTGCTTACTGATTCGGCCATTTATCGATTCAGTTCCGGGGGGATACTTATGAAAAAATATTTCAGTCAAACTATTAATGCAATAATTCTCAAACACATTTATTTCCATACATAACCGTAGTCCAATTTTCGCAATATTTTGTTTTAAAAACATTTATACAAAAAAGACATTTTCAATTTATGCTTTTTTCATATAATATATTGGTACTTTATGGAAAGAAAAGTACTCGATATTTCTTCAATTAGAAAGTCGTGATGAAAATAAAGTCTCTATTACTTCGTGGAAGTTGCAAAATGTGATCTGTGTACCTAACATCGCGCTCATATGGTCGCACGACACATTGCTGCGTTGTTCAATTCTGCATGGGAAATTTGTTCTTGACCCGGTTCACGAATCCTGAAAATTGGACCTACGGTTCTGTCATGGAAATAAAATGTGTTTGAGAGTTATTTTGAAATATTTCCTTTTAAGTATCCCCCCGGAACTGAATCGGTAAATGGCCGAATCAGTAAACAGTCGAATCGGGAAACGCGAATAAGTAAAGAGCTTCACCACGGTTCGCAAAACAAGAAATATTTCATGTGTTCGAGACACACACCTGCGATGTTTCCTAGTTTAGCCACTCGGGGAAACATGCAGGACACAAATGTTGCGCGCTACATGTGTCCTAGTTTAGCCGTAGCTTTACACTGGAGATGATGTTTCGTAGTTTAGCCACTCGGAGAAACATGCAGGACACTAATGTTGGCGCTACATGTGTCCTAGTTTAGCCGTGTAGCTTACACTGGAGATGAGCCGATGTTTCGTAGTTTAGCCACTCCGGAGAAACATGCAGGACACACATGTTACGCGCTACATTTATTAGCCGTAGCTACATGTCAAAGGCATTTCTAAAGAAACTAGAGCGCGCGCGCTTATAGCTTGAATCGTCCATTGATTATGATGGAATTCACTTCCGTTTTCTTTTCAGATAAAGTTTAACCTCGAGCCAAGAGTTCTCCAGCTCTACAGGACAGTGACGGAAGGTCCTAACGGAGTTCAACGGAAGTACCACAAATATCCGACACAAGCAAGAGAACGAAGGCAAATCAATGGAAGAAATATATAGGGACAGTAGCTCCAAGCACATATGAATACTACTGATAGGGAGTAATTAAATCAAGAAATGACATTCATCCATGTACCGTGCCTATGTACAGTTCAGTTCAGTTCAGTGTATTAGCACATATTTCGATATTACAAATAAAGTGTACAAACAAAACGAAAACAACTATAAATAAAGATTTACAAAGTATAAGAACAGAGAGCAAAGTGCGTAGTATAATGGGGGCGGCGCTATGCAAATCACAACTGGGTTCCGTTGAGTTCATGTTAATTACATAACCCCGCCCCCATTTTTGAGTGACAGCGCAGAAGTGCCCAAAGAAAAAAAAAAACGATTCTTGGAATTTGGAGCATCGCGCGATACATCGAATTCGGCTGTAATGGTGCTGAACATTCGAGTGCCCTAAACAACCCAATGCAACCCGTCAGTCATCGAGATTTTTTAGCAGCTAGCATAATACATCAATTATGGTGGTCAGTATTATACATTATGTCGTCATGTACCAGAATAATTAGGAGATTTCATTGTAATTGCAAATTTTCCGTATGCAAATTGGACCGATCATCATTCGTGTATGGCTCGTTCTATTTACACATTCATTTTGAGTGAAATGCTAACGAAAATTGCATAAATACCTGTGAAAAAGCACCACCATCCAACCGAATCCCTCCGCCAGCTCAGTGGTTAGGCTGCATGTACAATGGTTTCTATGGAGGGTTCGAATCTCTGTTGAGCCATATGCATTTTTTTTTCAATTGAGGAGAACACAAAATACTCAAAAAATTTCAAAGTCCGACTCGGGATTACGGACTTAGTACGATCTTATTTAACGTAGTTGGTTTAACCCAGGGTCCTGAAGGGGGGGTCCCAATCCCGTTTCCCGGCCGTTTTTTTGGCAAAATCCCGTTCCCAGTAGGTAAAATCCCGGTCCCGGTAGGATCAAAAGTTAAAATCCCGGCGCGCGAAAACTGCGATGTTGAAATTGAGAATTCTGCTTTTATGGGCACTATCTCTTGGTGCTCTCTCAATTTATCGAGACCTTAAAAACTTTTAAAACGAATTTAATATTTCTAAGAGCCGATTATAGCTGACTCGGAGAATGTCAAGACTGGCCTGGTTTCGATAAACACCAGTTCTTCGAGCCTCAAAAGAGAAGGTCGATGAACATTGCATTTTTTTGTATATAGTCAATAAAGCCTGTAGGTTTTATTCTTCACGCACGCCGCAAATGACAAAATTGTTATTATTGCGGCCCAAATGACGAATTTCTATGCTTACCACTGTATGCATTGCTACGCGACCTCTCGAAATTCACGGTTGCGATCGGCGATTCTCAGCAAAGGAATTGTAATGTCAATTTTCATAATTCATAATAAGTTCATAATTCTAGGACAGAAAGCCAAAGGATAGCTTACAATTACTTTAGTTGATTTTACAATTAATGTCGACCCGCCGAAGTAGCCGAATCCAACGTTTTGGTTTTGATTGACGGCTAAAAATCGCCCATCGCGATTTTTAACCGATTTGTAACGTCGATCTCACCGCTTAAGCCTGGTGCACACTTGCGACATAACGACATAAGAAAAATGTCACGCGAACAAAATTTAGTCGTTTCAAGAAGTTGAAGTCGTCAAAAAATAACATAAGATTGCTTTGGTGAAGTAATCTAATGAAGATCCATGGAAAATATTGATTGTTTCAATTATTTTCCCGTACTTTTTTCGTTGCAACATAACGTCTTTATGTCGTTATGTCGCTAGTGTGCACCAGGCTTTACGGTATAATTTTCCTTATGTTCGCAAGCGCGCAGAAATTTTTGGCGTATGAAAGAAGGGAACTAGAAAAATCCAAATGGTATGGAAGATACTAGAATAACTACGTAGAAAATGTCTAGTGATCCCCCTTTCGGGGCTTCTTTCGAGAGATCCTCCCTTTCGCTCGCCCAAAAATGAAATGATTCCCCCGATCCGAATCCTCTGCCCGTATGATATCTCGTCCTCAATTCTGACACAAAAGAGATATCATACGATTCTATTTAAGGTGATTCATGCGAAAGTCAGAGCGCATTTCGCGAAAACATATTTTCGCAGGTATCTTTTGGCAATATGTAGGCATTATCAGATCTCCATTAGCGTTAATACTTTTAATAATATCTTAGCTTAAATGCCCCCTTCCTTGAGAGATCAACCCCGCGCAAAAAAAGTTGCTGGTATTTTTGAACGAAACTCCGTTTAATCATATTAAAGTCAGTTGGACTAAGTGTTAACGAAGTTTCAGGAAATTCGTTGGAAGCAAAGTGCGTATTTTAGAAAAATAGGCCAAAAACACGACTAAAACTCTAAAATACGCACTTTGCTTCCAACGAATTTCCCGAAACTTCGTTAACACTTAGTCCAACTTACTTTAATATGATTAACGGAGTTTCGTTCAAAAATACCAGCAACTTTTTTTTTGCGCGGGCTTGATCTCTCAAGGAAGGGTCCATTTAAGCTCAAATATTATTAAAAGTATTAACGCTAATGGAGATCTGATAAGGCGTACATATTGCCAAAAGATACCTGCTTATATTCTCCAAGATTGAAGTTCATAGCGAGCATATTTTTAATGTTGTAGACGAAAATATATTTTCGCGAAATGCGCTCTGACTTTCGCATGAGTCACCTTAAATAATGGATCCGCCATTTTAAAAATGCCCGATGAAAATTTATCAAACCGTTGTCCAAAACCTCGCAGATTGCGAGGGATCAGAAGTAAAATTCTATATTTCCAGGTTGAAATCCGTTGAACAGTCTCAAAATGCGATAAATTAAGCGACTTTTTATTAGGATATACAAGGGGAGATTTGAAAAATCCCGTTCCCGTTGAAGCATCTTGATTCCCATTCCCGGTAGATAAATCCCGTTCCCGGTAACCCAAATCCCGTTTTCCCGGCCTAAAATAAGGCGAATCCCGGCTCCCGTTTTACCCCTTCAGGACCCTGTTAACCGGTACACGACGATAATATATAGATTTAGGCACTGGCTAAAAGCGGAGCTCCCGGTTAAATATTTTATAGGGTGCGTTGTTGGGCCGTTGCTAGGGAAAAAAATTATAAGTCCTGCAAAAGATTCATCATGTGACGTATCGCGACGTCACTTATTACAGAAAACATTCTTCTTGTTCTCCATTGCATACTTGCAAATTCAGATTTTTTTGTTGGCATTTCAAAGAGCTCCATACCCACAGACTCACGGATGCTTTTCTCGACTGTACCCAAGTTTGTTCGCCTACCGATGTTGCCTTCTCGAGATATAGACTTTTCTAGTTTTGATGACGTCATCGATGACGTCATGTCACGTGACCTTGGTAGTGCACTCCCCTTGCCCCCAAAATAACTTTACCCAAGTTTGGTCACCTGGCGATGTTGCCTTCTTGAGATAATGACTTTTCTAGTTTTGATGACGTCATCGATGACGTCATGCCACGTGACCTTGGTAGTGCACTCCCCTGTCCTCCAAAATAATTAACCCAAGTTTGGTCACCTAGCGATGTTGCCTTCTTGAGATACTGACTTTTCTAGTTTTGGTGACGTCATCGATGACGTCATGTCACGTGACTTTGGTGGTGCAACCCCCTTGCCTCCAAAATAACTTTACCCAAATTTGGTCACCTAGCGATGTTGCCTTCTTGAGATATTGACTTTTCTAGTTTTGATGACGTCATCGATGACGTCATGTCACGTGACCTTGGTAGTGCACCTCCCTTGCCTCCAAAATAACTTTACCCAAGTTTGGTCACCTAGCGACGTTGCCTTCTCGAGATATTGACTTTTCTAGTTTTGATGACGTCATCGATGACGTCATGTCACGTGACCTTGGTAGTGCACCCCCCTTGCCTCCAAATAACTTTACCCAAGTTTGGTCACCTAGCGATGTTGCCTTCTCGAGATATTGACTTTTCTAGTTTTGATGACGTCATCGATGACGTCATGTCACGTGACCTTGGTAGTGCACCTCCCTTGCCTCCAAAATAACTTTACCCAAGTTTGGTCACCTAGCGACGTTGCCTTCTCGAGATATTGACTTTTCTAGTTTTGATGACGTCATCGATGACGTCATGTCACGTGACCTTGGTAGTGCACCCCCCTTGCCTCCAAAATAACTTTACCCAAGTTTGGTCACCTAGCGATGTTGCCTTCTTGGCGAGCTGATCTGAGATCGTGACGTCACATGACGTCACGGAAAAACTGGGTTATCACCTTGCCCGCGATACTTGTCAGCGGTATCACCCATTAGGCTCTCATGCTCAAGGAAAATAATGGCGGACTTCGAAGGGAGAAAAAAGCCCATCCTTTTCTCTGGCTTCGGATTTCCACATTTCTAAAGTGATTGTCCTAGTTTTCACTCAAAATGCTTACTTAGTAGCAGAGTTTTATGAATGAAAGAAGAATCCAACTTTTAACTTGCGATTTGTTGATTTTTGGCTGGTTTATTTTCTGGCTCCCATTTCGTTCCGCACCCGATACCTGCCGACACTACGATTACTCCCAGTTGCTGCTTACAAATGCCAACTCTAAAAGCCCTGACATAGAGCTTACACGCTTGGTAAGAAGGTAATGACTTCTTCATTGGAGGAATTGATAAAACAGCGTACTATATCTTGTCGAGAGCCCTGTTTTCTGTACGAGATTCCTAGGAGGTATGATGCGCGGATGACGTTCGAACAATGAAAGGAATGAATGTCCGAAACATTGGCGTTAATCCTGCTTCTGTTTGGTCTTCGTCTTTATATTTAAAGCAAGCAAGCAAACTCTCAAAAATGGCACACTTCTGTACCTACAGCTTAAACAAAATCCGCTCTTTTTTTACTTCTTTTATGGTTGTTAAACTTGTTTCTAAAAGCCAGAAAAGGAAAACACACAGCGAAGAGGCCTAATCAAGATTGTAACCCTGAACAAAGCAAAATTAGACATGAAGGCAGCACTTTCTAATCAATTATTAGAAAAATAATAATGACCCCTGTACAATGTTTGTACTATCACTGTGTTTACATGTAAATGAGACACTAATCAATCAAAAGTAAACAAACCAGTCACAATACAAACACTTTATTTCAGATACAAATACAAATCAATATTAAACCTGAAATAAATGCTGATTATGGCTTCAATAGCAGTGTCAGGAATGGTTTCATTGTCATTTACCTATTTACTAAGCAAAATAATATTGAGTAAATATCCGAAACCTGATTAATGTTTTTATTGTGCTTTGCTATGCCATGTGAAGCAAATGGTGTCATGGTTGTTATAACTGTGGAGTTTTTAAATATTCATGAACCCAGCTGGGCATGGATGGCAGTGATGTCTCAGGATTTGTTCCATCTACCTGATAACATGAAAACAAGACAAATCAGGCAAATAATAATAATAACAATAATAATAAAGCTCAGATGATCTGGGCTTTGTAATTAATAACAGAGCAATGTTTGCATATTTTCCTGGTCTATGGTAGTTGAATCTCAAAAATTAGTTGAATTTTATGAAAGCTATTTTGCTATTATTTAGATTTTGATAATCCTTAGAAAAAGCAGGAAGAACTGCAAACGTTTTTCCTTTTCCAAAAAATGCCTATAGGCCCCTCAGACACTGCATTCCATAAAACTGTAGCTAAGGCTACAAAGAATGTATTTTTTTTTAGGCTGTGCCAAGCAGCCAGCAATTAGCCATGTTCTTTGGGGCTGTAATTATAGCCTTCTTGGATTTTATATTCATCAATCTGACACTACCATAGAACTTGAAATTAAAAGACTTTTTGCAGTCACAGTAAGGATGGCATAGCTGGGAGGCTGTGGCCCATTAGAAGTGTACCAAGTACTATTTGGAGGTGCAAATGATTTCAATTTTGCTAAGTGGGGGTTTTGGGGGTCCGTACATCCCTTACTTGTCCAAAAATCTTCATACATTGGAAATGATAATAATAATCAACTTTCTTTCAAGAGAGTAGCATGTGACAAAAACTTGTTGCCCTCCTGTAGTATTCATTCTTCACCCTTATTCTATTAAAATGTATCAGTTAATTCCAGCACTGACCATGCCCAATTGTCATATTTAGAAAGAAATATGGTTCATAAAAACCATCCCACTCCTGTATTTATCACATTTTAAACCACGGACATCCTGCTTTTATTGCTTAAGTATGTTCCCTGTATTTTTCAACTTCTAAGGGCTGGTTCACGGTCATCATAGCAACAGAAAAAAAAAACACGGTCATCATAGCAACAGAAAAAAACATCTTAGAAAATTGGCCATAATTTATATCACATAGAACATTTGGATGATTTTTTTTTACAACAAAAATGCACTCACATTCCACTGCTTGGGCTGTCACAATGATCAGACCCTTCCCTGCTTAGCAGAGGCCACTTCTATCTTGTTTTGTGTTTTAAAGTTGCTTCTTTTGCGCAGTTGAAACACACAAGAAATCATAAAAATTAAAAGTAAAAAGAAACGCGCAAGATAAAAAGTAGCCTCTACTCGCAGGGAATTCAGACTCCAACCAAAGTTAACCCCTGGTTGCTACAGACAACATATTCGAAGAAATATTCCGCTCTTCGAGACAGACATTTCGAAATGTGGAAAAACTTACATTGTAGTAGTCGGTAAGTATAGGCGTAGCCTTGGCTCCGAAGTTCGGCTGGACGCACTGAGAAATAACGGTTCAAGCACTGCAGCACCACTCCTTGAGGCTGATCATGATACCAATAACAATCTCAAAGTCTCCCCGGATCATCGAAGATCATTTCCAGAGCTTCTTGCTCTTCTGGTTTCACATTGTTTTGTACACAAAATCACTCGGAAGTTCTCCCTGCCAATCTCGACCTATCCAATCTCGAGCTGTTTTATGAAGACAACAACAGAAATTTGCAGCGTGGCATCACACAAAAGTCCTGTGACTCATTCAGGCCTTGTCGAGATCCACAGCATGCGAAATGAAGTCGCTCAGACGGCAGAAAACAGTAAAAAGAGAAAAACTGATCTCCCTTCGAATTCCGAGTCCCACCATCTTGCAGGCCAGGTTACCAAGGGTGATAACCCAGTTTTTCAAACTCCCTCGATTCTGATTGGCTAATATTTTTTCTCGGATCAGCTGGTGAGATATTGACTTTTCTACTTTTGATGACGTCATTCCGGACGAACAGACGGACTGACGGACGGACGGACGCACAAACCGGAAGTCCATGACAGAATCGTTTGATGCATATACACTTTTGTTTTGTTCCTTTTTCTCCTGCATGTAGCTATGGGGCTCCGCTACGCGTGCGCCTTCGGCGCCCGCGGGAGCTCCGCTATTACCAAACCTTCCTATCGCCCGTGGTTGGTGACCGTACCATGCCTTACATACTCAGCCCAATATGGCGAATGAAAACGATCCCGACGACCAAACATTTTTTGAAGGAGTGCTAGAAAAACTACAAGGCGCTCAAAAATCCAGTATTCTAAAATCATACATAGGAGGTGTTGGAGTTGCCGTGTCTAAAGCAACACGCATAGCAACGGCTGACGTATGGCCTGATATGAAGCGAGTTGACAACTTAGTAAATGTTTGGACGTGGGTTGGATATGGTGTTGGCACTGCTTCCGTGCTCGGAATCGCATATTTGACGATGAGAACTACCAGAGAAGTAGGCCAGTGGAGAGCATTGTGGCTGGAAATAAATAAAGGAATCAAGAGAAATGGAATGTCCTCCGAATGGAAGGAAGTAGGTTTTACTCGAAGAAGAAAAAAAAAATCAAATCAAACAATGATCCTCTATAAACTACACCAGAAACATATGTTTCTGACTACACCTAACCAGCAACCAAAGCCTAGGGAAATAGAGAAAGCACTTTTAAATAATAATTAACAACTGTTCCCCGAAGGGGAGGTGAATAGTGGTGGATATATACCAAGACGCAAAGTAATTAGCAACATAGCTTAACCGAGCAAATAAACTGACACTGAAACTAACTGAAATATCCACCGCAAGGCACCGACCCTGAGGGGGATAGTTGTTTTAGTATATACCAAAAATCAGTAGAATAAAATATGGTAAATTAAGGTTCAAAATGCAATATCGCGCACGAAACAAGCCACCATTTTGAGAGTTTTCTCAAAACAGTAAATAGTGTTTGATATCTACACTATTTCAGGAACTAATCAGAGCGCACGAAAATGACTATTCACTGATTTGGTATATACTAATAATATATAAAGTAGAGTATAGAAGGTACGGAGTCACGCCAACTCGAAGTTCTTGAGCCATCAGTAGGATCAAAGGAAAAGAGAAAAATGTATATTGTGTGGTTCCAAAAATATCCATTGACCCCCCCACCCCCAGAGTTTCCAATCCCTTCCGTATGGGGGTATGGATAATTTCTGGAACCACACATTTAATTGCCTTGAATGGGACTCGAACCCACAGCTTCCGAATTCCGGTTTGGATGTGTTAACCACTACATCACTGAGGACAACCACGCTGGCAATGCAGCAATTCTCAGTAGTGCACAGTAAACAGCCGTAGTGGTCCCAGGCTTTTTCTCTTTTCTGTAAACTGATTCACAGGGGACTTAATAGGTAAAGACATATGTAGAGAGAGTATAGATAGGTCCAAAGTCCAGCCAACTACCAGATGAGAATGACAAGAGAGTAGAAAGGCGAGATATGGGACCTCTGTTTATTGTCTCACTAAAAGACGCAAAACACACTAGAACAACTTTCAACTCACAATATGAAGTCAAGCAATTTTGACCGAGACCAAAACAGAAAGAAAATTTCCTCTGTCTCTGCCAGGAGTTGAACCCGGACCACAACGGCAAGAGGTCCAGCGCCGTAATACTGAGCCAACCGTGCTTCCCACTTGAAGCTTTCCGTGCCATTATGGTGAATGTGGATAATACTAGAAATACTTGATAACATAGTGTTAAACAATGCAAGGACGGATCTGGGGGGCGGGGGGGGGGGGGGGGGGGGGTGATTAGGGTAGCTAGCCACCCCCCTTGTTCTCATATTTCTTGAAAACCTTAAGATTAGCCACCCCCTCTTGGTCTGAACTCTGTAGTGTATCCTTTGTACTAGCCACCTGCAATTGGCGTGGATGGTTGTCTGTTTAACAAATTGAGTGAGGATCGGCTTGTCTGGACTCTTATTTACCACGCTTTACATCATCATCATCTTCAAAACATTGTGAACTCATGTGCCACTGGCGCATGAGACCCTGGTTACATGGGTCCGGACGAATTTTCGAACGCCCATATTCTGGCCCACATAGGGCCATTCCATTTTTAAGCCGAACCCCCCCTACGGAAGAGCTCATTTTCTTTAGTAACCCCCTCAGAAAAAGAGCCTATTTTGGATTGCACCCCCTCGGAAAAAAACCACGGAAGAGGCTTTTTTATTGCACCCCCTCGGAAAAACCCACGGAAGAGGCTTTTTCTTAATGTACCCCCTCGGAAAAACCCACGGAAGAGCCTTTCTTTTGGTTTGACCCCTCGGAAATGGCAATTTTGCTATACCCCCTAGGAAAACGTCTTCTGTAGGGGGGGGGGGGGGGGGGGGGGGTGCGGCTAAAAAATGGAATGGCCCATAGTGCTTCTGCTCACACGGGTACAGTGGAACTGGACCAATGTTTTTCATGGCAAAGTGTGCAAGTTTGGGACCTGCAAATAGCAGATGCAACTTTTGCACCAGGGGTGCTTTCCATTTACCAAACATTTTCGGTATGACCAGGAGAAATCAAATGGAAAGCGCCATCCCGGGGAAAATACACGGAAAATTTATTTGAGCTTGTCCAAGAAACCGGTAATTTCGAAAATATCGGGAAAACGCTTTCCATTTGACATCTTCCTGTTTTTTCCCCCGGGAAGATGCTTTCCATTTGATTTCCGGTATTGCTGAAACTTTTTGGTAAATGGAAAGCACCTCGGGCACCTCGGCCTATCTCGATTCTCATTCAAGACCCTCATGTGACATTTCGGTTCGAACCGTTCCATTTGAACATAGGAATTATGTATCAGTCAATCAGGATTTGTTTTTCCCAGGGGAAGGGGGAGGGTAATTTTTGGTTCTCTTTCACAATCATTAGCGCGTCGAGTTTTGCGGAACTACAACAGCAGCAACACGAAATGGACAGTTTTTAGTTTGAGATTTGTCCGGGGACAATCATCGGAATTTGTAACCAAATGCTTACAAGCGAATGGCCTAGAGAAATTAGTGGAGACTTTGAAGGTATGTCTACGATATTGTAATAACTTGTCAGTATACTCACTGTATGTATGTACCCCACAATTTATACGGATTTCAAATACGATTTGAGACAGTAACGTATTTGCTTCACTACTTTATTATTTATATTTTGACTCAGTGAAATGAGAACTCGTTCAAAGACGCAGAAAACTAAAGTACAGTTCTAAAAACGAATTATAAATGCCCGGGGAGGACTCCCATATTTTTGGGGCGGGGGTGCTCGCCGGGAACTTTCGATTTTACCCCTAAAAGGTACCTAAAATGGCGTCGCTTAGTTGATCTTGACCCCTAAAAGATACCAAAAAGACGTATTTTCCCTCGTAATTTTCTCTCGTATTTTTTACGAGGGAAAATAGGTCTGAAATCCAGGCTACCAACAAGTGTGATTTGCTTGATTTGCTAGAACGGACATCTAACAGGTACCTATCTAGAAAAAATTGCAAGTTTTCGAATTTTACCCCCTAAAAGGTACCAGAGGCCTGATTTTAAACCCTAAAAGGTACGACGAGCACCCCCGCCCCAAAAATATGGGAGTCCCCCCCCACCCGGGTATAAATGCTCGGACAGAATAATTGGAGTTGAAGTTTTGAGGGGGGGATGGTCACTGCTGGAATTGACTATATTACCCAGAAACTCAAACGGAAAGGGGGGGGGGGGGGGGGAGGCATAGTCACCGCTGGAAGTGACTATACATTAACTGAACTCAAATCGAAAAGTTTTGGTAAATGGAAAGCATCCCAGAACCGTGCAAGTGTTTGCACAGTTCCATGGGAATGGAACAATTTGCCATGAAAAAAATTTTCCGTTCCACTGGACCAAACCTTTTCAGGCGAGTTCATGTTACAAACAATTAAAACGTACTTGCAAGACCCATGTAAACACCTCTGCAATGTGTAACAAAATTTGCACGACCAATGTAAACGGTGTTCAGGTACAAAATTCGCAAATTCAAAATTTGTCCGGATGTGTAACTGGGGTCTGAGTCAGTGATAAAACTAGCGGTTTCAATTGAAAGTAAAATGCTGCGAACACGATTTTACAATCTTCATGCCATTGGTATACACTTTTTTGTAAACACTTATAAGCGGCTACATCGAAATGCTAAATTCTCGTTCTGTCGCCTTTGTTGCCGTGTTTTACTGCATTTTGGGCATTTCAAGTAAAGTCTGAGACCATTGCATTACAATGATGCAGTGAGACGTTTAATTGCTCGGAGCGAGCGCAGCGAGCGGAGAGCAAGTCTAATCTTGCCTTCATTTGCACGTTAGTATGCATTACATGCCGCTTTACATTTGTTTTTTATTTAAGCAATAAAAGTACTTTCCGCGTGCTCTCTGCTTTCTTACAAACACGAGGGGGATGTTGGGAGAACTGATCAAAACTTGAAAGACATGAGCCGAAGGCGAGTGTCTTTCAAGTTTTATCAGTTCGACCAACATTCCCCGAGTGTTTGTAAGAAACCAGAGGGCACGCAGAAAGTATTTTTATTGCTTTTAGAAAATAACATACACACGCGCGACAGCGTTGCGTGACAATCGTGTTTCTCAGGTCTCTTACAAACACGCTTTTTAACCAATCAGAATGCGCACATTCACAATACAACATAGGTGTTATTTTCTAAACTGTTTTACAAACCCTGACTGCAGCCTCTTGTTTTCTTGTACCTGTGGTGCATGCGCAGTACGATTATTTTCTGATCGGCGAGTGTCATTTGGGTTCGTTCCCTGGCACGCCTTCCCGTGCTCCTTTGCACATAGGTAGATTTCTTTCCTCGTGGGCTAGCCGCTAGCCGTTCGATGTGGATGTTTATGGGAAGTTTGGAAAGTTTGACTGAGATTATCGGTAAGTTAAAGCTATTAATTGCCTCAATTACCTTTTAACAAGTTATTCGCAGCTTTCAGAACGTATTTTTCACTGGTGTGAGAACATTTTCACTGCCGTTTTCCCGAGTCCTAGAGCGAATTTCGAACGGACGACCATCAACGGCTGCAGTTGTTGCTGTCGAACAAGAACACAAGACGTTTGGCTTTGCCAAATCTCCCCATCTATTGGGGGCTGCCTGTAATAATCAGGTCTCCTCCAACTTGGAGGGATTATCATCCCCGGTGTGGGGAAAATAGACTTGAAATGATAGCACAAGCAACTTGCTGTGCATATTATAATAAAATAAATTATAACAGCTATTAGTAAGCTGCTGTAGTACAAACCAGTAATAAAGATGAATACATTAACAGGCAGCTCATGTAGTACAAAGCACAATTTTTTTTTCCAAAAATAGCGCACCCTTTATGCAATATCATTTAACGTGTTTGTCCAGGTAAATAAATGATAATAGAATCTTTCGTTGTTGTTGTTGTTCTTCTTTTTTAGTTATTTTTTTTCATTTTTTGTAGATCCATCCTAGAGACATAACGAATAACCCCTCTAAGCAACCGGCACAACATACTCTTCAGTGGTTGCAAGTTGCCATCCACTGATTTATGTGAAAAATGATTCACTTGACATAATCTACATGGAACCCTCCATCTCTACAGCAAGCAACAAAACAAGGGAGAGACATCATTTATTATCATTGCAGAGAAAACAGCTGTCTCAGGAACCAAAACTAATTGTTACTACTAATCCAAACAAGGTTTAAAAATGGATATGGGCAAGGAGTTGTTGTGCAATTATATAGCAAGGGGCCATGTTACTGCGTTTTATAAACAACCAGAACAAATTGGAGACAATTTGGAAGCTTTCACAGTGTCAGAAACACCAAGCTTAGACATCAACTTTAAATCCTTAAATCCTTAAAAGGACACCAGTGTCTGTTATGAAAATAATTATGTCAACAACAAAATGTCTGGCTTTGGTAAAATAATGTGAAAAAACTGGTTCGATGCTGTATCTCATGCATGAAAAGTATAATGCTGTTGTTATTATTACTTGTTTGAAACAATGCCAGAACTGAACAAGAAAATGGCTGTGCAGCAAAAATATTCAACCAACACAAGAAACCAAGCTACTGCAATTGCAAATCCTGCTTGTTTCTGACCTAATTCCTGAAACATGTGTACATTGATATTTATTGCGCAATTGTCTACACCCCTCATACATTTGGATAACTGAAGATTGCAAATATTGTTCAGAAATCAAATAACTGTGCAGAACCATTTGATCAACTGTTCACGTCCAATGTTGATTTGTTAGAGGATTAAAGAAAAAAAAAAACTTTGTTTCATAGCAGAGCAAGCAGACATTTAATTGTAACAAGAGTGCTATTTTCTGAAATGTTTGTCAGAACTGTAGAAACATTCCTGGAGCAGCTACAAAACAACAATAGAAATGTGGCAGCCTTCAGATCACATTCTTGCGCTGCTTACAATATTCAGACGCCTCATTTTTATACACTAGGCCCCGTTCACACATACCTGGACATTTTTGAATCCGAAACTTTTTCCACACGTATCGGGATATTTTTGAATCCGAAACGTTTTCTTTCCGGATACTTCTATCGTCCACACGCATCCAGCGAATTCGCAGACAAATCCAGTCATTCGTATCAGAAAATATCCGGATTCGACTGTCCACATGTCTCCGAAATCATGTTATCGGATTCAAAAAAGTTCCACTCTCGAGATCGGATTCAAAAATATTCCTATTCGTCTACGAATTCACCGGATACGTGTGGACGATAGCCATATCCGGAAAGAAAGAGTTGCGGATTCAAAAATATCCGGATACGTGTGGACGGGGCCTAAACAAAACACTTTCTGCAAAGAGTAGTTTCCCTCCGAGCACTTCACTATCTACATAGATACTTCTAGTATAAACGTGTATACTGACTGTAGAAAATACACTGAGATCACTGTAGGGCCTCTGTAGTGTAGCACTGTTAGCAAAAATTACATTTGACTGCAGCTCATCAGCGTTTTCGAAAACAAGAATCTGATACATATGTCACTTTGGCACGCGACTGCATATAAACAAACACTGAATAAAACCCAACTTATTCTTGCAAATAGCGCCGCTTCTCTTGCAAACAACACATCAACACAACAAAATAGCTAAAAAAAAACCCGTATATCTCATCGTTGTGAACATTTATAGCGGAGCTCCTGCGCGGGCCGAAGGCCCGCGCAAGCGGAGCACCATACCTAAGGAAATAACGTCTAGCATAACTATGGAGTTGATTTTCAAACGTCACGGGCTTTCTTGCTCATTTTGCTTACGTTATTGACGGCGCCAAGTCAAATGATTAGGGCGTTGAAATGGTATCGCCCAAAAGATGAATGTGTCCAAGTTTGGTTGCCATAGGTTGTTCCCTTCTTGAGATATGATTTTTTTTTGTTTCTTCCTGGTATTAAAGGTATAGCGTACGTCCGTCCGTCCGTTCGTCCGCCGTACGCGGAAACTCATGGGAACCCTGTGGTATACTAAGAAAATTAATAAATCTCGGGAAGGGATGGACCTCAGGGCCGGTTCCTGAAAGGTGGATTAGCGCTATTCTAGGAATAAATTTGCTAATCCAGGAATAAATTTAAGCCTGGAATAAAATCGAGTTCCTGAAAGCGGGAATAGCGCTAATCCAGGATTAAAATCGGGATAACTTTATACCACCTCTCGAGGAGGTAATAAGTCGCTATTCTAGGAATAAGTCAGAAAAAAACAAGATGGCCGACTTCCTGATGTTTGGCGGTCTCGTCGACAAGAGAGCAAAACCCCGGCGTTTTCGGCAATTCAATGCCAAGTTTGAAGAATATGGCAACGAGAAAAATATAAAATCGAGGTTCAGGTTCAACAGTGAGACGATTGGCTACCTTGTTGACTTGTTATCGCCTGATCTTGCAAGAAACACTTCAAGAAACCACGCTGTAACTCCCCTTCTGCAAATCCTAGTGGCCCTACGGTTTTACGCCTCGGGAAGTTTCCTTGAAGTTATTGGTGATACGTTTGGCCTTCCTAAGTCCACTGTGTCCCGCTGTATCACGGAGGTTTCTAAAGCTCTAGTTCGTCGACAGAAAGAGTTTATAATTTGGCCAGATGAGGCGGAGGATAAAGCGGAGATCAAACAAGCTTTCTACGCCAAAAAGGGCTTCCCTGGAGTCATTGGTTGCATTGACTGTACCCATATAAGAATCCAAGGCCCACGTTTGAACGAGAATGATTTTGTCAACAGAAAAGGTTTCCATTCTGTCAACGTCCAAGCCGTTTGTGATAACAAAGGTCAGTTGCTGTCGGATCTACTATTTAGCTCCCTATTTAGCATTTTATGTGGGGAAGGGGAAAGGACTGGGTTCCTGCACTGCATATAATTATAATTGTGCTTACAAACAATTCTATCACAGGGGGGAATTCTGGATGCATGGGGAGTTAAAAACAAGTGCCCCCATCCCCGGGGTACATAAATTTTCTGGAATTGCTCGTTAATGTCTTATCTGTGATATTTTATAGTATTCAACCGAAATCTAGGGTAATGTAGAAGAAAATGCTGTTGTGTTTCAATACGGCCAAGGGTGTTGAAATGTGACCCCCCCCCCACCCCACCCCTCTGAAATTTCCCAATAAAAATAAAAATACAGTATTTGTAGAAAGAAAATGCTGTTGTGTTTCAATACGGGTGTTGAAATGTGACCCCCCCCCCCCCACCCCTCTGGAATTTCCGAATAAAAATAAAAATGCAGTATTTGTATGGAAAAGATTAGGTAAATCGACTCCCACCTCCACCCCTCTGGAATTTCCAATCAATTCCATGGGGGGAGGGGGGTGGATAATGTCTGGAAACACACACTTCCATGGGGGGAGGGGGTGGATAATGTCTGGAAACACACACTCAGGTGAGGTCAGGAAACAGGGCAATAGGCAAAGGCCTTTATCACAATTAAGTAGAATTGTTTTACCTTGTAGGGTTCTTCACCAATGTTGTTGCAAGGTGGCCTGGAAACACGCATGACTCCTTCATTTTTCAGGATAGTGCAATATACAGCAAACTGGAGGCAGAGAACAAGTGCCTGGAGGATGGGTTTCTGTTAGGTGATAGTGGTTATGGGTGCAAGCCTTTTATAATGACCCCATACCCCTGTCCTGAAACCCAGAGACAGGAGGACTTTAATGAAGCCCTTGGGAAAACAAGAGTAAAGATTGAACAGACATTTGGGGTCTTTAAAAGGCGGTTTCATCTTATGCATTCAGAAATCCGAATGGATCCATTAAAGGTAACCCTCTTGATAGGGGCATGTGCAGTTTTGCACAACATTGCAATTCTAAAAAATGATCGGTACAATGTTTCCTCTGATGATGTACCTGATGATCAACCAGATGTGCCCCCTTATGAAGGGATGGAAGACGGTCTTCAGATAAGGGACTATATTTGTGAAAACTTCTTTTAATATCTTTTAGCAGTATTTCTCACACTGTACAGTAAAATTTACTTTCCAGCTCTCATGATAGCTGATTTTCTTTGCAGAAAAGAAGAGACAATTATGTACACATAAATATGTATAAAGAGCATAACCACCTTTTTAAGGTTACTGAGAACCTTCGCGCACGTGTTCGAAAAAAAAATCATACACGTCCTTAGTTTAACGTTGAAAAGCTTATAGAATGGACTAGCGAACTATGGCAAAGAGAAATATTTTTTTCATACTTAGAATTTTTTTTAAGGTTTTATTAAAAATTCGGGTGTGAGATTTTCAAGAGCTAACGCTGTCGAACTGCTAGACCTCGACTCCCAAGTAACACATTGTTTTAATCCTTAAAGGTGTTTCTCAAAAACCGTGTCTGCGTTTTTTTAAATTTTGCTTTGTTCAAAAGTTATCGAACTTTTAAATTTGGAAGGTCAAATTTTGTAGATTTTTCACGCTCTAAAAATTAAAAAAATTCCTAACTTTTGAAGTAAACAAAATTTAAAAAATCGCAGACACGGTTTTTGAGAAACACCTTTACGGATTAAAACAATATGTTACTTGAGAGTCATGGTCCAGCAGTTCGACAGCGCTAGCTCGTGAAAATAGCACACCAAAATATTTAATCAATGCTTTTAAAAAAAATACAGGTATCGATAAGTGATTTCTTTTTACCATAGCCCGCTAGTCAATTCTATAAGCTTTCCAACGATATATAGGTTGGCATATTTTGATTAAACTAAGGACGTGGATGATTATTTTTCGAACAACGTGCGCGAAGGTTCTCAGTAACCTTAAGTGTTTCCAAACTCATACACCTCAATAAAGAGGGAAAATAAAGAGCTCATTGTCCAAAGTAATTTGGGACAGGTTGTTTCTGGCATACATGCATAATGCATGCATATAACTATATGCATAAAATTTACAGTATATACACTGTGTTAGAATAATTAAAATTTACAGTCAAATGCTGAACAACATTGCAATATTCTTGATCAATTTGCAAATGTGTCGATCAAGTTGCTAATAGCACTGAACAATTTCCTAGAAGAAAATCCACCAAGGTACTGAGTTTTGATTAAACATTTGCTTATTTAAAGCAAAATCATACAAATGGTGAAAAACTGATCACCTTGGTAGATTTTCTTCTAGGGAATTGTTTGGCACTAGTTATCAACTTACTCGACACAAATCTGACCATTTCCATAAACCATTGCAAACCAATCTGGACCCACACTTGTTGAAATCCTGACACCTCCCAAGCTTCAGAAAAAAATTTGGGGTGTTAAACTTTTCCAAGACTTGGGAAAACTCAAATCACCTAGTAAAATGGTCATTTCCCTTGAGTAAATAACATTTCCAATCCATTGCATTGACGATTACAGTACATGTTCAACTTCCCTAGTTTCCTCCTGCAAAATTTAAGGACATGAAATAATATGAAATAAATTTATTTTACAATTTCAGAAAATATCTATTGTCATAAATTAAGTAGCAACTTGGAACCATTGCTAAGTCCCTGGGATTAAAAAAACCTGCAAAATGATTTGTTTAAGATATTCATCCATGGAAGAATTTGGGAGGATCAGACCTCACCTTTGAATTGTAGCATTCATTACATAGCATACATGGAAATGCATAATTTATAGCGCAAGAGTGATGCCACATTTCTAAAATGGTGGCCCCAGCGAAATTCAAATTAGAAACTCAAATTAGAAGTTTTTATGAATGTTTTTGAGTTGAAAAGGCTAAACAGCCGGGGTAATCTTTAAGGTGACTCCATGAAAAGTCCAAGCGGATTTTCTGTAAATATAAATTGTGTGTTTCCAAAAAATATCCAAACTCCCCCACAGAATGGTGTATACAATTGCGAGTGACATAAGTCAGCTGAAGCAATTTATATTTACAAAAAATCTGCTTGGACGTTTCATAGATCACCTTACATCTGTAATTCAGGCCTGCTAGAGAATGCACTCTAATATGATGTACCAGTATATTCAAAAGATAGCTGTAGCTGGCTTATCTGCAATTCTAGCTTTGTCTTCTTAAGCTGTAGCATCTCCTTCTGCAGCTGCAGTGCCTCGCACTGCAGTGTCAGCAAGTCATCTTGGCTGTACCTTTTCCTCTTTCTCATGACCGGAACTCTCTCCACCTTTACTACACTTGGTTCTTCTGCACCCCCTGCCTCCTCCAGATCCGCCATGTTTATTGTTTCAATATCCTCAGCTTTGGATGCTACAACTAAGTCGTCCTCAACCACTTCTCCTGAAAAAAAACAGAACCCAATACAGCATTACAATTCTCAAACAACAATGCAAAAACAATCAAATCAGTCCATGGAGGGGAATCCCAACCTTTTGGAGAAATTTTCATGAGGTCACATTTCACCGATATTTGCAGATCCTGAGGTGACTAAGTGTTTTAGTATAATTACTCAAGTGACTTTAAGATTTTCGACAACAAATTTGCGTTTAGGGGTATTTTTTTGTTTTTTTCTGTAATTTTAAAAGTGTGCATGTGACCTCCAATGTGTTCAATGTTGCATGTATTCACCTAACCTGTGGGTGAACTTTATATTCACCTACATATTCACCTATATAGCAAAATATGACGAACGTCTCGACCAATCAGCATGCAGAATCGCTTGGGTAATTATACTATATGGGGGATATTGGAGAGGTCTCCCATATCTTTTGGGTGGGGGTGCTCATCGTACCTTTTAGGGTTTAAAATCAGGCCCCTGGTACCTTTTAGGGGGTAAAAATCGAAAACCTGTTAGAGGTCCGTTCTGGCAAATCAAGCAAATCACACTTGTTGGTAGCCTGAATTTGAGATATATTTTTCCTCATAAAAAAATATGAGAGAAAATTACGAGGGAACGTCTTGTTGGTACCTTTTAGGGGTCAAACTGAACTAAGCGACGCCATGTTTGGTACCTTTTAGGGGTAAAATTGAAAGTTCCCGATGAGCAACCCCGCCCCCAAAATATGGGAGTCCCCCCCCCCCCAACCCCCCTGGGTTTTATACGTCTGGGTGAGGGGGGTGTAGCTGGCCAATTCAATCCTTCAAGTTATTTCGGCCTGTGAACACTTTTGAAATAAAATAACTTTCTATGTGTAGAAATTTGTTTTTTTAAAATGCTAAGCAATATGTTAGCTACTATAATAGTAAAATGGTAAGCTGTATGGATTCAGTAATAAAAGTACAGAAAGCTGCAGTCAATGACAAGCATAAAAACCTTGGCTTTTGGTCTTGGAGGAGAAATTCCGACATTAGTCCGAATTTAGTTTAGTTGTGTTAAGTAATAGTTCACTTCACTTATACTTATCTTTTCAACTGATTTCTCCTAAAAACAAACAGCAAATTATCCTTCCATCTTATGGGATTTTCATTCTGTTTTAGCCGATTTTCTGGGCTACTTGCACACGAGAACACGATAAAATAATAATAATGGACGGTGTAAAAATTGGTCAGGCGTCGCGCGTAAAAAACAACGTGACCATGTCACATGATTGTATGAAATTATGCATTTCTATTTTTGGAGGACGTGGGTGACCTTGGTTGAATTATCGTCACGGAACCTTACCTGATTCAAATCCTCCAGCAATCCCAGAGAAACCCGGCGTGTTGTCATATGTTTCCATAATCTTTTGGCTTATCTCCGACGGTTCCTTTGGAGGTGGACCGCCGCCGGTTTGCTTCCGCTCTTTCTTTTGGTGAGAGTACTCCTTCTTCGCCGTACTGAACAGAGCCTTCCACTTGTGTTTTATCTCGTCCACCGTTCTACAAGCCACTCCTAGCGCGTTTATCTTCTCGGTAATGTTGGCCCACACCTCAATCTTTTTTTTGTTCGTTAATGTGTTTGTAAACTTAGATTGCAAGATATCCTTACTTGCTTCCACATTTTCAGTTAATACGCTCAATTCTCTTGCGGAAAAATTCGGCTTTCGTTTGCGTTTTTCTGTCGTGTTCTGGCTGTCCATGGTGAGAAGTATGGACACCAAGAAGTGAAGGCAGAAATTTTTAAGACCTATTTTATTTAGAAAAACTAGCGAGCTTTGTTTATTTTGTTCGTACAACCACAGGTGGCCCGCAGTAAGAACAAAATGGGCACACGCGCCAATTTTAACTCGATTTCCCGCCAAACTGGTTTTCCGAGTTTCTTATTCCCGGATTAGCGATTTTATTCCTGGAATAACTAATCCGGGAATATAGTCCAGTCATTCTATGGAAAAAAGGGGTCAACCTGTCACTAATTGCAACAGAAGGTTTCTCGACGGTTTCAGGTGCCGAAAGTCCCCCTTTATAACATACTAAAAGTCCTAAGAAATCCTATCACGGGAACACGGTGAAAAATTGCGTTTTTTAGGTCGCCTTGGAAAGGAATTTTTTCTGCATGAAAACGAGGCTGTGCATAATACTTCCTAAATATTATCCAAGATTTCTTTCTTTTGTGCAAGGAAATGTCCATGAGATATCCAAAATTTCAATCCTAATATTAATATTAATCGTGTAGACTAAGTTTTATTTTATTTTTTTATTTTCCTCTCAAACTGCTGGGTATTTCTTGCTGAAAATTTCTTGAGCAAGTCTTCAGCATTAATAGAATGTTGAACTAGCAATTTTCTTGCTCGCATGTTTTGTCACCACAAACTGAGTTTACATGATTATGAATATAAAATAAAGTTGATTGAATCTGCTACGAATGCGAAGGTCTAGCTACCTGATTGAGTAAAGCCCGTCACTACTAAAAGTGTTGCGTTTCTTTGCCGCCACACAAGCATCTGAATAGAGAGAGTCACTTAAGAACCGCTCGAGAAGAATTGCCCCAGTTACTATATGAAGATTAGAATCCTCTTTCTATGGGTAAACATACCAAAGAATCAGCCGTCAACTCAATTCTCTGGAGCAGTTTTGTCGAGAGTACGCGGGATTAGCAGTGAGGGTTTTCCCTGCTAATTATGCACGCACTAATAGGCGACTGCGAGTGATTTTTTCCAAATTTACATTGAGCAATTTCATGGCGATGGCATTCTATGTAGAAATATCTAATTCTTCGATTTTAAAAGAGCAATTTTAGAAGAACAATGAGCATGAGTTTTTCAAAAGCTTATTTGCTTGTACTGAACGCTACATTCACTGATTACACGAACGAGTTTGAAGTGGTTCTAGCCAATAATTTTGTATCATATTATTTAGGGGAGCAAACTCAAGATGAATAAGGCAAGGTATTACTTGCAAAGTTTTCATGTTTGCCACATAATAATTTTCCAGCAAAGATTTGCCGAAAATTAGGCAAAGCGCTTTGCTCTAAGACTGTGGTCGCACACACACACACACATCCAAGTGACAAAAACGTCCACATAAAAGGCCTTCGTATTTCGAATTCAGGCGGGACAAAAGAGAATGGATACTAAAAAATGATTAATAGACCGATCCCTATTTTATAGGAAATGATTGTACTTCAAATTGCAATTTTAAGTACACATCATTTCCTATAACTTCATATCGGCTGGTTGATCCCTATTTTGACGATAGCTCCGCCCACTCATAGCAAATAATAGGAAGTTTTCCCTACGGAATTCAAAATGTCCGAGCAAACAAACTTGAATGTCGAAGATTGTTCAATAATTATTCAGCTTTTCAAGATAAAAATATAAAATCCAAATTGCATGCAACAACTTCTAACACCTCCCTGCAATCGGTGTATTTTCCGCGCTCTATATGCCGAAGATAAAATTTGGCTTTTCCGACGTAGCAACAGTAACTAGGGGTATAACAATGAATGCGGGATCGGTGAATTACTGATTAAATGGGCCAAACAGAAGACTGCGATAACTTTGGCATACTGCCGGTTATTATAGCTGCTTTTCCTAGGGAATTTTGACAGCGGTTTCTCAATAAAAATAAATTCAAACCACGTTGATCCGCTTTTCTAGATTAGTACCCCCCGCCCCCCCCCCCCCCTCCCCAGCCTGGGTAGCACTAGCGTGAAATAGGTTTGCCGTTGCTTTCCTATTTCTGCTTCTGTTTAGAGTTTGTATTTCATTGACAGCGATCGCAAAGTCAGAAAAGTCTGCCCAAGTGCGGCCCTGGACTGCTCTGCCGAGAGACTAACACACAAATTTCTGTTTGCGGTTTGCATACGCACTACGATAGTGCTGTTACACGGGCGGAACCTATTCCTGCTCGTTTCGCGTATATAGAGAGCACATGTTTTTCTCGGCGTCACGCTTACACGGGGTGCGACATTTGAAATCAGCCGAAGGGCTAGTGTGTACCCTATTTTGACACTTTCTTTTTTTTCTCAACTTGGAATTCAAATGACATTTTTGTCTTTGCCGCCGGTACACTGCCAGCAAATAAATCCGAACCCCAAATGGCTGAGGTTTGCCGTGATATGCAGTGAGCCATGCGCAACCAATAGGACGGATGTAATCGTCATAAGGGAAAAAAGGAGTACATAAAGATGTACATGAAGGAGTACATGAAGAGCGCGGTGATGATATTGTGGCAATCCCGGGCACAAATACCAGAATTTTGATCGTGTAAATAACCTCCGCTAAAACCAAACTCCTTCTTGTTACAACATAAGGCGCCGCACGTCAAGGGCTGGTGATCATTTTTCGCCAGGAGGAGTAATATGATTTTTCTATGTTTGGGCGAGCGAAAGGGGGATCTCTCGAAAGAGGGGTAGCTGCAACCAATTGCAGCAACTTTTATTCATTTGCATTTTTCACAACTGGAAACGATAAAAATTGCATCGCGCTTTGCGTCATTTGTTCCGCGCTTCGCGCACATCGTAGAATTCACCTATCCTACTCTTGGAAAAGTTATGACTAATTTGCGGCGCATGAGGAAGAAAAAAAATCTACCCGGTTTGTCAACTATATACAAAATTTTCTCCTACATTTTTTCAGAGCTTGATGAAATGCCCTTATCAAAATCACGCGCACCGAAAAAAGGCATGCCATGGCCTTTATGCTTCCTATTTGAACTGCCTAGCACTAGCTCAAATAGGGTGTTGTGGGGGATCACGAAAACTTTAAACAGCTCTAAGGAGGAGCGTTATTCATAGTACTTTCAGAGGGGGATCACTTCAACTTCTTCGTTTATTTCAAACCATACCAGGTGGTCGCACCCCCACACCATACAAGGCGGTCGTGAATTTGTATTTCATCCTCTAGCAAAAGGGCAACACTCTGTGACGCGTTTGGAACGTCCTGAAAATTCGAGCTCAGCTAGGAGTGGAGGTGTGTCTGGATATTCTTTACACACGTTCCTGGGATGGGACACGACTTCGCGAAACTACAGTGGCGCGTCACCCCAGAATTTCATCTCACTCGATCGTTTCCGAGAGCAAGCCAACGTGTTCCAGCAGACTTGTAGCACTCGAGAGGAGATCGCGGCTTCAGGGGGAAGAGCTGTTGGTTGAGCGCCGGACAACCTTCTACGCATTATAAGATGCAACTGTACCACAGGATGTAGCACCAAGAGGATGTAGCACACTACGATCATTACTCCTTGCCGCAAGTATAACAGAATGATCACACCCGCCTGTTGCCACTGCAAATAAGGGACTCTGCAACTCCGCGATTAATGATGGTCTCGGGACAATTTTTTCAATTTTGAACTGCTTTTTCCTTTATAAATACATTTATAATTGACTATTGAAACAAAACGATAACCGTAGAGCTCTTTCATATTTTTTTGTCGCCTTTGTTAATGTTTATGTTGAAAAAACTTCGCAAACAAATAACATATGAGGGAAGCGGAGAAGACCGAAAACTCAAAACACTCTTTTAAGCGTAAATGATATGCAAATACCATATTAATTGATTGAACAGCTTGTCATTCATAGAATTACGACAAATCCTGGAAAGTTGGGCAGAAAATACTATTAAAGCGGGCAAAATAGCGCTACTTCCGGTTTCAGCCTCGTTTTCATGTTGCAGGAGAGCGCGCGTATCAATGATGCTCATTTTAGAGGCTTTCCCGTGCTAGGATTTTTTAGGACTTTTAGTATGTTGTTTAGTACGTTCAACTGACCAATATTGTGAAGAAAAACCTTCTGTTGCAATTAGTGACGGGTCAAACCATAGAATGACTGGACTAATAACTTGTGCTTTCAGGAACCAATATTTATTCCTAGAATAGTAGTCCAGGGAATCTACGGTTCAACATCGAACAAATTGCAACAGAATTTCTCTCACCTCAGAATAGCAGAGGTCAACGACATGAACAACATACTAAAAGTACCAAAGAATCCCATTGGTGGAACATGCCGAAATTAAGGGGGAAACTTTCTCGGTTTTTCCACAGGGAGCCCGAAACTAAAATTTCTAGATAATAATGCAAATACAAATGTTTTGATATGAAATGTCTACAAATCAACAGAGGAGAGTTATTTAGCAATGAAAGCAATTTTTATTTCACTCGAATCCAACTTTCAAGGTAGCAAGAGTAATAAGGGCTACCACAGGATACCCAAAATGGACATAAATGTCTGTATGAAACTCTTCTGTTTTCATTATGCCCTTCCTATCTATCACATTTTAGACCTCAAAATGACAAAAGTACACTACAGCCACTTATTTCTATGTGATATACGGATATTTCTACTCGTTGCTGCTATTCAATTGGCCTTCATCTTCATTCAGGTCAGGTGGGCTCACATTTGAACAGCTTTCGCCTCTACATGACCCGCAAGCAGAAGAGCACTCGAGGCCATTTTTCTTACACGAGAATCGTTGGGTGCGGCAGTCCGTTGCACAGTTGCACCGGATAACCTTTAACAAAGACTCATGGGCTGGAGGAAAGTCTGTGCGGAATATGGCAGCGAGATTCCCTTAGCGGCAGTCTCGATGATTTTCTTTTTCTCATCTTCGTTATCATTTTCTTGACTGGCAGTAAAACTCATTTATCAGAGACGCAGCAAAAGTCACAACATTAGCTTCCTTTCTTATCTTTCTTATAGTAGTAATAACAATTTTGTCCCCGACGTGCTCTTGGAGTTTTGTTTCATGAAGCGCGCGCTGTACGGCTCCTCGTCTGTGCCTTCCAAATACTCCTCCATAAGATTTGTAAGGTCGCTAACAGTGGTTTGTTCGTCGTCATTTTCCTCCAGATATTTAATCACTTCCATAAATGCCGAGCTTTTGATTGAATCAACGGGTCGTCCTTGTTTTAGCCTCTTATTGAACGATTCATCACTAAACTGCTTCGGGATTTACTTACCGGTGCGAAAATTCACACTGTAGCTTTGGTGATGGACTGCATCCGCAGCATGCAAGTCTTGTGCATATTCCAGCCGACCGAGAACAATCTGTGACTATTCGTCATTCGTTGTTGGCATGCCGTCGCAATAGAGTCTTAAAGTCCTTGGTTCTGACAGGAATCACCTCAAACCCTGGCTGGCTGCCCACAGAAAAAACGCTGGGGCGCTGATCTCTGAAATCAAACATTGGTGTTTCTGACCGAGGAGTAACGCTTGTTTCAATCAATCTATTTGCGCCAGCTATGGCGACATCTCCGCTTCTCTTATGAGATCTCGGCGGCATTTCTGGTGAACTCGATCGCCGACTGAAGGTTTAATGGGTTTTCCCTGAGTTAAAGTTGCACTATAAATACTGTCGCACCCTTTCTGTCCCAAAACTCTCGAAGCATCTTTATCTTCGATGCGTTTCTCACAGATAAGCAAGTATTTCCATTTCTTTCCATGATCCGAGTAGACCCATTTGTAAAATTAAAGGAAAAACATAATTCACAGTCAACTTTTATTCGTGCCCGTCGTCGAGGTAATAAAAAAACACCAAATGGCGACAGGGATTCTCACATGAACGCAAATTTGAAACGATAGAAATAAAGAACTCTTACCTCTTCTCTTGCAAGAGCCATGAAAGGAATAAAACATCAAGAAAAACCGGGAAAATCATTAGCGTTTTCACAGACAAACTCTTGAATTGGCAGTCGAACCACGCAGGTGGAACAAAAGGCATCTACAAGGCGTCTCTGGCGTGAGACAAACAAGCGCGCGGGGATCGTAAACTGTAGGCGCAAATAATTGTAATCCAATCAATTTAGCGGCAAAATAGTCAAACAAAATGTTAGGTTGCACAAGAGCAGCTGCAATAGGCTAAAAAACGGTTATGGAATAGTCAGAAACAGCAGCTGTGTGTGGATATAATGTAAAACACCTAAACCATTTCGGGAACCCTGTGGATAAGAAAAACACTTTTTGGGGAGCGTTAAAGACTTCTCAACATAATGTTGTTGCAAATGTACAAAATCTGAGGTTCTACTCAATTTCAGACCGATAAGGAGGCTGATTTTGCCCTTATGATAAAATTAATGCGTATTTGGTTTTTGGCTCCCTGTGGTAAAACCGATGAAATTTTCATCCCTTAATTGCGGCATGTTCCACCAATGGGATTCTTTGGTACTTTTAGTATGTTGTTTGGGGCACTGAACTCTGCCATTCTGCGGTGAGAGAAATTCTGTTGCAATTTGTTCGATCTGGACCCCCTAAAGTTCGTAGATTCCCTGGACTATAGCTAATCCTAGAATAGCAGATTTAATCCTGGATTAGCGCTAATCCTGGATTAAGTTAGTCCTCTTTTCAGGAACCGGCCCCTGACAACCAAACTTGGGTGAAGTTATCTAAGTGGCAAGGGGGTGCAACTGCATGGTCACGTGGTATGACGTCATTGATGACGTCATCATAGTAGAAAAATGATATATCTCAAGAAGGGATGAACTTCAGACAACCAACTTGGGTGAAGTTATCTAAGTGGCAAGGGGGGTGCAACTGCATGGTCACGTGGTATGGCGTCATTGATGACGTCATCATAGGAGAAACATGATATATCTCAAGAAGGGATGAACCTAAGACAACCAAACTAGGTGAAGTTGTCTAAATGGGAAGGGGGGTGCAACTGCATGGTCACGTGGTATGACGTCATTGATGACGTCATCATAGCAGAAAAATGATATATCTCAAGAAGGGATGAACTTCAGACAACCAAACTTGGGTGAAGTTGTCTAAGTGGCAAGGGGGGTACAACTGCATGGTCACGTGGTATGACGTCATTGATGACGTCATCATAGCAGAAAAATGACATATCTCAAGAAGGGATGAACTTCAGACAACCAAACATGGGTGAAGTTATCTAAGTGGCAAGGGGGGTGCAACTGCATGGTCACGTGGTATGACGTCATTGATGACGTCATCATAGCAGAAAAATGATATATCTCAAGAAGGGATGAACTTCAGACAACCAAACTTGGGTGAAGTTATCTAAGTGGCATGGGGGGTGCAACTGCATGGTCGCGTGGTATGACGTCATTGATGACGTCATCATAGGAGAAACATGATATATCTCAAGAAGGGATGAACTTCAGACAACCAAACTTGGGTGAAGTTGTCTAAGTGGCAAGGGGGGTACAACTGCATGGTCACGTGGTATGACGTCATTGATGACGTCATCAAACGTGAAAAGGTTTACATCGTTGAAGGGATGAACCTTAGATAACCACACTTGGATGAACAAGTGCTTAGTCACGTGGTATAAGGTGCAAGGCTATCTATCATATATTTTTTTAACGAGACAAAAAGGTTGCCATTGTACATGAGTCATGTACAATGGCAACCTTTTTGTCTCGTTAAAAAAAATATGTAACCGGGAGCTCCGCTTTTAGCCAGTGGCTAAATCTATATATTATGGTCTCAGACGTACCTTCGGAAAGCCCGGCAACAAAACCGGAAATGGTCTCATGGGTGAGTGATATTTCCTGTGTACATCCCCCACATCGCAAAATTTGTCGTCGTGATTGTGAGGCTCAACAGCCGTCAAGCAGCCGGTTGAAGCGACTCGAATAATATCGTGTTGTGCAAATCCGTGCAAATCGCGCCCCTGCAAATCTCATTCTTCGTAGCGAGTATGTTGCTGCTCCTAACGTCGCAGAATCCAGACAACACCAAATCTTACCCAATTTGTTTTTTACCTTGACAATACCATTAATACCATTAACATACCATTAATTCATCCCAACCGGAATTTCCGGGATAGTTTGCTTCGTCTTCAGCAGCAACGACAACAAACGCAACGACAAAATAGCAACAACATCGCTTTCTATTCGTGTTCCCGCAGGAAATTCTTAGATAGATTGCAGGTTGTGCGCATGCGCATTGTACGATTTCCAATAGACTGTTACTTCTCGCTGTACAAATGAATGCCGCTGAAAAAAATTCAGCCTGAGACCGTTTGGAACTCAATTTGAACGTTTCTTCATCGAATAAATAGGATAAAGAAGATTACAAAAAGAGAATATTCTGTTGGAATTTTAAGGATGCTATCCCACATGGAAGAACAGACGCTTGTTTCGACGTATAAATACTTTGAGCGAGGTAACGATTTGAGGTCCGGACGGTTGAGGGTTATCCTACTGAATCAATTACCCCTCTTCCACTCACTTGACCTCGCTTTTTGCTGAATTTTAGTCCCTTTTCTCAGTTTCACACGGACACGGTAATATTTTTGCGTATGAATTTTTTCCGGGGATCAAGTTGTGCAAGAATTTTTTTTCGGACTCGAAGGCCATGTACGAATTTTTTTTCGGCAGACACACACACAACATATCTTGTAGTCAGTACACTTGTCAGAGTGAGAAGCATAGACAGCTGGACAGTGGAAATGGATAAACCCACGAGGGGTAGAGGGTAGACCTGCGCATCGAGCAGGACCTCCCGTGGCGTTCCGTTCCCACAGGCCATCCAAATCCTATTGCTGTATGTATATGCATCAACCCAATTCTCTTATACTATATTTATATTGGTTCAGAAATGGAGTAATAAAATCCTGTTCTCTATGTATATGTACAACCAGTTTTCTTATGCTATTTTTGATAAACGCATTTTATCAAGCATTAGAGAAAGGCTAGATCAACATTCATATAGGTTTTATTATTTATGCGCGCAACTGCGCGCCGCAAATGACGAAATTATTATTATTTACTTGCGTGAAGCAGTCCAAATGATGGCAAGTGACGCTTACCTAAGTGGCCTTCTTTCGAACATAGTGACTGCCTGCCAGGCCTATCACTGCAGGGCACTTTTTGTTTGTACAAAGTAGGATTATTCCGTTAGAAAACACACGACACATTTTTTGGTCGGGGATGCAGATCGCCGTATCTTTTAGGGGCTAAAACCACTGGGAGTGGTCTCTTAGGGGTGATCTTGATCTTCAATAAAATTTTAGAGAGACTGGAGACGATAAATTAGACAACAAACATTAAAGGCAGGGTATATTTTCTGTTACCTGTCTCCTTCGCGCGTACTTGGCACATAAGACCTCATCTTTTAGGGTTATTTTAGCTAGGTTGAGTGCAGGATTTTCATGTTCGCGTTTCAGTATTTTTGGAATCAAAGCGTCATCGGTTGTCAAGCTAAAATTTACACCCAAACTGCAGACTGTTTTGCTTTTGCCGCAGATTTGCCGGTGAACCGGTTACCCTGTGTTACCCAGCATCCCCTTACACAAAAAACCCGGATGTTGTGTCTGAAGTGTGAAAGAGAAAATCACTACACTACGCAAAATTGCAAGCCCAACCAACATTACTTTTCATTGTATTTCTCTGACTTTTACACAGTGAGTTATGTTGGTTTGGTTCTAAGTTTTACCTAACGTTTGAATGTGGGAATAACAACAAGATAACAGAGTTCGTGGCGCTGCTGCGCGCGAAGAGGGCAAGCGCGGGCTTTGTTGTCGTTCCCTTCCCAAGTCCTGACAGGAAATCACAACAAAGTATGGGGCAAGGGCCTAGCGACAGGAGAAACCCCTCGAGGGAAAGAAAGAATACAGAGGTAAGAGACAAGTTTAGCTAAAAGCTGCTTCGATAGCAATTTGGTAGATTCTACACGGGAAAAAACAAGCACCAGAACTCGCTAGAACTGACGGATTCTCACACCTCTCGTAAATGACACCTCTTGATTGAACGTGTAATGCTTCGGGAATCTGGTCTAGACCAGTTGCTTCATAAATCAAATGTACGAGTCCATAAGGGAATATTCAATATATGAGTCTTGCATACTGTAAAAATAGTTTTTGTTGGGCTAGGAAGAAATGCCAGGCATCGAAAAGATGTGAAAACGGCGGCAAGGTCAAAGCATAGATGTGATGTCCTTTGTGACACTTTCGAGTTTGGCGTTTCAGGATGAGCTAAGACTTATTTGCAAACATGGTACAATTCAGAGGACCTCCTCAATAAAACTAAAGTTAATTAGCTTATTTCTGACTTACTTGCTATTCATTTTAGTTCAAGTGAATCCACTTTGAATTCATTGATTTTACTCATCAATATTTAGACATGATTAGAGCAGATTTGGGAAGTCCTGTACTTTATTCATTTCCCTGCTAGCAGAGGCCACTTCTTGAAGTGGCCTCTGCACACAAATGTCACAACCTTGTCCAGGATCGTGGACGTACTTGACTGGTTTGGCTGGTTTTACAAGAATGGCGTCAGTGTTTTTGCTTCGAAAACAGTGCACGCTTTCACAAGTGATTTCTTGCTGAATGACCAACACACAGCATTTTGATCAAATTTCTGTAGAAAATAAAACGATCTCCAGCGAATTCTCAAAAAGAAACTTAAAGATGAGTATCAGAGCTGCGTTTTAGAGCCATTAAATTGAGTAAACGAGCCATTAAAGGCCACAAAAAGTAATTTTGTGTGAGTTGTAGAGCAGATGAAGTGATGATTTTTTTGCTCCACGGCACAAACTTGATCGACCAGTTTTTCCAAGCTCACACCATTTTCTCACACATGCGAGACAGAGAAATGACATTTGTGTGCAGAGGCTACTTTTGCATAGTTGAAAAACACAAGAAAACATTAAAAGTAAAGAGAATGCAAGGAGATCAAAAGTAGCCTCTGCTCGCAGGGAATTTATTCATATATGGTCGAAAAACATCAGGGCTTAACTTAAATTGTAAAAAAAAAACATCTATCTATACCGGTATATTCTATGTAATTAATAATCTATACTTTGGAAATTTGTTGTGAATATTATTTGAAACTATAGGTACTACTATGGATCCCACCAAACCATAGTGCGCATTGAAAAAAACGTCTAACGATTCTGCCCATTTGGACTGATGTTTTTGCCTGCATTCCTTTCTCCATGCTTTTCTAAAAGGCCTCGCGCACGATGTTGTGCACGGCGGCGTAACAAAAATTCTAACGCTGGGTTTTGCAATATATCTCGGAAGTGAACCATTGTTCAGCTCTGAAATTTGCAATAAATAATGTTTAACTAATGTGCACCCCAAAAACAATTTTGTTATCGCGTTTCGAATGTCTAAAGATTACGAAAACTTCATATAGAAAAAGGGTGTCGTGAAAACAGATCAAATCTGGTGTCGTGTTCTTACGAGCATGTTTTAAAATATAAACATTTTTGTGCTTTTTATTATCTGTGGTCTGAAAAAAAAAACACACCAAGGATGCACTTGAAATGCTGATTCAGAATTAATTGCTTGTAGAGAAAGATGATGTAAGGAATGAAGAAACACAATGATAAGTAGCGTTAGAATTTTTTTTAAAGTTAGAAGACAAGAAACGTCCAGTTTTATCGCGCACTTTTTTGCCTTGATTTGCTCAAACACCCAGTTTTTTTCCTTTTTGTGCCCTTTTTTGCTTCGTGCATCGCGCATCTTATTGCCCGGTTTTTCCCTTTTTTTGCCGTTTTGCTTCATGCATTATTTTGCCTCTTTGCCCTGCACACCCTTTTTTGCACACGCCTTTTTTGCGCTACATACCTTTTTGCATGCATTTTTTGCTTCCGATTCCAATTACCCGTGCAATGTTTGCCTTTTTGGCAGATTTTTGCTTTGTCTCACAACCTCTAGGTTTTTATTCTCTCGCAGTTACTGCTTCCATCTCTTTTAGTAGTTATTGGTTGTGCTCCTCTATATGGTCTTTGCAATTGCGCGAAAACAAGAGAAAGAGGAACGGAAAAGCTGAAGAAAATCGAAAACAACAACATGCGTTCAATCCAATATTTCTGTATAGTGCAAGCAGATAGAGCCTTTTAATTTAATAGTATAGACAGAGAACACTCATTCGGATTGAGTGTCTTCATAATCTCGTTCTCAAGTTCCCTCAAACTCTCTACTTCTTCTATTAGCTCATCTTGAATATAGCTCAACATCGTTTTAAAAGCCATTGTGGTAAGCACTCAAACATTCGTTTAAAATCCGCCTCGGCTTTGTTATGCTATTTTTTTGCCTTATTATGCTGTTTTTTGCCTATTCGTGCCCTTTTTCGCTTATTCGCGCACTTCTTTGCCTTTTTGTGCCCTTTTTTGCCTTGCCATGCCCTTATGCGCTCATTTTTGCCTTGTCATGACCATTTTTGCCGTTTTTTTGCCTGCTGTGAGAGGCTGCCTTGAATTTAGTTGTATGCTCGGTACACAATTCAGACAACTACACATCATAAAAAATGCCCAAATTGACGGCTCGCGAGCGGCTCTTTACAAGCTAAGGAGAGACAAAAAGAGCAACAAAGGAAGCGTTCAAATAAATTTTATAACAAAACACAAAGAGAAAAAGACGACAACGTTAACTGGCTTTCAAAAATGAAGACAGGTGAAGAAAACCACTGGCAGTAGACACCAAAACACGGCAAGACAAAACGGGCACAAAATGCAAAGGGAGGCCAAGAACTGCGAGGCAAAATCTCTGTGCTAAAAAAAGGCAAAAATTCAATGCACGAAGAGGCAAAGACGGCAAAACGGAATTTATGTGTGCGAAAAGGCAAAACAAAATACGTATGCGTGAAAAAGGCAAAAAGAACAAAGCAAAATCTATGCGTGAAAAGGCAAAAAAAGGCAAAAACAAATAAGGCAAAAAAAGGCAAATTTGCCTGCGCGATAGGCAAAAACGGAAAAACGCTGTTTGGGAGACAAAATGTTACGCACGGCTTTCTAGTTTTCAGCATGACACCATTTGAAAAATGTTTTTTTTACTCCAATCTCTTTGATCTTTGATTGAAAAATTGTTTTTATAAAGAAACTGCGATCATTGGGCTTTTGTTTCCTTTTATTTTTGGAGCATTTTAGGCAAGATCTCGGAAAACACAGCAGATCTAAAACAAATTTGAGCTCAATTTCTCGGTCAACTCAAGTGTGCTCAACATCGTGCGCGAGGCCAAAACTTCTTTGAAATACCTGAAGACTGGCATTGTCTATAAAATATTTTGGAAAACGCCATCAGTGACTGCTGTGTCCCATTTAAATTCACTTGTAATAGGCAAGTTTTTTTATTTGGACTCAGTCGTGACATTTTTTTCAAGAACACATAAGCCTGTGGAGAAGGAATGCAGACAAAAACATGAGCCAGAGTGGGCAGAATCATAGACATTTTTTCAACAGCGCCATGGTTTGGTAAGTAATAATAAAAGAAACAAGAGATGAGCTGGTTGTGTAAGGTTTTTTTGCAATGCATAACATTTTTTGTTGCCCAGAGCATATTCCACCACATGTACCTGAGTTTCTCTTCCCCAAAAAATTGAAAATTATGTTTGATATCATCAGTGGATTAAAATATTGTAAGTTTGTTGGGACTCACACCTAGGAGATTAGTCAGGATTTAGCTAGTGTGTGGTGACCTTGGGTTTCTAGAGTTAAGTGTTAACATGTCAGCTGTGTATTATTTAAAGCAATAGAACACAACTTTCTGTGGGTTGTATTGAGATAAACACACATAAGATGCTGCGAGAACATGGGAAAAATGTGACAGACATCTGTCTGAAGTCAACCTCAGAAAAGGGACAGAGAGTAGAGTGTATGTATAGCAACCATCCTGTACCGGTATTTGAACCAGGATTTGCAAGTTCATGTCAGAAATCAGAAAGAAGTAACCCATTTTGTGCTGCAATCGTACAGCACAAGGCGAGCGAGGCACTTCCCTCTGTAAAATTCCATGTTTTGTTTAACTTGTATAACGATTTCTTTCTGGAAATCTTGCTCACTTTGCCTCTGTAATTATTTTTTCTGGCTACGGGCCTGGCAATGTTCTACATTTTGGACAAGGAACAATGAGCTGATGTGTGGCTGATCTACACTCATGATCAAACTTATTATCTATAATGGTAGGAGCTAACCTGCATAGCTTGCACAAGGGAAAGGAAGTGGCAGAGGGTCCAGCTTTAGGGTTAGAAGTCAAAGAGGATGATAGAAAGGGAGATTGAACCACAGCTTGATGTGATTTGATAGTTGCAAGGAGACATACTTCAATGACTGACTAATACAGCTTTAGTCAAATCACGCTAGTGGTCTATTGTCAATGCTGTACTCTGATTGGTTCAGCTACTATTAGGCTATTATTAGGCCTACTAGTAGCGAAAAGTGTTGGATTTGAAAGCCAGAAAATGACAATTGACCAGACTAAAAATGTTTTTGGCTATACAAATTGACCTGCTAACTGTGATTTGACTAAAACAAATCAACCTTCGACCTCATGGGCCTTTGACCTCATAGACTATTGACTCAGAGCCCATTTGGGCTCGATGAATAATTATTGTTAAATATTTCGAGCAGTTCACCCTCTTCTAGAGGAGTAAGAGGAGTTATTAAAATGTATTATTTTGATTGAGCAATTAATTCTATTTCATTGAGATTTCTGGTTTACCATTAAAGAAAAAAATAACTGAAGAGATTATTTTCATTATTAGCCTTTTAGTGAGAGAAGTCCTCCTCAGCCAGTAAGACAAGTATCATTGCCTGAGGGTGCCTGTAGAGCTCAGCAAGATAACATAAATGCAGCCCCAGCTGAGGCATGTGCTGGCCATAATAAAGGTGAGATTTGCTCATGGCAATATTTGCTCTCACTGCTCATCGTCTGCTGACGCTCTTGGCCATCTTGGATAGGAAGTGTGAGAGCAACAGAATACTGAAAGGCAGACTGACAATACAGAAGGCAGGCATAGACAGACTCAATAATACAGATAGACATAGTTTGACATCAAGCAAACAGACAGATGTACAGGCAGACAGCCACACAGACATCACTAGAAGTAGACATTTCATGCACACAAAAAGAAGGACAAGGTGTTTTTTGTGTTTTAAACTAATGTTATTAATTGTGTTCTTACACTGTATGTCATCTGATTCTTTCCAGCTGTGGTGATGCCATTTCACAAGTGGTTGACAATGAATGATAAATTACAGCAGCGCCATATTCAATATGCAAGAAACTGTATACTGTCACCATTTTTATTCAAAAGAAGACATGAATATAGTGAAAAGGTAACTGATTGCCTTCCTCTGCCTCAGCATTACAAAAAATTAGCAAAGTACTGGATTTCATAATTGCTTTCTTGATGTTGACTCTGTCTAATACACTGTTTCATGGATGAATGCTTTTTTTTACAAAATGAAAGTAATATTATCAAACAAGAGACAGAGTCTTTCTTTGTTTAACCCCCTTGCTTTCAGTAAAACATACTGAGTACATAATGAAATTGATTCCTGGTTTGGAAAAATTATTGCTGATTGTGATGTATTGTAGAATCATTTGGCATAAATCAATGTGACAAGTATGGCTATATTTATCCTAAAAAACAGTGTCAATGGTTCTCGTATTTTGTATTTACTCCCATGATGCAATGTAGGCTATAAACAATCAAGACTTCGTATTGTGGGGCTTAGTCAAATAAGCGCATGCATCCAAACATTTCATAACATACTAAAATCTAGAGTCATTTTCTGTTCCATACATTCTAGTAACCAGATTTTGCTTGAAATTCAATATAGGTACAAAGTCAGTCTTAATTTATATTTTCTGTTTTTATTACATCAAGGTTCTTGTCTGGCTTCGTCGTCGAGATCTACTCCCAAAAATGAGGAACATGGACACACTAACAGATAAAAACCTTGAGGTGCTAGATTATGCAGAAGAAGTGACAGAAATAGTTTTATCAGGAATGGTAAGAGGTCTGACCCTTAGACTAGGGGTGAAAATCCAGCTAGAGCTATAATAATTGAAACATAATAATTTTCACTAGAAAATGTATGGATGTGGCATCAGTTGAAAATTATTTTGATGCAGCTCTGGTCTGATGTTTATCCTACAGTGTGCCTAACAGTAATGCAAAGTGTATTTTTACTGTCTTATAGACCAGAAAGGACTTTCTGTATGATGTCTACCAGGTGCGAGAACAACTTAATGAGGTAGGTAATATTGGGGTTTGGCAGTGTACAGACAAGAGAAATGCAATATGTTTATACACGTCCTAATCTCTTCATTGTACATTGTTTTGAGCATTGTACATAAGCAAAACAGTACAGTAAACAGTAACATTGTGCACTTTCACCCACATGTCAGGGAACAGGTTTTGTTTTTTGACAGGTGCAACAAATTTTCACCTGCCATTTTATATTTTGACATGCCAAATGAACTAGATGGAACTTGAATGAAAGTAAATACTTCTATTATTTCCGGGGACATTGTGTATGAAACTAGATGGGTAGTCACAAGTTCAGAGACCCAAATGCATGATGGTTAAATTATATGAGAAAACTGCTGTCCATATTCAATCAGATAGGGATTAATTTTTATTCCACAAAGATGAGTTGACAAAGAATGCTCTCTAAATCTCATTCTACCCAAGAACAATCAGTGACTTGAACTTACTCCCTGAAACCTTGTTCAAGAAAGCCGCTGGTGACCCCAAGGTCTTTAGGAGCCAGCTTCCAGCTAGCCCATCTTACTAGCTTCTGACCCCCTACATTTAATCCTCTTATGAGGGGTTTGTAGTATGTTAAATAATGTTTTCAACTTGTGATTTTTTTTACATTTTAATTGTGAAAATGCATTTAGTTATTTTTGCCTGCCATTTTTAAGACCCTGTCCACATTACACCGTTTTCAAACAAAAACAGATACTTTTTGCTCCGTTTTCAAAAAGATTTGTATCCACACTTATCGTTTTCGCCCGTCCACACTACAATGCGAATCCGTACGAAAACGCTCTTATGCATTCAGTGCACATGCTCAAATAAGCTCAACGCATGCACATTTAGATCTTTCGGCCCACAAAATTGGGTTTGCTGTGGTGAACATTGTTTTCACTCGTCCACACTAGAAAACAGTGTTTTCAAACAGCTCTGTTTTCAAATCGCTCCACTCTAGAGAGCGTTTTTGGATTGATCCATTTTCGGTGAGGGTTTTTGGAGTTGTAGTGTGGACGATAGCCGTATCCGGAGCAAAAAGTATCCGTTTTCGTTTGAAAATTTTGCTTTTTGCTTTCCATTATCTTTTTGGACTGCCTTGAAAATATTCAATGAGGCATGTCATTTTGCCATTGGCAGACTGCTCTTTCAAGCTCCGCATGTAAAGTGTACATCCAGGAGTACATAACAATTATAATACCAAGTGCATGGTGTATTATACTGAAAATAATAAGGTACAAAGGGTACAAAAAGAGCTCAGACTGAAGTTTCTCAGTTCAGATTGTGTAAGGGAGTTTAATAAGATCGTCATTACATATATTCTTTGTATTCTTTGCACTTTGTTTCCTCTTATATTTGAAGAGGCTGAAAATCTACTATGGCGTGTGAACATGGTGGTTTCACAGTTATTCCCACCACTCACTTGGGAATGTGCTCTATGTTGGTGTTCTGTTTTCCTATTGTGTGGTTCCAGAAATTATCCATACCCCCCCCTACGGAAGGGCATTGGAAATTCCAGAGGGGTGGGGGAGTCAATTTACCTGATCATTTCCATACAGATACTGTATTTTTCCTGGGGGGGGGGGGGGGGGGGGGGGGTCACTGTCCAACACCCTTCCGTGGAGGGGGTATGGATATTTTCTGGAAGCACACATTACATAACATTGTTTTTCTGTGTTGAATATCACAGTGTCATTGAATTCTCTTGGTTTATTATTTGGTTTATTTATTTATTTTGATTACAACAATGTAAAGCGCTTAGAACTATTTAGATATAGGCACTATATAAATGTTATTGTTATTGGTTCATTCCAATTTAACAGTGCGATGGACTTGTAGAGGTGCTAAGGATAGCAGAGGACAGTGAATTAGTTCAAGTTGTATGGTATGTATAAATTGAATCATTGGGCAATATGAAAAAGTACTTTTAAATATATCACGAACACTTGATAAAAATGCTAGCTTTAGAATCTGGTCGAAAAGTTTCGCCTGTTACAGAAATTTTTAGTTGCAAAAAGGGAGAATTCAATCACAAAGCAGCTGATACACAATTTCCAGCCCTGAGTACACTGTGTCTTTTATCTTCTACTACTCCAAGGGGTCTAGTGCTAAAATACCTATAGTTATAAGTCCATACTGATAGCATTTTTGGTTGTTTGTAGGAAATGTTCAACGTTAGTTGGCAACCTTGTTAGGGAGGACTTGCTCTTACTTGTAATGTCAGTTCTTCATCAAGGTATTGATTGATAATATGGAAATGTCAAACTACCATGAAAATGTTATCATTTCAGGCTCAACAATTCGTATGGTTATTCTACTAGACTAGTATTTGTGAAGTTCTTGACAGGATAATCCAGTTGTCATGTTGTGAACTAGAAATTTCAAAATTTTGTTTGTCCCTAAACGGCCCTAAACCCCAATGAATATGTTAAACAAGTCATTAATGATCACTGTCAAAAACAATTTTCTGAAAGTGTCTGGTCAAGGGTAGCATACTCTGATATGCCAAATTCCAACTAAAAATGCAAGAGATGGAGTTTCTTTGCACTGTGAAATAACTTTACAAGAACTACAGTGTTTCTATTTATGCAAGAGTTTTGGACCCAATGTGGGACAGTGGGAGACAAGTAAGAAGTGCAGGTCTCTCCCACTATCTCTACTTAACATTTTAACAGATTTTCTTCTTACACTTCCAAGTTGTCTCCGAGATATAGACAAAAAAAATTATTTTGCTTACCCCTGTCAAATAAGTTCCTGATATAATCTTGTTCTCGTTTCTCAGCTTTGCTGCATATAGAAATGACAAGTGATAGCAGAGTTGATGTTGTAGAAGATTTTGAACAGCAACTAAGGCAAAAAGCTCAGGTACTGGTACATTTATTGAAAGGGACCCTGCTGACTGCTAAGCCATTTAAGGCTCAGATTGAAGTATTTGCAACTGATAAATTTTGCTTAGCTCTTTGCGACCGTGTAACATCCCGCGGCACCTCGCCATGGTTTTTAATTCGTCACCGTTGCGTTGCGAGAAAACTTGCCTCGTGTAACATGGCCTTTACAGCCATTCTCAGTTACACGCGGTCGCCGGTAAAAAAGCTTGCAAGCGAAACACGTTTTTCTGTCTTGTCTGAGCGCGACAAGCCGGCGAAAGCACGTGCGTTGCCATGGAAACTTTGACAAAAACGACTTTTTCGCTTGCAAGCTTTCTCCCGACGACCGCGTGTAACTGAGAATGGCTGTAATGAATTTGATAGCAATTGATAATATGTGTTTTGTTTATGATGTCTTTGATGACTGTCACTGTTTTGCAGGTTTGTGAAAGGCTCAAGTTAAGAGGAACCAGTATTTTAAAGAAAGAAAGTTTAGACAAGCTTCTGATCTCTACTCTAAAGCAATTAACATGAGGTCAGTCGGCAGTCTCTGTGTTGAAAAATGATTGACCCGTGAAATGTTGTTCTTTACCATTGCACTGTTTTTATTTGTTTAATGCAGACCATTCGATCATGTACTTTATGGAAACAGAGCTCAGAGCTACCTTAACAGCACTCAGTACAGGTACCATTACTATATTTATACCAGGGTTTATGATAACTCGCGGGAAAAAGCGTGAAAATTCTCGGGATTTTCAATGGCAATTTCGCGGGAATTCCACGAGACAAATTCGCATTCTATGTGTTTCACTGTTTGTAAGTGCTTGTCGATGGAATCCTTTCTAGAAAGGTCGAAATCTCTTCCATTTTGCATGAGAAATAGCTTGAAACTCCTGGATTGGAACTCTGAGCGTACGAACCCTTTACCCGTACGCCAATACGCACGTGCGTACCTCGTGAAGCCCATATATATATGGTACAAAATGAGAGCTGATCTATGAAAACAATGCAGTACGTACCTCGTAAATTTCTGGCTACGCGCCTGGCGTGAATAATCGGGCAAAATTATCCCCCAATGTTTGGTGGCTGCACCACGGTCATTGCCAACGTGAAGATGAATGGTTATTTTACTTACGGCACCTTTATATCATGGCCCGCGGAGCTCACTTTGAAGTGGGGAAGGGGGCTTATAAGAAAGAATGTGTCAAAAAGTGGGGGCTTCAGCCCTTCAAGCCTTTTCCCCTCCGTGGGCCGTGTATATGCGAGTTCCAAGTCAGTAATATTTATGAAGAAACAAAACCTGTAACTTTTTTTTCCAGGGAAGCACTCTCTGATGCAAGAAGAGCTATATGCCTTAATCCTGGCTGGGAAAAGGTAGAGCCTTATGAGGAATATTGTTAGGCCTAGTAAGGGAGAAACCTTAAGCTTTTCCAGTTGCAAGTACCCTCTGTGGAATTGTCAAAACATCCATCCATCATTGTCCTGCCAATTATGCAAAAGTGACGCGATCGTACCGTTTTACTTTCTCACCATATTTTATTATAGTTTCTTCAAACACCTAAAATCGTTGCATCACGACCCGCGTTTTCAAAACATCGACTTTTTGGCTTTGCTGTTCCGCCAGCCAAATCGTATGAGCAAATCACATTCTTGCCCTGTTTCGCCTAGTGCAGTCGCCTGGCTTTCCGTCGCGACGTTGTCTGGTTTTAGTTCAGAGGGAAGCCGAGTTTCTATGGCTCAGATAGTGGACAGCAATGTCAACAATTAAAACATAATTTGAGACTAGAGACGGGCAACTCGTCTGAGACGCGTTTTTCGTCCAGACGGAAAACTCGTCTTAGTGTGAAACCGGGACGAGACGGATTTTTGACGGGAAATTTTAGTGTGAAACCGGGACGAGACAGATGTTTCTACGGGAAATCGCCATATCAGACGGAAAACTCGTCAGACGAAAAACCCGTTATGACGCGTTTTCCGTCCTCTAGTGTGAATACGGCTACATAGTACTCCCTTGCCACCGAAAGACGTTTTTTTGCTGATATTGTTGGTCAAATTAATGTTTTCTTTTTTTTCTAGGGCCACTTTCGATATGCCAAAGCCTACTATGAACTGGGTTATTATGAGAAAGCCATAGCTGTCAATACAAATGCTCTCAAAAGCTGCAGCAGAACAGAAGAACTCTGTCGCCAGGCAGAGGAATTTAACAAAAGTAGTGTTGTTGGTGCTGTAGCAGCCAACATTGTTTCAGACAATAGAGGAAGTAGTAGGGAGAAAGCAAGGAAAGCCAAGCTTGGTGAGTTAAAAACCATGGAACATTGAAAAATACAGAATTGTGAACGTTCACAGTAAACGCCATGCTCGAGTATCCAGCGTGCTCGCACTCCTCCTGGTAGGTCACCAAGCAGCCACCACCGGGAGGGGAAACTTATCGTCTGGACCCTCAGTCGTGCGTTAAACTAGACTGAATTTTAGCAGGGGTTTCAATTAGTTTTGAATTAGCAGGCTAATACCCCGTTCACACCGCCGCTTAAACTAGTTTAAAGGTGGTTTAATTAAACTGGTTTTTAAACCAGGATTTAAAAATCCTTTTCTCCCAAGAGAAGACTGTTCCAAGGACAAAACCGAACAGACTGTACTTTATATGTTGCGAAGTGATCATTTAGCTAGGTAGAGTTTATCGCAGTAAGAAACCTGTCATGTTATCAGGCGAAGAAAAACCTTGCTTAACTAAACATGGTTTTGGTGTGAATGGGGTATAAGTTTTGGAAGTAGGCGGCGGCTGGTTTTGGAGGTCCGATACGAAGGGCGCAAGGCCTTAGCTTGCTAGGTAGTTACGGGGCCTTCCCCCCCCCCCCCCCCCCCCCCCCCCCCCCCGCGAAATTTTGAAATTTCGGTAGCAGAAAAGGCGTTTTCCTTCGTTTTGAGGGCAAGATAATTAGCATTTCATGTATTCTATAGCTTTACTTAATTGGAAACGTTGTAAAAAACATACTGGATGAGCAAATCCCCTGGTAAATTCAGACGTCTCCTTCGCAAAGTGAGGTACAGTCGAGAGCGAAGGGACGGTTGAGCATAGAGCATAACTAAGCTTATGACATCCTGGCATGCTCTTTCTTCTATTCCAGTTTATGATTATACTGTATGCAAAGACAATACCAGAAACGTATACAGTAAAAAACAAACACAAATTAGTATTAGTATTTATTATCAAAATATTTTTAGGGCTACATGAAACCGCAAGCTCATTGCCAAACTCTAAGCGAAAGCGGCTCAATAGTCTTGGTCAGTCGTGCATGTCGTCACCTCACCGACGACCGAGTGAAGAAGGAATGATTGTTGGCCTTCCAAGTATGAGTAAGTTTTATTTTATGACATTTTAGAAGCTTTTGTTACTTACAGTATCTTATAATTCACCCGTCACGGAAATCGAGATGACATTAAATGCTGAGGAATCAGGAAAAAACATCCATTTCTCTCGTACAACCATGCCATGCATTTACCAAGACGTTATTCATAACGGTGAGGCATGGACTTATAGTCATGGACGCTTTGTTCGTCTTTCAGATGAAGAACCAGGTACATCAGCTGCACATGGAGATCAACCTTCACCTAACATACCAGAAACTCGAGAAAGGACTAGAGATGTTAAAGATGGCGGAGAAGATGACAAAGCTTGTACATGCGGAGAATGTGACTGTGATGATATGGACTCGTTGCCTTCACTGAAGAGTGAGGCTTCATTATCAGATTGTAGCGATATTGATAGTGACCATTGTGATGACGATGATGATGATGATGATAAAGATGGTAGTGAGGATTATGATCCACCAGACCTTGACTCGGATTCTCATGATGATATGGAATCATCTGATGACGACGAAGATGCTGATGAGTTTCCGTTATTAATGGGTCCGTTTGGCCCAATACCCAACCCAACAGAGGTAGGGTAAAGCAAGTACTTACAAGCCACTTTTAGATGAGTGTCAGTAAATAACACAAAGTAAACACAGTAGGTCAAACTGACCAATCAGAAAACTTAGGTCTAGAACATACGCTGGTCTAATCATTCCTAATGCCGTTCCTAATGGCTGATTGCATTTTTAAAACCGCACCGGGGGAGTTGAGGACCTATGGAAAATTTTCTAGGGGGGTTGTATCGGACTCTGGAAATTACACGGGAGGGCGTGTGTCTGGAGACTGGAAATTCCAAGGGGGAGGGGTAAAAAAGGTGACTGATTCCTGGGGTATTTTTATCCCAAAATAGATTTTTCAGGGGTATTTTGCCGGAAAAAATGGAAATTCCAGGGGAGGGGGTCCTTTATGAGGTTGGAAACTCTGCGGAGGGAGGGGGTCTGTTTCACGAGTGGAAATTCCAGGGAGGGGGTGCGGTTTAAAATGCAATCAGCCAATGCAAATGGATTTAGAGATATTTGCAATAGTAAGGGCTCATGATATGTCCTACGCCAATGTAAGTACGACTTGCATTTAGTCGTGATCTAGAAAAGAATGTCTCTTTGTCGTTTGTGTTCCTTCGCTTTTTATTAGCTAACCACTATATCTCAACGTATTAAAAAACGGACGTCTGATATACTTTCGACGACAGTCACCTGAAATCCGCTTTCTCCGACCATCAAATTGCATCAAGCATTCTGCGTTACAGATGTAATTGTTGGCGGTATAATATTAACCAATTCTCATTCTGTTATTTTTTATTATGGCGTAGTTATTTATAGGCGGTGCTCTAGTGCTGGACCTAATACGGCAGTTTTTAGAGGCACATCCCGAGATGGGAGGCGATGACACACCTCCTCCCGCCCTGCCAGAAGTGATAGCGTCTCTGCCGAGATTAAAGATTGGCCAAGAGGATGTCGGTAAGTGTATCCACAAGGGTGAAGCGAGAAATGGATGTTTTTCCTGATTCCTCAGTAGTTCGGCCAATAAAATGGCGACCGGCGAGTCAGAGTTGTGGAGGTATCTGGTTTTTGTTTCACAAAACAGCTTGTCACCTGAATTCATGCTTTTATTAAGGTGGATCGACTCAGTAATTTTGCACCCATGCCAACCAATTTTGAACGCTTTATATAAAAACCGTTTGATTTATAATAACGCAGCCAATATAACAAACATAATACCAATAGACTGAAATACATGTGAGTACAAAAGTTAGGGAGATTGAAGTTAGTATCACGTGACGATCGGGACGCCTATTTTTACTCTCACCCCAGTTTCATGCTGTACCGACATTTGTTCGATAAATGCTTTACGGTACCTCGAGATTGACTGATTGCCTACGTGTAACCGAAGTTTGACTAAATTCTACAAGCCCGATCTGAAGATATTTTAGGAGTTATATATCAGGCGCGGGTTGTTCAAAGATGGGTTAAATTTAAACCAGGTTTAGTTCTGAACAAAACCATCGAGTCACCATGGTAATTAATCCTGGATTAGTGATAAACCACTATCGAGCAACCGGACCCAGGGCTATAATTTATGTAAAATCCAGTGTTATGAATTAACATGGCAGATTTTGGTACTTCATGGTTATAAATTGAAAGTTTTTATAGCTCATTCTATTTGTGTATGTTTAAGGAAGTTCATGCTTTTTATTAGAATGAAATATTTCTTTGCGATTTCGAAAAGGATACAAATGTAAGTATCAACATAATGGCCCCACGCATCAGCTTACTGCGAAATTTGGGCCTACTTTCACGAAATTTGGACTGATTTGAAAAAGCGTAGTTTTTTTTTTCACTTCGGACGACTCCGATTGATCAATGTAAAGTTTGTCTCCAAAGTCTCTCATAAAACTCATATCTTCGCGCCACCGTGTAATATCCTCTATATATTTCAGTCTATTGGTAGTATGTGTGTTTTATTGGCTGCGTGATAGAATTCAACCTGTTTTTATATGAGAGGTTAAACAGCAACGTAAATTGTGAGTCGAAGGTGTGTGAAAACTTGTTCTCCGTAGCGAGTCTCCGGCAGTCCTTCTCTGGTAAATGGCAAAACGCAACCTTAAACAAATTGTCGTAACGAGCTTTCCAGTTTATATGTTATAGAGTCCTAAAGTGTGACGTGACAAATTTGAAAAATTTCTCGATGCATGCAAAAAATGAGGTGAATCGGTTGAAACGCGACCCAATTTTGGCCCAATGAATACATAATTTTCTTAACAAATCACTGTTTTTGGACTCAGTTCATAACTTTATGAACTGAACCAAAATACAGTGATTTGTTAAAGAAAATTATGTATTCAGCGGGCCATATCTCGGTCGCGTTTAAGGTGACTCATTCGAAATTCAAAATGCACCCAACTGTGTCTAGAGCGCAAATCTGCTTCGTCAAACTAACGGCTATAACTTTTGTGTCTTTTCCTCTATTGTTATAATAATTTTTTCAAATCCTACTTTACTGATGTATAAATATGCTACTGGGAACCGATCTTCTTGAAAACATTTTTGGAAGTCACAATCTAAATTTTTGTGAGGCCCTAATTTCATATTCCGGTCGTACTAGAAAAAAATTTTGCCGGTTTTTTTTGGCTGAAATTCCAGGAATCGATTCCAGTTGTAGTGATCTCAAATCAAGTGAAGTTACAGAAAATTCGTCGGAACAGAAACGCGGTAATAAAATACCGTCAGTTATGGTCAACTTTTGCCAGATTAGAACGCTGATTCTGCTTGGCTTGAATTGAATTTTAATAGTGCTCCGAAAACTCATTATTTTGGGCTCTTCCACCGGCACTATGTTGTATAGTAATGTATTAAACTTTACCGAAGGTCAGATTGTAAATACCATGAAATACTAAAATGTTCGAACATTATCTACCGAGGAAAGAAATTGTGAAAGCGCAATGAATTTATTGAAAGAATGTCGAGTTAAATGTGTTGTTATTACGTATTATTTCTTGCTAAGATGTATATAGACGAGAAGCTTGTGGCATTGGTAATATTTAGTAAGCAAGTTTGAACATCTTGCGTGCTTATTTGATATAGAAGAAAATTGTTAAAGTTACGGCGGTCGCCCTCTGGTCATGCACGCAGATTTGAAGCTGTCTTGTTTATGAATGGTATGAAATCTCGCATTTTGCCAGGGGGACACAGTAGGCCAACTCTAATCATCGAACAAAGAAAACGTTTATCGTCGACTCTTTTTTTGTTCCATAGGGACTTAACAGACAATTGCTATTTCGGAGCGTGACTGCTATTGATTAGATTTGGCCTAATGAGCTCCCCCTGGAAAAACTTCAGATTTCATTATCGTTCATAAACAAGAGAGCTTCAAATCTGCGTGCAAAACCAGAGGGCGAATGTCGTAACTTTGTAATTTTCTTCTATGCCAAATAAGCAAATATAATGGTCAAATCGGGTTACTAAGTTTTACCAATGCCACAAACTTCTCGTCTATATAAATCTTAGCAAGAAATAATACCTAATAACGACACATTTTAATGCGACATTCTTGTAATAAATTCATTGGTCTTTCACAATTTCTTTCCTCGGTAGATAATGTTCAAACATTTTAGTAGTTCATGGTATTTGAAATCGGACCCTCGATAAAGTTTAATACATTGTTATACAACATAGTGCCGAGGGAAGAGCCCAAAAAAATGAGTTTTCGGAGCACTATTAAAATTCAATTCAAGCCAACCAGAATCAGCGTTCTATTTTGGTCACAGTTGACCATAACTGACGGTATTTTTATTACCGCGTTTCTGTTCCGACGAATTTTCTGTAACTTCGCTTGATTCGAGATCACTACAACTGGAATCGACTCCTGAAATTTCAGCCAAAAAAACCGGCAAATTTTTTTTCTAGTACGACCGAATATGAAATTAGGGCCTCACAAAAATTTAGATTGTGACTTCTAAAATGTTTTCAAGAAGATCGGTTCCCAGTAGCATATTTATACATCATTAAAGTAGGATTTGAAAAAATAATTATAACATAGAGGAAAAGACACAAAAGTTATAGCCGTTAGTTTGACGACGCAGATTTGCGCTCTAGACACAGTTGGGTGCATTTTGAATTTCGAATGAGTCACCTTAAACCGATTCACCTCATTTTTGGTGTGTAGCTTTCAATCGATATGCCCTTTGAAATCAAGGAACAAAATTGCTAAATCGAAAATTTTGTTTTTGTGACGTCATCACTTTAGGACTCTATTGTAATCACTCTTTAGAATTGAATTGAATTGATTTCTAACAAAGTTGTATTACTTATTAAAAAAAGTGTAGGTGGTTAAGATTTAGAATGTGTCGGAACCTTAACTTAAAGAAGATTTGAGCCTAGTAAAATTAAAAATAATGGGCTAAAATCAAAGCCCATGGCCATTATATATATATATATCTAATGTCGAATAAACGTGTACGATTGCTGCATTTTTCGCGCTGTTATTCGCATTTCAGCAACAATTAGACCGTGACAGCAGCAGTTGTGTGACCATCGCGTGCCTTTCTGAGACAGCAAATCAAAAATATTTCTGCATCAATATTTACTTGAAACCTCAAGTACCAAGTTATTCCAGTTTATAGCGGAGCTCCTTAGCGGCCGACGGCCGCAGCGCGGAGCACCACACCCGTAATTCCCGAGTGTTCATGTGAAGCCAAATCCACAGGGTACCCAATACTTAAAAAAAAACGTCCAGAAAGGGGTCGAAGTGATTTTTGAACGTAATTCCCGAGTGTTCCTGCGAAGCCAAATCCACAGGTTACCAAAATTGGTTAAAGTTATTTTGAAGGCAAGGGGGTGCACCACCTTATTCAATATCTCGAGAAGGCAACAGTGCTAGGTGACCAAATTTGGATGGAGTTATCTTTTAGGCAAGGGGTGCACAACGAGGTCACATGGCATGACGTCATCAAAACTAGAAAAGTTAATACTTCGAGAAGGGTACATCGCTAGGTGACGATACTTGGGTAATATTATCTTGGAGGCAAGGGAGGTGCACCATCAAGGTCACGTGGCATGACGTCATCGATAACGTCATAAAAACTAGAAAAGTCAATATCTCGAGAAGGCAACACTGCTAGGCGACCAATAGTAATGTATTTATTCGAGCTCCGCTTTTAGGCAATGTCTAAGTCTATATATTATGTTATGTAATCACTCTTTTTTCTTGCTTACGAAAGACGCCAGCTCATCGTGCTGCATTTGCCAGAGTGATTTCGAACTTGACGAAGACTCGACAAGGCTACCATGTAACCACACCTTTCACGATCCTTGCGTGACGACTTGGCTAAAAATGGTAAGCCTCCTAACGAGTTTGAACGCTTTACTTTGTAACGGAGCCTGCAAATGTAATCAATTATAATCGCAGTTATAATGCTTCAGTTTGAGGAAACATGGGCGCATAAGATTTTTTCCCGGATAAGAAACGTCTAGAATTAACCCGAGCTTACACGTTTACCTATTGCTAATGTAATGTATCCGATGTGTTTGTTGACAGCATGCGACGTGCCCCACCTGCCGAGATGTCCTGCCTATTGACCGTGTATCTAGCAATAGACACCACTATTACAAATGGACAAAATTGAACAGTGGATGATTTTTCTACGACGACACAATAAATGGCTAATGACAAGCCTCGGAGGACAAACGGAGCCACGCGGCTGCCCTTCATAGAGACATCCACATCTGCCACCATGTAGCACCCTTTTGAAAAAGGCTTGTTGAATATACGCCCGATATGGCGTGTGTGTTTGGACTTAGTAACGGCTAGTTAACGTGATTGTGGTTTAAGTTAATTGCCCTTATATTGGCGGTTAGTGTGCTTCGAAAATATGGACCTTCCTGTTTATGGATCTTATTCGTGGCCATTAATGCGCTTGGAAAGCATTAATTCACTTGGTCGATGCATGTGCGTCGGAAATATGGATTATCTGTTAATAGACTTTATTGGTGGCCCATTTAAAGGCTTGGAAAGCATTACGTAATTTAATTGGCTTGTGCGTGGGCCTAGGAAATATGGACTTCATGTTAATTTACCTTACTGGTGGCCCAGTAATGGACTTATTAATTTAATTGTTCGGTTAGTGTGCGTCACATTCCAGGTTAATGGACCAACCATAACGGTGGCCCATTGATGGGCTTAGACATTTTAATTTAATGGTCGTGGAACGGAGTTTGCCTTTTATCTAGTTGTGGTTTATTATTGGACCAATTACAGCTGTTTCATGTAACACGCGACTTCGCCGTTGCCGCCAGAGTTTGGGAGTTGGGTTTTCTGTGATGTCCATCAATGCAATCCGTGTCGGTGAGAGACAATCATATCCTTACTCAGTGCATTCGATTGGCTTCCCTTGCGAGACATGGCGCGACAGAAGCCAATTCACTGCACTAGGCGAACTAGGTAAGGATCTGATTGGCTCACATATGGTTTGATTGACTACACAGGAAAAACCAACTGCCAAAAGCTCTCTCGATGATTTAAACGCCCTGGGTCGCGTGTTTACCTGAAACAGCTGTAATGGACATTTAGGAAAGCGCCGGGAATATGTAATGGACTGGTGCGAAAGCCGGTAGCCAACGTTTACAATGATCTTGGTTTGTGGTTACTTGTTGTTACTTTACTAAATCCCTGCAATTCTTTCATAAACAAATTGTATTATTATCGAATTTTCTAATTATGGCTTTAGAACGTTTCAGAGATACGCCCTGGATGAACTAATTGCTCGTTCTAACCAAGCAAGCATGTTTTTCCTGACTTTATTGTATCTCAAGCCCTCGCTTCTAATTTCGTGTTTAGAATAAGTCCCGGTTTGACAAGAATTGAACGTTTTTTTCGTTACAATTTTAACATGTTATCTTTGTATAAGATATGAAATAATTATGAAAAAGGATAGAGATGTATTTTATGTAGAAAAGAGCGGCACAAATAATTGAACAAATAAAAAATAATGCGAGAGTTAACTTTAATTTATTTTCACCAGGCCCCGGTTGTTCAAAAGCCGATTAACTTTAACCCAGAGTTAGGATTTAACCCTGCGTTATCTTCTCTAATCCAGGATTAGCTAACTCGGGGTTAAAATGCTGTTTCTCGAAAGAAGGTTAAGTCAAAATTAATCCTGGGTTAGCTAACCAGAGTCAACTCAATTTAACTCAAGATTAACCCGGTAAATCCAGTTTTACTGCCCAAAAAAACTAGAAAAACACACCTGCTCGTGCTGAATAGTTCTAGATTAGTTTTAGTGTAATTACAAGTTTTTTCGCAGTGAACATTTCATCTTAGATATTTTGCACAAACAAAGTAGTTTTTTCGAAAGTCTGGCAATAAGACTTGCGCTGAATGAAGAAGTATTCCTTTTCGAAAACATGATAAATAATTTAGGAAGACTAGCCTTTTCATTATTGTCGTTTAGATTTCCTAGCAAATGCCTTCTTTTCATTAAGGCAAAGTCCATTTCGTTCTTTAGTAATAAATCGACTGTTTCAGTGCAGAAAAAGAGACGTCGAAAAAGCTCACATTTTGTTTTGTTGCCGTATGCTGCCACAACACCTATTAAAATCATGTCGAAATCTCAACTTTGTTTGCAAAAAAATCGACTGATTTTATTCATACAAAACTTATCAATGACATGACTGATTCTCGACTTACGATCTGCAAGAGGACCTCTGTTTTTATGTAGTTTGCCTTGGCTTTCGAGTTCCAACCCGCCAACTTGTTTTACAGAAGATCCTTCTTCGCCTCTTTTTTGGTACGAGAAATGCTGGCAAAACATAGCTAAATATATAGAGTTGTCACCACCAGTTGAAGCTACAGTTCCCCTCTTATCTTTTCTGCTGGGCGAAAGATAAACCAATAAAAAGAAAAGAAACACTGCCAGTTTCCAAACTGCAATCGTTTGTGAGAGAATCACGTGGTACTTTGGATTCATGTCATTCTAAATTTGGAAGTGTCACGCAAGGGTATTATAATAGTTTGTTTTGTTAATAGAGTAACGTTATAGATCTTGCGATCGGCTGCAGATGACTTCGAAAAACTAATTGTTTTTAAAAGTTTTTTTTTCCCGGCCACAGTTCTATAATTCTCCACGCACTCTTCAAGTTTAAATGATTTGCAAGCTTTCAAAACAAAACAACTTATTTCATTACACTCGATAGCTTGAGGTCAGACCCAAAAAACCTCGGCAAACATGTATAAATACATTTTCAATAATAATTAATGGCCCAATAGTCACGTTGTCCTCTTTTCTAGTGTTTTGTTCTACCGCGGATAGCCCAGTTAAACCTGGATTAGCGATTTAAACCACCCCAAGAGGTGTGTTAAATTTAACCCTCGATTGGTCGTATTTTAAACCCGGATTAAAGTTAAAACACTTTCTAGCAACACCTCTAGCGCGCGTGCTCAAATTTAATCCTGGATTAAACCTGGATTAAATTTAATCGGCTTTTGAACAACCGGGGCCAGAAACATATATAGTACAGCAGATTGGTGCAAAATTGTGCAAATTGATGTTACAAGCATGAAATTCGGCAGCGGGGTAGAGCTTGATGTCCTGAGTAATTCTATATAAAAACCACGCCCAAAAGTAAATACTTCCAGATAACATAAAGACGGGTTTATTTATCTTTATTAAAAAAAAATAAGAACGTCTTAATTTTACACAAAAGCCTTAATATGCTACTTTATTCACAAACAGATGTCCTGCATTACTATACATATTGAGTCACGCCCTATCTTGCTTACTTACAGCCTTTATAGATGTACACTCGCTATTTGGCAAAATCTTTTTCTGGAGTTTCCCTTTTCTCCAAATTACAAGTATTGGTAAGATTTTGTATGCTGAGTTATTCTTAAGTTGAACCACACCCTGTATCAGGTACTTCCAGTTGTGAAAGTTATGAAATAAAAAGCCATTCAAAGCAAATGTACTTTTCAAAAATATTTGAAATTTGACTGATCTGCCACGATTACTTGGCCTATGTCACAAAAAATTCCATATTTTGTAATGTGCTGTCTGAAAAGTCTAATTATGAATTATGAAGTTTTAAACAAACAATGAATATTAATTTGGTATTACTGTCGTTTGTAACCTTTTCTGCACTGCACATGGCAGTGCATTGAAAGCGCGCACATTTGAGACATTTACAGCGCCCGTGACACCCTTTATCAGGTTGACAGCCGCATTGCCAGGTAGCTGGCACGCTGTAAAGATCTCGGGGAGTACGGTCCAGATTGGTTCACAGCATTTGTTACATGATGGCTTTTTTACCATCCCAACTCTGATGGCGATGGGAGACTTTATCTGGTGGTCAGTGCTTGTCCCCATAGGTATCACATCCATCTTTGGTCTTCTGGGAAACATGCCCGCCCTTGCAACTCAAAGGCTTACTCCTTCCATACGATATTGGGACTGGGTCAGGGCCAGAGGATTTGTTCACTTGATGCTACAGAGCTGTGAGCCCTACCAGGGGTTACTAGGAACTCTTGGGCGACTGAGTGAGTGGAACTGACGAAGCTTGATGACTGGTCATGCAAGAACACATTGAAGTGAGCTCTCACATAATTCCTGGATGGAAGGAATATTATCGTCAACCATCTGTTTCCACCAATCACATGAATCAGTGCTGCCACTCAAGGACTTGACCAACGGGTAACGTCGACGGGTAGCTGACAATTGCGAGTATAGTATTTAGCTTTAGATGATTTGCATTAATGCACTTTATGATTCCTTAATTAGGTCTTTATACTGGTACGAGTTTTTCCCATGCTCAGATAGAGCAGTTTGTCTTTGAACGATCAGAGAGGTCAGTCTAGGAATATGGCTCTCGGGCTTCTGCTTGTCTTCTTATTCCTTGACCTCGTTTATCTGTTGTGCCTACCTTCAGACTGCTGTTGCCACGTCCCAGGCAACGTCTATCTTCTTCAAGTTGTTTGTTAGTAATGGCGCTTATAAAGAATAAACAAATGATATGCTCAGTGCTATCCCTTTTAAGTCTACAGTCTCTTCTTTAAGCATCTTAACCACGGCGGTTCCGTCAATCACGACTGCATCGACTTCAGGGGGCTCACTCTTAACAGTAGGGGCAGCCATCTCCAGGCATCCTGTGAGCTCCGACTTGCTGCAGGTACAGGTGCTGCAGGTCACCAAAGTCGGATAGGATGGTGAAACTAGATATTGAAGCACTCGTTAGAAGGAACGTTTGCTTTCAAAACTGAAGCAAGTATGTGAAATGATTTTTCGAGAAACGGAGTTAGTGGATTGTACATCTCAGTTAACCCCTCGCCTCCCTTCGCCTGATAGCAGACAAAAAATGCTTCAAAAGCAACAAGACTGACCAAAAGGACATTGCATTGCTACAGAGCAGAACAACGCTTCTTCTACGAGAAGTTATTTAAGAACATTATTTTCCTATAGAAAAGTGTACTTGCGAGAAGTAGTGGTAGAATTGAAGCAAAAAAGTTTAAAATTGAAATCTCCTTCTTAGCTCAAAGCCAAAAGACGTGCCAAAAGCAGCCATTTTGAGCGTGGTTAGCTGTGAAGGTGCTAGTTAAATTGTCTGTAATAGGTTGCAAAAACGATTTCAATAATAACTATAATGTTTTAATTTATTTTTGTAAACAGTTACATTCGTCACTGTAGTACCTGTAAGTACCGTAATTGGGCGTGGTTTGTCTGCCTAAACTTGAAGGGCATGCAATCTCAACATTATGTGAAGTTTGGAAGAATTTGGATAACGCGGTCGGGTTAAAGTTTTTATAGAAGATAATTAATTCCACCTCTGTAAAACGTAAAGTACGCACGTTTGGGCGTGGTTTTTGCGTCAAGACTACTTAGGGTATGAAGCTCTGTCGTTGTGCCAAATTTCGTGCTTGTAACATTAATTTGCACAATTCGACCTAAATTCTGCACCAATCTGCTGTACTAATAGCTTAGTTGAAACATGTAACGGCGAACCAAGCTGTGGATTATTCGTGGCCAGTTTATGACCATATTTGGTCAATAAGGAACTCTCGACTGCTAACCCAGCCCCCAAGCAGGTTTCTCTTCGTAATATTTCATTTTCGCTCAAATAAAGTAGAGCAAACATTGATAAGTGATAATATACTAACATTTGACATCTTGAACTCTTGCAAGAACATTATTTTCAAAATCAGTTCAATTGTTTTTCTGCGAATATTCCGCAGCTTGGCACTAAAGCAATGTATGTTTGTTACACGTTTCAACTCATTTATATGTTTCTGTTTTCACTTAATCTGTCTGTCGCATACACCTTTTTCAAATAATGTTGCTCGTGAAACAATATATAATCAAAAATGCTTCATATTTTGCAATGCCAATTCTCTCCCGAAATCGCAGCATTTCATGCTAATTACCTCAAAGTGGTAAACAAATTGTCATTAGAGTTCTAATTGTAGGTTTGGTTTGTCGAATAGAAAGCGGCTCCATTAGAAACATGGTTCACGATACACGGTTTCACACGGAGTAACGTTATTTGAGAAGTTTATTTGGACGTGAAGTTGGGGTCGGTGCTGTTTAGCAACCGCTGAGCAAAATCCGTTGTTTAATCTTTTAATCAATCTCCTTTTATCGGAAGCTATTGGCTTTTAAAGTTGTCAAACTACGAAAGGCATAATGATGTTTTTTTTTTTTAAATCTACGCTGAAAGGTTAGCATTCTGCTAGAGAAGGCAGTGCATCTTCGTATCGCCGCAAATCACATTAGAAGCAATGGAACAGAACTTATCCTAACATTCAGTAAGTGCTATAAGTGTGGTACCAAGACATCAAAAGAGGAACTTGTTAAAACAAACCATTCTGAATGCACGGAGTTTATATCAGCCTGCCCCGCAACTGTCTAAGAAACATATACATATACTGGCTGGTCTCTTTAATCATGTTCCTATCCTATTTTGAGTTTATTTTCAAACTGTGGCCATTTCTTGTCTTTGTAGTAATAATGGGAATGAATTGCGGAGGAAAACAGAGTATCATCTAAAAAGGTAGGAAATGAGGAATCGTGATAGTACTGTATTGAAATTATTTTTAACACGGAAACAATCGAGGAGCACTTTGCTAATGTAACTTGACTGTTGCCGGGGAAACGGAATGGGACGATATACGCAATTTACAATAAACGAAAAAAAGGGGTCAAAATATCAGCGTCCAAAAGAGCGGGAAAAAGTTTATTCACAAAGTGATCGCTATAGACTTTTATTCTTGTCTTAGCTCACTTCACTACTCTTTCAACTGCGTTTTCAGAAAACAGGATTTGCAATGCTAACGTTTCAAAATGTATTTAAAATGTATGAATTTTAATCGAAACGATATTTTTCCTAATTGTTTAAAAGTAGATGTATGATAATGGTTAGCAGTTAGCATTTTGAAAGTTTGAACAAAACAGTTATGTTTTGCAATCGACTAAAGCAAATATGGAATAGAAATAGGCAGAAAGATAAGGTTTTTCCGTGCTTCCTGTCTACTGGCGTCCTGATATAGCATGCTAATATCGAAACGTCAAGTTTGCCAGTTGAGATGGTTCAGGTGATAGTGGCTGCCAAAGTTCATTTCCATTTGGGTTGGATTTAGGATTTATGCATATCTGTGAAGAGATTAACACATTACGTCACAACAGCACGTCTCGTTAATTAATGCCGCTTTCATTTTTTTCTGCTCAATTCTGTTGTTGCTACCCTGTACCCGCTAGAGAAACGACCTACGTATAACAGTGACGGACGGCCTCGAACGGAAAGACCCAGAAACAGGATGACTATGGGTACATGAATCCACGTCATTTTAGAAAGGTACTGCACTATGTTCGATTTTGTACTAACGTTCTAGGGTGTAAATGATGTTTGTTATTAGTGTAGCAATTGAAGCCGGCCAGAGTTATTTTGGGTAAGCTCATCAATCCTTTAGTGCGTGCTTGAGTCTAGAACACGCGTGTGTTCAGCAGGTTAAAAAAGGTAGAAACCAGTAGAATGTTTTGTTGCAAAAGTGAGACGCAGAAAGCTTATTGATTATTGAATCTCAATAATTCATTGAATCTGTGTATAAATACATTTTGAATTGCCACAGCGATTTATTTTAATGAATATAATAAAAAATCTCATCCATGATGAAAAATTGTCCATCGTTCTGGAGTTAATAGTCCCGGGGGTTTTGATCAAGAGTATCGCTCATACAAGCGAGCGTTTAGATATGATTTTCACTATACATTTTACTAATCGTTTATACTATGCGACTTATCGATTAAAAGTGTTTTAACTGTTCTTCTGGGCGATTGCAGCTGCTTGAACTGAAAACTAGAGCCAGCTGTTCTAATGAGTCACTGTTAAGACTCCAGCAAACATTTACCGAGAATGTTTAATCACTCTCCACAACTGAAACATTTTTGTTCACCTCATGGTTTTGTATCAAACAGAGAGATGTTTAACGGATTTGTCGCATCCGTTGTTACTGAAATCCGGGGGGGGGGATGGAGGGTAATCCCCATACTGGGATGGTAGGTATGACCCGTCGTATTTTTAGAGGTTAAAATCAGCGATCTCGGTATTTTTTAGTTGTTTTCTGAACGAAAACGGTAAGCAAAAGAAAATGTATTTTAGGACCGAGGTGTATTTGTTAGGTACATTTTTTTTCTGACAGGTATTTTTAGGGTGGAAATTCGGGTTTCCCGACGGTCATCCTTACCATTTTAACATTCAATGATTTAAGTACTCCCGGGCGTGAAATACGTTGATGTTCAGTAATAATCGCTCTGCAAGTTCTTGACTGGCACTGATTCATCAGTAAAACTTATTAGACCATCCTATCAGATAACTGTGCAAAGTTAAAGACATTATCCAATGTAGGCACAGACAGATTCTGCTCAAAAATTATTTAAAAGTTGTCGCAAAATACCCTCAAAAGTTGCTCAAATTCGAAAAAGTTGCTCACAGAATCAAAAAAGTTGCTCCCCAAAAAAGAGCATTTCTTCACGCTTGTCGCCTGATTTATTTTAAAAATGATAAAGAATCACTCAACTCATCTCCATAAGATCAGGCAATTATATTCTAAACACCATGACCTAATTATACTAATCAATACGGTTGTTTGAAAAGAGACTACTTGCCGCCATTCTGTTGGCTTAGTAAAAAAAAATGGGGAGTTTGTAGTATCAAACTCATACAATAATAGCTGCTGCTACTATTTTTGAAAGAAACTATAAGGAAAGCCCTTTGAGGTTATGTCACCTCAGCCCCATTTTCTCTAGCAATTTGAATAGGGTCTTCCGCCATTTGCTACTGCTCTATTTGGAATGTGAAAATACCCAACGAGACATCCATATCTTGAAGATACCTCTGAGCAGTGAGCACCCAAGGTGAAGAAAGTACTTTTTTATTATCTTTTTAGCAAGATTTTCATTCTGAGTGTTTGATTTGAAATGGCAAATGTATCACAAATTGCCATTTTGTTGTAAAAATTCAATAGTAAATAGCGGAAATGCGAAGAAGTCGCTCATAGTTGAAAAAAGTTGCTCAAAATTGAAAAAGTTGCTCAAAAGTTGCCGAGCAGAATCTGTCTGTGCCTAGTCCGATGGATCGAAAAATATCGAGATTATGTACGATTTGTCAGTTTTGAGGTTTTTAGCCTTCGCTGGCCTCTCTGATTTGAGAGATGCGCAGAACAGCTGCGCAGTTTCGTGACAGGCTCACTTTTTACATGGTCAATACTTTTCCTGTGAAAAAAAATTCGATGGGACGAATTTGCAATCGTGGCGTTATCGTAATTTTTCACATGTGGTGCGCAAATTAGATATTTCTCAGTGGTCGAAATCCTGATAAAACATTAGAAAATAACACCTATGTTGTATTGTGAATTTGCGCATTCTGATTGGTTAAAAGCGTGTTTGTAAGAGACCTGAGAAACACGATTGTCACGCAACGCTGTCGCGCGTGTGTATGTTATTTCTAAAAGCAATAAAAATACTTTCTGCGTGCTCTCTGGTTTCTTACAAACACTCGGGTAATGTTGGTCGAACTGATAAAACTTGAAAGACACTCGCCTTCGGCTCGTGTCTTTCAAGTTTTGATCAGTTCGACCAACATCCCCCTCGTGTTTGTAAGAAAGCAGAGAGCACGCGGAAAGTACTTTTATTGCTTAATTATAGTTATGTAAAATAGTTTTTTATTTACTTTTTCCTAATGACATTTTATGTTGCGCTATAATATCATTTCCCCTCAGTGCACTTGTTTCACATGTTTTTTTTCTTTTAATTTTTATTGTTTTAATCTACTTTGAACATATAGAACGTTTTCTGTAAATGATTTGTTTAAGATTTGCTTGGATAGCATTGGTTGGTGTTTTTAAACAACAAATGTAAAATTAAGGAGGGGATGAGACGGACGAACCTGTCCTACGCTGAACTAGTCAGTATGTTTTTGAATTCCCCATTCTTATAATCGTGGTTGTATTTTGGTATTCCGTACAGAGATATTCATTGCAATTCTGCCAGTGTTCAGTAAATAACCTTAGAAAATGTCACAGTTTAATTAATTTCACATCACAACTCGTTTTTTATTAAAAACTCTACATTAGTTATGCAGATTCCATCAATTTATATCTCTCAGCGTTAAATTTAATAGAATTTCAATTCCGTCGATCGAATTTTTTAACACCATTCTTTGTGGTCGGTTAACTATTTTCTGCTACAAATTTCAAAATTGCCATTAAAATATTTCTCTCCTCCTTCGAAATTACTTCAAGTACTTACTCGTCATTAAGAACGACAGTTATGTTATCTGATTTTTTTCAAATGCTTAACAGTGCTCGCAACTTTTCCTGCATATGTTTGGAAAAGTATGGGCTTTTTTTCCGCCATGTAAAAAAAAACCTGTATATTTTAGTTTAATGTTCAGTTGCGCGCAATTAAAATTCGTGCAAGTTTCGATCTGTTTATTTGCCAAGTAATGAAAAAGTGGGCAGAGGGAATCGTGTTTGCGTTCATTTACAATGAGCCCTTGCTAATATGTTTCTAAACAAAGACAAACAGCAAATACATTTATGGAGAAAATCTCATCTAGGAAGCGCAAATTGAAACTAAAACGAAAGCTCATCAGGCTCTCTGCGATTCTACAACTCTTCGATGGAGATAAGGGGTTGGGCGATTGATTAAACTTGGCAGTTAACATCCTAGTTGAATATTTCAAAATTTGAATATTGTTCTTTCCTAAGGGTGGCTCGCCGCCTATGTGGGACGGCAGTGACAAAGAACCTCCTCCGACGACCTGGAGCTTCCGAACTTAACCAAAAAGCTTTGTGGATTCTCCGTCTAATTACAGGCGATTGTCCGTGTGAAGGCTTGCTCTAGTCATTGATGAACTCGCTTGTGCTCAACAGCTGTTGAATTCCAATCGGAAGCCGAGAAGGAAAAAGAAAAGACGAACAGTATAACATTAGGCGTCGAAAAAACATGAAAAACAAACGAGACTCAACCGCGAGTGTGCTCTGCTGTTTCAAGGAACAGAAGAAGAAAATGGCTTAAGAATTAAACATGCTCAAAAATCCTGGAAACTGCCGAGTCTGTTTGTTCTGCTTCTTGTGTTCCTTGGGACGTGTGCTGTGGTGTTTAACCACCTGGAGAGTGAGCGAGATCGAGAACTCTACAAAATATTCAGAAAAAGGAAGATTTCTGGATGCGGAAGTACAACATGAGCGAGGAGGAGTTCAGCGAGTTTATAGAGGAGGCAACCATAATCAACAAAAAGGGATACAGCGGAGCCTACAAGAACTACTGGGGATTTTATCACTCCTTCTGGTTCACTATTACAGTTATCACTACTATGGGTAAGGGCTAACTAGTTTCATTTGCACAAAAATATGAACAGGCCGCAATCATTAACAAAGCACTCCAAACATTTACTTGTTTCTGTGGGCAAAAATAATATTTTCTAAGGCAGTGCTGCGATTAGTGCATTTCCTTAGCTGTTATTTGCAGATGCAAATTTTCCCTCAGCTGTCTTATATCTGACGATCGAAGCGTATTAGTGTTGAGAGAAATTAGAAACAGTTGATAGACTTACAAATAAATGTGTTAAGAAAGGAATAATGCATTTTTCGGAAAATATAGCTGGTTTCTTTCTCGAAATTCGTCCACTGTACAAAATGAGAGTGAACGAAAAAAAAAAATATATAAATAGATATCATTGCTGATGAGAAAGTTCAGATTATTTGACATATCTCAAATTTAATGCGAACAATGTTTGCCTTTATTGCTTTTGGTAAAGAAGACATCTTAACATACCATTTTATTTCCCGGTATAATCGCAAATTGACCGATAGTCACCAACTTCCTGTTTGGAAAATTAATGAGATTGGGATATTAAATGAAAATGAAACTCTTCACAAGAAGCGTAAAATTGACGCTCTGGGGAGACTCGTTAGTCGAGGTACTCTGCCAGGTCGGTTATTTTACAGCATTCCTAGACGCTATTTCTTCTTTTTTGTGTTTCAGAATGTAATTTAGAAAAGAGAACTACTTCCTTAAAAATGCACTTTGGGTCTATTTGAATGCGTTCATTCAGTAATTTAGAAATTGTCAAAACCTAAATTACGACGCTTACTGCTAACTGGGGCGGAGAAGTATAATTTGCACTCAAGACACAGAAAAGTGAGCAATTCCTGAATCGAAATCGAAAAGAGGTTCCTATTTTGAGGTAGTTATTGGCTAATTAGAGAATTAGGTTCTTAGTTAGGTTCTTAATTTCTTAATTTTAGGTTCTTAAAGGCCCCGATTACATGGAGCGGGCTGGCCCGGATGGACGGGCTGAGTTTTTCTACCGAGATCTTGGCTGTCTGCAGAAACTCTGTAAAAAATTGACTCGCGATGACATGGGAAATTTTCAGCCCGGTTTGCCGAGATCTCGGTAGCCACCCTCCGGGATCCGGCAAAGCGAGCTGGAAAATTCTCATGTAATCGCTCAACCGGGCTGGCCCGGTCTCGCTTTGAAGAGTCAGAATTACACTTCTTGATAAGAATTGCACTTCTTATACATTATCCAGAGCACCTATATGCCATGAAGTTGGAAGAGAATACGCTACATCGCAAGTTGCCGTAGTAGAAGAGCAATAAGTGCCTTGCGAATGTTTCGCGCGTCCGCCATTTTGTAACTATCACCAACGAACCACGATTCACCATAGCGGGCCAGCTCGGCTCATATAATACCGGGCTGAGATTGTGTTTTCAGCCCGCCCATCCGAGCCAGCCCGCTCCATGTAATCGGGCCTTAAGTGCCATCCAAAAGGCAACGATGGTTTACGAAAGGGAAAATTGCGGAGGAGACATGGTTTTTGATTACCAGAAAATAGTAAAAGATGTGTTTTGTCCTTCATATAAGCATTTTTTAATTCTAAGTAAAACAAAATTAAACAAAACATGAATGGAATAGCTAAAATGAAATACAGTTGTACATTACATATAGTACGTGTAATGTGTTTATGCGTAATTCAATTTTGTCATCTACATGAAATGTATATTAACCCCACATATTTGAACCTGTTTGATTTGCTTGGCTAAACAGGTTCTTATATTTTGAAGTATTACTGCGATTTTCATAATTCTGCGAACTCTCGCTATCGATTTCCAACCGTAAAACCGCCTTCTGGCTTCCGTCAATCAAACTTCCGAGTCTTTTCGTCGTTACTCTTTGTGCTTTTTGATTGGCGGGATGACCGAATCGTACGGTGGAAAAAGTCATTGATGATTTTTTGACTCGGCCGTGTTTTCCTTGCCCCTGATTGACCACTTTAGTATAAATTTCTTATTCTTGTTGCAGGTTTTGGCCAAGTGGTACCAGTAACATTCTGGGGACGTCTTTTTTGCATCATTTGCGCTCTGCTTGGTATTCCCCTCAATGCGCTCGTACTCAAGCTAGTGGAGAGAAAATATCCAAACTAATCAGCGACGCCATTCGAAAGTTAGAAAAACGGTTGATGAAAAGAGCGACTCCACGCCGTATCGGTGTAAAGTGCGCTGTAGTCTCATTCTCACTCATGGTCATGGTCATATGTATAGGCGGCGCCCTGGACACTATCTTTGACGGATGGACGTTTTTCGATGGTGTCTATTTTAACTTCATAGCTCTCAGCACCATCGGGTTCGGGGACCTTTTTCCGAGGACGGACCAATCGGCAAAGTTGGATGGATTAGGTTTCGGGGACAGCGGAAAGAGGATTTTCGCGTCAGTCGTCATGTTAGTTTTTATGATTATCGGACTGTCAATAACGTCAACGGTTATTTATTCGATCATCAAGGCCATCGAGGAGGCTTCACAGATTCAGGTGCAGTGGAGTCGACGCGGCCGGCTTGCGGACGTGCTGTCACTACGCAAACTCAACAGAAAAAACAATTCACGTAACACTGGAAATACGCCTGAAATTATCATTTCCACAGCTTCGGACGACAAGGGGGAAATTAACGATGCAGCTGAGTTGGATACTGTTTGTGTGTTTGATAACGAAGGTGAATCAGATGAAGGAATGCACATGCGCTCTACAGCAGCTGCTTGCCGCACTACGGGCGCTGCTAGTAGTACAAATAAGCCCAGCACCTCCCGTGCGAGTGACGAAGGGAATAGCGTTGACAATGATCCGCGCCACAAATTAAGACACGCTCCGACTAGTGGGACCGCTCAGGGCAACCGCTAGGTACTATTTCTTTACAGCTACTTCGATAGCTTCGGATGTGAGGTAGCGAATATTCATTAATATCTATGAGATTGAGATTTTACAATAAATTTAGACAGCTGACTCAACAAGTCCATTTAAAGCGGGACTGTCACGGTACGCGCATGCTCGAGCAAAGACCGCCAATCCCATAACTATCATTCAAAACGGGGATTCCCTGTTTAAATAAACCAATCACGGGACACTTCGTTTTCGCGGGAAAGTACCCACGCTCCGCGCGACGTCGCCTCAGGAAAACATAATTTGGAGTTCATTCGTCAGGAGGCGACACTATGGTAAGTTTTTAGGGGTTTTTAGGCAAATGAGCTACAAAATCGTTGTCTGAGGTAAAGATACCGTAGCTCTTGAACAATTTCCATGTCTCGTGGACCCTTTTCGATATCCAAATCCTGCTTTTATTGAGTTCCCAAGCCATTATGGCGTAAGGACGACCTCGATTAGGCCTTTCTTGTTGGGCAGCCATCAGTGAAAATGACGCTCGAGTCTCATTCAATTTAAAACGACAACAATATTGCATCGACTCCATAATTTGGTCACGATACTAAGGAGATCTCAGGAGAGAATACCCGTTAAGAATTAAGGGTAGATGGACCCCGAAACAACAAGATTTGAACGGATTCTACCAGCGTAATTCCTCCCTCTCACAGCCATCGTTCCGGCCCGGACCAAAGTGATCAAAATTCGCACATGCGCGTACCGTGACAGTCCCGCTTTAACATGCAATGATTTCTGATTTGCTCGACGCGAAATTTTTAGCGAATCAGAAAAGGTTTTCGCTGGAAATATATTAAAACAATTAGTTGCCTCCGGCTCCGTAAATATCGACGATTATTATATAGCTCGTGTTTATTCGATCAAAACGCGCGCTCTGATTGATTCTATCAAGATCACGTGGTAAGGTACAAACTCAATGTAGCCCGCGCGGGCTACAATTGAAAAATTATTGCCCGCGCGGGCTACATCGCTAGAGCGGGAAAATAAAATAAAAACATGGACTATTTTAACCGTGTATTTTCTTTTTGCTATATAATAAAACACTTAATGACTGCACTCTCGGGAAACAGAGAGTTTCGTTTTCCCTCGAATCTCGATGTTTCCCTCGACTTCGTCTCGGGAAACATCGAAATTCTCGGGAACAGAAATCTCGCTGTTTCCCTCGAGAACAGTCATTATAATAGCTCGTGTAAATTCGATCAAAGCGCGCGCTCTGATTGGTTTTATCATGGTCACGTGGCGGGCTACAAATTCAATGTAGCCCGCGCGGGCTACAATTAAAAAATTGTTGCCCTTTCGGGCGACATCGCTAGAGCGAGAAATTTCGGCGGACTATTTTTACCGTATTTTCTTTTTGCTATATAATAAAACACTTTTAAGTTAAAATGACTGCACCCTCGGGAAACAGCGAGTTTTGTTTTCCCTCGAATCTCGATGTTTCCCTCGACTTCGTCTCGGGAAACATCGAGATTCTCGGTAAAATAAAACTCGCTGTTTCCCTCGGAAGCAGTCATTAAGTGTATAATAGTCACCTCGCGACTTCGTCATGACTAATTGTGATAATGGAGAGAAGAGCCTTTCCAGTCGGCTTGTATCCAAGTCAGTCATCATGCTCGTTTCATTTTTTAGTATCATTGGCAAAGCTTCTCATGGTGACTGAGCCACTAAGTGCAAGAGGCTATTGCAGGAGCGAGTGTTTTCAAAAAGTATCAAAATGCATCATTCATAGCAGGGGATGTGGCAACGACTTTTGATCTTGCCGCCTTTTCGTGTTTGATGATAGTTCCCAGTTGCGGAGCTGTCAATCAAACTCCGACATGCGCTCAGCTAGCCAAAGCCGACTTCTTCGTCTTGATGTCCATGCTCGCGTTGGAAGAATTATGGCCGAATATGTCTTTTTAAAAATGTTTTGGCGCTGATCGACGGCGAAGGGAACCATACTTGCTCTAGAGTAATTTTAAAGGTTTCAGAGAGCTGTTTGCGGCCTTTCATTGTGACGGCGAACCACATAGCAAACTGTAACACCTCTCAACTACGCGGGTTTCGATCAAATCCCTGCCATCTGAATCTTTATTTGAGTTTCAAAAGTCTAGTGATCATGACTTAGCTGGACCGTGAACGATAGGACTGGCTGCAGGAAAGTTTTGTCTTGCCTTGATTTTGGCTCACACTCTCACAAGTGGAAAGCGATCTATAGTTAAGTTTGTCTCAACGGCGGTTGGTTCCAAACGCAGCGAGTGTGAGTTATGTCATGTTCTGGCCAACGGCAGTAGCAGTAACTTTTGTACTGCGTATGCACGAATCCGCTGACCAATTCAATGTGATTACGGGCGCTACCATCGCCAATTTTCAATGTTTTAGTTGGAGTTGACATTATTGCGCGAAGTTTTCAGCTCGCACTTTTCTTTTTCCTTTATTTTATAATCAAAATATTTACGGTAAGTTCTAGTGTTCTGTGTGCAACAAACGAAATGTCGACAGGGCACGTTCTGATTTCACTTTTAAGCCATGTTACGAGCAGTGTTACGGAATTGTTTCAAGCGACGATGATAGCATGCAGCTTGAACACCACGATATACTACCATAGAAAAGCCATTGCTGAATTCAGAAGAAAACCTTGAAGACCCCCCTCACCCACCCATCGAGGTTTATAGCCCTGGACGACTGCCACGATCAATATTACGACATTGACAACGAACGACAAATGGAAATGTTTTTTGAGTCTATTTATTGGCAGAACAAGTCATTTTTAAGACGCTAGAGAAAAACTTACAATTACAAAGAAGGTATTCACTCAAAACACCCAGCCCCTATCTTGCCTGAGGCCATCCCTATAGCTCTACCTTTAGTTTCATATTCTGTCACAGGTAGTATCACAACCTTGATGGTGTGAAAATGCCCCTGCTAACAATTCAGAAGATCTGGGGAAAAAATGGATGAAATATGCCCAACATTACTGATACTAAAAGTCGTTAAAGAACTGGCACGTGCAAGAAAACTCACAAAAGTACTACAATGAAAAAAAGTTTTAGTATGTTGGCGAATTTTGAACACAAGAAAATGTTAAAAAATTAACAGTTTGATCATTTCTGGTTAAAATCATGCTAAGATGGAGAATCATGCTAAGATGGAGAATCATGCTAAGATGGAGATCTTAGAAAAAACTAAGATGGAGAAATGAGCTCGATATTTTTCTACAACACATAAAAGAAGAGGCCACCATTGCAAATTATGCAAGAAAAATTGATGGCGAAATATTGTTATTTAATACGTATTTAACTCAAAGCGATCTCTGTTTTATCTGTACTCTCATCAACCTTATAGTATTGCGACATCAGTCAGATACATAAATACGATAAATTTGTCGTTCTGTGGGGGTATCGGCTTCAAGAGTGTTACGCATAATTTGAACAGGTTCAATAGTCATTTGAGTTCAAAAGTATAATTCATATGATCAGCGAATTTTCATGGCTAGTTTAATGGTTTCTTGACGATACCCTTGGTTGGTTGAGTACAATCAACAAAGATATGGATCTTTACCTGAGTTTTATAAGAGTAAGAAAAAGCCTTATTTACTTGTTTTGTTTGATTTCCGGACGGGGGCTTACGATAGTGTTTGGCGTCAAGGTCACTTATATAAGGTCATTTGATCTGGTTGCAGTAAGAACTTTGTTTGCATTTTTCTAAGCATTGTTATCATCGGTTCAGTCTGCAGTTAAATTAATGCGCGAAGCGCGCTACCGTTTCCAGTGACTAAAGATTTCTGACGAATTTTGACACTTTTAACAATAAAGTCGCATTGATCAAAGCGGCTCAAATTGGGGCCGGCGCGACGTTTGACATACAGTGTACGCCCACTCGTGCTTTCATTTGAGTCGTGCAGTCGTGGGAATCGGTGTGCAAACATGAAGTTTCAAGTGAAAGCCGAATACGGCGAGGAAAACTTCGTAAAGTTCTCCATAGAAGCCGAAATTGCTGATGGAAAAGTGAAGGGTACTGTTTTGCCGACTTAGAACAAGACATAAGAAAACGGTGTAATAACTTGAGACATCGCGCTGTACGCTTTCGTTATCAAGATGAAGATGGCGACTATGTCAACTTGATAGATGCAGAAGATGAAGATAACTTCACAGAAATGTTTGTTCGCGCATCTTCTGTAGAGGGTGCCCTTGGAAAAATACGGCTCAAGGTTTGCGAGCTAGACTCGCCCGTTGTTCAACAGCTTCCTGACTCGGTGAAACGAAGAAAACTCGAGGAGACACGACAAGAAAACAACAGACACAAGGAAAATACTGCCATGCACAAAACCCCGCAGAGGAATGCAATGTTTGGTCCTCGTTCGCTAGAACGGAGCTTCGAGGAGAACGCGAGTACAGCAAAATCTGGCCAGTCTCCGTTAGACCATGTGAAAGCTGAGCTAGCAGAAAACTTGCAAATAAAACAGGTGATGTTATCCTCTGCTGAAGAGGAACTTCAAACCTTAGTTCGCAAAAATGATTCTCTGACTCCTCTGTCTTCAGTGCGAAGCAAGAGTATGCGGGAATTGCCATAAGTCAGGACATACAAGGCCAGAATGTGTTTATCCTCCATGTCTGTCGTACGACGTTTGTTCATTGAGGGACAAACATCCAAAATTTAAAGAAAAAATAACAAAATTTCAGAGGGATTTGAAGAAATTACAACGCGATTATCAAGAAGCCGAATCAAAGCTGAAAGCATTTTGTGAAGCTCGAGCAAAAACATCGTCTTTCTTTACAGTAATGCGTCCAAGATTGAAAGCACGCAACCTGATCAAGTACAGCGATCGCCCGAATTTAGATCGCGATCTAACTGCGCTACACAAGGCTCTCAACGGAAAAGTACCAGACTTTGACGAGAGTGAGGACTGGCGATTGCCGAATTTGATTGCACAGTACCGAATGAGAAACGTAGATATTTACATGAAAGACTAGAGCTGTAGGTTCATCTATATAGCTCGTCCAGACATAAACAGGATTTTGAACGCTTTATTTCGTGGTTGTGTTTGCCCTGTGTTGAATGGACATTCAACTTCGCGCATCAGCCAACGCTCGGAACTGATGAACTGATTGAAGATTCAAAACACGTTTACTTATATTATTTACTAATTATTCGTTTATTTGTACGAGACAAACAAGAAATGAACTTTCTAATCCCTAAAGTATCTCCGTTAGATAGTTATATATAGAAGGATAACAAAGGCAAATCTCCATGTTCATGACTGTAAAAATACACTTATGACCTTATAGTTAACCTCACGTGGACAGTTTCGAGGTTTTACTTTTGATATTACTGGTGAATATTATCTAAACACAAAGTAAATACTTTTGAAAGCCTTTCTTATTTCTCGCAAACTAAATTTTCGTTGTTTCTTGAGATCTAAGAATCAGTTAGCACTTGCTTATTGGGAAGTTTCACACGCCAGATGTCCTAAGTTCTAAATATAGCACTGAGTGTAAACAGAGTCCTGAAAATCAGGTAGTAAAATTGACATTCACATTGGTAGATAGTAGTCCAGTATTTTCTGTAATAGTTCTAAACGAGATAGCCACACTTTCTGAAGTACCCGGCAGAGCTTTCCGGTGTTATATTTCCAATTGCCTCTGCGATAGCAATTTCTGTTTCATTTAACGCCAATAGCTGGTACCGCTTGAGAAACGCTTTTATTTGATTGAAGCATATTCACAAGTATTGAAGTGGGGCGAGTAGGGCGGCTGATAAATCAAAGCGACTCCGCAGTCGTTGAGCATATTTCTTAGTACTGGCTCGATGTCATGGCCATGGTGGAAACCACAATTATCCATCACGACAGCATTGCCACGTTCTAAAACAGCACTTCCATCCGGTCGTTCTACAAGTAACGCATCATCGAAAAAATTGAGAAGTTCTAGTCCATTTGAAGGCCCTACAATGATATTGAAAAGGTCAACGCCAACGACAGAGTGAAGCAAATTGATTGTGTATGTCGCGTTCGATGCGTACCGCTGAATTTCGATTGCCCTTCACCTCTTCGCGCGCTACCATATTAATTCCTGTTGCCAGTCGGCGTTTTTATCACGCTTGACTCGTCGAAAAAATGTAGCTGGTTGGCCCGATACTGAGAAATTTCTTGCAGGTACTCATTTTGCCTATCGACTGCCCCTGGATTTTCGGCCTCGAGCGGGCGAACGGTAAGTTTTTTCGTTGTAAACAACAAGTCTTGTCTGAGTCGGCGGTTGATCTGGGATTGTCCTGGTAGATCATGTGCATGTACGACTCCATCTAAAAGCAACCTTTGCTGAATCTCAGAAGCATAAATGCTCGGTTTCATATGTTTTTGCATCTCGATGTACTCGAGGACCGGGGTATCAATCTTAGGTTTTGAATACGTCGTTCTTGGCATACGAAGGGATGAATTAGTTTCCTCGTAGTTGCGCACCACTTTATTGACAAAACTGTGACTTACTCGAACCTCTCTTGCTACCTCTAGTAAAATCGTTAATGAGGGTGAAGTCCAGAATAGCTCCAAACAACAAGGACCGGCTGTGCGAGATTAACAGGAAAATAAGTGAACTGATCAGTAAGAACAGAAGGGCACTTATCGAGGCACCTGTAGGATCCAGAGAATGGTGGAAGCACCTTGATCAGTTGTCCCAACGGCGAAATACATCTGCTAAAGTTACATTGGACACTCCAGCGCTTGAGGAACTGAACAACTACTTCGCGGAATTGTGTACCGATGACGCATATACGCAGCCGGTATTAGCCGAAGTGGATGAGAGTGTAGAAGTCCCCGAAGTGTCAGAAAGACATGTGTGGAATTGTTTACAGCACCTAAAGAAAACTGCTACGGGGCCAGACCTCATACCCTTCTGGATTTGGAAGGATCATGCTGAAATCTTCACAAATGTTATTCATAAAATCTGGAACTTATCATTGAGGACAAGCAAGTGGCCTTCGTCCTGGAAAAGAGCCCACGCGACCCCCCTTCCCAAGATTGACGTCCCCAAAAGCAAGCAGGATTTCAGAGGAATTAAGATCACACCAGTAATTGCACGCGCTTTCGAGAAGACTGTGTATAACATACATGCACGGGATACTGTCGAAGAAGGACTGAGTTCAACGCAGTTTGCTTATAGGACAGGGGGGAGTTGCATTGATGCACTCTTGAGTATGCAGCACACCATCTACAGTTATCTAGACGAGCAAGATTGCAAGGCCGTGCGAGTATTTGCAATGGATTTTAGTAAAGCATTTGACTGTGTCAACCATGAACTCTTGTCATCTAAGCTTAAGCAATTGTCTCTGAATCCTATTATTGTAAACTGGTATTTAAGTTTTCTTGAGAAACGCCAGCAGCGGGTTATTTATAATGGTTTTGAAGGGCAGTGGCGTGAGGTAAACAGGGGTACAACACAAGGCAGCGTTAATGGGCCTTATCTTTTTAACGTATTTATTAATGAATTAAGCCTAGCAGACCGTCCAGCCTTGTTTAAATATGCCGATGATTCTACCATTGTTGTTCCCTTATGGGAAATGGTCAGTGTCGTACTGATTTAGTAGACCAGTTCCTTAGCTGGTCTAGTCGCAATCGGATGGCATGTAATTCGACAAAATGCAAGGAAATTATTTTTCGCAAGAAAGGCTTCAATCAAGACATAGCGCCAATTAATAATATACCACAATGCAAAGAATTGCCAATTTTAGGTGTTACATTCCAACAGAATTGTAAGTTCAGTACGCACGTGCGCGCCAAGGTTATAAAGGCTAATAAGTCATTGTTTGTGATAAGATCATTGCGCAAAGAGGGAATGAGCCAAGTGGAAATAGATCACTTGTTTAATTCTATAGTTCTGCCTAATTTTATGTATGCTTTGCCGGTATATGGAGCCTCCGATACAGATCTAACCGTTATACAGAATTTCTTAGATCGAAGTTTTAAGAGGAGGTATACGTCCAAGCATATAAAGATAAGAGATCTTTTAGAAAAGGCTGATAAGAAACTATACGCAAGAAGATCGAATGACCCAGAATGTCCCCTGTTTTCAATTTTACCTAAGACAAAAGACACCAAATATCAATTAAGAAAAAATCAACTATACGCCCTAAGATTCAAACTGACAGATTCAAGAATGCTTTTAGTAATAGGATTATTTTTAAATATGGTATATAGGAATAGTTTTTAAATTTTGTATATTTTTAATCGTGTATATAGTGTAATTTAGATAGATATTTATTTCAATTTTGTAACTTAGGATATGTACTGTTTATCTTAAGAAATAAAGATTATTATTATTATTATTATTATTATTATTATTATTATTATTATTATTATTGACGTCGTCCCAAACCTTGATGGTTCAAATCTAAGATACGCTCTCGAATAATGGTAGGCTGAGCTCTCCCATTATCGTATAAGCCTCCGTTTGCATTGACGCGCAATTGTATGTTCGCTGAAACACATATATTTATTTATATTTATTTATATTTATGTATTTATTATCTTGAAAGAACTCTAATACAATCGAGGAAATTCTCTGAAAGTCTAATTTGTTTTGAAAACTTACGAATGTTGTGGGAATCCATTTCCTGCAGCTCAGCAGCAATAACGGCAAACTTCAACGACTGCTATTTTCCCGCGCTTTCTTTGAGACGCCGCCCGCCTCGTCAAAAAGTGTCAAAAAAGTGTCAAAATTCTTGTCTCGTGGAAACGGTAGCCGCGCCGCGCTGTAAGGGAGGGGATAACCCCGCTTTTCCGTCCGAAGGTACTTCAAAACACTGAGATATAATCTAGGTGAATAAGCAGAGACTGGAAATTCAGATCTCCAAAGGCTTTATCCATCAAAAACGCATGAAGGAAGCCGTGGCATTGCAGAACCCAACTGCATTCTCGTGAACTCATAAAGGCCTCCTGCCCTCCTTTGGAAGGCGGTCTTTTCTATGTCACCCTCGTTCACTGGAATCTGGTGGAATCCATGGGCTAAGTTAAGACTCGCCCCGTGTAAGGTAATCCAAGCAGATCTTGTATTCCGGATTCCAGCCCTTGGATTCCGGATTCCATACAAGTGGATTTCGGTTTCCATAATTCTCAAAGAATCCGGATTCCAATATTTCTCTATCTGAATAAATTATTGGATTCCGGATTCTCAAGGCCTTTGGATTCTGGATTCCTGCTATATGAATTCCGGATTCCATTCTACGGATTCCGGATTCCAAAGCTAGCAAAAAGTCAGATTCCGGATTCTGGATTACCTTACATGGCGCGATAAGACTGGAAAAGTATCTTTAAGAGCGCCTGTCTGTAAATATCACAGATAGGCGTCAAAATGCGAAATTACAAAATCGCTCAAATTTGGTCAAACGTTAGGCCTACATGAAGGATTTATGCTGTGAAAATTTCAGGTCGATCAGATAAATATTTTTTCGGGAACGACGACGGAAGTGATTTTCCCGAGCAAACTCGCTATTTCGGGCATGTTTCACCTAATTCAAAAGATCGCAAAAAACTCCTATACGTGCTAAATGGACCCAAGTAATAAACACAGATCCTTAAAGACGACAAGATAAGCTTTCATTCAAGTGGTTTGTCAACCATTTCCGTTAAAAAATAAATATTTTATGGATTTTTGAATAATTATCATTTTTTTCGTCTATTTTATCAAGGCCCAAATCGATGGCTAATATCTCCGATGAGACGCGGGATTTCTCAAATATTTAATATCCCGGAAGAGATCTATCCTTCTTCTTCTGATTTATCAAATAAAATTTTGAGGCAATTAAAATCCCGAACTTTCACAGCGCGGAAATTGACCTCTATCGATTACCGATAATAGGACACATTCCAGGCACTTCATGTCACGAACTTTCAAAACATTCACTCACCTGGCAAAGAATCCAGTAATCCACAGCAAATGAACTACCTCAGTTGTCGAGTAATAGTCTTGCGTGTTGTTTAGAAGGTGCTTTGAGTCAATTCACTCCAAAATCGTTTCATTCTTGGCAGTATTCCTTCGTTATCCCAAAGTAAACACCCGAATTCGCAAGCAAACAGCAGCGGCTTGTGGGATCTCCATTTATGCCAAATGTATCCAAATTCATCCAGCTATTTACATTTCAAGGAAGCAAATAAGCCATGTAAATCCTTGGCCGTACGTTATATCCGAGTACTTCATGAAAACCAAGTTAAAATTACCGCGACATTCACGCGGTGCGAAGTTCAAGCACAAGGATCAGGAAAGTACTGTTTAAAAAGGTCACTTTTCGAGGAGAAATATATTCCAACACTTGAAATCAAATTAAAAATAATTGCTCCTTGCACTTATGAGGTGATTGCCTTGTCTTGTTTCCTGGGGAATGAAGGGAATGAAGCCCTTTTCAAGCGCGAAATCCAATGTTTTTAGTCTCTCGCAGCCGAACTACACTTCTCAGACGGGTAGCAAAAGCCTGTGACGTCATAGCCAGGCAAGGCAAAGCGTGATAGGCCCAGGGCTGGTCACGCACTTCAGTTGACAGTCGAAGAGAGAACGTGGTTACTTGAACTTCGCACCGCGTGAACGTCGCGCTAAATTTTTACTTTATTTTCATGAACTGCTGCGATATAACATACGACCGAGGATTTACAAGGGTTATTTGCTTCTGTGGAGTGTAAATAGCTGGATAAATTTGGATAGATTCGGCATGAATGCTGCTGTTTGCTGGAGAATAATGCTTTCGCACCGCGTGAATGTCGCGGTAATTTTAACTTGGTTTTCATGAAGTGCTCGGATATAACGTACGGCCGAGGATTTACATGGGTTATTTGCTTCTTTGAAATGTAAATAGCTGGATGAATTTGGATAGATTCGGCATAAATGGAGAATCCCACAAGCCGCTGCTGTTTGCTTGCGAATACTGGTGTTTACTTTGGGATAACGAAGGAATACTACCAAGAATGAAACGATTTTGGAGTGAATTGACTCAAAGCATTTTCTAAACAACACGCAAGACTATTACTCGACAACTGAGGAAGTTCATTTGCTGTGGATTACTGGATTCTTTGCCAGGTGAGTGAATGTTTTGAAAGTTCGTGACATGAAGTGCCTGGAATGTGTCCTATTATCGGTAATCGATAGAGGTCAATTTCCGCGCTGTGAAAGTTCGGGATTTTAATTGCCTCAAAATTTTATTTGATAAATCAGAAGAAGAAGGATAGATCTCTTCCCGGGATATTAAATATTTGAGAAATCCCGCGTCTCATCGGAGATATTAGCCATCGATTTGGGCCTTGATAAAATAGACGAAAAAACGATAATTATTCAAAAATACATAAAATATTTATTTTTTAACGGAAATGGTTGACAAACCGCTTGAATGAAAGCTTATCTTGTCGTCTTTAAGGATCTGTGTTTATTACTTGGGTCCATTTAGCACGTATAGGAGTTTTTTGCGATCTTTTGAATTAGGTGAAACATGCCCCGAAATAGCGAGTTTGCTCGGGAAAATCACTTCCGTCGTCGTTCCCGAAAAATATTTATCTGATCGACCTGAAATTTTCACAGCATAAATCCTTCATGTAGGCCTAACTTTTGACCAAATTTGAGCGATTTTGTAATTTCGCATTTTGACGCCGATCTGTGATATTTACAGACAGGCGCTCTTAATACATCAAGAGCCTCTTCAATTCCTGGCAGGGGATAGGCATCTTTGAGCGTCTTAACATTAAGGAGCCTATAGTCTACGCATAGCATCAGCTTTCCATCTTTCTTCCGGACGAGCACAACCGCTGATGCACATGGACTAGAATACTCTCGGATGATGCCTCGATCTAAGGATTTCTGGATGTATTCTCTGACCTCATTCCAATGTCGCCCCATGTAAGGGCATCCAGAGCACTAGTGGATGCCGGATGCCTAACCCCTGGATGCCGGATGCCTAGCCCCTGGATGCCGGATGCCTTTTTAAGGGACGTGTCATTATTTAGCGGGGGGAGGGTTACCATTTTGTAAGCAAGGCTCCAAAAAAGGCTCCCCTTGAACATAACAAAAAATGTGACCCTCCCCCAGTCGTAGGTAAAAAATAGGACCCTCTCCCGTCCCCTATTTGACCTAGTAGAAGACATTTTACAGAACGATGGGGGCATATTTTTCTTTCGTTGCGCGCGAAGCGTGCCCAAATTTTCACAAGCGCATTTATCAAGCCTCAGGGAGACGCATTTATCAAGCCTCAGGTATAGTAAACAAACCCTTTCAGCAGCCCAGGAGATATGCTACCTCAACTACATGGGTTAGATGAAAGCGTCTATTGATGAGTCTATTGATGAGTCTGTAGTCTGTGCGGATGCCGGATGCCCTTACACGGGACTCGTCAACTGTGTTGATCTTGTGTGTAACCAGTAGCCTATGTCTTCATCGTCCTGGCTGAAAGTTGTCTCATACCTCGTGATCACTTCTTCCAACCGACTGCTGGAACTCTTCTAGACTACCAACGTCCATCCTCGAAATGACGTTTTTGGCATACTCTGAGGTCAATTTACTGTTATCGGTCTCCTTAATGAGTACATGGCCCTCACTGATCGTTACAAATTCGGTCGATGGCTCAAGCTCTGCGCTATTAATGACAGCGACAGGGGTCCTAGGGTAAAGGTACACATCATTGTCACTGAAATTAGCAATCTGCAAGGGGATTCTTCCGTCATCACCCACTCTGAAAAACGCTGCACCCACAGTTACACCGTTGGGCAGTTCAGTAAGATTAGTTTCATGTCGCTCAACCAGGGCTCCATACACCTGCGCAGAGCTAGCTGGCCACCCGGTCCCTTGTAAAACTCTAGTAGACCTGGCCGGGACCAGCATTGGGCCAGGTCCTGTCGGGCGTACACGCCCACTAGCAACGGTATCGGACACTACGGTCTCCTCACACACAACAGGCCGCACGTAAACCTTAAGTGCTCGTAATAGCGCAATGTCTTGTTTACAAACTAGAGGCAATAAAACATCAACAAAGTTTTCTCCATATTGTTGTATATCCCGAAGCACATTTCACCCTAAAACTACAGGTAATGTGTTCTTGCGCACTTGCATTGAAGCAGACACAGGGTCTTTAACCACTAAAACACCCAAGTTCTTGAAACTATGGTTAAGAGCAGATACCTCGAGTTCAATGTACTCGATGAAAGGAATTTCCAATCCTTGCGAAGCCGATATCTGGATATGGGATGTCTTATCACCAACTGACTGTCCCTGCGTAGGTGCTCACGGTAACAACTCTCAGTCACAGTGGATCATCCTATCAGATAACTATTTAAGATTGTGCAAAGCTTAATACATAGATTTAGCCACTGGCTAAAAGTGGAGCTCCTGGCTACATATTTTTGTGTTAATAAGACAAAAGGTGGCATTGTTCATAGCCGGTCCCCATCATACCACGTGACCAACCCCCCCTTGCCACTTAAACAACTTCACGCAAGTTTTGTTCTCTGGGGTCCATCGCTTCCTAAGATTTATACCTTTTTTGGTTTAATGACGTCATACATCGTGACTCACGCTGTTGCACCCCCCTTGCCACAAGTTTGGTTGTTTGTCGTCTGATGACGTCATCGATGACGTCATACCACGTGACTAAGCCATTGCACTCCCCTTGCCACTTAAACAACTTCACTCAAGTTTTGTTCTCTGGGGTTCATCGCTTCCTAAGATTTATACCTTTTTTGGTTTGATGACGTCATCGATGACGTCATACCTCGTGATCACGCTGTTGCACCCCCCTTGCCACAAGTTTGGTTATCCGGGGTTCATCCCTTCCCAATACCTTTTGTCGTCTGAGTCACCAAGTGACTAAGCCATTGCACCCCCCTTGCCACTTAAACAACTTCATCCAAGTTTGGTTGTCTGAGGTTCATCCCTTCCCAAGATATATTCTTTTTCTTCTACTTTAAATCAATATCTTTAATTATGCACGATGTGGCTAATGATGCAATACCCGTAAACATTTCTAGTCTGTTTACAAATTCTTCAAAAATGATTGTAATACTAGATTTGCCTCATCTGGCAACTTTCAAATAAAATATTCGAGAACTAATTATGTTTTACAGTCGATATCTAGAATTAGTGCCAAGGTGTGGAAGAGCATTCCTTTAAGCATTCGTTCGCTCCCAAAAACAAAAATTTAAAAAAACCTTCACCTTCAATTATTATTAAAACACTGATAAACAATATGCAAAAATTCTGATGCTTGATTTTACATAATTTCTACTTTCTCTTTTGCAATACTAATTCTGTAGTTTAACTCATTTCTTTTGTTTCTTTTTATGTTGTCTTCCATTTTCTCTTTTCTCAAACAGTTATTGTATATATATATTTTCCACCCGCCTAGATTAGCTTTGCTACCTGCGGGTTTGGTAACACGATGGTTATAACGTAGCTATTTTCCTCCAGTTGGACAGCTTTCATACGAATTACGCTCATAACGTTTTAACACGTAGCGCAAATGAGCTATAACTTGGCAGGTGAGCAGCCCAGGGAATGCCAATCAAAATATGATGACACGGTTTGATTGATTGACAATGTGACGTCATAATCACCGTGGGAACATAGCCCAAAAAAATTTTAGTTAGGAAATCGGCTATGCAATCAGTTTGTATTTAATCGTCGCATTAAATGAACGACTGTATCGAAAACCGGACTGAATTCTGATCCGCTTTGATTGTCAATTTGACCATATATGGTAAAAATTCGGCGATTTAGAGGGGGCGCTGCTTAAATCTGTTGGAGACATACGTTTCAGATATAGGAATGTCTCAAAATTTGTAGTTACTTTGACTTAGTCATCTGATACTTTAGACGTCAGTATGACGTCTTCTAACATGCAATTTTTACGTCAAAGTGACGTAAACAAGGTATCGAGTTTCATGTCAAAGTCAAAGTAACTACAAATTTTAAAATATTGCTAGAACTGCTTGAAACAACATCATAGGAGTTAACGCGTTGACGTTTAAAATCGCCGAAATTTTACCTTATATGGTCAAGGAACAATTAAATTCCAGAGATTCCGGCGGGAGCTTCAAAATCACGATTTCTTAATAACTTTTGATCTATATGTTCGATTTTAATGAAGTTTTCGGTTTTGGAGTCGGCTTAGTGGTTAGAACATTTACCAACGTTTAAAATGGTTGATATACAAATTCCTAACTTTGGCGCCATTTTCAACGGCCTTGTTTTCGAGGTTTTTAGCCTTCGCTGGCCATCGTTACGGGACAATAGGCTCCCTTAAAACATGTTCAATACTATTTTGTGAACATTTTCGATTAGATGAATTCGCAATAGTTAACAACTATCCCCGAAGGGGAGGTAAATATAGTTTTGGATATATACCGAGACGCCAACCGTCGAGGTATATATCCACCACTATTCACCGACCCTGAGGCCAGGGGATAGTTGTTTTAGTATATACCAAATCAGTAGAATATAATACGGTGAATTAAGATACAGAACGCAATAATACGCGCAAAACGAGCCGCCATTTTGAGAGTTTTCTCAAAACAGTAAATCGTGTTTGATATCTACTATTTCAGGAACCGATCAGAGCGCGCGAAAATGACTATCACTGATTTGGTATATACATTTATGGCCATTATCGTAATTTGTCGCACGTGGTGCGAGTTAGATATTTCTCAGTGGCCGAAATTCTGATAAAAATGTTATACAACAAAACTAGTAAATCGCGCGCTCTGATTGGTCGAGAGCCATGCTGCTATAAGAGTACAGATACACGGTTGACAAAAATACGGTTGACAATAAATGAAAATACTCTATTTTCCTTTCAACCTCTGGTAAAGCAAGGGAGTAGTTCTAAAGATCAAGACGTCTAGTACTTGTTTGCCGAATGTTATGGAATTTCAAGTAAGTGACAAGTTAGGTACTATTGGCACTTATGACCTTATCATTTTGCAGTCTCGCCGAAACTGCCAGAGGGTGAAGCAGGCGTCTTATTCACAGCGTATTATGATTAAGCCGGCGTCTTTTTCGCCTGGCATCCTGCAAAAGACGCCATCTTCACCCTAGTATAAATGGCTGTTATGAAGAGCCAATAGCATTTGCGTGATCCATAAAGCGTGACACTTTTTCTGCGTTGGTTTACGTTTCAAACGTGGACGGTTTGACGAGAAGTGAGAAGTAAGTCGCGTTTCTCGCTCGCACCAGCTGACAGTTTCAAATAATACAAGACGAAAGTTACCCCGAATTGGGTGAACTTCATTATGGCGATATTCATTATGGCGATATTATCTTCTTTGGTGAATATCGCCATAATGAACTTAACCCTATTCCGAGTAACTTTCGTCCTGTTCTTCTGTGGTCACGCAAAAAAAAAAAACGTTTTTGAAGGAGAAAGTTTGACGATAATAAGCCGACTAATTTCTGACTAGAATTCACATAAGACAGGAAACTCGTCTCTAGTGTGAATTCGGCTAATTATAGTCTCTGGTTGTAAGCGATATTGTGCCGCGGGTAATTATATGCACACTAGTATTTTAATATGCGCGTGTTTTGTCGTAACGAGACAAAATCGTCACTGTTTTCTTTGTGAAGGCATAGTTTATAGAGTAGATATAGAAGGGTAATGGTTAGGAAACCTGGCACCCTGTTATTGTATTTGTTCAATGTTTTGAGGAATCCTTTTGTTTGTGCAGGGTCACGGTACACAAGTACCGAAATGCAGCCAGTAAGACTTATGTACAACTAGACATGCATATGAGATGAAATAAAAGATTGTGCAGGGTCAATATCACGTGATAGCCCCTCTTATTGAAGTTTGAGGGCTTCCTAACCATTCCACTCCATTAACTATGGTGAAGGGCAAGAAAATGAAGAATAAGCTACAAGATGTTAACTCTGACGAGGAAAAGGAAGATCAAGATAAAAGCTTCCCAAAAGTCGGCGAGGACACAAAAACTGTGCTAATATATTTCATGTTCGGATGCGTTTCGTATTTCGTGTTCAGTTTTGTGGCGACAGGCGCTGAAGACTTGTTTGAAGGGAATACTTTGCCGACAGGTAAGTTAGAGCAACAAACTGACCCCTGAACAAGTCGAACAACACACGCTTAGCATCATAGTTTGTAGAGGTAGATGAACATTACGTTTTTCGTGTATAGTACAAAGCCTTTCAATGTTACCTCAACTACATACTTAGATGAAAGCGTCTATTGATGAGCCTGTAGGTTATATTATTCATGCGCGCCGCAAATGACAAAATTATTATTATTCATGTGTGCGTGAAGCGCGGCCCAAATGACGAAAGTCATGCTTATCTAAGTGTTCTTCTTTCGAACAAAGTGACTGCGCAGCAGGCCTATCACTGCAAGGTATTTTGGATGGAGTTAATGTTTTACTCGTTAAGATACACTTGTTCTTATAAACGGCGTGAGGGTTGTGTCTTCGTTGCGCGAGTTTACAAAGAGCATATTAGATGTTATTCTTTATGCGCGCGAAATTTTTATTGTGTATTGAAGTTAAGTTGAAAATGCAAACAATAGAGAAGTTGCTGAAAAAATTTGGACCCTCCCCCGAATAGGAGTGAAAAAATTTTGGACCCTCCCTCTAGGCACGCGAAAAAATTAGGACCCTCCCCACAAAAATAAGAGCCCCCCCCCCCCCCCCCCACTAAATAAAGACACGTCCCTAAGTACGAAAATCCAGCCAGTAAGATTCAGTGTACAACCAGACATGCATATTAGATGAGCATGAAACAAAAGATTGTGCAGGGTCAATATCACGCGATAGCCCTCTCAACATTGTGTTGACCCTTTGAAGTTTGCTGGGCTAACCATTCCACTTCATTAACTATCATGTTAGCATCTTTAGGTATCTCATCTCTCCGTAAAGAGTTCGAGTGACAACTTAAAAAAGTCATGGAACAAAATCAACATCGTAAAATCATTTCCATCCCCGCTCGCCAGCCATGCGCATGAATACAACTCTTATTCTTCTATGCAAAATTTCTGCAATTTTATACAAAATGCTAAAATAATACATATATTATTACATGTAACAGAGTTTTCCAGGATCGCTGTTTTCTAATTTTTGTTATTATTGGTACTTTTTTTATTCCCGTGTATTGATTTTTGCACCTAATTAGTATATGGAGACGAACATCAAAGTTGGAAATATTTCTTATGAGGGCAAAAGTACATAAATCTACGCTTAAAATCAGAACGGCAGAATGTGAGGAAAAAATACATGGGAAATCAAATATATTGAATTGAGAACTTCCTAGAACTTCACACGATTAATCATAATTAGTGAAATGAAAACAGGAACCGTAGCTTGTTTGTTTTGGTACTGCCATTTCATAATTGTGCGGAATCTACACCGACCAACAAACCGCAGTTTGGCTTCCGTCGATCAAATGAGTGAACATATGTAGATGTTCAGGCAAGCCTGTGGCCGCGTAGCACTAAGTTCAACAGAGTGGAGATAAGGAATTAACCTTGTGTGAAAGCTAACGTGCTAACGAAATGGTCCCATGTGAGTAGCAGGGACTTCTGTACTGCGCATGCACGAATCCGCTGACCAATTCAATGTGATTACGGCGCTACCATCGCCAATTTCCATTGTTTTAGTCGAATTGACATAATGGCGCGAAGTTTTCAGTTCACACTTTTCTTTTTTCTTCATTTTGTAATTCCAAATGTTTCTACGATAAGCTCTAGTGTTCTGTGTACAACAAACGAGATGTCGTCTGGACACGTCCTGACTCCAGTTTATCCATGTTACAAGCAGTGTTACTGAATTGTTTCAAACGACGATGATAGCATGCAGCTTGAACAGAATACGATATACCGTTTCCGGGAAACGTTGTCACCCAAAAACCTATAAGCTTGAAGCACAAAGGATAATGGGGGCATCTAAACGGCTACTGTTTGATCTGAATTCACACAGTTATCGCAACCACATGTAACATTATTAAATTTCAGCACATTTCTAAGCATGTTTGTTTCTAATATCTTACAGAAACTCAAATAAATCTTTACCCATACTCCCTAGCGCACCAAGGTTTGTTGCTTTTTCCAGTGACAACGTATCCCGGAAACGGTATATACTACCATAGAAAAGCCATTGCTGAATTCAGAGGAAAACGTAATTTATGATAGTTATACATACAGTTTTTGAAAACAATGAAGACCCCCACACTCACCCATCGAGGTTTATGGCCCTGGACGACTGCCACAATCAATATTACAAAATTTACGACAAGCGACAAACGGAATTGTTTATTGAGTTTATTTCTTGGCATAAGAAGTCATTTTTAAGACGCAAGAGAAACACTTCCAATTACAGAGAAGGTATTCACTCAAAACACCCAACCCCTATCTTGCCTAGAGGCCATCCTTGTAGCTCTTTAGTTGCATATTCTGTCACAGGTAGTATCACAACCTTGATATGGTGTGAAAATGCCCCTGCTACAATTCAGAAGATCTGGAAAAATAAAATGGATGAAATATGTCAACATTAATGATACTAAAAGTCGTTTAAGACCTGAACGTGCAACAAAAATCACAAAAGTACTACATGAAAAAAAGTTTTAGTTATGTTAGCGAATTTTGAACACAAGAAAATGTTAACCAGTGAACAGTTTGATCATTTCTGTTAAAATCATGCTAAAACTAAGATGGAGAAATGAGCTCGATATTTTTCTATAGCAAATAAAAGAGGAGGCCACCATTGCAAATTATGCAAGAAAAATTGATGGCCAAATATTGTTAATTAATACGTATTTAACTCAAAACGATCTCTGTTTTATCTGTACTCTCAACAACCTTATAGTATTGCGACATCAGTCAGATACATAAATACGATATTATAGTCATTCTGTGGTGGTATCGGCTTCAAGAGTGTTGCACATAATTTGAACAGGCTCAATAGTCATTTGAGTTCAATAGTATAATTCATATGATCAGCGAATTTTCATGGCTAGTTTAATCGTGTCTTGATGATTCCCTTGGTTGGGTGAGAACAATCAACAAAGATTAAAGATGGAGAAATGGCCTTGCTGGAATTTTAGCGGGCTCGGAGCATTCAATATAATTTACTTGTAAATTCAAATTAAACAGAATATTCACTGGTGTTCTCGACAATCGCAAACGCGAATTATCAAGATTGACTTCAAAACATGCCCAATGCTTACCATAGAGAAACTTACCGTATGTAAAATTATTCAGGTTCTCCTTTAAAATGAGCAAGCAACCTCCAATTACGGGATGTAACAAGACAACATGGCTGCCATATTTACGAAGCAGTGAGTTTCTTTGAACGTCCCTTGATAACAACTCGAACCTATTGCGTGTTCCTTTCCATAGAATAGGAAGCAAAGACATAGATAAAAAATTCTAGGCGAATTCTGGAGTAATTCATTTCAATTTCGTTCCACATATCACGGTCAAATCCCGTAAACATTGAGCTGTCATGACCCTTCTCCGAGGCATAAGCGAGTTCAATAAATCTAAGCCACGCATGCGTATGCAAATGTCCCTGCTACTTCCCATGTGTGCTTCTGAGCGTTAGCCCTAGTAAGCGGAGAAGAGAAAAAAAATCTCTGACCCCGAGAGGGATTCGAACCCACGACCTTCAGAATTGTACATCCGATGCGATGAGTGAACAGCTCTGGGTGAATTCACGGAGGTTTTGTTGGATCTTGTGAACTGATAGGGTCTAGCTAGGCTTTAGAGCCAGGGGGGGGGGGGGGGGGGGGGGGGGGGGGAGAGGTACTCCCATATTTTTGGGGCAGGGGTGCTCGTCGGGGACTTTCTCGATTTTACCCCTAAAAAGTACCTTAAAGGCGTCGCTTAGTTGATTTTGACTCCTAAAAGGTACCAACAAGACGTATTTTTCCCTCGTAATTTTCTCTCGTATTTTTACGAGGGAAAATACGTCTGAAATTCAGGCTGCCAACAAGTGGGATTTCCTTGATTTGCTAGAACGGACCTCTAACAGGTACCTATCTAGAAAAAATTTCACGTTTTCGAATTTTACCCACTAAAAGGTACCAGAAGCCTGATTTTAACCCTAAAAGGTACGACGAGCCCCCCGCCCCAGAAATATGGGAGTCCCCCCCCGGGCTTTAGAGCCGATTTCTCACTGTAAAATGCAATCCAAACGTAGTCGAAAACATGCATAGACATGCGTTTTGATTGACGGAAGCCAAAACGCAGTTTGGCGTTCGGAAATGTCTTGTGGGAGTTCGCAGAATTATGAAAATCGCAGTAAAATCTATAAAAATAAGTAGCCACGTTTAATAATAGAAATCATGCTCAGCGAACCAGTGGGGTTGACCTCTGGCCAGAGCGCGCTGGATTAACCTGGTAGCGACCGCTTTCTCTTCATTCTCCGGGAAATTGTGAGGAAATTGTTTTTCGAAAAAGCCCCCCCCCCCCCTCCCCTCCCCAGAAATAAATGGTTGGCCGCTAAGCCAGCAGAAGCCCATCAATAGGAGCTTTTCATCTTTTGTACTGGATCCACGAGACGAGGCAGCGTTTTGCCTGACCTATCTATTTAAGAACAAATTTAGCGCGAAACGTACGGTGGCCCACAGGGGACACGCTGAAAATATAAATGTTGCTGCAAGTTTATTTGTTATTGCTGCAAATTTTTATTTGTTGCTATTTTTTACTTGTTGCTGCAAGTTTTGATTTGTTGGTGCAAGTTTTTTGATGCTAAGAACGTGCGCGCGCAGCTGGGAATCGCCATGAGGGACTGGTTCTAGCACGGTGTCGGCCATGGTTTTTTGTTTGGTTTGTTTCATTGGAGCAAGACGTACAACCGACAAAACCATCATGTTTTGCGCGAATTGTGGCCATGAATTAGAATAAAAAGCTAGGTTTTGCCCCCCCTTTGGCAAATGTGTGGTTAAAAAGAAAGGCTGTTGAGGAATGCAAGGGAAAAGGTGACCGACAACGTGCTAGAACCTCTCATGGCGTCATGGCCGATCCCCAGCTGCGCACGCACGTTCGGCTCCTATTATAACAACTTGCAGCAACAAATAATAATTTGCAGCAACAAATGATCATTTGCAGCAACAAATAATTATTTGCAGCAACAAATAAAAACTCGCAGCAAGAAATCAATAATTTGTGAGCCACCGTACAAACGTCTCAGGTAAGTTAAGGCCTGGGCGGAAGCCCGATCCAAAATGGCGGACGTAAAACTGAGGGGGTGGTCCATCTCAAAACCAATGCCTCTGAGGAATCCAAACAATCTACATTTGAATACCTTTGATCATTCTCAATAATTTTCACCAATAATGGTCTCTATGGCAACAAATGCATGACCTCTGACCTTAGATTTAATTTCTAGGAAAATGGCCTCTGCATTCAATGGGGAAAAGCGAAATCGTTCCCCAGAGTGCATTATAGTGTTTGTTATATAGTGTAGATTATTGATCCAACGAGGATGGCTGGAAATGTTTTTTTAGGATAGCCTTATTTGTGATGATGTAATATGATACCTCTCCTTTTCTTAAAATGTGGATAACTTGGACACCCATCCTCGTTGGAATGGTAATATACACCCGACACTGGTCATAATAAGACCAACTGGGAAACCATTGGTATGACCCCCATCGAATGCAGAGGACTGAAAGAAAATTGTGCCTTTGTCACGCTCTTACGAGTCACGCAACCCGTTGACATGGTAACCAATACATAATGAAACGTCTCACCGGGTAGAGTAACCTTAACGAAAAACATTCTACAGATGATATTTTATCTACCTAGAGAATTGTTTTCAGTATTTTTCGCATTTTTTTGAAAAACACCCATGCCTTAATATACCTGAGCCCGCAATCAGCGTCCAGTCAGGTAAGTCAGGAGGAGGAGGAGGGCTATTCTGTGAGGAGGAGGAGGAGGACGGATATTCTGTGAGGAGGGGGAACACCCCCAAACAGGTGGTGAGTTAGTCTATGTTACCCTGTTGTCATAAATGTCCCTCTGTTGCGGCCGCATAGCCCACCTCACCAACTGTTTGGGGGTGTTCCCCCTCCTCACAGAATATCCGTCCTCCCCCTCCTCCTCCTTCTCCACCTCCTCACAGAATATCCGTCCTCCTCCTCCTCCTCCTCACAGAAAAGCCCTCCTCCTCCTTCTCCTCCTCACAGAATATCCGTCCTCCTCCTCCTCCTCCTCACAGAATATCCGTCCTACTCCTCCTCCTCCTCACTAAAAAAGTGTGCTTGAAGCTGCTAGATTAGAAGAAATCAAAGCTCTATTTACGCAAAGAATTCGTGTTGTAGGAATACGAGCAAACGATAACGTTATTTTAGAGCAAAGAAAAACTTAGAAGGTATATGAAGTTTTTCAGAGGGCCAAAAAGAGGGCCAAACTTCGCTTGAATGAGTTAACCCAAGCTGAAAATACTTAAACGCTTGAGATGCTGTTTGCTAAAAGTTACACAACTTTTAAAACAAGTTCTAAAGTGTGGTGAAAGTAGATCGTTTACCAGCGTTTTAATTATTAATATGTGGCCGAATCTATATGACTTTCAAAGTTTGTAAAGTTTAGCGAGCTGGCCTGGCTTGTGTTGAAACAAATGTATTTGTTGAACACTAATAACAAAAGACACATTGTTTTACTTCGGTCATGTAAAAAGAAGACGCAGATTTGCCAATTCTGTTAAACAGGTTGAAACTATAATACAAAATAATTACTCACGTCAGTAAAACTAAAACGAGTGGATACCGATTCGCCTAAAGTTGGAGGTGTATTATAGATTTCCTCGAGTTTATATTTACATGACTGTCACGCTAGAGCCCCAGGCCCTCGCGATGATGGCGCTATTTTTCGTCCGAGATTGTCAGAAAAGTAAACTGACATACTTAGATTTTCCTGGTTTTATTGTAATAGCGTGTGTGCAGGTTGGAAGGTTGTTACAAGTGTGAAGAGATGTTCTGTGACGTCACTAATTAGCTGTTCTAATTATTGGATTAGTTTCACGACATCCTCCCGGCCCAGCGTAGTGCAAACGAGACAAAGATTTAGCTTGTAAATTACATTTCCATGTTTGACTTAGCGTTTTCTTTCTCTTCCTGCTCGGGGGCAGGAAAACTGCTATTAAGGTGTCCCTAAACCGTGCATTTGATCTTTTCGGCACGACGACCTTCTCATTGACCGTCTTCATCGCCGCGTCTAATGATGATTTCCTCTTGGGGCGATGTTTCTTTGCACCAGTAGTTTTCCTCCTCTTTCGTCCGTCACTTCTATTCTTCTCGTTAACGGACTCCTCTGTTCTCGCTTTTGTTTTCTCGGGTGGTATTTTCTTTTCAGATTTCTTTGTTGATCTCCTGCTTCTTGAGTTAGTATTTAAAGGAAGTGTGGGTGACTCAATAAAATTGGATTCGGCATGTATGATCGATATAGCTTTGTCTTCGACATCTCTCTTTTCGTCAGTTGTCCTTAGGCCATGGTCATCGTCGTCTTCTAGAGTTTGTAGCAATACTTGATTTGTCTCAGGCTCTAGATTCAGTTGCTTTCTCAGTTGCTCCATTCTCGATATGGATTTGTTAAGTAATGCTACAGTGTGTGTGCGCTCGGCAGCTTTGTGTGATTTGATGAACCGTTTTACCATACTTAGGCAGTCTATGACGTTATCGCCGTAATTTAAGGATTCCTCTGCTTCTCTGATAATTGCTTCTTCGTCGCCGCAACAACTAGCTATTTCCATGTCGAGTTCAAACATGGTATCAGCCTGATATTCCATTCTTTGTAGGATCTCATTTAGGGATGAATCTTGTGGCCGCTGTTCTATAATTTGAGCCGCTAGTCTAGCTTCTGATAGGAATGTGTTTCTGTACTTTTCGCGCGCTCTCCGTTCCAAAGTTGTCATCGCGGCTTCTGTAACTTCTCTTAGCTCATTCCAGCCTGCATTGTCGATTTAGCTTCTTGTTCCCGGGTTTCGGCACCAATGTCAGAAAGTAAACTGACATACTTAGATTTTCCTGGTTTTATTGTAATAGCGTGTGTGCAGGTTGGAAGGTTGTTACAAGTGTGAAGAGATGTTCTGTGACGTCACTAATTAGCTGTTCTAATTATTGGATTAGTTTCACGACAGAGATGGTTTCTCATCGTTTCTCTTTTCTCATCACATTTCTCAAATATTATGACCACAGACTTGCGGATCAGGGCCCAAGAGGATGAGTCATCGACTTGCAGCGGTTTCTCATGGTTTCTCATGTTTACCAAAGGGATGAGTCATCGACCAATCCGCTACGGAATTCCCAAGGGGGAGGGGCTTCCGGGTTGCTCTAATCCCTCTAACAATAGGCGGTAATCCTCCCTTTTGTGACGTCTGATCCGGCCCGGTCGGCTTGATCCGCCGCTTCCTTAAGACAGGCTGGTGAAGGGGTTCTCCGTGATCCGTGATTCACCACAAATTTGCTCCGTGACTCGTGAAAACAGGAAAATTATTGCCGTGATCCGTGAAATCTCATGCCCTCGTGACCCTTGATTTTACGAATTTTTCTTACGTGACTCGTGATTACAGGCCTAGAGATTCGTGAAACGTGAAAGCTGGTCATTAGAGACGGACCATTTGGACCAATATCGAGCAGGCTCATTCTCTCCTGACTGCTTTTTAGGGAACCTGACGTCCTTAAAATAGATTGTGTTTTTTTTGTCGGCTCGCGCTGCGCGCTCGCCATGTACAACATCAAAATGTCTTTTTAGAGTAAATTTACTATCATCAACAGTAAATAAAGGTTCAGCAATGTCAGGAAGCGCAATTGTTAAACATCAAGTTCTCATTTACTCCTGGACTTTCCCCATTCTTGTAACTTATATGTCCAAAATAAAGGGGATACTTTGGTATAGCAAAGGGGATACTTTGGTGTAGCATTTAAAAACTAAACATCGTACTGTGCTTTTTTTTAGTTTTGGAAAATTTCTATTATGTTTTTTCCGTGACCCCAATTTCTTCAGCGTGATTTTTATGTCTCAGAAATAAGAATTTCATTAACCGCGTAGATTGATGTTCAAAATCGCAACGCGCTTCGCGCGCATCCAGAAACATACAAGCAAGGCTCGGTGCTGATCCGAACCATGTTCATAGTAGCGAACATTATGATCTGGATGCTATGAGGAAAGCAATTTCGCGAAATGATAAAATAACAGAAGACCTTGAAATCGTACTTTATTGAATTGTGATCAATTGTCGTTTTGATGGCGATATAATTTAAGTGAAATCTCACACCATCAAAAGAAATATCAGGAAAAAAGATTGGGCACAGTACTTATATCACTATATTTACTTAAAACACAACTTGCATAATCGTTTCTAAAATTTTACTTCCGTGATTCGTGAAAAGCGTTTTCATAACTCCGTGATCCGTGAAATAACGAAAAATCGGTCCGTGATCGCTACCCCCCCCCCCCCCCCCCCCCTTCACCCCCTGTTAAGACCTTATCAATAGGAGCTAATCCTAGAACAATAGGAGTTAATCCCTAGAACAAAAGAGGGGATAGGCCCTTGACAGCTTGCTATTGTTATGGTGAACTGTCCGTCTCCCTCTACTAATGTACAAACTTTCAATATTTAAGTTTCGAAGCAACAATTCATCCAGGCCAACAGTTTGTTTATTTATAATATACAGGACAAAATTACTCATTGCTGATTGGCTTTGAACGAGGGCATTTTTCTTAATTGAGGGCAAAATTATTTTGCTGCGATGAGCTTTGCCTGTTGGCTCTGCAGTCAGTACACGAGCTGAATTTTGCCCTTTTAATATCATAAACATGTAATCGCATGGGTTAATCATGAAATGTCAAGCCCATGGCACCCAAGCCTCAAGCACATAGAGCAGGGTAGGGCACCGAGTAGAGTGGGGCACGGGACAGCACCCAGGCCCCGCCATGGCACCCAAGCCTCAAGCACATAGAGCAGGGTAGGACACCGAGTAGAGTGCGGCACGGGACACCGGTCAGCATCCAGGCCCCGCCATGGCACCCAAGCCTCAAGCACATAGAGCAGGTAGGGCACCGAGTAGAGTGGGGCACGGGACAGCACCCAGGCCCCGCCATGGCACCAACCCTAGGGCATCATGCCCATCCCCCGCTAACCAAACCCGAAGAGCCTGTGTTGTACTACTTGCTGATGGACCGCAGCAGACATTTGTCCGATAGGAGCTCCTTGTGGTGCCTCCCGACACACAGCTTCCGCTTGATGGGATGATCAACAATTGAGCAGCTCATTAGCTCTCATCGATGTATGCGTCCCAGATGCGTCTGCTGTAAGGGCATCTTGATGCCCATAAGCCAGGGTCTCCACTCCGTTTACTGCGATCCAGCGCTCACTGTCGAAGGGGGAGAGCGACGCGTTCAAATGCTGTCCATAGATACGGTGGCATCTGATCGTAGGACATCCATGCCGTGGCGGAAGGTCCGCTTCTGGAAGAAAACATCCTTGTACTTACTGTTCGTGCCTGAAGTGTTTGATCCCATGTGTGGAAGACATTTGGGGATTAATTTTTATTGTTTTTTTTCTATTGCTTTTTATTGATTTTTTGAAATAGCTTTGCATCTGCCGTGCGTTTATAATGCGGGAATGCACAGCTCTCAACCAATCAGAGCGGCGTACTATCTTAGCTATTTTATGAAAAAATGTCAAATGATATGTATGATAATATTTAAGGAACTCGTTCGTAAGATCAACATTTCCCAGCAAAGCGGGAACAGCACAAACATTTCGCAAACAGGACGTTTCTTTTCTACCCGAAGTGTGAAAGTAATCATTTCGCTGCAAAACATTTCTTGATTTTACCCTCTTTGTGCAGCATTTTCCCAGCCAGTTAAGGCTGACGTTTAGTACTCGATGTTCCTTTTTGTAGGGCGAATCAGGGAATCGTCTGATAGGTCGCCATTTATAACTGGCCCGGACTTTACTTCTAAACCACATGGGTATACCTTTTTGTCTTCCAGGCCTGGTTTGGCTTGCCGTAGCACTTCCCTTTGTCATCCTCCCGAGCACTGTCCCGTATGTATTCGACCGAATACCTGCGCTATTCTGGGTCCTCTCGCTAATACCACTCAACGTGTTGGGTATACTGGCCATAGTGCTGTCATCCGCTGACGCGCTCAAGATCGTTGGCGTGAGTTCTCTAGGAGCGGCGGCTTCTCTAGCAGACATCACTGCCGTTTCACTCACGGCTTTTTTTCACAAAGTGACGGTCTCCTCGTACTGCGCGGGGACTGGAGTGTCTTACTTCTTGGGGCCTCTTTATTACACAGGTATACACATTTTACTGATGCCTGCACTAACGATTCCAGAGGAGAGAATACTAGTTTAGGATCTTATTATTTTAAGCTCCGCTTTTCATTTTTTCGACAGACAGGACATGAGCTTACTATTGTTTCTATCCTCGCAGTTTATGAATGCATTCACGAAACATGTTTCGTCGGGAATTTCAGTTTCACCCCTAAAACATACCGAAAAGGGCGTTGCTAAAACAATTTATTACCCCCTAAGATACCCATTGCATAAGACATTTCCGCCTTTGATTAAAATGCTACCTTTAATGTTCTAATTTAACGCGTTGTCGTCAAGTAAATTCTCCCTTTCTTACAAGGTTTTTAAAAGCACCATCATGAGACAAAGCAATTTGTGACACATCTTTTGACCCTGAAAGATACCAATCTCCAATCTACCAATCGTATTGCAGAAGGACATCATCCCTAAAAGAACCCCAAACCCGCGATTTTAACCGCTAAAAGATACGACAATCATTCCCGACCAAAAATATGGACCCCTCCCTCCCGGGATTGAATCACTTGACTCATAAAAAAGGATTCTCTAACGGAATATTCTATCATGTTAAGGTTACGGACTACCTTCGTGGTAATTTTGGTCAAAATGCCATAATTATTTCGCGACAAAAAGTGGCATCTTGACAAGTGATCCCTCATTTTAAACTTATTTCTTCTCCTCGACTATGAACAGTTTATTTCTTCAATTTGATAAAAATAATTCGTTTAGGGAGTTTCTTTTCCGACGCATCGGGTCAAGTTTCGAGAGCTCCAGACACGCGGATTCACGACGCTTTTGTTCTTTAACAAAATTTTACCATGGGCTTAGATGTGTTCTAAAAAACAGTGTTGGGGATTTTTGAAATTTTAAAAGAGCCGATTTTAGAGCCAACTTTGTGTGTCCGCTACGTTTTTTTTTTTTATAGCGGAGCTCCAGCGCGGGCCGAAGGCCCGCGCAAGCGGAGCACCATACCTAAGGGAAAAACGTATACCATCGAGTTGATTTTTGAACGTCACGGGCATTTTGGATCATTTTGATGACGTCATTGATGGCGTGAGGGAACGTGACTTTGGTGTAGAGTTCCTCTGATGGTCTTTGAAAGTTTGTCCAAGTTTGGCTTCTAGAGAAGCTTCCCTTTTTCTTTATTTTTTCTTTATTTTTTCTTTATTTTTCTGGTATAAACCTATAGTGTCCGCCGTCCGTCCGCCGTCCGTCGTCCGTGTACACATGGGAACCCTGTGGTATGCAAAGAAAAAATTATATCTCCTCAAGGGAACATGCTAAGACAGCCATACTTGGGATATTTTGTCTATGCCACAAGGGGGGTGCTGTAGCACGGTCACGTGATGTGACGTCATCGATGACGTCATCTATGCTTGAAAAATGAATATCTCGTGAAGAGAAGACTCTAAAACAACCAAACTTGGGTAGTGTGTCTAGGTCACCAGATGAGCGAAATGAAGTGGTCACGTGATGTGACGTCATCGATGACGTCATCTATGCTTGAAAAATGAATATCTCGTGAAGAGAAGACTCTAAAACAACCAAACTTGGGTAGTGTGGTCTAGGTCACCAGATGAGCGAAATGAAGTGGTCACGTGATGTGACGTCATCGATGACGTCATCTATGCTTGAAAAATGAATATCTCGTCAAGAGAAGACTCTAGAACAACCAAACTTGGGTAGTGTGGTCTAGGTCACCAGATGAGCAAAATGAAGTGGTCACGTGATGTGACGTCATCGATGACGTCATCTATGCTTGAAAAAATAATATCTCGTGAAGGGAAAACTCTAAAAGAACCAAACTTGGGTAGTGTGGTCTAGGCCACAATATGATCGAAATGAAGTGGTCACGTGATATGACGTCATCGATGACGTCATCTATGCTTGAAAAATGAATATCTCGTGAAGAGAAGACTCTAAAACAATCAAACTTGGGCAGTGTGGTCTTGGTCACCAGATGAGCGAAATGAAGTGGTCACGTGATGTGACGTCACCCATGACGTCATCTATGCTTGAAAAATGAATATCTCGTCAAGAGAAGACTCTAGAACAACCAAACTTGGGTAGTGTGGTCTAGGTCACCAGATGAGCAAAATGAAGTGGTCACGTGATGTAACGTCATCGATGACGTCATCTATGCTTGAAAAATGAATATCTCGTGAAGACTCTAAAGCAACCATATAAACCATGTACACATGGGAATCCCTTTCATTCACATAGAAAATTTTATAACCAGGAGCTCCGCTTTTAGCCAGTGGCTAAATCTATATATTAAAAAATAACTTGAAAAGGAATTCGAATTTACAAAATCCCGACACGGTTTTTTGGAACACATCTTAGTCAACGGTAATATGGGATCAATGAACGAAAATAGCAATTATTCGCGTGGTTGGAACTCTAAAAAGTTGAAATGATGCACCGGAAAGGGAACTCCATAAAAAAATTGTTTTGCAAAATTAAATTAAATGATATACCACTAATTTAGCCCAGGATATAAAATGAGGTATCACTAAGATACGACTTTTTCGTGAAATTGTGCCATTTTAACCAAAAAGTACCTAGAAGGTAGTCCGTAACCAAGCCATTTGCAGATGATGAGGATTTGCACGAGGAGAAAACTATTGTAGTCAAACATGCTTGTCAGGGGCGGATTTAGACTATTGCAACTGTAGCAAATGCTACAGTCAGGGTTATTTTTTTCAGATTTCAGTTAATTTTTTTTCGTTGTTTATTGTCATAAATGTTAGTGCGCTACAGTGAGATTTCTTCCCACATCTGCCCCTGCTTGTTGATCTTGTTTATGTCCAGAGAGGAAGCCCTCATCCATGTATCAAGTAATCAACCAATCTTGCTTACTGATACTTACTGATTGTTTCTCAACAGCAATGACGTCATGGTTCCAGATATCATATCGTATTGTAATCACTACTCTAGCTGGTCTACCCTACATATTCCTGGTCTGTTATCTCTTACTGGAAAATCGGCGACAGGACAATTCAGGTTACAAGTTGCTACGTTCAAGCAAAGAAGGATCGGATTCGAATAAACAAGATGAGGTCCTGGCATACTTGTCAATCAAAGACAAGTTACGCGTCACTTGTTCTGTGTCTCTAGTTGTGCTGCAGATCTTTATCTGTATATTCACACATGATTTCGTATTAAGTGGAGTCATCACATCTTTAGCTATACCAGGTGCTCCTGTCTCACCTGCAGAACAATACAAGTATTATTTGATATCCTCATTTAGTGGCCTGTGTATCGGAAGAGGTTATCTTGGCTTCACCGAGTTCTTCTGTCCGGGAATGACTGATCGATTGCTTGTCCGAAAAACTTGGGTGATAGTACTCATCTCCATAGCTCACGTGATCGTTCTTGTGCTCGCGTCCTGGTACCGATTCATCCCTAGTTTCTGGATTGTGGTTTTTCTCGTGTTCACAGTCGGCTTCTTTGCCGAGGCCATATACGCGAATCTAAATGTTGTTATAGCGGAGATGGAGGACACTCGGGCCCGTGAGCTCTCTATGGGTCTGGCTGCATTAGGAGTGGGGATTGGGGCGCTGTTAGGCGCCTTGTTGGCTTCGCCGACGGAAATCGGTTTAGTGAGTCACTGCTTGGGGGTGCTACGTAATCACAGCGAGTACTGTTACACTCGAAATACTAACTTGACAACCATTTAGAAATACTAGCGTACGTCATGCTGTCAGTTAAATACGAATCAAAGACACGCAAACCCTTGGACGTAGAAGGGGAACCTCTGAGAGTCACGGCCTATTTACAACAACAACAACAACATCTTTATTTAGCACTCGCAAAAAATTACAAAAATTCCTAAGAAGACAAAATTTTTAAGTGTTATGAGCACTAGCCATTTAGAAATAGCAGAAGCTAGTCGAGCTAAATGGCTATGGCAAAAGCGGGAAGATTGAAAGAGAAAAAAGAATAACAAAATACATCAATACAAAGCTAGACAAGCAAGTACACAAGAGACAATAAAGAGCAAAGAACAAACAATAAGGCAAAGGAAAACTAAAATGTATTGGTTATTGATATAATAGAGAGGAAATTCAGTTATAAAAAGTGATAAAACTTAATTCAGAATCTCATATTTGTCAAGAAGGAAGTTTGTTAGAAGCTTTTTAAAATTGGAACGAGACTTGGATTTAAAGGTTTCCTGTATTGAATTCCAGATTTTCACACCCAAAAATCGAATAGTGAAAGTTAACGTATTTCAAGAAGTCACGGGCTATTGTGCCATTAATTATCATTGCGTGTTTCACGTCAAATTATGCAATAGTCTATTGTTGTTGTGTAATCGTCGTATATGGATACTATTGCGTGCAACTTCATGGACTCTTAGTTAATATAAGTGTTTAGGATAAAGACTGTATATTTTTCTTCAACTAGAATCAGTAAATAGGAACTGGAATTTAAGTTTAGATATGCAAATCGCAAAAGGACCTGAGCATAAAGAAAATGAAAAATTAGCCTTAGTATAGACGGCTTCGTGTTTAATACACGATTTTGCTTATGCATGAAATGTGTAGTCACCATCAGGGACAAATGACAAAAGAACGAAATGAACGGCCTCGTTCGACCGTGGGCTTCCTTCTCTTTTGTCTTGCTCCTTGAGGGGCTTGGTCCGAGGCATTACTCGTATTAGCAAAGTCGTGTATTGGAGTGATCATAGTCTGAAGATCTGGATCCAGAACTGAGGGTTGCGCGGCAATGCCCGCAAAAACGAAGGACTGGTGGCGGACGATGTGATATTACGGCGGAAAGGGCTTACTGTTAGAAAGTGTAAGTACCGCAGAAAAATCCATTGCCACGGACAATTACGACGGCTCGAACAGCAAGCCAAAAGATCCTATACTTGGTGGAATAGAAGATCGAAGAACTGAAGCTAAAAAGACCTCTTTACCTTGGGCGTAATGTTGTCCCATTTCCGATCACGTGGCATTTTTAACATTCTTTCTGTGTTTGGGTTGCTTCCATATTCATATATCTTTCGGTGCATTAGCAGAAAAACAAAGAAAGAATACTCATGGGATGCCACGTGATCTGAAATGGGACAACATTACGCCCAAGGTAAAGAGGTCTATTGAGTACTGAACATTGAACGGCAATTGTTAGAAATAGAGAGTGCGATATTTTGTAGTATTGCTAGCGAGCGTCAGCGAGCGAGCAATCTAATCTCGACAAGTCCTAACGCCCTTGCAATTACGGCGTGGGTTACTGTGGTGCATGCGCGCTACGATCATTTTCTAGGCCTAAGCGATTTTGGGTTCCGTCGGTCGGTCGGTGGCACATTCCCCCCACAGTCCTTTGCTCGGAGAGTTGAGCAAGCCATTCACGTCAAGATGGAAAACATTCACCATTTGTTAATCGGTTTACAGAAATTAGATTGTTAGATTCGGAGGTTATCGGTAAGTAACAGTTATTAATTGCTTTTGCCAGTCATAATTGCATGTTTAAAGTGTATTTTGACAACCTTTTCACGAACGATTTGCCGACGTTAGAGCGGCAAGACAATTCCAGCGGGTCCTTGAAAACCTTCTTTTCTTTTTGTAGACTCAGCACAATAATATAATTCCAGTGATGTTTATACTAGCTAACCAGCCAAAAATCTGCTAAGTGAATGCAATTCTTGGTGTTCAGCTACGGAAACATTAGTTTTTTAGCGAGTTATTTCGAACACTAAGCCAAAATTCTGAAAGAGAACTATATCCTCAATAGTTTGGCTAAGTTTTGGACTGGTATCTTATATAGCAAGCGAGTATAAGCGAAGGAATGTGCAAACTGTTTACTGTAAAATGCATGGCGCCGCCATGTTGGAGTCCCTCGGAAGGACTCCAACATGGCGGCCAAATGACCAAATGTGCCGTATACGCCCACAATATGAGCTAGCATTGTCCAAAATGTGATTTATTTGCACTTATTTAGCATGTTTGGTTTCACCGAATGCTCCAAATGCGAGAATTACTTGAAAGATGGCGCGAAATCACTGCCCAAAGAAGCGTGACTAGTGTTGCGTGACAGAATAATAATTATAGTAATAATTTAATACTTATTAGGCGCAAATTAACATTTTGATATGATCAAATGCGCCTAACAACGATTCACAAAAACATAAAACAACATACATAATGCCCTAAAATCTAAGAATATTATACAATTTATACCAAAAAATTAAAAATATATATTATGTAATTATAAGATACTAATCTAAAAATCTAAAAAAGGAACTATTAAAATAAACTATTACTATACTGTTCAACAGTCCTCATGATTGTAAGCTGCGCGGCTGCATTTTGCGCCATCTAATGCAGCCCGTTAAGTCCTCCAACCTCTCCTTGTCTAGCAGTTGTGTACTTTCAGCCGCTTTGAGTTCCCTCACGATGAGGAGAAGATCCTTTCTTTCTTTCTTTCTATAAAATGCTAAGAATACAATGGAATGGTTCTAGTTATAACAAACGTATGCACTTTTAAAAAGATAAGTCTTTATTGTTCCTTTAAACTGTTCGTAACTAGAGTTCGGGTACCGCTACTTGGAACGATCTGTCACCAAGAGTTTTATAGTTCTGATTTTAGGTGGCTCTAATTTTAGTTCTGATAAAGAAACGCAGATTGTATATTGACGGCATCTTTACCTTAACTAAAGTAGCGATATAAGATGACAAGAGCGGCTCCGTATATAGCTTTAAAAGTAATTGCAACACCAATATCGGAAAGTGCCTATTTTGCCATAAATAGGCCAAAAACACGACTAAAACTAAATAGGTACTTTGCTTCCAACGAATTTCCTGAAACTTCGTTAACACTTAGTCCAACTGACTTCAATATGATAAACGGAGTTTCGTTCAAAATTACCAGCAACATTTTTTGCGCGGGGTTGATCTCTCAAGGAAGGGGTCCATTTAAGCTCAGATATTATTAAAAGTATTAACGCTAATGAGATCTGATAATGCGTACATATTGCCAAACAATACCTGCTTATATTCTCCAAGATTGAAGTTCATAGCGAGCATATTCTTAAAGTTGTATACGAAAATGTATTTTCGCGAAATGCGCTCTGACTTTCGCATGATGCACCTTAAATTTGGTGCTATTGGGAACTCTAACTGGTCTGAAAAGCACAGTTTCATAGAGGCCATGGCTTCAAAGTTAGGATTTTGATGACGTCATCTGAACACTAAGAATTGCACATACATTATTCGGGAATAGTATAACAAGAAAATATGATTGATAAATCCAATAATATTACTGGTAGGGATCTGTAAAGGGTCTGGATGGGGCTAACCGACTAGCAACAAACGGCCTAAAAAATTACCGACTACCGAGAAAATGGTTAAAAAGTTACTGACTACCGACAAAAAAATATTACTGACTATCGACATTTTATGATTACCCGTATTATATACTCTTCATTTCCATCGTCACAAACATAAATCCGGCCATTCCAGTTTCTGTACCATGCATTTCCTGTTTCATCAACTTAACCCGTCAATTAATCTGGTATTGTAAGAATAAAATCTGACGGCACTCCAGTTCTCCACCGCGTGCTCAGCACCACTCGACTTGACCTTTTGCGTGGCTTGGCAGTCAAATACAAACATGAGCTGTGGAAAAGTTAAAGTTATTCAAAGTTTCTTTCGCAAAGGACAGTATACTCCAGTCGAGCGCCATCGTAGGTCTCTATTGATAACGAAAAACATAAACGTGTTACGGAACTGAAGAAACACCTTAACAGACTGTCAACGGTGCTGCAATGCCCGTGCAGTTCATTAGCTTCCCAAAACCGTTCCTTGTTAGAGAGTATATGTTTTCTACCATGGAGGATCTCAATCAAAATGACACAAACCTGTGAAAGTTGCTTGAAACGACAGAGATGTTAATCATTGTAACCAGTAAAAATTCGTCTTGTTCAGCTATGAGTAAATGCGACCAGTGCTTAGTGTCAAAAGAAGTTTGTTTGGCGAGCAAAGAAAAGTGCCAGATTTCCCATATCCCATCCCAGAGAACACGAGAGCATGTGATGCCTGTTTAGAGAACAATGAAATAAAGTTGGTTGTAATGGCAATGATAAATGATTGCTAAAGTGCAATAAAGAAGGCTCTGTTTTGCCTAAGTGACATGGCAGATGCAGAGGACCAGCTGAATCAGCTGAATTATCCGTTACCAGATGTTGTTCTCGTAAAGAGCTTCAAGTGCAGTTGGTCAAATTGGTTTCTCAACTTGGATGGCGAATAAGCAATCTTGTTTTGCTTAGGAATTTGCTTTGATAACGCCGAGTCCAGCATCAAGAAGATAAGAAAGTTACTTACACTAGATCACTAGAATGTGTTAGAAATAAGGGCAGGATGTCTGTTGAAACAATCGTTCTCTTAACCCGTCCAGATGTCTTAAAAGTACTAGAAAGAAGTTAACTATGTTGCGCATACCATCGTCCCAGAAATATTGGAAAAGTAACGGCCAGGCATGTCAGTACTCATTCCATTGCCGTTTGTGCGGAGCCACTATTTTTGCGAGTTCAGGCAAACTCATGTGAAAAACCTGCGCATCAGCCAGTGGATGTCTCTCTTCTCAAAAACGGTCTTAGGGATGCTAGAGACGTGTGATTTGCTGGCGGAGTTATGCTTATCTGTGAAAGGCGGGAGAGTCGGCTTCATCGCCTTTGTCGACTGGGACGGCATTAAGTGAATGTATGTAGGAGATCCCTTAAGACTTAGCGCTTTTGCATCCGTTAAGCGCATTTTCACTCGCCGCAAACGAAACAATTCCTATTTTGCGCAGAAGATTGTGTTGGACGACCTCGATGGAATTGCCGAGAAAAAATGCCATTCAAGAGAACATTCAAATTCATTCAAATTGCGCCGCCGGCAACGATCTAGTGTTTCGTAGTGATGATGATATCAAACACGTTCTCAGATGACACTAACGTTTGATGGAGTAACCATTAATGGCAATGCAATCCGATTCACCTTTTATCCTACTGGGATCATCAGCATTCCCTCAATTACAAAATAAGACCAATGCGGATTCTTTTTTTTTAGAACTTTATTGGACAGAATTAAATAATTACAAATTTAAATATCACATAAGAAAAATTATTTACAAGGGAAATGTAATGTCCAATAGGGGACGCGAAAACGGGCTCAAGGCCCATGCGAGGCGCGACCCCCTGTTAATAAGAAAATATAAAAGGGAAGGACGATGTACATATTTTAAAGTTTAAAACTAGTTGCGGTGGCAGCCACAGTCGCGTACCAGGGACCAGGTACAAGACAGTTCAGGGTCATAGGTGTCAGACACCAGGGTGGAATATAAACTGATCAGGAAAACTTTGAGAGACATGTGGTTCAGAAGAGTATTAGGAGGGGCAATTTTGCATATATAGTTCCAGGGTTTTACAATACGGTTGAAAAAGGAGGCCTGAAAGGTTGAGGTTCTGCAGGATGCCGGTTTAAGAGTAAGGGACGGATTCAGGTTACGTGAGCGACCATGCGTTACAAAAGAGACAAAGTCATTGACATCTAAATTAGTAGGTCCAGGCAGGCACTTGCAAAAAAAGACCAAGTCTCTAATTTCCCTGTCATAAGCAAGAGGCAGAATGTTCAGATTCCTTAGCCTGTCCTAATATCCCCGATCTTAGACCTCAGGATCCAGCGTGTTGCACGTCTTTGTACTCTTTTAATGAGGGCTTTGCGCTTAACACTCCCGGGGGACCAGATCTCCGTTGCGTAGCAAAGCTGTGATTTCACAAGTGACAAATACAGGGTCCGCCTGACTTTAATGTCCGTGATGAGAGGGCACGTGCGCTTGACAAGGCCGAGCATTTTATTTGCTTTAGAGACTATGTTCACAACGTGTGAATCCCACGTGAGTTTGCTTGTGATTGTCACGCCTAGATCTTTCTCTTCCTGAACGCACTGTAGGCCTGTTTCTCCAAGATGGTAGTCATTCAGAACTGGGGACTTCTTCCGAGTGATCGTGAGCACCTTGCATTTAGACGCATTGAATTTCATGTGAGACTGGTGACTCCAACTGTTGAGGCTGTTAGGTCACCCTGTAAGGCCTCACAGTCCTTGGGCAAAGTGATATTCCGATAGAGTTTGGTGTCGTCCGCATAGAGAGCGGTGCTGGTCTCAGAGTGGGTGACATCAGGCAAGTCGTTGATGAAAATAACGAACAGGAGAGGTCCGATCAGGCTGCCCTGTGGGACGCCGGATGTTACTGGGAGGTGACCAGAGGCCACTTCTCTATGACCACTCTTTGTTTTCGGTTTCGTAAATAATCGGAGAACCATCTAACAAACTACTAGTTTTTCTATGAGAATGGCATGATCGACGGAGTCAAACGCCTTTCGAAATCTAAATAGATAACGTCAGACTGGGTGTTTTGATCGAGAGCCTTCCCAAGTTCGTGAAGAACAGATAGAAGTTGGGTAACGCAGGAGCGGCTAAGGACAAAGCCGTGTTGAAGAAGTGTGATGAGCTTCGACACGTGCGCGTAGAATCGATTACAAACACATCGTTCCATGACTTTACTCACAATAGCCAATAATGAAATCAGGCGATAGTTTTGTGCGTGTTCCGTAAGGCCTTTTTTATGCACAGGCGTCACATCTGCCGCCTTCCAAGCCAAGGGAAACCGGCCGGAACGCAGAGAGAGATTAAACAAATTACAAAGGCTAGGTGCAATCTGCGCGCTGCATTCCTTGAGAAGGCGCGCTGGAATCCCGTCCGTACCAGATGCCTTTGAGGAGTCAAGATTACACAAACACTCTCTTACTTCTTCAACCGTGAGTGTGATGTCAGATATTTTCATATCAGTTCTCAAGGGACAAGAAGGCATGTATTGTAGTTTGTTTGGGTCTGGCGAGGTGAAAACAGAGCAAAAATAAGAATTAAATAGCTCCGCTTTCTCAGCTGGTGTCCTAGCAGTTTTCCCGTTGTGAGTTATGATCGAGTCAGTGCCAGTGCGATGGTGCAGTATAGCCTTGTGGTAACTCCAGAATAGTTTTGGATTGTCGCTAAAAGAGCCTTCAATCTTGGCCAGGTATTCTCGGTGTTTACGCCTGACGAGGTTCTTGACTTCTTGGCTTGTGGATCTCAGTTTTTGTTTACGCTCATCGGACTTTTTTTTGACGGTATTTTGCCAGCGCTCGGTATTTCTTACGCAGAGCGAACCTCACCTCACCTCACCGTCGATCCAGGGAGGGGAGTTTGTGTCCTAGACTGTTTTGACCGGTACGCACTCCTCGACAGCAGCAAGGAACAGACCTTTCCACCGGACCCAGCAGTTGCTTACATCATCGCTGTCCAGACACATATCGAAGGGCATATATTGTAGGCGATCTCGTAGCCCATCAAAGTCAGCTCTCCTGTAGTTGATGTAAGCTCTGCGCTGTACTCGCCGACCTCGCTTGAACCTTTGTCGAATCAGGAATTCAACCTGGTAGTGATCCGACGGAAAGCCGCTCTCTGCGGGGTGAGTGGTGTTAACATGGTCTATGACTTCGTCGAAGTTGCAAAGCGCTAGGTCTAATTTATTCCCTCCGATGTGTGTAGGGCCCTTAACGCTCTGTCTAAAAAAGTTATCCTCCATCAGGGTGCAAAAGGCTTCATCCTCGGCAGATCCCCCGATATTAGTTGTGGAGGTTTCGTCAGCTGACCAAGTAATTCTTGGGAGGTTGAGGTCCCCGACACAGACGAGGCAGGCAGATTTGCGAGTCTCCAGCAATGATGTGTTTAGCAGGTTTAGATCCTCAGGACCAGACTCGGGGTGGTAGAAAGTGTAGAGGATCACCGGTTTGTTGTTATCTCTAGTGAGCTCTACTACTATCAGTTCAATCCCATCTCTTTCGAGTTCTTGACGACGCCGGCAAGCGATGTCTGACTTGACTGCAATTAACACACCTCCGCCTCTCTTCCCTTGTCGGTCTTTACGGTAGATGTTATAGCCAGAAAGTAGCTCCGATGACATAACCGAATCGTTAAACCAGGTTTGGCAGATACAAACGACATCGTAAGGAAAGGCGTAAACAATATATTGAAGTAGTGTAATCTTGCATATTTTAGTGCTGCTCGAAGGATTGCACTCGTCCGGAACGATGGCTTTGAGACGTCGTGTTGAAGTACGTAACGCTTAAACCGACATTAAAATCCCCTGGTGGTTGGTGTCAGGGCCAGGGTGAGGGTGGCTATATAAGTGCGATATAAGGACACGGCCAAGAGTAACCAAACCAGTATGCAACTCAGATGTGTCTAGCTGTGAGGTGAGCCGTGTATGCATATTCAAGGGGACAAGATTGTTTATTCCGATGCAAGACAAGAAAAGTTAAGCAATACGACCCTACTGATAACTCGGCTTCGGTTGTGCTAGCTATAGGGAGTGGTAAGAAGGGGTCTTCGGATGGTACCCAAGACATATGCTCGTTTGTTCAAATTGAAGAATGCTCCTTGGACAAGACACTGTTTGTTACAAATATATCTACCAGATCCTTAAAGATAGTGACAAGTCTTTCGGAAACAGTTACTTTTTTAAAAATCTTGGTCCCCTATATGATGCCTTCATTGCAAAGGAATGACTCCAGCAAAGGTATCTTTGCAGACAGTAAAAAGAAAACGTAGCCAACGTTGATAGCTAGTTACAAGGTACTGCGAAGAAGGTGAAGCAATGGTACAACTTGAAAAACACCTCAGCAACTAATGGCCCACAGAGAACTGTTTCACATAAGACTCGAGTATCAGTGTCTTTGCGGGAGAAGGGCATTGAAAGGCTGCACAAGAACGTGGTAGACGTTAATCCACAATATGACGATGATATGGTTATCGACACGCAGCTGACAAAACAAGTAGAAAGTTTGCATGTGGTGTCACACTTTAAGCATGAAACGTTTAGTGTACTACATTACGTACAGAGCTTTTTGCACAATTGCAAAAGAATCTGTAAAGCGCGCGAACCTCCAGATGGGCCGCCAAATATTATACCCACGATAAATCCTACTATCCGTCCCGCAGTCAGCCACAACTCTCTCTGCAGTAGCAGTGATGAAACCTCTTCCAAGTGGAAGCATCACAGCAACGATGGAGGCAACATTGATGGAGTGGCTTGAAAGCTACAGGCCAGTACGCCAGAGAAAAGTAAGGTGCGAAACCACAAAGGACAAAGCTGGTGCCTTGCCTCCGGGTGTTTACGCTTCTAAACCCACTAATGATGCATCGAGGCTCGAGTTTTCCAAAGATCGACCTAGCACCGCACCAATTACAATCTGCAGCCGGTATTGGGCATAAGTTTTGTTGACAAAGATAATGTAAACAATATGGTTGAGGTTGCCAGGCCACAGATTGACGAGTAATGAATCGGACTCTGATGACGACGACATGCAAAATCATGATCAGCCTGACGCGTTTCTGCGCCTTGATTTTAGGTAAGTCATGCATATCCAAGCCATCACGCATTTCACCGACGTAAATCTTTATGTATGCTCCAATGTAGAGCGTCCAGTTGCTAACACGCAGGAGAAGCTATACGTCTCTAGAGATTGCTTGCCTTGATGGTTGGTCTCTTTTATACAACGTCTTAGTCGCTTATTATCCCAGTTACCACCTTTTATTGAAATAGATAATTTGCCATTCAATCTCTGCCTTGTAGAGATGATAAACCGCAAGTCCTGAAATCATACTTCAAGGTAACATAAATTACGAGCACATTTGTGATTTCTTATTACAGTAAAATATTGTGAAAAGTTGTACCTTATTCATTTGAAAGCATATTTGAGATAAATGGGTGTTGTTTTCTCTCCCTTTTTTTTGCAAGATGTCTCAATATGAATCTCGCAAAGCCTCGCTCGTTCAATTTCTGACACGAACAAACTCTCGTGCGTAATTTCCGTACGCGCGCACTTTCCATGTAGTATTTCTTACGCGAACAGCATCTCGCTAATTTGGTCAATTTTAAGTTAAGAGCGCGAGAAAAACTTTCTCTGGAGCCTTAGTTGTGTTCGAAATGACATTTTGCGAATTTGCTCAAAAATTTGAAGTTTGCGTCGATGTTCATTATGGGAAATGAAAAGCACTTCCTGGCATCAAATTTCGCAAACAAGTATTTGTATACCTTGGAATGAATTTTGCCGTAAGAGATTTCTCTAGCCTATTTCAAAAGCCATTAAATTCATAATAATTAGAAAGCAAGTGAAAACATTTTGAATTTCAAAGGCAAAACAAGTCCCCTGGAATATCTTGAAATCGGCTTGGTGAATTTTCTCTAAACTTCGTATACGTATAAACAATTACCTAAGGATTAGCAATTGGTGTGTGATTTTAAAAGTTTAGATCGAATTTCACGTGGAAGTTTTGGTAATTAAAACAGTGACCCCCTGCTTCGTTGCTTTGGAAACTCTGATGACAATAAATCGTGCATCATCTTGAACTTTGACCTTTCTACAGCAAATGGTCAAAATTTCAAATTCATAGGTAAGTATATTTTAGAATTGTGGTAGCTCAAAGTTGAGAGGTCAAGTCCAAAAAAACTGTAGGCAGCCTCCTTAAGCTGCATACATAGACAATATTACATGACCATGCACAGATACAAATTTTAACTTTGAGTGTTAAAATTTATACGTTTTGAACACAAGAAGATATAATTTGTACCTCCTAGTGGTCATGTAATATTCTGTTTGTTATTTAAGCATTAGAGCACAACTTTCTATGATTCATCGGCGCAATAGAGCACGCGTGATGTTGGGAGAGACACGAGAACGTTGTAAAATCACGAGCCACGGCGAGTGATTTTGAAACGTTTCTCGTGTCTCTCCCAACATCACAAGCGCTCTATTTGCCGATTAAGTCATAAAGTTGTGCTCTAATGCTTTTATGATATAGCGGGGGAGAACCATTACTTTATCGGTGTAATAGAGCATAGATTTGGACCAATCAGAGCGCGCGTTATATCGTAGCTATATTATAAATAATATTAATGAAATACCAAATTGTAAGTTTACTTGAGTAAAGCCTAAAACTCAAGCATGGAGCACAGGCAAATGCGTTACCACTGTATGCATTGCTACACGACCTTCAAAATTCACTGTTGCGATTGGCGATTTTGCGCAAGAAAGTTTTAATATCAATTTCTTGAACAGAGAGTTAAACATTCTAGGCAAGGGACGCCAAAGGATAGCTTAAAACCATTTGGTTGATTTTGCAATCAATAGTTGATTTTGCAATCAATATCGATCCAGTAAAGGAGCCGAATCCAGTGTTTTTGGTTTGATTGACAGCTAAAAATTGCCAATCGCCCATCGCAACATTGAATTTTGAGGTCGCGTTCAATGCATGCAGTGGTAAACAAGATGATGATGCAAGAAATCCTTTGCCTTGGATATTGCTCTTCTGGTGATTTCTATTGGTTGATTAGCATACCATACAGAGGAGCACATTATCTGTTGCAGCGAGCACTTCACTTTCTATTAGAAACTTGCACTATAAATAATAGCCTTACATACAAAGCATTTTCTACGTTTCATCACACCTTTACCACAGGATTTACCTTTAGAATTTACGGACACAGGTTCATTAGCAATATTACCCTATAGGATCGCAGGAACAGTTCTCGCTAGGCTAATTTACAGGCGGTTGCATTACCTCTCTTGATCTTTTCCTTTATGTTTTCAGTATGAATGATCAATCGATAATTAAACTAACTTTGAAGTATGGTTTCTTTGTTCTTTCTTTGGCATTACCTGTTCTCTCAGCAGGAGATCTTAAAACTAGAAAACGTGAACTTTGTGTCACGGTTGTTTCAACAAAATGTTGTAAAATAATACCAGTGTTCTACAGGAACAACTCAGAATCCTATGTTATGCTTTCCTAAGCCTTAGAGAGAAAAAGGAACTTAGTATTGCATTTACAGGCTTTCTACCGTGAAAGATTTGATAGTTCTCGCTATCAAAATTTCCAAGTTTGGAAGTTGTTCAGCCTGATCGGAAATCAAAAATGGCAATTCGCAATCCAATTCCATCCGCTCGATAATACATGAAATACTCCAAATCTGTATTGATCTAGCAGCTGAAAGGTTATTTAACAAACGTATACGATTATTTTGCTGATTTCTTGCGAATTTGACTGGGGGGGGGGAGGGGGGGGGGTTTGGGGGTACTCCCATATTTTAGGGGCGGGGGTGCTCGTCGGGAACTTTTGATTTTACCCCTAAAGGATACCAAACATGGCGTCGCTCAGTTGATTTTGACCCCTAAAAGGTACCAAAAAAACGTATTTTCCCTCGTAATTTTCTAGCGTATTTTTTACGAGGGAAAATACGTCTGAAATTCAGGCTACCAACAAGTGTGATTTGCTTGAATTGCTAGAACGGACCTCTAACAGGTACCTATCTGGAAAAAATTACACGTTTTCGAATTTTACCCCCTAAAGGGTACCAGAGGCCTGATTTTAAACCCTAAAAGGTACGACGAGCACCCCCGCCCAAAAAATATGGGAGTCCCCCCCCCCCCCCCCCCCCCCCCGGTATGCGTACATGGAAGTCGGTTGTCGTCATTCACAGCCTAAGGCACTTATAACTGCACCCACAAACTTAAACTAGCAGAGTGAGCCAAGTACAACATGTTACGTTTCCTACTATAAATAACCGTCCCCCAAAAATGTGAAGTAGGAGAAATAATTTTAATTTTAAACAGGAAAATTTATACAAATAAAACTATTATTGGTCACAATAGTTAAGGATTGCCATGGGTAGAAATTAAGGACAGTATGGCCGCCGCTCATCTACGAGCATGCGCACTACGGGGTTTTAAATCATAATTCAAGATGGCGGCCGTATAGCAATTGTATGGGGAAAAATAGAAAATCAAAAGTTTCTCGTTTCTAGCTAAACTGGGCCAACCTCTATACATCCATGCCTGTTCATTGCAGCTTTATCGAGGGCCTCCGGCTTGAGTTTACGTGTGTAAAACCGTAGTCGTCCGGCGTTTTTAGTTTTAAAAATGCAGATTTCCATCCTCAGGAAGCCATATAATTATCGTACAATGCTACAAGTGCAGTCAAAGTTTTCTCTTGTAGCCGTGCAACCGTAAATCTTGAACCAGCTCTATACATCTCGGGTAGTAGTTCGATAAACAAGGATCACATCCATGTACTTTTCAGCTCATAAAACCATCAAATCGTTCGGCGTTTTCCCGAGAAAGTTTGAGCTTTTTACTTAGTAGTATAGCTTCCAGTGTACCAGGTTTACAGCCATAATATTGCCGAAAACTAATTTTTTCGGGTAGAATTCTCTTCGCTTTCCCCGAGGATCGTTCTGTCGTCCATTTTGTCTCGATATACCGCGTAGGACTGGGCATAAACGATGCCTGGGCCTTTTTTTCCCGTTGTCTGGGGTCCTGGGGGTACTTTTTTCTCATTTTTTTATTACTATTTTTCAAAATATCACTGCTCATAGAGTTCTATATTGTTAAGTGTTCTTCTCTTTGTATTTTCCATTACTTTTGCACGCAAGAAAAGCATTATTAGCTCTACGAACTGCATTTCTAGATTGCTAAACTACACAGGGAGCCCAAAAGTACATTCACGGGATACCTGTGTCTATTATTGCATATGCCCGAACTGCAGTTCCTGGCTAAATATGCTGTTGAAACCTGTCATTTTAGAGTTTTATGTGCTGTAAGTAACATCATGTCAGATGTTCCTTTGAAATTTCAGTCAGAGTTGGATTTTAAATTAAATCAAACACCGAAGGTGAGCCCGCGCGCCACTCATACGATAATCCGCTGAAGTGTCCTCAATTTCTAGCCATGAGTAAAGATAGACATAGCGCTGGTTGCGGGGAGATCATAAACATTGGAGATAGAATGTGTAGGCAATGGAAAACACAGCAGTGACTGTGATTGTGTCACAGGCGAAGAGGTAGAGCGTGTGGTCAAACATTACACGTCTTGTCTGCATACGCCGATACCACCATGCCAGTTATAAAGGGGCGTGTTTGTGGAAGTAACAGTGCTTAGAGACACCGGTTGTAGTGGAGTAGTAATTAGATAAGCATTGTTTTATTTTGGATGGAACGGTAAGAAAGGTCCTTATAGCTGTAGTTGAGGTAGATACACCACTTTGTGTGAGAGGTACATGCTATGGCAATGGAGAAACCCTTGTATGATTTGGTAATCGGAAATTAGTAAGGTCGAGAACCGAGATATCCAGATGAATATTGGAAAGCATGAGATCAAAATTCCCGGAAATTCCGGTTGGATGTAAAGAGTACTGGCGATTTTCGAGGATTTCAGGACGAGCAGGTTGTCTGAAAAGAATGTTCCGCATTTCGGTAGGAACGAACCGATCGGACGGTTTGTACCATTTGCACTCCAACCGGTTTATGTCCAAAATAAGGTAACCGATGCGAACCGAAATCATGGGCAAATAGTAAGCGCCATTCCACTCGGTATTTCATATTTTGTACCATTTAGCACCGATCAGACCAACGGTTTTCCTTACAAATGGTAACCATGCTAGGACACAGCCACTGAATATTACTTTTAACCCCCCCCCCCCTCTATGTTTAAGAAACTTTGACATCTAAGCCCCCTTCCCCAGATAAATATTGCATGCAGTCCCTTACAATTTTATCCATATGATTACCTCCCATTGCTCTAATTTCATCTTCATCTAGGTAGATAGATATTTTATATTTTATATGATTTAACACAAAAGCGTGCATGTGTATTTTGATAAAGCTAGCGCATAAAAGCGTTATTATATTTGAGGAGTTATCACTAAAATCCCAATTAAGTTCCTTTCCTGACACTCCGGGGGCGCACACAAGCTTCTTTCGGAATCTTGCTTCTTGACTAAACATATAAAAAGCGTTTCCGTGTTTTTCTCGCCGCGCTTCTAGTCAATTGTCAATCAAACGTGGGTAAATAATATTGATAAAAGGTTTCAACGGCTTGCACTATTTCACTACTGGAAATCAAACATATGACAAGCATATGAATTTTATATGACAAACATATGAAATGTCATATGTTATTCACACAGTATTCACATGTTATTCATATATTTGTAATATGGTTTTCACATGTCTGCTACATTTTTTCAAACATATGAACGTGTCGTTTTCATATGTCAGGAACAGAGTGCTACACATATGACAAACATATGACATTCCAACACGAAAACATATGACTCTGAAAAACATATGACAAACATATGAAAGGACAATGGCGATGAATAACATATGACAAATATATGAATTATATATGACAAACATATGAAATTGAGCACATGAAAATCTGATGTTTTGATAACATATGATTGTGTCCTTTTTGTATGTTTTTCATATGTATGGATAATATTTGACTGCAACCCTACATATGAATAACATATGACAAATCAAGGCAACGAACATATGACAAATATATGACATTTCAGCAAGGACAAATATGGATGTCATATGTTTCAGCCCAACATATGACGGCCAACATGTGACAAACATATGAAAGTGTGTGATAATGGTTTTAAGTCCTTGATCTTACACCTTTACCAGAAAGCGACGTTCTTTCGGCATAAGACAGGGATAACTTATCATCATGTAGTGTGAAATAACGTATCTCAAGTCCGTATCTCTGCCTTGCTTACAAGCTGACTTCTTTCATTTATATATTACATGCCACAAAACAGTTACTAGCCCTCTATTTGCAATTTTACGCACTGCTTGAAATGTCCCACTTTCACAACTCTCAAAGCCATTAATTACTTTTACGTTTCTTACACGAGCATGTAACATCGGCTATTTCCAAACCTAGCCCCTGCTTAATCTCTACATTTTATAGCTTAGACCGGAAGCGGGTGTTGATGAGCTGATATTCTGTTAATTTGCAGTCTTCTGTAAATAACACTGTAAACACAGAGCTTTTCCAGAAATTTCGTAACAGGAATTAATTCAAGGAGAAACGATACAAGCGCCAATTTCTAGCTGTTTTAAACAATGAATCCCGAACAAAACTAAATCGGAGCGGCGCGTGTGATAAAGGAGTTAAATTACTCGAGTTATTATCCACCGAATCGGAAGATATTTTTAATTGTCTCAGCTTTATGACATGACCGGCCTGATTCTTCTTGCAAAGACAAAGCACATGGCTTTATACACACAAGAGTTAACCTCATTGTTCAGTTAGCGCTGCAAAAAAACTATGTTGTCTTCAACTTAGCTCTTAGAATAGATTTTAGTAACCCCAGGCTTAATTAATTACTCTCCTCTAAACGAACGTGACTTCCGGGTAAACTAAAACACACAAAGCCACCAAATTCCTCTATAAACTTTGTTAAATCGAACTGAAAAACCTACACAAAGTTCGGTTTTCAGTTCAGTTGACTACATTGGTGAAAGGGCGATCTAAATCTCAAAATAGTAGGCTATAATATCAGCTTTTAGCTGTTTGGACACAGCAGAAGTTGACGTGTTTAGCGTGTTTCAGGGCACCCAACGAGAAAATACCGTAAAACAGCTCAGAATACCATTATAAGTCGTTGCTGAGCATACAAATGACTGTATTTTTAATCCCTACAAATTTTATATCTGTTCGGATTTCGTAGCTGAAAGTTTTGGGTTGCGAAAATTTTAGGGCTTGAAATCAAGTCTTCCGAAAATGCTAGGGGAAAGACTCTATCCGAAATTTTTAGGTGACCTTTTTAACGGCAAAAATCCCCAAAAAATTAGTAAAATTTAACCTTTTTGTGCTATTCGAAAAATCCAGGGGATACCATTATAAGTCGTTGCTGAGCATACAAATGACTGTATTTTTAATCTCTACAAATTTTATATCTGTTCGGATTTCGTAGCTGAAAGTTTTGGGTTGCGAAAATTTTAGGGCTTGAAATCAAGTCTTCCGAAAATGCTAGGGGAAAGACTCTATCCGAAATTTTTAGGTGACCTTTTTAACGGCAAAAATCCCCAAAAAATTAGTAAAATTTAACCTTTTTGTGCTATTTGAAAAATCCAGGGGATCTTATGATCTATATACGAAAGTTAAAGCTTGAAATTCTGAAGCGAAAGTTTCAGCTCTCATTCCCCCATCCGAACAGATATTTTACCGAAAATAATCGTTGGGTGCCCCTGGTGTTTATAATTAAAATCTAAATTCCACAATGGCGCTCGCTTCTCCGCTTTTTGTTGAGGTCGAGAATTAGCCAGTTTAAGCAGGAATCGTTTAATCAAAATGTATACGAAATGCCAAAGTTTTACCTAATGCTTCAACATCATGCTTCTTTTCTCAAAAGATAATAGGGCTCTAGCTTAAAATCAGCCAATTCATGAAACAATCACACAGTAAATGTTGCAATCACTTTCAACTCACCGCTTGATTGAAGTTTAGGCCTTTTCCCGTAGTACTTTGAGAATACAGTACAGTAACGCTTGAACAAAGCGATGATCAGCATAGCGTAAAAGCGACAGGACATTTGCCATCCAGAATTGAGCAAGATCGGAGACACACTCCAAGCCATGTTGTAGCACTATACCGTTGCTTTATTTTAGCGGGTTCAGTACGAAAATTGCGAATTGGCCAATCAGAAGAGACCTCAGCTCGAACCAGGTTTCGCTCGGTCAAAGTGCAAGTGACGCCTGTAAGCAGCAGTTTATGCATTGATATTTGCATGCTACGCTGTGAATCCTTTTTACTTATATTTTCAATTGAAATTATCGACTTAGCACTTTTCTATATTATTTGAGTTATCTCCAATAGACTTCTCGAACTAAAGGAATTCGTTTGAAATTAATCATATGCTCTCGTCAAAATGTAACAATAGTGATCTTCTGTGTTATACTTGGTTATGTGCATTTGCCTTTGGCTATAAGGTACCAGCGTGTCATATTTTAAGTTTGTGAAGTAGTTTAATATGGCTATGTGTCCTATGTGCCTTGGTGGAGTAAAATATCCTACTATTTCAGACCTCTGTCATATGTTTGCACTTGTATCTTTTTTTTACTTTTTGTCATATGTGTCTGACTGAGTCATATGTTGAGGTTGATATATGACATACCCTAGACCAGTTTTTGTCATATGTTCGGCCGTGGTAATGAATTCTCGAGTTCTGTCATAATGAGATACATATGACACCCCAAAAGTGAAACATATGAATTGCATCTTTGTCATATGATTCAATTCCTGTCATATGTTACCACAGGCTAGCGCTGTTTCTGTCATATATAAAAGGCTTGTTGTCATATACATGTCATATGTTCTCTTGGATTGTCATATATTCCCCAAGTCTAGAAGCCTGTTCCTCGAAAATCCTTCCGAACTCTCGATTTTGAAAACGTACGCCTGTCATATGTTTTTCTCATATGTCATATGTTTTTAATATATTTTTCACATGTTTGTCATAGGTTTGTCATATGTTTCTGTTCCAGTAGTGTTTCAAGATGCAAAGATGCAAAGATGCAAAGATGCAAAAGATGCAAAGATGCAAAAGATGCAAAAGATGCAAAGATGCAAGGGTATCAAATTACAGCATAGTGAAAATTCCTAATACAGTGTTGACAGCCGCAATGTCTCATAATAAATACATTATTGGCGGATGTACGCGTGAGCCGAGTATCGAGTATCTAAAATTGGTATAATAATGCGAACTTGCTAAATAAATCGATACTCGGCTCACGCGTACAACCGCCAATAATGTACTTATTATTGCGGCTGTCAACACTGTATTAGGAATTTTCACTAATGCTGTAATTTGATACCCATGCATCTTTGATCTTTGCATCTTTGCATCTTTGCATCTTTGTATCTTTGTATCTTTGCATCTTTGCATTTTGCATCTTTGCATCTTGGCATCTTTGCATCTCTGCATCTTTGCATCTTGAAATAGTGCAAGCCGGTTTCAACTAAACAGTTTCCAACTTTGCGTTCATCCATGAAGCGTGACAAGATTTTACGCATTGGTTCACCTTGCAAACGTGCACGTTTTGACGAGAAGTAATATCGCGTTTATCGCTCGCTGATTTTGCTGCATTTTTGACCGTGATGCTTCAACCAGTCGACAAAACGTGAACGTTTGAAACGTAAATGAACGCGAAAAAATCGAACGCTTCATGGATGAGCAAATAGTATGTAAACAATGGCTATAATTCGCCCAGTTGCTTGTTAGACTGGTTGTAAGGAATATTGTGCCGCCAAATTATATGCACATGATAGTATATTAATATACGCACGTTTAGTCAAGCCGTAACGCGACAGCAAATGCGTCCCTTTTTTTCTTTGTGAAGGGCGATAAAATGAGGAATAAGCTAGACGAGGAGAAGGAAGATGAAGACAAAGGCTTCCCAAAAGTCGCCGAGAACACAAAAACTGTGCTAATATTTTTCCTGTTCGGATGCGTGTCGTATTTCGGGTTCAGTTTTATGGTGACAAGCGCTGAAGACTTGTTTGAAGGGAGTACTTTGCCGACAGGTACGTTAGAGCCACAAACTGACCCTTGCTTGTACAAGTCGAACAACACACATGTAGCATCTTTAGGTTCGTGTCTCCGTAAGGAGTTCGAGTGACAACTTCAAAAATTCAAGGAACAAATCAGAACATCGTAAAATCGTTTTAATCTGTTTCCAATACGCCAGCCATCTCCATAAGGGATCGCTGCCTATACAGGGATCGATACAGCATGACAACAGTCCTCAGGAATGCAGATTGTTGCCGAGTTGTAGATATTTGTCGTATTAACTTGCAACTAGAATTCTTATTTGTTCGAAACATTTGAAGCTAAAATAGGGTAAAAATGGTATTGCTCAACTATAGGCTACAGTATATGAAGGCAATGCGCTAAGTCTATACTAGTTGGCGCTTGAAAGAGCAGGTTCAATTTGTCGCGCTTCACTAATCGTGTGAAGTTCTCAATTCAAAATTTTTGATTTCCACGAATGTTTCTTCACGTTCTGCCATTCATCCAATAAGGCTGTTATCTACTGGTTTTAAACGTAGAGTTATGTGCTTTTTCGTGAAATTTCATCCGCAAATTTGGTATTTGGCCCAGTCTTTGTAAACAGGAGGGAGTTCTCATTAAAGCTTGAAAATTTCCAAAAATAAACGTTATTCCGTTCTCTTTCGAATGATTAGCTGCGATTTTGGAAAAGTTAGGTATCATGAGAATTTTTTGTACATTTAACAAAAGCATTGCATCCGGACTATTTACAAACGCACCAGCTCTAAAGACCATCATGGTATCACCCACTGTGATATGCTAGTGAGGCAACTCACAGTCAAAAACGGGATTATTGTGGATTATTGAATTCATTATTTGCATTAGTGATTTCATTCTTGTCTTTCATAATACATTCTGTAATTCAATATTCAAACTTTCAATATTTGAATTTCGAAGCTATAATATAGAACAATTCATCTAGGTCTGAAATAAAGTTGATGGTTGTCAAAACAGAAATGTACCTACTTTTTGTATAATGAAATTAACCGTGGTGAAGCTCCTTACTTATTCGCGTTTCCCGATTATTATAAATAAATCGGTAACAGTTGGGAATCGAGACGAATCGGTAAACGGCCGAATAAGTAAAAAGCTTAACTGGTTAACATTCCGTTGGATAGGGAAACAATTGCGAGTAAATCAGTAGAGAGTTGAATCGGCAAAACGTCGACTTTCAGTAAAAGGCAGTAAAGCCGAATCGGGAAATAGTTCACAAAAATAGCGATATTGTACTTGACGGAATGCGGAAACGATCTGTCACGCAAGGTAAATTGATTTTAACTTGAAAGGTCATGGTGATGACAAGAGATGTGTACTCTGACTACATTTGGTCTTGCACGGAGTATTAAGACTTTATTTCATCGCGACTTTTTAATTGTGAAATAATACTGAAAACGTTTTGTTATAAGAAGTGATATACTGATTAATAAAACCTTTACAGATCTGAATTGTTTTTGTTTTAATGTTTTTGTTGTATGTAGCGAAATGTGATCTGTCTGGCTAACGTTGCGCTTTATGTATTTAGTCAAGGTAAAGTTGTTCTTGAATCCTTAAAACTGGACTTAATAGGGTTCTGTAGTGGAAATAAACTGTTTTCAAGAGTTATTTTGGCTGTCCTATTTTTTCATAAGTACCCCCCGGAATTGAATCGGTAAATGGTCGAATCAGTAAACATTCGAATCGGGAAACGCGAATAAGTAAGGAGCTTCACCACGGTATGAAATTATTGTATTCTTTGTTTGGCCTGTGTTCGGTCTTCTTTGATAATGTTTGCATCAATATTATTAATGAGTAGCGGTAAAACCACAGGTGACCCAGAACAATGGTTTGTGTACTACAACATTGAAGTATTAATATAGGGTTTATATGGGGATTAATAATAATACTAATAACAGCTTTATTGCAATATCTGATCTCTAGACAGACGTAGAGATTTACAAAGTATAATTAAATAAAATAACTAAGATGTATTCAAATAAACATCTGTTAATAAACACTTCCTTGAAACGCTCAGTTTTCACTTTAGGGAGAATATACTGATGCCCACGCCCCCGAAGATCACGCATTCTCAACGGGGGGAGTAGGTCGTCAAGAGCTGTTTGGTTAGCCTTTGTTATTGCTCCCCAAAGCTCTTGGTCACAGTGACTCAGGATAGCCCTGATACTATATTTCCGCTTACCAACTTGAAAAGTTCTGCTGAAAAGCCCGTCTATCCGGCTAAGATATTTGTCGTAAGCTGCAAGACCCCAGACAGGTAGAGCATACTGGAAAACCGATACAATTAGGGACTGAAACAAGAGATCTAATTGCTCTTTCGAGAAACCATAATACTTGAAAGTCCTAATGATATACAACCTACCACTAGCCTTAGTAAGTAATTCACTAATATGGGTATCCCAATTGGTCGGACTGCATTCAAAAGTTACACCAAGAATTTAAAGCTTAGGAACTTGTTCAATATTGGTGACAGGCAGGGGCAGGAGTTTGGTGGACCTACCCCGTAGTACCAACTCCCACGTTTTCTTTAGATTCAATGTCATAGAATTCTGCTCGGCCTATGACTTAATGGCATTAATTTCCGTAAAACCTACTATATCATTACCTTCTGCCCCACCCTTGATCGGAATACTTAAGGTGATGTCATCGGCATACTTTGTGAGTAGATTTCGTGTAGGATTAGCTGCCTTGATGTTATTAACCATTAGAGAGAATAGTACTGGGCCTAACACAGTTCCTTGAGGAACCCCTCGGTTGATACTTAAGTACTCTGTTATAGTGAAATCATCTACCTTTACCCTTTGCCGTCTCAAACTTAAAAAAGCTGATTATCCAATTGATTACATGGATTGATACTAACCTCACACAGTTTCTGACATAAGATGTAATGAGATACAGAATCGAACGCCTTGCTAAAATCGAAATAGAATATGTGCACAAAATCTGCCTCACCATCTAACCATTTTAACCAGTAGTGTTGATTCTTAATTAATGCCATAGTAGTGTTATGCCCCTCCCTATAGGCAAACTGGTCAAAATCAATGACCCGAGCCCATGTTCTAGATGTTCCTGCTTATATACTTTTCTTTCAAATAAACGCATAATGATGCATGTTATTGAAATAGGTCATAATTGATTATATGAACTGAAAGGCGTTTCCTTAGGAGAGGGAGTTATATTAGCTAGTTTCCATAAAGAAGGTACACAGTGACATGCTAATGAGCTATTAAAAACATAAGTCATTATTGGCGCCAAGTCGTAAGCGTTGTCCCTCCAAAACCAGAAAGGCAAGTTGTCTGGTCCAGCAGCCGACCTCTTTAGATTTAGTAAAGCCTGAGTAACATTTGATACGGACACCTCAGGAGGTCTTGTATCCTCTGGGATGGGCACGATGTCAGGAGCCATATAACTAGGATCAGTATTGATTTGAGCAAAGTACTCATTTATAACATCTTGTCTAATAATAGAGCTTGCTGGCGGCTAGATTTTCTTCCTGTGATCGCATTAACAGTGTTCCACCATGCTTTGGTCCCCATACTCTGGCGGGAAATCTGTTTTTGAACCGCAAGTCTTTGATTGTCCCTAATGAGAGCGTTTATCTTATCCTGCAACACTGCAAGAGTAGCGGGGTCGCTGTGTGTACGAATAGAATCACGCCGTTTCTTTAGCAGATGTTTTACAAGCGGAGAAATAAAAGGCGGGTCTTTATTGGACGTGCGAGCTATTACATGCGGAAAACATTCATTAAACAGTTTGCAAAATAGGTTTTGCAGCGTTTTTATTTTTTGATTAATGCTTTCCGCTTGCGTTACCTCAAACCAGTTTACCACCCCCAGCTCGCGTGATAATTTCAGTCTATTGTGTTCACGCACATCACGAAAAGTTGTTGTCTTGCGTAGTGCTTTGATTGAGTCCCGAGGGACAGCCAATGCCATTGAATGATCAGATCTTATTAGACTTTTAAATACCATCATATTTTTCCACAAGAAAGGAGCATTTGTAATAAAAACATCGAGTATTTTATTTCCCCTTGTAGGATGTTTGACCATCTGTGTTAGCGAGGCTTGAGTCAGCAGATCTCTATCTGAGCTTGTTCAAATCCCCCCCAATTATGATCCTAGAACAAGGTTCGGTTATCTCATTACAGGCCCTAAGCAGATTTTCAATCAACTCCTCGCTTGTATAAGCCGGGTCTGGAGGTTCCGGGTAGTAAACAACACACACATAGAACTCCGAATTTGATGTAGATATTTTGGCCCACGCAAACACTCTAGGGGATCTCGTGACCTGTCTTTCAAATGAACTGACTTCCATGTGTTCCTGTAAATGATTGCCACATCACCGCCTTCGCGCCTATTCCTGTCCTTTCGTAACATGGCGTAACCCTTTGGGCAGACCAAATGCGAGGGAATTTTATAATTCAACCAAGTCTCAGACACGATACATAAGTCACATTGGAGCGATGTGAGATCCGCATAAAGCGCAGCCGGGGCGTCAGGTTTTTTGATACATCTTGCATTGACGACTAGCCATTTAGGAATGACTTTGCGAGGCGAGGGTGACGCTTGACAGCGAACCGTAACCAAGTATCTCGGTCGTTGTATAGCTCGTGGCATTTCAACTCGCCTATTATGGTTAACATAGAACTGGAATCAATCCCTCTTTTTCCCAGCACGCTTTCCTCTGTATCGAAATAGGCAGAGGTCTTTAAGAGTTGTAATGCTTTGGCTGTCCAATTTCACGGCATGTTTTCTGAGAGCCAGGATTTCGTTCCTAGTGTATGATTTACAGGTACGCCGAGTTAAATCATCACTATCCTTAGAATTAGAATGCCACGGTCCAGGGTTCCTCTCTATGTCATTACAGATAGTTATATCCACAGGAGCAATAAGTTGGTACCCATGTGTTGTATCGTTAACTATCGGCCTTCGCAGCATGACACTGCGGCACATTCGAGTGGGTAATCGATGTTGAAAATTCACAAACAGAGTACATCCCACGCACCAGTTCCGAGCCAGATCACTTTCCTTAACCTTACCATAGCTACAATCGCTAAGACGGCAGCTAAGAGAGACAATTAGACAATTTAGCGAAAGCACCAGTTGAGCAAAGAGAAATAGCGTGGCGGCCATATTGGCGCTTGCGTACAAAGGGAATTGTGGTAAGAGATGTTTGGACCTGGAAATTTATCGATCGATCGGCAGAACACACATCGGGACGGATTTTTTCACAAAATTCGAATTCAACAACTAAAAAAACACCAGGATCGTAGATATACATGTTCCCGACGCAGCAAAATCAATAAATCGTCTGCAGTTACATACGCGAAGGTAGCAGACGACCCCGTTAGATTCGCACGACCCCCTTCGTAACGATCATTCAAATACTCATTAATTATTCATGACCTAATCAACCAACCAGAGCTCTCATTTTGTACCACGTGCAGTACCTTGAAATCCCAGGAAGATACTGCAAGTGGGACTTGAAAACTTTTCAAGGTCCAAGGACCTTTGAACTATGAATATTCATAGTTCAAAGGTCCTTGGATCTAGAAATTTTTTCTAGATCCAAGGACCTTTGAACTATGAATATTCATAATTTAAAGGTCCTCACCCTCGAAAAGTTTTTCTACTAGTCAGTCTTTGCGCCGTGCAAAGGCAGATCGCAGGAACCACTCCGTGAGAAGACAAAAGTCTCCTCTCTCGAAGAAGTTACTACAAAGAATTTTGGTTCGAGACTATATGCTTGTGCGCCGCCAACCTCCATGTGGGACAGGCTTTATGAAAACACTCTTGATCTTTTCACTTCTGCGCATGACTAGTGACGCAATCCAAGTTCTTAATTCATAATATTCATAATTTCAAGGCCCTCGCCATCGAATATAGTCAGTCTTTGCGGCGTACAATGGCAGACTGTAGAAACTGTTCCGTGAGAAGACACAGGTCTCTTCTCTCGGAAATCTGTAGAATAGAAAGGATCTTGTTCCAGACTATATGCATGTGCGCCGCCAACTTTCATGTGGGACAGGCTTTGTGGAAACAATCTTGACCTTTTCATTTGTGCGCATGACTAGTGACGTAATTCAAGTTTCACAAGTAATCCTGTTTGGGTAGGGTACAGAGAGGGGTTGGTGATTGAAGATTATGTCACAAGCAGAGTATTTCAAATGACCAAGGAATTAAAAAATAAATAAATGGAGATGTTTCAACATTGATCGTTTTCCCTCTGTGTTGGCTAATTAGGTCATGAATAATTATTGAGTATTTGAAGTAATTCAAAAGCCTCCTATTCGGACTTGACGGGATTTCAAAGCTCACGCAATTAGTTCCAGTCCTCGGCTTCGCCTCGGACTGGAACTAATTGCGCGGACTTTGAAATCCGGTCAAGTCTTCATAGTCGGCTTTTAAATATTACTTAAAAACCCGGTGCTAGCACACAACTTTGACAATCAAAATGGCGGCCGTTAACTAAAATTCCTCAAGGGGGAGGCGCATTCTTCGCCAGTAAGAAAAATTAAATCCCTTTGTTCGGACAATTTGATTTGCATGAGTTTGCGCTATGTGCCCCTCACGCCACAGATATGTTAACTCTACCACAGCGACAACTGACATCATAAATGTGGGGGGCTTGCTCCTTTTATACCGTAACCTCATGTTTAACTTATATATATTGTTCAACCTTAGGGAAATAGGGTTATAGATGTTATACATTATTTTTACAAATTTTAAACGAAATAATTTGTTGGGGTAATTACCACATATTTCTCGACAATAACTTAAACGATTTTAGTTATACTCAGTGAGTTTAAGGCATGGCTCTAAGACGAGGGCTGCTTTTTGGTAACTTCGTTATTTTTCAGCAAAAAACCTTCAAACGTGGGCCTCAAACTAATTTTGGAATTCTGATTACGATAAAGTTGTTGTTACCATGGTAACGATGTCAGGTGAATCACCGTCCGCCATCTTGGATTAAACTTTTAGCGCTCGTGTAGGTATGGAAAAAAGATAACCATCAGAAAGTTTTTAGCATAATGTTTGTTACATTGATCTTTCTATATACCTAATTGGATATCGAGGATAATGTTTTATTAAAGACAGGTTTTCAAAACATTATATATTTCAAAACACGAAAAATAATATATATATTTTTTTAAAGAAGTGCGACTTGTCCAATTAGTTTCATTTGAAAGTATCTAAATATGGGATTCTTTCAATTTGACCTTTCCATGGCTGTACTCAGAAGGTAGTAAATATAAAATCCAAGATGGCGGCCACTGAGTCACGTGATTAGCGTTTCCATGGCAACAAAATATATTGAAATATAACTCTTGTTGAAATTATTGTACTGACCAATGTTGATGATGATCCATAGTATAGAACAATAGTTATGACGAATAATCCCTTTTTTTTCAGGCAAAACAGTTTTGAGCCATGCCTTAAACGCACTGAGTAGCTGAAAAACACTGTTTAAAGATATTACCAGCTCACAGCACTTCACTTTCTATTAGAAACTTCTAGTTTATAATATACAGGGCAAAATTACTCAACACTAGGGCTAGGAGAGCGAGGTCTCGGTTTCGAGGAAAACGACGTGCTTACGGAAAGAAATTCTCGTCGCGTCGAATTTCTAATCTACCGCTTAATAGGCCTCAAAGGCGCATAAAAACAGTGGGAGTCTCGATTTGAACCCGAAAGTTGCGAATACCAACGAGTCCAAAACGTTTTGTCCATTGTCTCCATTCAAGCTTCATCAGTTTCTCGTTGGTATTCACAACTTTTTCTACTTCAACTGAGTCTCCCACTGTATTTATGCGCCGTCGATGCCTATTCAGCGGCGTAGAGTAGAGAATTCGAAACTATTAATGCCATGATATCATATATATCGTTTTAAAGCTTAAGGATTGTTCTAATGAAGTTTTCCATTTTATGAAGTTGAATTTTTTTTGCATTTGTAAGAACCCCCGAACTAAAAACTACCTTGTGAGAAGCCCCAGACAGTTAGCGTTTTGTGCACAATTTCACACTTATGGATTTTAGTCTCAGAGAAATGAACTGCAAAACCCGTTTGCAATTTTTGATGTTTTGCATATTTACCAAAATATTAGGTCGCGAAGTTATAAGTGGCTTTTTTACAATTTGCAGTGGCCGCAAAATTTATCATAAAATCTTTTTCAAGTAAAAAATATAAATTCCCTCACACGCTTTTGTAGGTGTTATCATTTTCTAAGGACACAGAAAATTTGACGACATCGAGGGAAAGGTTCAAGGCGTCCTTAAGCAAAATTCTCTTTTGAAGAGCAGATAACAAAAATAATAATTTAAATACCTATTAATAAATAATTAATAAAATCAGTAATTATTTGTCTGAAACTAATTTTCTCATGTCGGTAAGCTCTAGTCCGTCATATTTAAATAGAACTACCCAGTTTTGTATCAAAATGAATGACACTAAAGTAAATTCCAATTAAGTGTTGCAGCGATTTTTTGTATGTTCGATATTTAGGATTTTGTCGCGTTTTGAAGTTAGATAGTAACAGAAAAAGCTTGGACTGAAAGAAAAATCGTCAACAAAGAAACGACATAGGAAAACATTTTGAAAATCGCTGACACACTTTTGTAGCCCAGCTTTGGGTCACACAAGGAAATACAAAACTGGATGGTTCTATTTAACTTGGAACTTAGCCGAACTTAGCCGAACGAGAAAATCAGTTTTTGACAAATAATTATTGATTTTATTTATTATTTATTAAAAGGTATTTAAAATATTTTATTTGTCTTCTTCTCTTCAAAAGCTTTAAAATGGTATATAATACATGTGGTATATAATACAAGAAGACGAATGACAACAATTTTGCCAATACCATACCTTACCTTATACCATACATTAAAGGAGCTTAAGAGCGAATGCACACAAAAATCGAGCAAATTCGGGAAAATGCGGCCAGAGCTCAAAATTGTTTTATCCTCATTTTAAGTTTGTAGCAAGATTTTAATGAGATTAAGACCGTTATAGGGTTTTTTCGCAGTCCGGGGGGAGTTTTTTTCGATTTTTTCGAGATTTACATTTTCGCCCGTCCTGAGGCCAGTTATGTAAGCGAAATTCAAGGGGCCCACAGATTGCCTCGCGTAGCTTTTATAACGATATTTGCAGTGGATTTAGCACTTAATTTTCGATCAGCAGATAATAAACAATTGATCAGTGGTGAATTTCCGGATTAAGATCATATTTATGTCCTCGATTAACACCATTCTTTCGAAGCCACTTGACAACACAGTATTTTACTGGCTAAAGTAAATGCCGAATTTAGGTACGGGGCCATTCTTCAAATCAGCCCAAATTCAAGAATTACAACAAGGAGAGGTAGTATTTTAAGAATATATAAACATTTCTTTGGCTTTTTCCTTGAGCGCCCTAAAACTGAAGGACGAATTCGGTAGATTTCACGCTAATAGCGGGTTATTTGACCCGCCGACCTGTGCGTATCAAGTTGCCGGGAGTGAAATCAAACTAGAAAACAGCCTCTATTTCCCAGTTAATAGAATTAAGATTTGGAAACTTACGTTTTGGTGGAGTTATTTCAAGGGATCCAGTGGTCTTTGCAGCAAAATAATCGGTTTCGGCGTGGTAAATAGAGAACTCCCTTTGTGAACGCGGTAGACATGAGCCCGGGCCGCATACATTAAAACATTCCCGAAATATGTTGTTTGCATCCAAATTCGAATGAAAAGGCGCATGTATGAACCACTTTCTCTTGATGTTTTGCAAATATGCGTAGCAACGGGATCGTTTCGGCTGGCAAGCCTTGCTGTCCTGTATAGTGGGAAAGATTGAAATACAGCTACCGGTTGGTATTGTTATTTCATGTGGTTGCGTGACTAGTCACGTGTCAATGTGATTTGTTCCTCGTGTCGCTGTCCCTAAAACACAACCGGCCAGAAAATGAACAATTTCTACTCTAAAAAAACCTCGGTGTAATAAAATGTATTGACAATTGATTTTAATTCTTGCCTTTTATTTTGATATTCATCAAATACATCCTCCGGTTCAGCGTACCTAATTCATGAACCCCCCAAGAAAATACCACGATTTTCTTCTTCATACCGTTTTCGATTCCCTCCGGGGTGACTCCGCTGGGGGCGGGGGCGCTCGCCGTACCTTTTAGGGTGTAAAATTCGAAAAACTTCCTTTTTTCCAGGGTACCTGTTAGTGGCCATGGGCTGGGGCATAGACCTCGCGCGCCAAGGTCCTCCCTCGCCTCCCCCCAGGGGAAAGAGGAAAAGGTGGGAGGTGAGGTGAGGACCCTGGCGCGCGCGAGGATAGGGCTGGGGAGGAGGACCCTGGCGCGCGCGAGGATAGGGCGGGGGGGGGGGGGGGGGGGGGGGGGGGGGGGGGGGGGGGGGGGGTGGGGGGGGGGGGTACTCCCTATTGCATGTTTCCCCTGGGGGGAGGTGGGGGCGCGCGAGGATAGGGCTGGGGGTACTCCTTATTTCCTCTTTCCCCTGGGGGAGGTGAGAGGACCCTGGGCGCGCAAAGATAGGGGGGGGGTATTCCCTATATTGGACTATACGGCCCGAAAGGGGTAGGATTTTCAGGCTGGACTGGGTCATAAAGAAGGGTAGGGAAAATTGCAATTTTGGAATAAAAAGGGGCCTGTATTTCACCGGTTTTTCAACCGCGCAACGCGGGAGCAATCCCGTTTCTTTAAAAAAAAAAAAACACACACACTCACAAAGCCGATTCAAAGTCAAAGGGGTACCTTTTCACGGCTTTGGTATAAGAAAGGGGTACCTTTTCTGCTCTAAAATAGGTATAACGAAGGGTAAGGGGTCGAGAAACTGGATATTCTCTTAAAAAATACGTCTTGTTTTTACCTTTTATCAAAGCGACGCCGTTTTTGGTTCCTTTTATATTAGGGGTGAGTAAAATCGAAAGTTCCGGCGAGCACTAGGGGAATATAGGGGAATATATATATATATATATATATATATATATATATTACCAGCCTTAGGTCGGTCCCTGTATAGGGGCTTCCTCCGAGCCCTCCAATACCTCGATAACAGTTATTTCTTTTGACCTGCAGTGACTGGAGACGCAATTAACGTAGGAAGTTGAGTAGACTAGACTTCCGAAAAAGTACAAATGATCGCTTTCCCAATAATAGAGAGCGATCCTCCAACCGCCACCCCCCCCCCCCCCCCCCCCACCACACCCAGGCAATAAAAAAATAATCCCAATGAATGAATGAATGAATTGATCGAGCAACCCCCTCTTCCCCTCCCCCCCCCCAAATGTCGAGCAGCCCCCTCTTCCCCCCCCCCCCCCCAAAATTCCACCTGAATTTCCTTCAAATTCCCGCGCCTTTCCCATTATTATGTGGTTTGAAGGAGCACAGGAATTCTGAGCGTTTCGATGAAAACATCGATCACGATTTTAATAATTGTGTTACGTGCATGGATTTGTGTAGACGCCACGCACGTGCCTGTCACGCCAGTAATACACACAAGGGGTATGGTTTATTAGTGCGAGCATCTGGCGACAGGCGAGATTCAAGCACAGATGATTTTGCTAACTATGAGCAGCAAGCACTCTTCAGTTTTGACTGCAGGCACATGAGCAGTTATCGACCACATACAGTACATTAATTTGTGGATGCGAACATTTGTAAGGATAAGGCCTGAAGTGTGGTGATTTGAGAAATCGGTACACGAGAATCATGAATTCTGTTCCAAACCATTGTGAATTCTCACGTCGTCCCTGACATCCTGCACAACCGAGCAAGATCTATAGATGTTCGTCTGTTTCCATTAGAGTGCCGATATTTCTCTACAAGGATTTATCCTGAAAAAAACTAGCTGAACTAAAGTTCAAGCAGTTATGTTGTTATTTACTTTGGACTGGAGGACATGCCTACCGCGCACCGCGTTGGAGTTCCCTATTTTAATACCACGCCGAAACCGATTGTTTTGTTGCAAAGACCACACTGGATCCCTGAAATAACTCCACCAAAACGTAAGTTTCACAATCTTAATTCTATTAACTGGGAAATAGAGGCTGTTTTCTAGTTTGATTTCACTCCCGGCAACTTGATACGCACAGGTCGCCGGGTCAAATAACACGCTATTAGCGTGAAATCTACCGAATTCGTCCTTCAGTTTCAGGGCGCTCAAGGAAAAAGCCAAAGAAATGTTTATATATTCTTAAAATACTACCTCTCCTTGTTCTAATTCTTGAATTTGGGCTGATTTGAAGAATGGCCCCGTACCTAAATTCGGCATTTACTTTAGCCAGTAAAATACTGTGTTGTCAAGTGGCTTCGAAAGAATGGTGTTAATCGAGGACATAAATATGATCTTAATCCGGAAATTCACCACTGATCAATTGTTTATTATCTGCTGATCGAAAATTAAGTGCTAAATCCACTGCAAATATCGTTATAAAAACTACGCGAGGCAATTTGTGGGCCCCTTGAATTTCGCTTAAATAACTGGCCTCAGACGGGCGAAAACGTAAATCTCGAAAAAATCGAAAAAATCCCCCGGACTGCGAAAAAAACCCTATAACGGTCTTAATCTCACTAAAATCTTGCTACAAACTTAAAATGAAGGTAAAACAATTTTGAGCTCTGGCCGCCCATTGCTCGATTTTTGTGTGCATTCGCTCTTAATTCCCGAAGGTTAAAAATTGATCTAAGTGTGCTAGAACAAACGTATAAAGTTGATTAAACTACAAAAGTGAATGGCGGGCAATACAAAATAATAGGCAATTGAAGCCTAGAAAAAAAGTTGACGCGTCATTTTAGGTTTTAGAAGTTTAGTACTTTAGGACTGTATCAAATGAATTTCAGGAAAAAGTCATATTATGGATTTTTATAATTTTTACCATTACTGAGACCTTAAATTGCAACAAATGAGCCGGGGGCAGTACAAAACAATAGGCTATTGAGGCCTAGGAAAACAGTGACACGTCATTAAAGGTTCTAGATATATTCTTTAGGAGCGTTTGTAGGAGATGGGGTCTCCATGAATAATCGGGGGGAACATGCTTTTCTGGTGAGTTGTCCTATCATTACTTGGTGCTCAGTGAGTCAAACTTTGATATAGAACTGGTGCTCACTGAACTGGATCAGATAAAGAACTCTGACGTCATCGGAGTTCTATATCTGATTCAGCTCAGTGCGCAGCAGTTCTATATCATTGCTGGCTGATTGAGCACCATTGTGATATGACAACCAATCAGGACAGCTGTTCCCTGTAAATATTCATGGGCGCCCAAAAATAATTTATATCGGGTTATACAAACGGTATTCATGGTCATGAGTTTCATTGTGTTTGCCTGATTGACTAGTCAACAGTTTTAGAAGATGTTATAAATATTAATGCCGCTGGAGATATAATGGCGCTTGAAATTAATATCTATCTAAAACGTTTTGGACTGAAGAAACTTCAGCCTCTGACGCGCCATATTCTGTGAGACCGTATGATAGATAATATTTGAAGAACGCGTTTTGTAGAAAGATCGACATTTCCCAGCAAAGCGGGAACAGCACAAACAATTCGCAAACATGACGTTTCTTTTTTTTCCCGAAGTGTGAAGATAATAGAACATTGCTAGATATTTTTCCCCCTTGTCTAGTATTTTCATAGCCAGCTAGGGAAGCAAACGAGGGGCCGCAAGCCCTACATTTTTCGTAAACAGACATAAAAGACTTGGCCGTGCGATGGCCACATTCTCGAGATGCCATTTTGGCAACAAAAACAGGGATTAATTTTTGAGCTCTCCAAAATGCCAATCAAAAGAGATTCGAGCGTCAATCATAATTAGGTTCGAATGTCAATTTATCTAGGAAGTGCGCTACTGTGAACGTCAAGTAACGTGAGATTAGAGGCAAGGAAAATAATACCAAAACTATTCTCAAAGTTAACAGGTACGCATCGGGGCCTACCCAAGCCAACCCGAGACAAGGAAAATAATACTAAAACTAATCAGGTTAACAGGTACGCAACGGGGCCTACCCAAGCTAACCCGAGACAAGGAAATAATGCTAAAACTATTCTCAAAGTTAACAGGTACGCAACGTGGCCTACCCAAGCTAACCCGCGACAAGGAAAATAATACTAAAACTAATCAGGTTAACAGGTACGCAACGGGGCCTAACCAAGCTAACCCGAGACAAGGAAATATAAATACTAAAACTATTCTCAAAGTTAACAGGTACGCAACGGGGCCTTCTCAAGCTAACCCGAGACAAAGAAATATAAATACTAAAACTATTCTCAAAGTTAACAGGTACGCAACGGGGCCTACCCAAGCCAACCCGAGACGGCAAATAATGCTTTTTTAAAGGATACCAGCACTTTCCTGGATCTAAGGGGCTGTTCACATGAAAATCGAGTGCCCCTAGTAGTCCATGAGCCAGCTCATTTTTCATTACCAAATTGCAAACAAACTGAAAGTGGTATCGATTTAAAGGTTGTCTTGTACAAAGTTCAAATTGGTATGATAGCTACTCTGAATTGGTAGCTTTCTCTCTTTCAAGGGCATTCTAACTCTTTGCCTTTTATAACTAGCATGAAAGCGAGGCAAGGTTGCACCTGTAATAAAAACTGTATTTCTTACGCTTCATTGAAGTTGTGAGACAACAGAATTACACCACAGTATTCTCTAAGTTACTTTTTGTAACATCATGCAATGTTGGTTTAGTAAAAGGATAAAATAAAGAAAATAATTGCATCAAAATGTCAGTTTCCTATTGTAAAGCTTCTCAATTTTTTGTGTAAGTAATGTTTTAAGAGGGGAAGTGATGAAAAAAATATAGTCATCTAATGAATTTGGCTAGATGGACAGTCTTTATGTCAAATAAAACAATACCAAGCAGAATATCTGCCAGTGGACCATTTAAAAAGCCATTTATAATGCCAATAGTCAAAGATGTCACGTGATGCACCATGGGAAATCAAGATGGCAGCCGTCAGCAAAGGTATGTCACAGCTCTGTACTTTTAGTGGCACAACGTTTTTTTGTTGCTTCCTATGTTAATGTAAAACCATTTTAATTATACACTGAAAAAATCCTAAAGTGGTAAACATTGCAAAAGGAAAACGTTATGCCTTTATTTTGTTACCAAGCGGTACACTTCTGGCTCCTTTGTATTTCTTGATAAATATGTACCCCGCCTTTATTTATCTGTCCTATTTTTTTTCACTAGTTATTGGTCACAATATGTCCCCAAATCAAATAGAAATAAGTTTGTGACACAGGTAACCATTCGTGCCTTTGATTTTGTTTTTACAAGTGAACAAGTAAAATCAAAACATTTCATTTTTAATATTAATTCATTTGTAAAGTTCGGTGTTCATTCTCGCGCTCGGTCTTAGCAAGTTACAGCTAGATGTCCAGAACTTTCCATCTCTTTTCATGGTCGTATTTACCAACATTATAAAATTGTTGAATTAAGGTTGAATTATTTTAGCTGGATGAGTACATATCTTCATTCAAAACAATGTTTAAACCACCTCTATGCCATCAAAACAATGACGTTAAGTTATTAGATAAGGTAACTTACTTCGCATTTCTACTTCAAAGAAAAGAGTTATTCAGTTTCACTGGACGTCAATTTCATGCTAAAACATGACTTTTAGCTGTTTGAATTCAAAATAAGACCCTAATAGATACATTATTTCTAATACATTATTTCCTAATACATTATTTCTAAACATCACAGGAACTCACTAGGCATAGACAATAGACAGTAGCCTCGTTAGTTAATTTCAACTAGTACAAGCAATCACTTTTGTCTACATAAACGTGTCTTCACATAAACGGCTGATAATTTCTCTGCGAAAGTTGTGCTAAATGTTTTAGAGAACACTGCAAAATAACCTAGGTTTAAATGTAAAACACTATTAGACAAAAATGTAGGAATTCGTGAATTTGAATTTATTTTTTTTGTTTGTTTTCGCCTCTGGCTCTGTCGAACAATTTTAGCCGGAATGCCACTTTGTATCGGGAATCAAACTGGCACACGATAAAAATTACATTGCCACGTAAAATTTTCTATCGTAAAATTAATTATAGTTAAGTAATACTTAACTCGGACTTTAATCTAGTTAATTAAAGTTCATAACATTGTTTTCGATACAGGAGCACAATTTTTTGTACGTGTTTTAACTCGAGAAAGGCGAAACTTTGTGACCGTCACTCAAGCAAATATTTTCTCCAAGCCTGGAACTCTTATTCGGGGAAAAGAATGCAAGCGTTGTCATGCAGACAACTTAAAACCAGTGGAATTTTACCCATTTTACTTATTCTTATAGAAGTAGAATCAGAAAACTTACGTTTAATGAGTAGAAAATCCTTTCTTGGAGAAATCAAGTTTGCGCTGTCGGGCCAAGCTTCCACTAATTCCAAATTCCAAGTTCTCTGTTGTAATGCCTCGAAATATGCACTGTGATGCAAATTGGTCAGATTGTTGAAACATGCACTACCCGTAGATTCATCAAAACAAGTATTTGAAGATTCCAAATGCCATTTGTTCTCTGTTGAACGCCTCGAAAGGTCTGTGAATGCAAACTGGCCAGTTTGTTGAAATTCACACACGCCGTAGATTCACTTCGATCGAAAGAAGGATTTTAGACTTCCAAATGCCAATTGTTTTTGTTTAACGCCTTGGAAAAAGCCCTCTGATACTAGTAATGCTCTACTGCTGACTGGCTAGTTCGTTGAAATTCATATTACCCGTAGATTGATCAAATGAAGGATTTGAGGTGATAGAAACGGCAAAACCCTGTTGTTTGAGCGTCTTTGAAATAGCTGTCAGTTTCGTTCCAGCGTGTTCGGTAAATCACGTGTTTGCAGTCACCCAAATTTGGTGCACGCCAAATTTGGAAAACCTCCGGTCACACAACAGACACTGCAATGAGGTGAAAACTCACTCATTTGACTTTATCTTTTTTTTTTTAACGTGATCTGGCACTGTCCCGGCGTGTGCACAATTCATACTACTACACTCAGGAATTGTTGACGGCTTTACCTGCCTCTTGAAAAAATAAAACGCTACATTTTATCAGCGCACGCCAAGAAACTGATTCACTGATCTATATGGGCAAATTGTCAGACTAATTCTGATTTATTTCGGATGGAGTTGTGTAATGACCGACTCGTCCTTTGACGCATTGAGACCGTCTCTCCGCTGAGCCCTTGAAACTATATTTGACAATCACCCGTGTGATTTTCCCACTTTTAGCTCTCATTCTTTAGTTTGAAAACAAGCTATACCGAACAAAATCCGTGTGCAATTTGTCATGACAGAATTTTAAATTTTCCACGAAAGTCTGGCTTCAAGAATTTCAAAAAATGCTCCCGATACAGCTGTTTTAATGAAAATGTACGTACACAGACTGCAAAGTTGAAAGCATCCGTTTGCTCAGATTGTTAGTACAAGCCCAGGGAGCTCACCTTTAAATCAAGAAAAATAACAAGAATCTATCTATTTCTCGCTGAATAAAGCGAAAGGAAATCTATTTTCTTTTCCCTGCGTTCTGGTCTTTTCTGATTGGCTAATTATGCTTTGCCAAGACTCGCCCACTAGGGCCTCATTACCACGAAATGGCTTCAGTCTGGCACAGATTCTTGTTATATTTCTTGATTTAAACTGTAAGAGGTTAGCTCCCTGTGGTACAAGCGCGTAGTGCGTGTGTTACCGATGTTGCAAGGTTCGGTCAGGGCGCGTATAGTAGGCTTGAGCGCCGACTACGTTTATTGTCGAAATAGCTTTCAAACGCGACGCAAATGTCATAAAAAAAACCTTTAGAGTTTATAATTTTGTTTAAAAATAGCTACTGCATTTACATAAATATTTTGTTTCAGGGAAAAGAAAAAGAGACTCTGTAGAAGAATATCAAAAACGGCGTTTAATTTGTATAATACACGATCCCTCAGTAGATGCTTCCCGTGAGTCCCTAACGACCCCGCGTGACCTAGAATCTTGGAACAGTCTAGTCTGCGCAGCCAAAATACGAGATTACCTCCCGATTTTAGAAATCAATGAATGCAGAGAAGAAGACAAAATCCCTGATGACATCGCGTATCATCGAAAATGCAGGAGCCTCTTCACTCTGAAGAAATCTGTTGGAAAGACAGACAAGTCCCCTCTCCAATCCGAAAGAGATGTTTTGGCAAGCTCTCAGAAAAGATCCACGAGGAATTCGGCACAGGCCGCAAGTGGGGTTGCTGTCTGCATCTTTTGCAACAAAGCAAGCAAATACCTGAAAAGACAAAAAACCAGAGAACCACTAGCATCATGCGTAGATCTTCGAGCGGACGATACTGTTCGGAAATCTTCAATAGAAAGGGAGGACACAAGAATCATAGCCCTGCTATCTGGTGCTGATCTGGTAGCGTCAAAAGCCAAGTATCACAGGAGCTGCTACCATCAATATACCTGGGCGTATCAGAAGGAGAAAAGGGCCACCGAAGCACAAGAAAGTGAAGATCATCCATCTTTACAGCTAGATTACCAGAAGAAAGAATCAAAAGCGTACGAAATGTTATACGACAACATCAGAAATGATTTACTTCCAAATCCACGCGTAGTCAAGTTGACGGATTTATCATCACAGCTGCTGTCGAATTTAAACTCGCTTGGAGTTACGGACGTCAAAGACTCGACGAAGACCCATATTCGCCGAAATTTAGAAGAGGAATTTAGCGATCTGCTTGTGTTTGACACAGTCGAGGAGGGAAGGAAGCAAGTGATCGTTTATCCCAATAATCTTTCAAGATTCAAACTGGCACGTGACTTTGTAAGAATTCGAGAGAGACAACAGAGCGAAGAAAAAACGAAAGATACTTCCGGTGACATCACAAAGGCGGCTTTATTGGTCCGAGAATCAATCAGAGCAACAAAAATCACTGCGCCATGGCCTCCAAGTCCTGCCGATCTTCAAGAAACCTCCATCCGCCTTCCCGACAAACTATTACTTTTCCTGCGCACCCTACTTACAGGAAATGTGGCCTCCGACCAAGACATATCCACTAGAGTGCAGCGACTTGTCAATTCATACGGGCAAGACTTGATTTTTGGCGTCAGCCGTGGAATTCAGAAACCACCAAAGCACATTTTACTTCCATATGCAATTAAATCGTTAACGAATAACGTCGAATTGATCCAGATTGTTAATCGCCTTGGCCACGGCGTGTCATATAGTCAACTTGAAGAAATGGATACTGCATTTTGTTTGCAGAAGATGGCAAGAGTGTCTGAGGGAGAAGTACCGTTACCAAGTGATCTGAAGCAATTTGTGGCGACTACGTTGGCTTGGGACAACATTGATCGTCTTGAGGAGACACTCTCGGGCGAGGGAACATCACATCGAGTGAACGGCATTGCCGTGCAAGCACCTGTGTTTGGTCCTCAACTCCTTTCGCAACCAGAATGTGCTATTGACGAGTCCCAAAAGAGGAGACGCAGTATTGATATCATTCCGATATCCCTTCCTGTGTACAACGCTGGAGATCGTGTTGGTCCCCCTGCAAGAGCATTCGTTGAAGTCAGATCTGACACTATTCGCCAGAATGCTTGGAAGAAGAATCTTCTCTGGGTGCTTTTCCGCCTTCACGCTCAATCCAACACTCGTATCAGCGGATGGACTGGTTTTAACATCGCAACTCGAGACGACGTCCAAGTATCGAAAGATGTCATCGGATACTTGCCGACAATCGACGCCCCTGCCACGGTTCTTTCAACGGTGTATGAAGTAGTCAAGCAATCAGAGAAGATCAGGACCTCGCTCTCCCTCAAAGAGATTGTCATTGTCATGGATAGGGCATTATATGGGAAAGCAACAGAGATAATCTGGAAAAGGAGTGCGCAATTCGTCAACGTTATCCCAAGAATGGGCGGTTTTCACACCATTTGTACAATGCTTAGTATCATCGGCAAACGTTTCCAAGATGCTGGTCTTCGTGATCTCTGTATAGAATCAAGAGTTATCGCAGAGGGATCCGTGTCAGGTGTCCTCAACGGTAGCAAGTACAACAGAGCAGTGCGGTTTCACAAGCTGCTCTATGAAGCACTTCTTCGGATTGCATGGAAAGGATTCCAGACGTGGCTAAATAGATTCCATCAAGACAAGACAGATCTAGTCCTTGAGTTCGTCCAGCAAATGACAGACCTGCAAGACAATATTTGTCAAGTGACATTTCAAGAATTACAAGAAAGTCCATTCTTTCTATGCTCAAATGAAATTTTTGAAGTGTATCTTGACTATCTGCGCCATGATAACGGTCGTCTCTCATCGTTTTGGATGTCCTACATCGATATGGTGGAAATAGTGCTAGGACTGATAAGAGCGTCAAGGGAAGGGGATTGGCCTCTTCATTTAAGCTCGATTCGTGAGATGATACCTTGGTGTTTCAGTTATGATAACTTGAACTATGCAAGGTACTTGACTGCATATCTCTCTGAGATGACGCACCTGGAAAGTGAGCATCCTGATGCCTATGACCATATGATGTCTGGCGGATTGTCAGTCCAAATCGGAGCAGATAACCCATTTGGAAAGATACCCGTGGATCAGGCTTGCGAGGAGACTGTCAACAAAGACACGAAAACCCCCGTCGGAACGAAGGGGTTTAGCTTGAAGCCAGGCGCTGTGAGTCGACATTTCATGGTAGCCGAATTTAGAAGCGCATTCCTTGCTAACCTGAGACAGATGTTGGATGTGAAGTCTAACTTTAGCCACGCTGATTTTCATACGACACGAGTGAAGAAAGACGAGACTGATGTGAGATCCCTGATAGAGATGCTGGAGTGCAACTGGATCAACCCATTTGTAGAGAACGAAGAACTGCTCTGTATCTCCACTGCAAAAGTTGCTCCTGAGAACATAGCAAACGATCTTTTAGATGCCAAGCAAATTGGCGAGCAAGCCTACAAGGAGTTCAGTGAACTAAGGATAGAATGCTCTCCCCCTAAACTAAAGTTTCACGACACACTGAAAAAGAAACAACTCCGCACCTTCAGTAGTTTGGGCAAGACAAAGACCGTACGAAAAGAAAGTGACAAGGAGGTTATCCTGAAGGCGGACAGAAACCTTTTTAATCAGATGATCTTGATTGCAGAAAACAGAAGTGTTAGCCTAAGTGATGTATTGGTGTATCCACTAGGTCCAATACCATGGTCACTCGCCACAACTGATGGCTCAATCAGAAAGAATAACAAGTGCTCGTTGGCTAAAGAGTTACAGAAGGGTTGCGCCCCAGCTGAAGCAATGGAAGAGCCATCTGCATGTGTCATTGATGGAATGAGTTTGGTGCAAAGAATCAAAGGAGATAACAAGACCTTTGCAGAAATAGCTGATCTTATGTTATCAATGGTTCTCAGTGAAAGCCCCCAGTGCCAACGAGTAGACGTTGTGTTCGACATTTATCAAGAAGAGTCTATCAAAGACATCGAGAGACAGAGAAGGCATAAAGGACCTAGTACGTACTACAAGAACATCTCTCGGGGTCACAAGATTCAGCAGTGGAGAAAGTTCCTAGCCGATAACAGAAACAAGACGTCCCTGACAAAGTTCTTGGCAAATGAATGGCAAACTGAGAAAACACAGAACAAACTTGGCCAGAAAGTCTTAATGGTGACTTGCGAAGATAGCTGTTACAAAGTTTCTAACGGAGAGATGAGGGCGGTTGAAGAATTAAGGTCGACACAAGAAGAAGCGGACACTCGAATGCTACTTCACATAAGACATGCTGCAGAGGCGGAATACAAGTCTGTTATCGTCGTTTCTGAAGATACGGATGTGTTCATATTGTGTCTCGCCTTCCAAAGCGAGATTAGCAGTCCAATCTACCAGAAGTGTGGAACACAAACACGAACACGATACATGGATATAACGTCAATAATGCACTCGATTGGCGAAGATGTTTGTAAAGCTCTTCCTGGTTTGCATGCATTCACGGGATGTGACTCCGTTAGTGCGTTCTGCGGGCGAGGAAAGGTATGGGAAACTCACTTGTATATTAACCCCGTCATCGTACTCCAATGTTCGCAGTATGTATTGTATTGTATTGTATTGTTGTTGTTTTTATTTTTACAATCTGTCAGATAATATATTCACGGCCTTTTGATTGCAGCTATCGCTCCATTTTAATTTTAAATACGAAATGATAGCATTTGGTCACCCGGGTGACGATTTGGAAAGATACCTCCATTAACAAACTAATATGAAGTCATTTTCTCGAATTTACAAAGGTGTCGTCTCTTAAACTTGTGAAGCAAGACAGATCCTTGCAGCTGATGTTTCAAGAACTCGGCAGTCGATGGGAAGTCTCCGAGGAGCTATTTGTAGAATTACAGAAGTTCACATGCAAGCTCTATAGCGTCGTTAGCGACACGACACAAGTAAACGAGCTGCGCTTCCGAATGTTCTGTGCCAAAAGAGGGGATCTAGACTCCAGTCAGCTTCCACCGTGTGCTGACTGCTTGAAGAAACACGCTCAGCGCGCCAACTACCAAGCAGGAATCTGGCGACTCAGTTTGCAAGGTTGTCCACTTGTCCCAAGCCCGTCTACCTCAGGAGGCTGGTACAGTGACATTGATGCCAATGGTGACCGTACTCTTGCTGTACAGTGGATGGACGGAGAACCTGCACCAACAGCAGTGCTAGAGTTCCTCTCTTGCAAGTGCTCGAAATCGTGCAAGGCACCAGAATGCTGCTGTGCCCGAAGTGGCCTATCTTGCACTAGTATGTGTAAGCTCAAGGACTGCGAGAATCAACTGGAAGAGGCGGAAGTAGAACCGGATGGCAGTGATGACGACAGTGATGCCAGTAGCGACGAAGGAGAAAGTTGACTTTGAAACCGCAAAATGTTGTGGAATTAAATTTCTGTGAAAACAGTTTATTTTGAAATAATCCATTCAGATTTGCTTAAAGAAAGAAATCCAGTTCGCGAAATTGTAAGCATAGGGATCGAGGAAAGACTCGAGCATGTGAAAGGCAACTTAGCCAATACACTAAACACCCGCATAACAGAACATCTCATTTCAGGATCATCCTGCATACTAGAAATTCCGAATATAAATACGGTAAGGTTCTTATAAAACAGGTATTTAAAATGACAGAATTCAGCCTGATGTTCATTATATGCGAGCGTTTACTGTATCACAATAATCAAAACGCATGCTCATGAATAAACAAGGAATTGCTAGAGAAATTAGTGCATTTACATCAAGTTTAATTTTGTTTTTGTATTTTAATGAATAATTGCCAAATTAAGGGGGCACGAGTAGCCAAATTAAGGGGGCACGAGTCGAGGGTTCAATGGTTATATATTCCTGTCAATTCTGACACACATAGGCCAATCAAGTTACAACATTTGTTTTTACTACAGCTTCTACAGAAACAATTTCCGCTAAGGTTCGGGTACAGCCTTTAATATGGTCCGTTGCCATGGCAACCAAATTTTATCAAGAGGTTATATTTTGAAACCCTATCATTTGCATGTTGTTCATCTGTACAACAAGTGATTTTTCAAATATACTTTACCGTCTTAAAAAAATTGTGTATGTATGTACGGGCTTTACTACATTTCTTGTTCGTTAACTTTTTGGCACTTTAGTGAATTAAGGGTGGTCCGTATACTTAAAATATATATAAAAGTTGCCAATTTAAGATGATGCTCTTAAACAACAATACAACAATATATTAAACAGCCAAAGTGCCTAACAATTGTGTTAGATATTTAATAAAAAGTATACATAAGCCTAAAAGTTGTGTATCCCTGGCAACCGTTACCATGGAAACGTCAAAGGAAGGAAAAAAGTTGTCTAAAAGAAAGAAATGATAGATTACGACATCATGTCTAAGTATCATTCGGTTTGCATTACATGATCAAACAATTTTAAGTATTCAATTTTTATCACATATGCTTTCCAGGCCTATATGTTGCTTTTTGACGACTTTGGTGGTCCATATTCAAACGCCGAAAAAGTAAGAAAAGCTACCAATTCAAGAAGTCTATCATACACGAATATGAAGTACAGATACTAGGTATTTCAAAAAAGTATGATAGCCCTTGTTTGCAATTTGGTAATGAAAGGCCAAATTTTTGGTCCTAGCTCATGGACTATAGGTGCTAGGGGCACCCTACCTAGTAGGGTTAAAGAAACCGCCGGTTCACATGGACTATTTTCGTTTGATAGGGGCACGCTACCTGATAGGGTCAAAAGAAGCGCCGGTTCACATGCGAGTTGTTGTCCCTAGCAGGGAGGGCTAACTCTAATTCCCTTAGGTCCTTTAAAAGATACTCGATTTTCCGATGCCCAGGAGAATTCTATGCCTTCTTTACACTGAATTTTGAGGGTGGCGCTTTTCATTTGCTTGTTTTCCTTGAGGAGGTCACAACCGAATCTTCTATTCTGTCGATTGTTAGCGGCGATTCTGGAATCAACTGAATCAAGGTCTCTGAGAACTCGCCAGGACTCTCCGGTGGACTAGAGTCCTCAGATACAGGATTTATCACCTTTTCCAGTTGATGTTTACGGAAATATTCCCCGGATTTATAGCATAAAGCGGCCATGCTGTATTTTCCGCTCACAATGTAACCCGAGAACCCTCAAACTTAGCCCTCCTAGCTAGGGTTATCCCTACTTGGTGCGTTCACATGGGCTTATGTAAACAAAAGTTGACCCCACTAGCTAGGGTTTCCCTACCCGATAGGTAGGGAAACCCTACCCCTAGGGGCACCCTATCTCGCATGTGAACCAAACCGTGTAATACAAAGGAGAAGGGAAACCCTACTAGGTAGGGGCACCCTCTCTCATGTGAACACCCCCTAAAAGAGTGTTTAGTACCCGCACAGCATGGCTCACACATAGCACTTTGTGAATCAAATTTGGCTCCATAAATAGCTGTCACTCGCAATTTCAATCCAGCTTTTGCGCTCTTGCCCTTGCAAATTTATCCCGAGTAGACAGGGGGCTCAGGAACTTTCCTCATTCCCCTGAAATATCGCTTAATTCATGTGTACTGTTGTCTGCTTTAAACGTTCCTGTAGGTTTTCATAGGCAGCATTCATTGTAATAATAACTTGTTGTTATCTTGTGCAGCGGGACAGGATGCCGACATTCTCGCCCTGCTCCTTGCCCCTAGTACAAAATGCTGGTAGGCTTGCTTGGTGGTTTCTGCTTATACCATTGGCGCATGCTGGTCAATCTATTTCGAGCTTTTTGCTCGCTTTCTTTTATTTTCCGAGCCTAGTCTTCTCTTCATATGCGGTGTATATTTCGGAATGTGAAGACTTCAAGTATGTACTAAATTTAGCTGTTATCAGTTAATTAACTGTCACGGGAACCGCAGAAATTGCATCTGAAGAGATGTAAACTGCCAGCGGCATTGAGTTGTTCTTTTATCTTATCTGTCAATAAAGCCAAGCATGACTCTGATAACCAATTAGCCTTGGAACCAAAAATATCAGGCCTGCGGATCCTCGTTGGTTGCGGAAGAGATCCGTATTGTCTACCTGCCGTTTGTTCCATGTTCCTTTTTGTAGGTTGAAAATAGTAATTTCAAAAACAGGAATAACCAATGAATCGTGTGATAGGTCGCCATTTATAACTGGCCGGGACTTTACTTCTAAACCACATGGGTATACTTTTTTGTTTTCCAGGCCTGGTTTGGCTTGCCCTATCACTTCCCTTTGTGATCCTCCCGAGCACTGTCCCGTATGTATTCGACCGAATACCTGCGCTATCTTGTTCTAAACAAATAGCCTAACTTACGGTCGGCTAAGACTCATATTAGATTGACGGAAGCAAGAACGCCATTGGAAGTCGAACGCGAGAGTTCGCAATACTCAAAACAGCTGTAAAAAACACGAATAATTCATGAGCCAGTACAAATAACTATATATATATTAAACATTTTGCAAACGGAACAAGTTCAAATGAATTACTAAAATGTTCTAATGAGCCGATTCTAAAATGTCTACACTAACGATTCCAGAGGCTAGAATACCAGTTCAGGGTGTTACTGTCGCGTTACCTCTGAACTTCTGTTAGTAGAGAACTGGTTAAAACCATTAAGTCATAATCTATAGCTTATTTGATAATAATCTATAGCTTATCCCTCATATATGGTATACGGGTATGCGCCAGGGTATGGTTTTTCGGCTCCCGAGGTCTACGGTAGGGTATCGTTTTTCGCTTGTTTGTTCACTGATAGGGTATGTATTTCAGTATGGATACCCGATACCCCCCCCCCCCCCCGGGAAGCCGTATCGCTTAGTATAAGACTAGAAGTTTCTAATAGAAAGTGAAGTGCTGTGAGCTGGTAAGACCTTTAAACAGTGTTTTCAGCTGTAACTGAAATCATTTTTATTGTCCAGAAATAGTAATCAAGAAAATATTTTGTTTTAAATTTGTAGAAATCATGCATAACCTCTATAACCCTATTTCTTCAAATAAAAGAAGCGAACCCCTCACATTTTTTTTTTACTTCATTTGTCACTCAGTTAACAATTTGTATTCAAGATGCAAGTACTCTTTGCTTTCCAATCTGTTACCTTGCCATTTATTCTGAATGTTATTTAAACTTTGATGGGTGCCTATATTATGGTCAGAGACTGAAAATGCTTGACTTTATTCTGTTTTTGACACAAGAAAATAAAACTCATATCTTCAAGCCACCATGTAATTTTCTTTTTATTATATAGACAAAGCAGAAAAAAATATTCCAAATTGATTTCCAAGCACTTTTGTTTGGACCGATATCCTCAGTAGTGAGGATATTGACACTCAGGTCCCGGATGTAGCTTCGTATGAGATCTACAAGTGGCGTATTTCCCAGTAAAACACTCGTGTCTATATAATAAAGTACAATACCGGTAAGTCAAATTAAAGAAAAAATGTAAGGCTTGTACTACAACATTTGTATAGGTAATGGTACAACTTTCAGTTCAATTGGGATTAATCATCATGTTTTAATTTTATTTCTGGGCATCATTTGGCAAAGCTTTTCATTTAAAGGGTGACTGGGTCATGTAATCTCTAAGTTCAAAAGGCGTACTGCAGTATTGCAGGGGAGAGTTTTTCAAAATTGCATCATAGTTAGTGGAGGAGACTGCCTATAATAATTTGCAACAAGCCGCTAGGCGAGTGCAATTTGAGCTTTTTGAAAAATTCAAGAGTGTAATTTAAATCCCAAATTGAATGAGAATAGTTGTACCATTACTCCTTATTAATAATAATTATTGATGAAAAAATTGTCAGAGAAGACCGAACACAGGCCAAACAAAGAACCAACCAACTCGACAAGAATTTCATTATAATACAATTAAGCAGGATGTGCAATTACTAATTCTGTTTTGACAACCATCAACTTTATTTCAAGATCGAAGGTAAAATTACATACAGTTTTAAAAAGGTGAACAGAACTATTGTAGGTAAACTTTAAGAGAAAACATAAGTACCTGAAGTCTTGTGTAAACTTTCTTGAAACTGCCAAACAACCAAGCAATTTGCCCCTGGCATTTTGCATTAGTTTCCATTATTTTAATCATCGCTGCCTTATCCTGCTGGATTTATTCACAGTCGAATTCATAGTAGTAACATTGTCATGGTTGTTATTTCCATTGTATTATGACATCTTCCGTGTGTTTATCTCATACAGTCATGTGGAGTGAAATTCAGTAGACTGTTAGTACAATTGTCACAACCATTGTATGGAGTTTCCACAGATCTCAAAATTATTTTTAAGCCTGAGCATGTTCAGAGGTTGGTATTATAAATTGAGACAATCCAGTATTAATTCTGCTACAATGACTGTATCAGGAATCTGTATCTAGGACAGCTAACATCTCTGCTTGTAAAAAAAACCCTTGTAATCACAACCTTCCTGCATAATATGCTTGTCTTGCTTGGCATTCATTATGAAAAGGGTCAGTCCTATGGAAAGAAAGCCAAATGTGCTTTGGTTGCCGTGGAATCTACAATCGTTCGAAACACAGCAAAAACTCTGCGACAAAAGGTCATATCGGTATAGAAATAATAACGGGGGTTTAAAAACTGCAAGTGAAAGAAACAAGGAACTTACCTAGAAACGAAAGTCTGCTCTCAGGCGTTGGAGAGTACGGTTTTTAGGACGAAGAACCAGAGTTTTAACCACCATCTTGAAAATGTGACGACACAAATTCCAAAGGAGTCCCGATTCATGTTCGCTAACTTGCACCATAACGAGGCGATCCCTTGTTGATATCGATTGGATATCGATTGTCCTGCTGATATCGATATGATATCGATTGACCAGACAGACAGTCCCCAGCCAGACGAAAAATCTCGATGCTTCACGGCATATCATCTTGCGACTGTCCCAGAACGCTCTGCGCGCGTAATCCAAAATGGCGCCCAGCTATCGAAAAATGCACTACACACCGAAAATTAATGGCTCCCAGCTATCGAAAAGTGCATTGAACGTCGGAATTAGTTTCGCTGTTCGCTCGCTGCGCTCGCTCACAGCAATGAGCTAGACGGAAGACTCAGTAAGCCTTAGAGAAAAATGGCAAATAACACTTACTAGACAAGCCTTACAAAACGATGGTATGACTAGTTTTACGGGAAAACTAGGTGGTCTGCGTCGGCGGAGACGTGAACATGAACAACAACAACCAAAGGTTGAGATTTATGTTAAACGCCGTGGAAAAATGTTGTTTTGCTGACGTTTCGAGCGTTAGCCCTTCGTCGGAGCAAACGAGGTTGAAAAGAAAGCAAAAGATCTCCATATTTTTGGTGATGAACTCACTCGTGTAATACAATCTGCAAGCGAAGGTCATGCAAATACCGAAACAATATCTCAAGTGGATCATCTGTCATAAAAGCTTACACGAAAGCAGTCGGTGAGTTAACAGCTCTGCAGATGAAGAAAAGAATGGTGAGGTCGAGAATAAGGGAAAACGACGTATCACGATAACTGCGCTTAAATGATCGCCAAAGAGTATAATACTCTTGATATCCTAAAGAATAAAGAACATAGTCAATCCGAGAAATCGTGGGAAACCGCCTCTGGTCACTCTAATTAAAATCTATCGCAGCAAGCGCTCTGGTTTGTTTAGCAATATTTCCGGTTCAACAAAAGTGAGCACGCTATCTGGGGGGTCAGCGGCTATTTCGACGAAGCTACGCACACTTGTCGAGGTGAGAACGCGGAATTCGAACGAGTTAAAGCAGAAAAAAAAACACGAGATAAACAGGGCAGAGGAGCAAAGACGAAGCAGAGGAGCAGCGCAAATTGGAACGTATACGGCATGTAAACGATATGTCAATAATACTGAATGCGAAGGTAGCGGTTGCAAACGCTAAAGTACGAGTGATCCAAGAGGGAAGCCAGTAAGAAATCGGAAATTAGATCCATCCCCACGATGCACCCTTTGGAAAAGACAAGGGACTGGGTCCAGGCCAGCGCCACGCAAAAAACCCTTTACCCTGATAACGAAATTCGGCACACACCCGAACCAGGGATGACTACGCCTTCTACAAGTCTCTCATTTAAAACTCTGGCTCGTAATCCTATCCGTACTATGGGGGTCCCCTAGAGCCTCAGCCCCTAGCATCCATCCCGAACAAGTCCGTCATGGACTTGAGTTAGTAGAAACTCTTGTGGCAGGAAATCAGCAATTGGTAGCTGGCCTTGCTAGACCTAACCTGCCCAAATGCCACGCAGATGCTTTTAGCGGTGATCCTACGATTTTCCATTCCTGGAAGGGCGCCTTTAAAGCTATGATTAGCGACGCGAATGTTTTACCAGTCCAGGAGATCAACTATGTAAGAAATTATACGGACGCTGCACCTCAGCAACTGATCGACAGCTATAGAAAGCGTATGCATAACGATCCCGCGTCGCCTTTAGCGATCCTATGGTCCGAATTAGAGAAACGTTTTGGCAGTACAGCAAATTCACTGTTAGAGTGATTGAACACACAAGCTGTATTTCAACAGAATGACAACACCGAATTACAACGATTCGCAGATTTATGCTTGGATGCAGAGCCAGGTGGCGCAGCTCCCCGGGCTGGCCTGCTTAAACTTTCCGGTTGCAATACAGCCAAAATCGCAAAAAAACCTTGCCTAAATTCCTACAGTCGAAGCATGAGAAAGAAATAGCAGAATACGAAGAAAAGCAGGCGGGCGCTTACCCAAGTTTCGAGAGGTTCACCATCCAGCGCACCCGCTCCGTTAGAAAATAGTCGCAAAAAATTGTGTGAAAATTGTGTAAAAAATGAGCGCGACGGACATGAATTGGCAGACTGTAAGGATTTTGGTACTAACACGAGGATCCGCAGGCCTGATATTTTTGGTTCCAAGGCTAATTGGTTATCAGAGTCATGCTTGGCTTTTATTGACAGATAAGATAAAAGAACAACTGATGCCGCTGGCAGTTTACATCTCTTCAGATGCAATTTCTGCGGTTCCCGTGACAGTTAATTAACTGATAACAGCTAAATTTAGTACATACTTGAAGTCTTCACATTCCGAAATATACACCGCATATGAAGAGAAGACTAGGCTCGGAAAATAATAGAAAGCGAGCAATAAGCTCGAAATAGATTGTCCAACATGCGCAAATGGTATAAGCAGAAAACACCAAGCAAGCCTCCCAGCATTTTGTACTAGGGGCCAAAAGCAGGGCGAGAAATGTCGGCATCCTGTCCCGCTATGCACAAGATAACAACACGATATTATTACAATGAATGCTGCCTACAGGAACGTTTAAAGCAGACAACAGTACACATGAATTAAGCGATATTTCAGGGGGAATGAGGGAAGTTCCTGAGCCCCCTGTCTACTCGGGATAAATTTGCAAGGGAAAGAGCGCAAGCTGGATTGAAATTGCGAGTGACAGCTATTTATGGAGTAAATTTGATTCACAAAGTGCTATGTGTGAGCCATGCTGTGCGGGTAGTAAACACTCTTTTAGATCCAGGAAAGTGCTGGTATCCTTTAAAAAAGCATTATTTTCCTTGTCTCGGGTTAGCTTGGGTAGGCCGTGTTGCGTACCTGTTAACTTTGAGAATAGTTTTAGTATTATTAGTTTTAGTATTATTTTCCTTGTCTCGGGTTAGCTTGGGTAGGCCGTGTTGCGTACCTGTTAACTTTGAGAATAGTTTTAGTATTATTTCCTTGTCTCGGGTTAGCTTGGGTAGGCCCCGTTGCGTACCTGTTAACCTGATTAGTTTTAGTATTATTTTCCTTGTCTCAGGTTGGCTTGGGTACCTGTTAACTTTGAGAATAGTTTTGGTATTATTTTCCTTGCCTCTAATCTCACGTTACTTGACGTTCACAGTAGCGCACTTCCTAGATAAATTGACATTCGAACCTTATTATGATTGACGCTCGAATCTATTTTGATTGGCATTTTGGAGAGCTCAAAAATTAATCCCTGTTTTTATTGCCAAAATGGCATCTCGAGAATGTGGCCGTCGCACGGCCAAGTCTTTTGTGTCTGTTTACGAAAAATGTAGGGCCTGCGGCCCCTCGTGCATTGAAGAGAAGACGAGTTGGATCCTACAGGCTGGTCTGTACATGTATTTTCGTTATTCGACTTCAGACCACATGGCTAAAGCACTGTCGTCAAACCATCAAATGCACTGTTTGCAGAGACAAACGGCATATCGCGTTGTTACACAAGGAGAAGAGAACACGCCCACACGAAGAAGACAACCCTCGAGAGGTAACTACGAGATGTACATCAACTTGCAGCGCCAGTCAAGGAGGAGTTTCAAAAGGTGTTACTCGTAGACGTGTACCTGGCCTGACCTGACGCGGTACGGCGTCTTAAATATATGTAGGATTAAGAAAGCAAAAATAATGTAAAAATGTGAAATAAGAAATGCAAAATAAATGTATTGTATTGTATTGTGTATACGCCATCACGGACGACAAATCGAACAGCTCTCTCATCACGAGCGAACTTGCAGATGATCTCGGATTAGACACACCACTTGAAAAGTACCTCGTATCAACGCAGTAGGAACAAAGAAACCAGGTAAGGTCGTCGAGTAGATGGTTTGCCGGTGAAGATCACACCCCTTGACGCAGCGGGCACCCACCTGCTTAGCGGTCGTGACGCCCCTGAGCGTCTTAAGGGTAGAGAGTTCCGAAACGGCCCCAAGGGCGCGCCTTGGGCGCTGAGGCTCCTCCTTGGGTGGGCCATATCCGGGCAGATGTGCCTCGACATCAATCAGAAAGCCGTACAATTTCGCACGCGCAAAACATATCTGAACACATCTGAAACGCGAGCCTTTCGCCAAACCAAACCCTCAGGACTACAAAAAAGAACCACCGGAGCTTGAGACAGAATACGGGTACGCACCATGCCCAAACTGGTTCGTCGTCAAACACGTCAGCGCCTCAGAGCCAGCCCTCCCACCGGACGTGCACCAGGTAACCCAAGACGACAACGCGTTTCCATACAAAATCGCCAGTTTCTGAACATCATGGACACAAAAACTCCGAAAGAAGCTGGGAACCACCTCTCCCTTTTCGCAACCAAAACGTACAAATGCCAAATAACAGAACAATGGACGTCAGCCGTATAAATAGTTTGTTACGCATTGCCTTCACGGAGAAGGTAATAGATCGTGGCCATGCTTCTGCCGTCCCTTCCGAGGAGATCAACGGCGAACCAGGAAGGTGTGGTACCTTAAACATTTCGGTGTCTACCACCCCAAAAAGAAAGATCAAATCAGAGAGGTATTGAACTCATCCGCCGAGTACGCAGGGACGTCGCTTAACATGGAGCTTTTACGAGGACCCGATCTCACGAATAGCTTGCTAGGCGTCCTGTAGCCTGAGTATCAGGCGGAATTTAATTTTTCCAAGCGAAAATGAGGGAGAAAAAATATAATTTCGCCTGAAACAATTACTTGTCGCGCCGCACGCCGTCCCCTTTTAATTAAGACGGCTGTCAAAATCATGTCAACGCCTGTTGTCTCGTTGTGCCAGGGAAAATAACCAAACCAAAACAATGTCGAGCGCTCGTTTCTTTATAGCTTTTAAATGGAGCTTAAAATCCGGATCAGTGCACCTATTTTCTCCAGCAAACAGCCCAGTTATCATAGGAAAGCATGGCGTTCGGTTGCTTGTTTTTGCAAACCTGTTGAATGTTGAGTGCGTGGGAATTAAATTCGGTGAGCGGGTTCGAATGTGAGTACTGCAAGATCTGCCCGAAGAAAATTGTAAACTACACAGCAGCATATCACGGGCTCCATTAACCGTATCTCGTTTGATAAGTGCGAGGAAAAACTGCCGAATCCAAAGGAGGAATAACAGTGCAAAGTAGTTGCGATCATCGACTAATGAGTAACTTATCTTGCTTAATATCTCATTCAGATTGCTCTGCTTTCAATTTCTTGATCCCACGGAAACTAGTAAACTGCACAGGTGTATATTACCAGCTCTATAACCCTATCTTATCTTGTTTGAAAAGTGCTACACGTAGAAAAACCTTTCGAATCCAGTCAGGGAATCTGGCGGGAAGAATTGCCAGCGCAACTCTTTGCGATCTACGAGTAATTTTTAAATTACTTAAAAGTACGATATGGACTCAGATTGTTCTGCTTTCAATTTCTGGATCACAAAGTTATCTAAGGTATTGTCCAAACCTTACAAAAGTCTGATAAAGTATCTGACATATTTGTTAACTAAATATATTTCCAAACTCGCAACCTAAACCCCAAGTCGAAGAGCGCAATGGCGCCATCGAATCGACTTGATAGAACCGCCACCCGCCTTGCAACGCATTTGACCAATCAGAACAAGCCCTTGTATGTGGAATTGTTTTTTGACCAATCAAAGGCCGCGGCCATTTTCTGGCCGCAAAACACACCAGCTGAACAGTAAATGTATCGGGCCCTCTTCTCGATTTTCCGGTATTTATTTTTCAAGGGAAACGAGGGAGGGCCTGATCATCAGGTTAAGGCGTCCTGATGCGTTTCAGGAAGGAAAACGTCGCGATATCCTGCGACGTGGAACAAATGTTCCACTTATTTTATGTGGACCCCAGAGACAGAAACTTTCTAAGACTCCCCTGGTTGAAAGATAACAATCCAGAGGAACCTGTCATCGAATACAGGATGAACGTACACATTTTTGGAAATGGCCCAACCCAGCAGTGGCCAAGTACGGAATGAGGAGAGCAGCAGACGACGGCGAGGTGGAGTTAGGAGAAGGGGAGGAGCAGGAGTTCGTCCACCGCAACTTCTACGTAGACGATGGACTGACATCTACATCAACGCCAAAAGAAGCTGCAAGCCTGGTAAAACGGGCACAATACAAACTGTCTAACTACAACTTGAACAAAATAGTATCAAACGGCGGTCATGGAGGCTTTTTTCCGGCAAAGAGGTACGGGATCTAGATCTGCGCAAAGACAGTCCACCCTCTCCAGGGTCGTCATTCGGCGTATCCTGGGATCTCGAAGCGGATGACGTTTACCTTCGGAGTAACGTTACTTGACAAGCCGTTCACGTGCAGGGACGTATATCCATATCAATTCTATCTATGACCCTCTTGTTATAGCGGCGCTGGCGACACTCGAAGGCTATTTATTACTACAGCAACTGATAATCATGGGGAAGAGGAGTAATTAACCACTCCTGGGATGGGATGACCAGCTACCCGAGACAATCCGCAACCGCTAGCAGCGTTGGCGAGACTCTCTGTCCGATCTCGAGTCGATTGCTGTACCCCGCTGCTACCATCCGAAGGGATGTGGCAAGGAGACCAGGACAGAGGTACATGCCTTCTCGGATGCTAGTAAATACGCCATTGGGTCAACAGTGTACCTCCGTTTAACAAACGGGCAAGGCGAGATCAGTTCAAAGTACAAGCATTCCACGGTTAGAGTGATGACAGTACGAGCAATCGGCCAAGATGATCAAGGAGATAGACATGAGATAGACGCAGTGTTCTATTATACCGACTCTAAAGTGGTTATGGGTTATATCCAGGACGAAAGTAAAAGGTTTTATGTCTACGTGGCAAATTGCGGGGAAGGCTCAAGCCACGAGCGCAGTCAGATCCTAGCCAGTGGAACTATGTCGCCACGAACGAAAACCCTGCGGACCTCGCCACCTGATGTGTCAGTATTCGAGACTTTGTGAAGTCAGACTGGTCACAAGATCGGAGTAGCACGTTAGCAAGAAAGCTTCGCCATCCAACGATCGACGAGCTCAAGCGAGCAAAGCATGTGATGATGCGTGAAGTTCAAGGTTGACAGATATGCCAAGGAGTTCTACAATCAACAGATTCTGAAGACAAACCACAGGGTAACCGTTGACGACTTGAAACAATCTGCTGTCTACCGACTGGAGCCCTTTCGTGACAGCCATGGCGTGATGAGAGAAGGGGGCCGTGTGCGACATGTGGTTGTTAGCTACGCAGAAATGTCCCCCATTCAGCTACCTAAAAGCCATCATGTAGTCCAGCTCGTGGTCCGCCATTAACATGATCACGTCCACCATCAAGGGAGGCAAATAACACATGCAGCACGTCGCCAAGCTGGGTTCTGGATTGTTGGCGGGCAGCGAGAAGTCGCACGAGAGCTCCGTTTGTGCATAACCTTCAAGAAACTGCGAGAGAGCCTTCTAGAGCAGCGAATGGCCGACCTCCCAAGCGATAGGCTAGAGTTGGGTCCTCCGTTTACCAACGTGGGCTTCGACGAGTTCGGGCCCTGGTCCGTAAGCACACGGCATACCAGGGGAGGAACTGCAAATGGCAAGCGATGGGGATAAGGTTTTACGTGCCTTAGCAGCAGAGCGATACATGTAGAACTACTGGAGTTCATAGACGCTAATTCATTTATATGTGCTCTACGCCGTTTCATCGGCCTCGGAGGCCACGTCCCCAAATTGAGGTGTGATCGCGGGACTAACTTCGTAGAAGGAAAATCGGAGTTATATCAGGCAGTAGAAGAGATGGATCGAGAAGCGTAGAGAAGTATCTAAGAGAGCAAGGTTGTGAATGGTCGTTCAATCCCCAAGACGCCTCCCGCTTTGGTGTGTGGAAGCGACATATAGGGCCAATTCGAGTATTCGATGCGATCCTGCTAAAGGCTAAAAGGTCCCCGTTTGACCCACGAGTAGCTTGTCACCCTAATGGCAGAGGTGGCAGCCATCGTCAGTGCGCGTCCCATTGTCGCCATCCCAATAAGTTCTCGTCCACGTGGCGTCGGGAGTATTTGAAGTCTTTGCAGCCAAGACCGAAATGGAACCGGCATCGAAGAGACATCTCAGTTGGAGACGCCGGTGGTTCTAATACGTGATAAAGAGGTACACCGGAACGAGTGGCCGATGGGCTGCATCACTGAGAGCATTAAGAGGATAAGTGTATTCAGGAAGACGGAGATCGTCTTCACCAAGGATGGAAAGAAGAAGACGATGACATGTCCAATCTGTGAGCTGGTAATACTGGTACCTACGGAACAGTAAGCTGACGACATCAGAGCAGAACGTTTGTAAATAGAGAACTGTTTAGCCATTATGTGCAGCAAGGGACTGTCCGTTTATGCTTTTATTAATTATCAAATCATGATCCATAGCTTATTGGATTGGTCGGAATTAATTGTTTAATTAATATTTGGTTCCTAATTTCTCCGAACCGACTGTTTTTTTGTTTGCTGCTACTTGGTAAGTCGCTTTAACATTGATTGTTCTTCTTCATATTTTGAAGGAAAAATATATATAATACTTAAAAGGGAAAGAAATCGGTCAGAAGTTTTATGTCTGGCCAATTTGTTAAATTCTTTGTTTATGAACTTTACACACAAGATAAATCACAAAATTATACTAGAGTCAGCTAGAGAAGCTCCGAGAGCTTCCCTTCTATCTTCTTGGTTCTTGTTCTGAAGTTTCCGTAGATGGAACAGTTGGCGTTACAGTTAGGGACGTGTCATTATTTACCGGGGGGGGGGGGGGGAGCTAAGTCGCTGCTGATCTTGTTTACACTCTTTTTATAAGAACGTCTAATTTTCAGTTGAGGCTGAGCCGTTCTTATTTTTGGAGCAGTTTGAGGCTGAAAAAGTGCTTACGGATGTTCTTATATTTCAGTGACGTCGCAACCTGAAATATGATAGATCTCAGAGCATGATACATACCAATGAAGTATTTAAAACACGAGGTTTCGGTATAAAAGGGATAACACCTGATCCCACCCCCGGACTCGAGAACAATCAGTTATTAATCAGCTGTCAAAGAGTGAGCATCTCACTTCGTCTCTCTGTACCGCGAAATTCAAAATTTAGAATTCAAAATGCGAGCAAAAACGCCAACAAAGTAGTTCCTACCTGTTTAAATTTGTATTCCTTCTCATTTCTTGTAAAATAATTTTATTCGAACCTGATTTGGTTCGGATAAAAATGCTTTTGTTCCCAGCAGAATATTATTCGCTCTTTTGAATACTAATTAGTCTCGCTCTCCACTGAGAATAAAACATCGCTTTTTGGGTCCGAAAAAGGTTCGAATAAAACTAAATGAAAAAGGCACGTGGGTTTAAAGAGCTAGGAAATTATTTATTTGTACTTTTGCATCGGTTTTGAATTCTAAATTTTGAATTTTTCGGTACAGAGAGATGAATTGAGATGTTGAATCTTTGACAGCTGATTGATAACTGATTGTTCTCGGTCCCCGGGGTGGGAGGAGTTATCCCTTTTATACCGGAACCTCGTGCTTAAAAGTAGTTTTAAGCATATCATAAATTGCAATATTGAATGTCCTTATAATTAACACGTTTGATTCTGGATTTTAGAACGCATTTTGCTCCTATCTGAGCCTCGGGCATGTTCATAGCACGTTCTTAAAATTTGAGTAAAGTTCAAGCTGAACGTTCTTATAAACAAAGTTCTTATAAAAAAGAGTGTATGGCCAGAGAGAAAGCCCTGATCCATGTAACAAGTATGCAATGAATCTTGCTTACTGATACTGTTGTATCTCAACAGCAATGACCTCGTGGTTCCAGATATCATATCGTATTGTAATCACTACTCTAGCTGGTCTACCCTACATATTCCTGGTCTGTTATCTCTTACTGGAAAATCGGCGACAGGACAATTCAGGTTACAAGTTGCTGCTTTCAAGCGAAGAAGGATTGGGTTCGAATAAACAAGATGAGGTTCCGACATACTTGTCAATCAAAGACAAGTTACGCGTCACTTGTTCCGTGTCTCTAATTGTGCTCCAGATCTTTATCTGTATATTCACACATGATTTCGTATTAAGTGGAGTCATCACATCTTTAGCTATACCAGGTGCTCCTGTCGCACCTGCGGAACAATACAAATACTATTTGATATCCTCACTTGGTGGTCTGTGTATCGGAAGAGGTTATCTTGGCTTCGCCGAGTTCATTTGTCCGGGAATGACCGATCGTTTGCTTGTCCGAAAAACTTGGGTGATAGTACTCATCTCCATAGCTCACGTGATCGTTCTTGTGCTCGCGTCCTGGTACCGATTCATCCCTAGTTTCTGGATTGTGATTTTTCTCGTGTTCACCATAGGATTCTTTGCCGAGGCCATATACGCGAATCTAAATGTTGTTATAGCGGAGATGGAGGACACTCGGGCCCGTGAGCTCTCTATGGGTTTGGCTGCATTAGGAGTGGGGATTGGGGCGCTGTTAGGCGCCTTGTTGGCTTCGCCGACGGAAATCGGTTTAGTGAGTCACTGCTTGGGGGTGCTACGTAATCACAGCGAGTACTGTTACACTCGAAATACTAACTTGACAACCATTTATAAATACTAGCGTACAATAGACCTCCTCGGCTTGGGCGTAATGTTTTGCCCATTTCAGATCACGTGGCATTCCCATGAGTATTATTTCTTGGTTTGGGTTGTTTCCATATTCATATATCCTTCGGTGCGTAGCAGAAAAAGAAAGAGAGAATACTCAAGGGAATGCCACGTGATCTGTAATGGGAAAACATTACGCTCAAGCCGAGGAGGTCTATAGCCTGTGGACATCCAGTACACGCGAGCTTAACCATAGGGTTAGTCAAGCTCGCGTGTACCGGATGTTCGCATGTTAGCGTACAAAGCATCAGTTAAATACGAATCACAGACACGCAAACCCTCGGATGTAGAAGTGACGGTCATGGCCTATTTAGTGAACAATAGCGTATTTCAAGAAGTCACGGACGTCACATTATGCATGTACTATAAATAACGAAACTAATGTTTCCTGGTTGGGCCCCCGAATGTCAAAAGAATAAATTGATACAAATAGAACAACGCTAATAGAACTACTATTGGTCACATAAGGATTGAGTAAAGATTGACATAGCGCTGGTTGCAGAGAGAGAAGATTAGAGATAGCATTTGCAGGCAATGGAAAACACGGCAGTGAGTGTGAGTGTGTCACAGGCGAAGAGAAGCTTAAAGTGGTCACACATTACCCGTCTTGTTTGCAGACGCCGCTACCACCATGCCAGTTGTAAATTTCACCACCACCGTATACATTAGAGTACGTGGATTTTGGGTCAGCAAAATATATACCAAAAAATATACAAAATATTGCTGTTAATAATAATAATGAAACAGCCTGAATGGTGCTGCATGAGTACAGTTTTTTCACGCAATTTTAAACAGTTGAAAACGTACTCTCCCACTTCTTTTTGTATTTTTCCTGGCGGATTAATAAGGCAGTGAAAGAGTACGTCTTCGTTATTTCCGGTGTTTTTTTTGATCAGATTCTTTTTTATTTCCATAACATCAAGAACTTCTTTCGTTAGTTCATCATAAAGCTTGCACCTTACTAAAGGAATGACGTTCGTCCTCTGTTTCTTTTAATTCACATTTAGTACAAATACGTTCCTCGGGCATTTTGTATGGTCTTTTGTACCGCCCGGTCTCGATTTTTATTCTATGTGCACTAATCCTCAGGCGTGTGAGGGCAATTTAGGTACGGAGTTTGTTTATATGTCCACTTTTTTGTCGTCATCCGACACTTCACTTAGCCAATTTTGAAATTTCCAGAAGCCTTTGCTTAAGTAGAGCTTTCGAGTATTCCAGATTGATATGCTGATATGTTAATCCAAAGCACACCGAGACCCAGCGTATAAATCATGTCTTTTATTTTCACTAGCCAGTCTGTTTTATTTATTTAGTTCTAGGCAGTCGAGAAACACGTGATGCGATATGAAGCAACTTCTGGGCTCTTTGAGTTTGGTTAGAAAATTTTAATTTTAAGGTTTTAGTCACCACTTTGCTGTGTAGGAATTTTTTTCGGCTCTTCAGGCCGTGCAGGTTTTTCAAAATCACCCCCCCCCCAAAAAAAAAAAATGCTCTGTATTTGGCATCGGCTGATAGCGGGCATCTTTCGAGTTCGGCCCTACATGCCGAACACCATTAGACCATTAGACATTTTTTTGGCCGGGGGGGGGGGGGGGGGGGGGGGGATCGTACAGCCGGGTCAGAGAAAAAAAAAAAACCAAGCACATGCAAGCTGTCCTGGAACTCGGAAGTGGGAGGCACAAGAAATTTTCTAAGGAGTTAATGCGCAAAACGAAGACATCTAATACAATTTTTGAAAACGCGCTGAGAAAACTGATAAGGGCGTGCGCAACGAAGCCAATAACTCAACCACTGAAATGCCTGCCGGGCCAGTCACCATTTTCGAAAGAACTGACACCTTAAGTCAGCGTGAGTTTTACGTTACAAGCATGGAAATTCATCATTCGAGCGGCATTTTACACACACCATGAAGAATAATAATTTCGTCATTTGACGAAAGCTTTGCGCGCATGAAGAAAATTACAGGCCTTGTTTACTATACGCAAAACAATGGAATGTTTGTCAACCTTTTCTCTGAGGCCTTGATGAAATGCGTTTAGAATGCGAGGGGGTGGGGGGGGGGATCACGAACACTTTTAACAGCTCTGAGGGGGATCACGTAAGCCACAATACTTAGGGGCCAACCATTTAACTTTTTTTTTTGGGGGGGGGGTGATCTTGAAAAATCTGCACGGCCTGAAGAGCGGAAAAAAATCCTACACAGCAAAATGGTGACTAAGACCTTTCCTTTTTATTGGAAAAAAACATTCTCACCGCATGACAGGGTTAGAAAAAAAAATCTTGCACGGACAAAATGACTCCCCCCCCCTCTCAAAAATTAAATGGTCGGCCCCTTATAGAGAGGGGATCACTTCATTTTGACCGTGTATTGCCCAAAATCTCCTCAGACTCCCAGGCGATAAATAACGACTGCCTCTAAAAGGTTTATAAAAAGAGTGTATTAGAGACTCAGACTCCCAGGCGATAAATAACGACTGCCTCTAAAAGGTTTATAAAAAGAGTGTATTAGACACGAGGACATTCGTGAAGACAAAACAAATGATGTGATAAATTACCGAAAAAAATCCTGCACAACAACGGCTCAACTTTTAAAAAATTTCTTGCATGACCAAAGACCTGCTACCTCCTCCATCCTAAAATTTCTAATGGTCCGTCCCTTAGAAGACACCGCTTGTAGTGGAGAAGTAATTAGATAAGCATAGTGTTCTTTTGGATGGAACGGTAAGAAGGTCAAGAGGTAGATACACTATTTTATGTGGGAGAGGTAAATGCTATGGCAATGGAGAAACCCTTGTATGACTTGGTCATCGCAAATATTAGTAATGTACGAGAACCGAGCGAGCCAGATGAATATTGGAAACCAAAATATGGCTAGTGGTGTAAAAATGCGAGCTGAGAAAGAAAGTAAGAAGAAACCACTGCGTCCCTTGATTACACCGGAAACCAAAGGTAACCCCAGCCTTAGAAGCTACTCCAGCTGATATTGCAGGTGAAGTGTGTTTAGCGAAATTCACCAGTCGGGTAAAAACGTCTGAAAGGAATAGTCACCGAGACGGAGGTTCGACGTAATACAGGCTCCACGTTTGAATCTGAGTCGACCTTTTGCGGTGCGGCACGACTGGCGCGGCCGTGTTCTTAGTGCCGTGTTCACACTGAATTACAATTCAGTCAATATGAACGGCCGAACTTAATTCAGACGTCGAGCTTTTTCATGTACAAATACATACTCAGTAGGTTCGACATGACAGAAGCGCGACGTATGAAATGTTCCTTATTTCGATATAGAAATGCCAATTTTTTCTATAGCTCGAAACGGTTCATAAATAAAATGTGTCTTTAGAGTTGCTAGTTCTATATGTTTTATACAGCCAGCCCCTGTTTGTAGCTTGATTGATTCTTTCGCCCTCAGCTTTACCCTAGTAATGGCTGATATGCTCTCACGTTTTTACTCGGTGCTTATTTTTATCCATGCGAAAATCCGCTGGTTATGATAAAAACAATGGTCCATTCTTAGCTTTATTATTTTCTCTCTCAAATTGAACCAGAATGAACGTGGCTTCCTTCACCTGTACTATACTTAGGTCGTGAGGGCCTTGCATGTAATGAATTCTAGCTATGTTTAGCTTGTCGCCCTTTCTTAATATCCAGACCTAATTATTTTGCAGCGGCCTTGAAGGTAAAACACCTTGTATTTTCTCGAAAAGAATTTCCACTCGCGAACGGCCGCCATCGGTTATATTTTAAAAGCAAAATGGGCAATACCGCTGAAAACTCGTCCCATGGCATCTTTTTCAAAGTCGACGATGTGAAACTGACGCCAGCTTTACCCTAGTATAATGGCTGATACGAAGAGCCAATACTCACCATTTGCGATATCCATTGAGCGTGACAGTTTTTTTCTCCGTGGCCCGTCCAAACAAAACATGCATGTAACATGCATGTCACATGCGTGCATGGAACATGCATGTCACATGCATGCATGTTGGCATGCATGTGACATGCATGCAATTTGGGTATTTTTGCATGCATGCATGCAAATCAATCTTAACTTTATGTACAGGCATTCCTGTTTTGACATGCATGCATACAAAATCATGCTAATACGTAACCATGCATGTAGCATACATGCATGTAATGCATGCATGTGTTACATGCATGTACTTCACCTGTTCACTCATGCATGCATGTGTTTAACTCACGCACATGCATGTAATTATGGCAGCACAGACGTATAAAAATGATTTTTCATCAATGCCAACTGTTATAAAAATGATTTTAAAAATAATAATCTCCTGGAATGATTCAATATGAGTCAAAGTGACCTGAGTGTATCGCATCCTACTCCTGACACCACACATACAAATTTCCATGCCAGTAATATGATATTTGATGAGTCGCTCTCTACTTAGACGTAAACTGTTTTCTAACAATTGTTTTGATAATATTATACACAATTTACCTTGAGGTACTTTTGTAAGAAAGAGTGTTTCAAAACACCTACTTCCAGAGTGGTACAGTGTCTCTTACAGTAAATTAATGCAAGGGCTTTAATTTCGGCATCCAGTTGTGCTAAATGTTAAACACATTCCAACATTTTTGAGAGCCTTGAATGCAAGGGTGAGTAATTATATTCAGCCATTGAGCTTTATGAAAATGACGCTATAAAAATAAAGTTATTGTTATTATTCCCCAAGTAATTACTGTACCTGAAGTTTGTAGGCGTTTGAAAACTGCCTTTCTTTCGATGACAAATGTTCGTGAGCTCAGCTCGTTCTTTACTTTCAATGCAAGTTTCAAGATGGCTGCCAAGCCCTAACTTTAGTCCGACCTTCAAAGCAAAGAACAAACGGCAGTAGTGGATTCTTTCGCTGTCAAACTCAAAATCACTCGAGCATACGGTATCCAACTTTGAATCCTAAAAAAAGACAACGTTAACTGACAATAGTTGAGCTTGTAAAATTCAGATCCCCTAACAGCCACTATCGCTGCATTCAACTTTCACCATTTTCAAACTCTCCTCGTGAGTCGCATCAAAAACATGAAAATATTGTGATAGCTATTGAAAATCATTATTGGATGCCCTTTATACTATATACTCACTACGAAGTTTAATGTTTTTCTTGTCGTGTTTCTCTCGCTCTTCGTCTCTTCGTCTGCCTTCGACATGTCTGTATTTTCAAATTTCTCTCTTATCCCAACTTGCTCTCGCTTTGCTTCTTCTCTCGACAAATTTCATATTCAATGACGTCGGTCTCGACTTCTTCATGGCAACCAGCTTTCTGAATTTGTCAGCTTGTTTTAGAAACGTTTCGCCTTTGACAAGTTGACTTTGACAAGTTGACGAAAACTGACAAGAATAAAAAAACCGCCAACTAAAATTCAAACGCGCGTGCGTGCTCATTTTCCCGCCGAAACTGGTGGGTTGCCTGTGGGACGACGACGTACGGATTCGTGACTTGTTGGCAGTTCTGAAGGGTGCTCTCCACAAAGGAAAATTTGCTAGAAGTATTTTCTTTTTTCAGAAAATGTATTATCTTCAGGGGCACGTCTCACACCCATAACCAGGGAATTGAATTTCTTGGACAGTGCTTAAAGCGTACATGCATGCGACATAAAATTGGAATTGAATAGAGCGGATTTCAGATGATGACTGTCGTGAGTAATTCGCAGTTACTTTGTAATACTTCCATACGTTTTATTCAGAATCGGTGTAATCAGTACTGGTTTCAGTAATAACAGTCAAATGAAATTCGCTCTACATGCATGATACCTGCATGTCTGAGAACTGTACATGCAAATAAAGCATGCACATGCATGTGAAATACTTTTTGCATGCATGCCATATGATTTCATACATGTAACATGCAAGCCTTACTCATTTAGCATGCATGTATGTGCGCCTATATGCATAAAATTTGCATGTACATGCATAAGACATGTTTTCTGTATGCATGTCAGAGGGTTGCACGCATGTAACATGCATAAGCTCATGCATGTACATGCATGCCACATAATTTTGCATGTATATCAGAGGTTCTATGCATAAAACATGCATGCCTTACTGTCTTAGCATGCATGTCTCATGCATTACATGCATGAACTCATGCATGACAAATCTTAAACATGCATGTGGCATGCATGCCACATGCATGTCACATGCATGTTTTGTTTAGACGGGGGGTTACGTTTAAAAAGTGCGCGTTGAAGTAAGTCGCGTTTCTCGCTCGCTCATTTGGGCTGCAATTTTGCCCGTTGTGTTTCAGCCAATCGCGAGAAACGCGACAATATTTTATAACAAAAGTGCACGTTTGAAACGTAAACAAACGCGAAAAAATCGAACGTTTCATGGATGGACGAGAATAGAAATATGTAAACAATGACGTCAGCTGGAATCGGGCTTTATTCACTGTTGCATCGTTTAGGTTGTAACAGATATTGTGCCGCGAATAATTATGCACTATTAGTATTTAATATACGCGCGTTTAGTAAAGCCGTAACGCGAGAAACACATCACTGTTTTCTGTGGACAAGAAAATGAGGAATACTGAGCTACACGATCTTAAGTCGGACGAGGAAAAGGAAGATGATAAAAGTTCCCAAAAGTCGGCGAGGACACAAGAACTGTGGTAATATTTTTCCTGTTCGGATGCGTGTCATATTTCGGGTTCAGTTTTATGGTGACAAGCGCTGAAGACTTGTTTGAAGGGAATACTTTGCCGACAGGTAAGTGAACCACACACATTTCAATCTGCCAATACGCTAGCTATGCCAATGAATACAACACTTTTGCTTCTATGCAAAATTCCTGCAATTTTTATTTAACAAAAATGCGAAATAATACAGACATTTCTTCTTTCTTCTTTCTGTTATTAGTTTAGGGAATCATACGACTTCGAGTTCAATTTGGAATTTATTTGCATGAGTGGGGTTTTCAACAACATTGCACGAGCCGCACTAGTGCAATTTGAGCTTTTTGAAAAAAAAACACGAGTGTAAATAGATTCCAAAATGTAAATGTAATGTAATGTATGTACTTGTATACCGCAAATTATCATATGGATATGTTCAAATGCGGTGGACATGATGTGGACATCAGATGTGGACATGTCTGATCCCTAAGATGCGGACTGCGATTTATACAATGCAGTTTACAATCATGAGTGGTTGTTAGCTATATCATTTTGTAGTGAGCATTGTGGTTGTTTAACGTCTCTCGCATAGTTAAGTGTAAGTGTAGTGGGCTGAGAGACGGGACCTCGGTTTATTGTCTCATCCGAAAGACGTGAAACACAGGAGAAATGACGAATCACTTCAACCCACGATGAGCACAAGGTTCGAAACAGCAGAGAAAAATCCCAGTTGCCCCGACTGGGATTCGAACCCGGTGCACAGAGGTGAGAGGCAAGCATTTTACACGCTGCGCCACCCGTGCGCCAAACTGAACGACATGAGGAGGAACCATTCACAAATCTTACAAACTGAACAAGCCGCACACATTTTTCCTTGATTGAAATATGGACCAAAACCTGACAGAATTTGAGAATGAACAAAAACCAAAGTTTCCATAATATAGCTCTATGTAATATCAAAACCATTTTAGCATTTCTAAAAATTTGCATTTTGTAAACCATTTTTGCACTTTGTTACCTAAAAACTGCACTGCTCTCAGCCAATCTGAATCCTGAGATTTTTTCATGTGTATTATTACTAAATTTATTTGTTGGCATATATTGATTTTTTTTCATCTATTTTAAAGACCCATCACCAACCGGGAGCCTTTGCGCCCCGTTTTCTTTTGTTTTCAGGTTGATCCGTTGTTTTTCGGGTGCTCTGATTGGCTAAGAGTCCGCAAAGGCTGTCGTTGGTGATGGGCCTTTAATAATTAGTATATGAGACGTATGAACATCAAAGTTGGAAATAAATTCAATTGAAGGAGAAGAGTTTGGCGATATAATAAGCCGAAAGTTTCCGACTAGAATTCACATAAGACAGGACTCTTTTCTGACGAGGTGAAGTTTCCGTGTTTTCGAGCCAAGTTCAGTCGTATTTTCATTATTTTAAGTGGTAGTTCGTTTTGCCTCATTGATTTAAGTCTTGCTCTGCTTCTTTCTGAAACTTCATCCTGGAGAAGCAGGTGGGAAATTTGTCGACGCTGACAAATGAATGCGGGCGCAGCCAAGAGGGCAGGCTTGCGAGTTTGCGCAAATGTTGCTTTCCTTATATATTTTCATGCTCCAAGTTAGTTAGTTCTTTATTTTTTTAACATTTGCACGGATTTATTTTTTGCGGTGAAGACCACCATCTAACAAAAGAAGTTCGCATGATAGAACACCAGGAGTAGACAATGCTTGATTTCATGTCGAGTGGCCCTCAAAATATACCAAGACGATTTTTTCAGCCGATAAACAAGCAAAAATAGTTTGCCGGTTTCAATGAAAGGATGACCCTGTGAAATTTTGGTTCTAGTACAAAATCTGGTTTTTCGAATATGTTAATGTTTTGTATTTTTACACGCAACTTGCAGGTACGCATACAAGTTCAAATCTGAGTATCAAACTTAAGAACCACGATCGCCCTGGATATTATTACGCGTTAAATGTATATAATTCTATGTGTTCAGTCCCCAGGGCGATCAGGGTACGTATGGCTGATAATTATTATCTTCTTGTTGGTTTGTTCCAGACAAAGTCTGCGTGTAAAAGTACAAAATATTAACATATTCGAGAAACTAGCTTTTGCAACAGAACCAAAATTTCAGAGGTCATCCTTGCATTGAAACCGAACTATTTTTGCTAATTTTATGGGCTGAAAAAATTGTCCATCTATACCTTCACTCGACATGAAATTGGGCTTAGTTTACTTCTGGACGTTCAATCATGGTAAACTTCTTTAATCCGTGCCGATGCAATAAAACAAAGAACGAATTGACCTGCCCGCACGAAAATTTGCCAGGAATGCGAAGTATTCGAAGCTAGCATATTAAGCTCACAAGCCTGGCCTCACTTTGACGAGCGCATGCTCTTTACAAATTTCCCACCTGCTCCCTGGAGACACTTGCTAGGATTCTCAGTTCTATCAATCAAAAACGTCGAGTCCAAAAGGCGGAGTTTCGGGTCTCCTATCATTGGATGATTAATTTTAGCGCCTGCTCATTGGCAGCAGGATTAGATCCGGAACGAGATCGTGCTAATCGTCTCCCTTGAATAATAGGGGGATTTCATGTTTACAGTTTGGGCTCATTTGCATAAGCAGGGTCTGTGTCTCGTAATTAAACAGCACTGATATGAATAACGGACAGCAAATGAAACCTACTCTGAAAATTTGAAGGTTTAACATTCATTTGTAGGACGTAGGTAAATGCTCATTTTGTTGAAAATATGTGGGCTAATGACATAATGAGCCATTTGCCACACAGCATGAATCCACTCATTTCTAAAAACTTGCGTAGAGCCTCCAAAACGAACGTAAACGTCAAGGCCTGGTTCCATTAGTCTTATCTGTCGTATACACCTAATTCAGAAAAGGTTGCTTTGGTCATTGGTCTTTGGTCATTGAACGCCTTTGTTTTGTGGTCACTGAAGCAAAGAATTCCTTTGTTTCGCGCTATAATTGAAAGACCAAACTTCAAAGCAACCTTTTTTGAATTAGGTATATATCTGTCGCATCAGTCGACCGTGAAACAATGGAAATATGGAATTAATATTTTTTTTCACGGTTGTCTGATACGACAGATAAGACTATATGGAAACTAGGCTCAGAGTGTGAATTCGGCTTATTTCTTACGTGAGGGGAAAAGTACATAACTCTACGCTTAAAACCAGTAGATAATGCTTTATTGGATGAATGGCAGAACGTGACGAAAAGTAAATAGGAAATCAAATATTTGAATAGAGAACTTCCTAGAGCTTCACACGATTCACAGTAAGATTTAAAACGACTCATCTGTACAGAAGATACTTCAGGCTACTGAGAACCTTCGCGCACCTCCTCGGAAAAAAAATCATACAACTCCTTAGTTTAACCAAAACATGTCAACCTATATATCGTTGGAAGCTTATAGAATGGACTTTCGGGCTATGGCAAAAAGAAATCATTTTTTAACAAATATAATTTTTAAAAGGTTTTATTAAAGGTTTTATTTGTTGTGGGTGTAACACTTCCAAGAGCTACCCCTGCAGAACTGCTTGACTTTGACTCCCAAGTAACACATTGTTTTAATCCTTAAAAGGTGTTTCTCAAAAAATGTGTCTGCGTTTTTTTTAAATTTTGCTTAGTTCAAAAGTTATGGAACTTCTAAATTTCTAAGGTCAAATGTGCTGGAATTTTCACGCTCTAAAAAATTAAAAAAATCATTTACTCCTTCACTCGACATGAAATTGGGCTTAGTTTACTTCTGGACGCAGGATATCCCTGCCGCACTGCCATTTCTTTATTCAGTTTTTTGGGAATGTTCCAGATAAAAATAATAACAGGTTTAAATTTTTGATGCATGAGATGCAGCATCGAACCAGATCATCAATCATATTTATCCTTGGCACATTTTATGCACGTCTACAAACTTTCCCAGGTTCATTCTGCATTAAAACTGAACTATGTTTGCTATAGTTTCATCGGCTGAAACAATTGTCTTGGTATAATTTGAAGGCCATTTACACCTTCACTCCAGTTTACTTCTGAACGTACAATCATGAATCCGTGATGATGCAATGTGAGCCCTGTGCCTTAGAAGCCGCGTGGGACTAGGGAAGAACACATGTAAGAGTGTAAGAGTAATTGATTGTAGTTAAATCGGTCGTTGTATAAGCTCTCTTGGTTAACTCCGACGAATACAACACTGTGACGAGGATATTGAGGATATTTACGATATTCTGGTGGAATTATTATTGAGGGCTCGATCAATAATGTTACCGAAATCCGACTGCTACTCAGACCCAGCAACAATCAGTCCGCGTTGGACTCGTTGGCTGGATTCATTCGAGCTGTACGCATATTGGGAAAGGTCTCATCGTCGATAGCAGTGCTAATATATAGATTTAGTATATACCAGCTCGGCAACCTCCTAAGAACGACGAATTTGATTGGTTTAGAGTCTCGGAATCTGAGACATTATTTACCTCCGAAACAGTAGATATTGTGTTGGCAAGCAAATTTCATGTAGAGGCGAAGAAATGTCAGTCAACAAAACTAAAGAAGCAACAAATTAGATTTCTTTGTCTCAAAATCGGTCTCTCTGGATTTAATATGTCTCACAAATCGTCTGAGCATTGTTTGTGAAAAACACGCTTGCACTGTGAAACCCGAGTTGAAAAACTTTAAGTTAGTAGCTGGCAAAGCATGAATGAAAATTCTTTTTAGGCATGTACTTTCCCTTTATTTTATTTATTTGACAAAAATCAAAATTATAATCTACAATATGTCGAGAAAATACAGTCGAAAGAGCTAATTTTCAAAGTACCTGAGGATGGTTTGTGTCTTGCAACGACTAATCGGCAGCTTTCTTGTAGTTTTTTGCGAGCGAACTGTCCGCCACAAAGGAGACTTCTGTTAGTAGTTTGTTCTCCTTCTTCTTGTCTGATGATAACCCCATAAACCCTTTTCACAAGGTTTCGTGTAGCTGTTTTACCCTGCTAAATCGTTTTTCCCTCAAATATCCAGTGTTTAGGTGTTTGTTCACTCCATTTTTCCAGCAAAGTAATTAAGTTACTTGTGCAACGAGTGGCTGCCGACAAATAACTTTCATCTCGGAAACGTTTCGCGATTTGCTTACAAATGCTCTTCCATTTGAACCTATATTCCTTCTTGAATTGAAATGATACAATATATTGCTCGCTACATGTCCAATTTGTTGAAAATCCCTTGAATTGTCCATTTTTTCCCCCAGCTTTTCGAAGTAAATGCTTGCAAACTTTCTAGAGCTGTCAAAATCGACCAAAAACGTGCTTATGCAAATCATCTATAAAGTTTGCGTGAGTTTTGTCACGCACGTAATTTTAAAACGCTAACACAACTTTCTTATTGTTTTCCGACTGAAAATTCGTCAGGTTGCCTTGCTGGTATATACTAAAACACTTATTCTATTTCAATTTCGGTGGATAGTGGCTTTAGGAATATTTACCTCGAGCCTGCGGCTCTCGGTAAATATTCTGCCACTATCCACCTCAATTGAAATAGAATAAGTGCTAATTAGCCACTGGCTAAAAGCGGAGCTCCCGGTCATGTCACGTGATCTTGGTGGTGCACCTCCCTTGCCTCCAAAATAACTTTACCAAAGTTTGGTCACCTAGCGATGTTGCCTTCTCGAGATATTGGCTTTTCTAGGTTTGATGACGTCATCGATGACGTCATGTCACGTGATCTTGGTGGTGCACCCCCATTGCCTCCAAAATAACTTCACCCAAGTTTGGTCACCTAGCGATGTTGCCTTCTCGAGATATTGTTTTTTCTAGTTTTTATGACGTTATCGATGACGTCATGTCACGTGACCCTGGTGGTGCACCCCCTTGCCTCCAAAATAACTTTACCCAAGTTTGGTCACCTAGCGCTGTTGCCTTCTCGAGATATTGGCTTTTCTAGGTTTGATGACGTCATCGGTGACGTCATGTCACGTGATCTTGGTGGTGCACCCCCATTGCCTCCAAAATAACTCACCCAAGTTTGGTCACCTAGCGATGTTGCCTTCTCGAGATATTGACTTTTCTAGTTTTTATGACGTTATCGATGACGTTATGTCACGTGACCTTGGTGGTGCATCCCCATTGCCTCCAAAATAATTTCACCCAAGTTTGGTCACCTAGCGATGTTGCCTTCTCGAGATATTGTTTTTTCTAGTTTTTATGACGTTATCGATGACGTCATGTCACGTGACCCTGGTGGTGCACCCCCCTTGCCTCCAAAATAACTTTAAACAAGTTTGGTCACCTAGCGCTGTTGCCTTCTCGAGATATTGGCTTTTCTAGGTTTGATGACGTCATCGGTGACGTCATGTCACGTGATCTTGGTGGTGCACCCCCATTGCCTCCAAAATAACTTCACCCAAGTTTGGTCACCTAGCGATGTTGCCTTCTCGAGATATTGACTTTTCTAGTTTTATGACGTTATCGATGACGTTATGTCACGTGACCTTGGTGGTGCATCCCCCTTGCCTCCAAAACAACTTCACCCAAGTTTGGTCACTAGCGCTGTTGCCTTCTTGAGATATTGGCTTTTGTAGTTTTTATGACGTCATCGATGACGTCATATCTCGTGACCTTGGTGGTGCACCCCCCTTGCCTCCAAAATAACTTTACCCGAGTTTGGTCACCTAGCGATGTTGCCTTCTTGAGATATTGACTTTTCTAGTTTTGATGACGTCATGCCGGACGAACGGACGAACGAACGCACAAACCGGAAGTCCATGACAGAATCATTCGATGCATATACACTTTTCTTTTGTTCCTTTTTCTCCTGCATGTAGCTATGGGGCTCCGCTACAAATGCAACCATGAGCGTACGTGAGCTCGTTTATTGCACATAGCAGGACCAGATGTACAATAAATATTTACTACGCTACCTGAAACTGGCGTACTTCGTCCCACAGGTAAACTCTGCCTATGCTAGACAAACCTTTAAAAGTCTGTCTTACAAACCCAATGAAACTACTCAGCAATTTGCAACTTGTCTCAGAAAAGCAGCTAAAAATTGTGAATTTGGAGGTGATTTAGAAAACCAAAGAGACTCAATCTTGGACAAGTGCACTTCAACTTACCATAAAGCGTAAACTTTTAGAAGAGGGTCAGACACTGACATTGAAAAAGACACTAGAAATTGCTGAACAGTGCGAGAAAATGGAATCTCAGCTATCCAAACTTGATTTTAAACCAGAATCTGTAAAGATAAGATTGACGATAAGAAGTATAATGCGGGAAACCCCAGAGGGTCATCTAGAAAGGGGAGGGATAACCCACATAAAAAAGACATCACATGTTATAGGTGTGGAAACAGGGGTCACACCAGTCGGGATCCAACCTGCCCAGCCCGTGGCAAAACGTGTAGGAAATGCGAGGGGAAAGATCATTTTCAAAAAGCCTGTAAAACTAAGTCAAGAGACAAACCCAGAGCTAATCAGATTTGTGAAGAACCCCGGTCCACACAAGATAAATATGCTTTTGCCATTATTGAATCAGGCGCTAACAGTAACATAATTGATGAAGAAACATGGGAACATTTAAAGGCCAAGAGAATTGCATGCAAATCCAAAGCTGGATTCGCTTGTACTTTTGACCTCGAGCCGCCTCATGTTTCAACAAGAGGAAAATGTATTAAAATGCGTTTATGTAAGTTTGTCAACGCGTTTTGATGAGCCGATGAATAACAGGCGTCGGCAGTATACCACTAGAAAACAATAAATTCTTATCCCCTTTTCAAAACAATGATTTTTGTGGGAAAAACAACATCCCACTAAGAAACAGGAGGTATTTTTTCTTGTAAGGGACGTGTCATTATTTACCGGGGGGGGGGGGGGAGGGCTCCCATTTTTTTCAAACAAGGCTAAAAAAAATTAGGACCCTCCCCTTGAACATAACAAAAAAATGTGACCCTCCCCCACTCAGGCAGATTATGGCATGGGTCTCGTCTTCTTTATCAAAAATGTGAGGGGGTGGTCAAAATGTTGTTTATGATGTATCTTGCTTCATGAAAATTTTTACGTTTGTTACTTTACATAAAATGATGACATCAGAACCGACCTGTGTGTGACATTTAACCTTCTGGTGTCACGCAAGTATCCCTTTCATATTGTTTGGCTTAAAAGTCTGAGTTGAAAACCCCAATGAAACTAAACACCCTTTAACTTTAACTTTAACTTTAACTCGACCCAGTCCCCTGAAAAATATAATCGTGAATACTTTAACGTATTTTAGAAATATCTTCAAGTTTTCAGATGACAAGTTGTACATGTTGATGGCCTTGATCTATTCATAAGAAAAGGTTCCAAGAAAACTTGCGTTTAGCGCTCAGACTTTTGACAAATATGTTGACAATTCGAATTTTTGGTGTTAAGAAATGTGATAGGTCACGTGATGAGTTGATGAAGAGTGTACATGATTGTTATTGGAGAGTTTATCCATACCGATCTTATGAACAAGTTATTCCCTTGTTTTGTGCATTTTCAAAAGGAGTTGACCACCCCCCTTAGTTTTAGGTCAAAATCAAGCATTGACCCATGCCTTAATCTACCTGAGCAGTCGTAAGTAAAAAAAAATTGGGACTCTCCCCCATGCAATTTATTCTGAAAAACCTGTTAGATAGACTATTGTCCAAGTGACTTCTGTCATGCACCAGTCAATTGACATCACGGCCCCCCGATTTAACATTCACTAAGTGTTAAATGTTACTATTTTCCCGGTCACCAGGGACATGGTCGTTGTTAAAGCTCCAGGCCCCCGGGGACACTTTTGCAACATGGCGAAACGCGCCTTTTTATATCTTGATAAACGCATTTCATCAAGCCTCCAGAGAAAACATAACTTTTTATTTTCTGCGTGTAGTAAAAAAGCCTGTTGGTTTTATTCTTCACGCGCTACAAATTATTATTATTCATGTGCGTGAAGCGCAGCACAAAAACGAATTTCTTTTTAAATTTCTTTTTAACGTCGAACTCACTTCTTTCGAACATATTGACTGCCAACCAGGCGTATCACTGGAGGGCTTTTGGGGTTTTTAATTTGTCCTTGCCAAGATACACATGCTTGTAACGACATTCGTACGCATTCCATTTAAGCGCCACAAGCGTATTGTTTTCTTTGGGCAAGTTCTCTAGATTAGATGTTATTCCTTATGCGCGCGAAGCGCGCCGAAATTTTCAACATAATGAGTAAAATAAAACTAGAAAATGATATAGAATTCGTTGCTGGATTCTCTCTTTCAAGGCTTCAGGTTCGAGAGATCCTCCCCTTTCACTCGCCCAAAAATAAAGTGATCCCTCCCAAAATCCTCCGACCTCGGTTTCGCACGATAATCGAACTTCTGGTTCAGCGTTAATATTCCCCGTTAATGCCCCGCTGAATATCCCCGATATAGAAGGTCCGAGTTAAATTCCCTGCCCTTCCGTAGATTAATGTGTTAAATCCCCGGCCTGACCGCGTTACTTCCCCGCCCTGTCCCGGGGGTGGGGACCGGGTGTCAATTGACTGGTGCATAAGGAACCGCGGTTATTATTCATCGCCTCGATTATTTACGTGAGAATGTTTGGTAATACACGGGTAAAATGCAGTGATCCTCCCTCCCTGTACAATGATTAACATCATCCCACATCTCCCGTCCCCTGTTTGACCTAGTACTGTAGACATTTGACAAAAAAACGTGCTCGCATATCCTTCGTTGCGCGCGAAGCGCGCCCAAATTTTGATAAACGTTTGTTTGTTTGTTCATCGGTTTTTTGTTTGTTCATCGCATTTCATCATAACTAAACAAAAGACAATTTATACCAAAGACAAATCAAGCCTTAGAGAAAGGGTAGATGATTTTGTGTACGGTATAATAAGCAAAGCCTGTCAGGAGCCCAGGAAGTACACTACCTCAATTATATAGGTTAGGTTATAATATAGATTTAGCCACCGGCTAAAAGCGGAGCTCCCGGTTACATATTGTTTTGTGTTAATGAGACAAAAAGGAAGGTAGCCATTGTACATAGATAGCCTTGCACCGTTATACCACGTGACCACGCAGTTGCATCCCCCTTGCCACTAAGACAACATCACCCAAGTTTGGTTGTCTGAAGTTCATCCCTTCCCGAGATATATTCTTTTTCTCCTATGATACCATCATCGATGACGTCACACCACGTGACCATGTAGTTGCAACCCCCTTGCCACTAAGACAACTTCACCCAAGTTTGGTTGTCTGAAGTTCATCCCTTCCCGAGATATATTTTTTCTCCTATGATGACGTCATCGATGACGTCATACCATGTGACCATGCAGTTGCACCCCCCTTGTCACTAACACAACTTCACCCAAGTTTGGTTATCTGAAGTTCATCCCTTCCCGAGATATATTCTTTTTCTCCTATGATGACGTCATCGATGACGTCATACCACGTGACGATGCAGTTGCAACCCCCTTGCCACTAAGACAACTTCACCCAAGTTTGGTTGTCTGTGGTTCATCCCTTCCCGAGATATATTCTTTTTCTCCCATGATGAAGTCATCGATGAGGTCATACCACGTGACCATGTAGTTGGACCCCCCCTTGCAACTAACGCAACTTTTCCGTCCCCGACCCTCCCCATACCCAAGCTTGGTTGCCTGTGCTTCATCCCTTCCTGAGATATGATAATAAACGGAAAAGGGTCTTGGTTTACCTGTGGTGGGGCACGCAGACCGACACGCACGGCCGCGCCCGCGATACCCAAATGGGAATACCGCTGAACCATGAAAAATGAAGTCGATCGTATACCTGAGTTCTACTTTGAGCTATTGTATTCTTCCTGCGATACCTATGGTGCTCCGCTCCGTTTGATTTTCCTCGTCAAGATAACTTGTTCTTGTCAACGGTAGTGTCCTCATTGCTGAAAGAGTATATTAGATGTCATTGTTTATGCGCGCGAAGCGCGTCGAAATTTTTATAGAGAAGTTGCTGAAATAACCACTATCGCTATTTGTTTTACCCTCTTCATCGTCCAAATGTTGCTGAAAAAAATTATGACCCTCCCCCAAACAGGAGTGAAAAAAATTTCGACCCTCCCTTTAGACGCGCGAAAAAAATTAGGACCCTCCTCACAAAAATAGGAGCCCTCCCCCCCGCTAAATAATGACACGTCCCTAAGAAATGCTTTTTATGTGGTCTTGCGAGAGTAATTAAATCATCTCAGAATGCAGGAAATGGCATTTAGAGAGCTCAAAATTTCAAATTTTCTCGAACCCCCCTATTAAAAGTGGTAGGTCACTAATGGAAACTACTCCTCCCAAAACCTGGATCCCCCCTTTAGATTGACCAGGAAAGACGCACCGTTTGTGTTTGATGCCGAACAGAAGAAGTCGTTTCAGATGCTCAAGCAGCTAATGGCTTAGGCATGCACTCTGGCACATTTTGAAGAGGATGCCGAAACCAGTCGTTGCAGACGCAAGCCCTGTAGGCTCGGGGGCGGTGCTCCAGCAGAAACAAGAGGAAAACTGGACACCAGTTTCACATGCAAGTCGAAGTCTGAGTGATTGTGAGCGTCACTATTCACAAACGGAAAGGAGGCACTTGGTGTAGTTTGGGCACGTGAGAAATTCCATGCTTATTTGTTTGGCATGCACTTCATCCTAGAGACGGACCATAAGCCCTTGAAGATTATCTACGGTCCTCGGTCCAAACCCTGTGCCCCAATAGAGCAATATGACTTCAAAGTTGTTTACTCGCCGGGCAGAAGCAACATTGCAGATCCATTGTCCAGATTGCTACCCAAACAGTGGGAACAGAACATGACTTACAGACGGAAGAGTATGTTAGATTTGTCGCTGTCCATGCGACACCTGAAGCACTCTCAACAAGAGAAATAGAGCGTGCGTCAGATGAGGATGAAGAGCTCTAGAGACAGGACGTTTTGATAAGTGTAAGCAGTACATGCCTGTAGCGGGAGAACTGTGCGTTATTGGCAGATTATTACTGCGGGGAACTCGGATTGTAATCGCAGGAAAGTTAAGGGAGAAAACATTAGCTCTAGCACATGAAGGCCATTTAGGTGTAGTGGGTACAAAGCAAAACTTGAGAACAAAAGTGTGGTGGCCAGGTATAGACAAAGCTGCAGAGAAACATTGTCGTTCATGTTATGAATGTCAATTGGTTTCAAAACCTGACCCACCTGAACCACTTAAACTTACAACCCTACCCCGTGGTCCATGGCAAGATTTAGCCATTGATCTGAAGGGACAAAGGACATTCATTGTTAGTCATAGTCGATTATTACACACAGTCCCCGGGGGGGGGGGGGGACTCCCATATTATTGGGGCGGGGATACGTGCTCGTCGAACCTTTTAGGGTTTAAGATTAGGCCTCTTAAGATTAGACCTTTTAGGGGTAAAATTTGAAAACTTGCAATTTTTTTCCAGATAGGTACCACTGAGGGGTCCGTTCTAGCAAATCAAGCAAATCACGCTTGTTTGAGGCCTGAATTTGAGCAAGAGAAAATATATAAGAGAACATATCCCCGTGCCCTATGAAAGTCCACAATAACAATCTGAAAATAGATTTCAAGCGACTTCCGGTCATGAATCATGACGTCATGCGTTACCAAAGGCCAACGCGGGAATTTTTTTCAGAGAATTTTTTGTGACAAATTCTAGTGAAAGCGCTATAAATCTTGACATACAAAACCATTTTTATTGTAAAATTTGATAGGCTTTTATTAATGTGGCACAAATGATAGTTTACAAAAGCTGGTTGCAGTTTTTCTCAAACCTGCCATGTTCTCCACAGCTCAAAACAAAACTGAACTCAAGTAAAATCAACGGCAAAGACAAAGTCACTAAATAGCTAGACAACTGCAACATAACAAGCGGCGATTTTTATTTTAGGCTTTCAAGCACATCTCTGCATATAACTAGAAGTATAAGTCATTTTGTGAATGCAGAATGTGTTTCTCAAAGCCTTAGCTCATTTAAAAGGAAGGAGAAATGATTTATTTTTCAATGAAATGTTTTTGTCTATTACAACACAATTTCGCTTTGGAAACATCGATTGAAACCGAATGTTCAAGCGGAAAACGAAGATATTGCGCCGCGCTTCGATCTTGTTTTAACAAAAATGAAGATAACAAGCACACAAAAAGAAGGTCATTCACATAAATTTGCGATTAGGTCTAAACTATACATTCAAACTGAGCTTCAGTGATGTTTAGTAGCTTCAACAAGGCCGCTGACGAACAAACGTCAAAGAAATAGAAGTGACAGAAAGAAGACAACAGACGAAAACGCTTACTTGTTCCTCCGGATCCCGTATTCCACTCTTTAACAGCAGAACCTTTATCATTAAACGACTATAAGTAGTTAAGCTTATTCCAAGGAAGCTCTCTTTGAGGAATATGGTGTGTTTTTTCCATCAGTTTCTCAATCTCATGTTTGCGAACAACGTCGAGTTCTCAGCCCCGTAAAGTTTTTTTTTTCTCAGGAACGACTTCTTCTGCGGGCAATGTTCTGTAATTCTTCTGGTCTCCTCTTGAAGAAGTCTATAGCTCCAACTCTCTTCCATTGTTCTTTCCGAAATTTGGTGAAACACTGTAGAAGTCTCCATCTATGGATGGAGATATTTCAGGCAACACAAACCGACAAAACCACAGAAAAGCTCGAGTTCCAGAACTTCTTTTTTCTTACTCAGCAAAGTGCTTCTTGAGCAGTTACTTTTCTTTTGAATGGATGAAGTTGGTCAGGACTGAAACCTCTACAAAAACCAGAAAAACAATAGCCAAAGAACTTTGCAAAGGACTAATAAATGACTCAGCGATGCCAAGAACTGCATTATCAATAAATGGAGGCCACGGCGGCGTTGTTGAAGGCGATGCGTGACACCGTGACAGCACTCGTCAAGAACTGCCAACTTCCAGTTTCTAAAAATAAATTCTTATTGTGGACTTTCATAGGGATGGACATGAAATACGGGGATGGATTCTCTTATATCATTTTCTCTTGATTTGAGACGTATTTTCGCTCGGAAAAAATACAAGAGAAAACTACGAGGGAAAATACGTCTTGTTGGTACCTTTTGGGGGTCAAAATAAATTGAGCGACGCCATTTTAGGTACCTTTTAGGGGTAAAATCGAAAGTTCCCGACGAGCACCCGCGCCCCAAAAATTTGGGAGTCCCCCCCTCCCCTCCCCTCGGGCCACAGTTCAAGTTCAAGTCAAATGAATTTCGGGATTACTGTAAGAGGAATAGCATCGAGCGATGGAAGGTGATTCCTAATTAAGTGGGCTCAAGCAAATGGAGAGGTGGAAAGACAGAACAGGTCATTAGTGAAGAGGCCTATCAATGAGTCGTTGTCGTTTTTGCTGAATGCACTGGGTCGAGTCGCGCGCGAGCTAGTGTGGGTTTTTTAGCGTGGTTACCAAGCCAAAATCAATGGTGGACAGATCGAGAACTCGAGTCTCTGTGATTCCTGCAAGTTTTCATTCAAAATTTCACAGTTTTCTTGCTACATTTGCCGAAATTCTTATCAAAAGAGGATCTCCTGTCACTTCTATATAAGGTAAATGATTCCAAATATGGTTTTGGTCGTGAGGTGTTAAAAAACGACAATTTTCGGTTGGAGATTGTTTCATATAGTGCAGATTGCACAGGTTGCAAAAAAGCCATGGCGAGATGAGCTCAGGAAGAACTTAACTGCATACAGAGCTATACCTCACAATGTGACAGGGAGAAGCCCAGCAGAAGTACTCTTTAACAGAAAGGTAAGAGGAAAGATTCCTGACCTGACAGTCACCCCAGTACATGTTCAAGAACCTCTAAACTGAGATGCTGTACAGGAAGCAAAGGCAAAGGAGTATACCGACAAGCAGTAAGGTGCCACACCTTCGAGTGTCGAAGTAGGGGACCATCCAGGTGTTAGTGAAGCAAGACAAAAAGAACTCGCTGACTACTCCATTTAAGCCAGTACCACTTACCGTTGTAGATAGACAGGTAGTAAGGTAATTGCAGAAAGTCAAGAAGGAAACACAGGTGATGTAAAAGAGTTTGTAAGAGTGTAAGTAGTTTGTAAGTAGTGAGCCAGTAAACCAAGGTATCAATGACCAGTCCGCCACTACAGAACCGACTGCATCACCAGCGAGACCACAGAGGACAAGGCCTACCTCAAAGGTTTGCTGATTACGACATGTCGCGACGTGAAGGACATTGAGGTATGAACTGAAGTAATCATGACAATTGAAACTGTCTGAAATGAACATTTATTACTTTACTATTGTTCACATTTGTTATATCAGTATCAATATTCTTCTCTGAGAAAAGGAGGGAGGTTGTGTCTATGAGCCCTGTGCCTTAGAGGCCGTGTTGGACTAGGGAACAACACATGTAAGAGAGCCGCCATCTTGTTAGATTGGGAAGTAAAACTGATTGTCCTTAAATCTGTCGTTCTATCAGCTCTCTTGGTTAAATCCGACGAATACAACACTTGACCGCACGAAAATCTGCCAGGATATGCGGAGTTTTCGACGCTAGCTAAACTCACAAGCCTGCCCTCACATTGACGAACTCATGCGCTATACAAATTTCCCATCTGCTCCTCTGTAGTATATACCGTTTCCGGGAAACGCTGTCACTGGAAAAAGCAACAAAGCTTGGTGCGCTACGGAGTATGGGTAAAGATCTATTTGAATTTCTGTGCAATATTAGAACCAAACATGCTTAGAAATGTGCTGAAATGTAATAATGTTACCTGTGGTTGCGATAACTGTCTGAATTCATATGAAACAGTAGCAGTTTAGATGCCCCCATTATCCTTTGCGCTACAAGCTTATAGGCTTTTGGGGTGACAACGTTTCCCGGAAACGGTATATGCAAACCGGATTTATATGGTTTATAATGTGATAAACGCATGAGGGGTTTTGGGAAAGCACGCCGCGAAAAGTTTAAACTCACGAGCAGTCAAACGTTTTGAGTGTTTTATTTCAGCATCTCAAGCATTCTCGTACCCAGGACCTCCATGGCCTATCACCTCGCGGGGGAGGCTCTGGTGACATCCACCGACGCTTGCGTAAAAGAAAATAGTGGTTTTATGCCTCACAATTACTTTTAGAGCGTTCAAATCGAAGGCATAGGTTAGAAGACGACTAGGAAACGAATGCCAGTGTTATTTTGACAGATACGTTATTATAGCTTCTTTTATGTACGCGTGCGCGCCATTTCAGCCAATCAGCGAAGGCCCTCAAATGGATGTCATCACAACCTCACCTGCGAGGTAACAAGCCGGGCAGCTCTGGGTTCGAGAATGGATCCAAGTGCGTTTATCACCTTTTGGTATAATTACTCGAGTGACTATAAGATTTTCCGTGCGCTGATTGGACGAGAAGTTTGTTTTCTCTCGCTATAACTCTATAATCACCTACAGGTATATTGAAAGGATTGAGAGTGCGCGCGCGAGTTTTATTGTGACCGTGAAAAATCCCAAAAAACAATATATTTTGGTCTAAAAACCTTATAAATCACTTGAGAAATTATACTAAAACAATTAGTCGTCTATTCGCCATGTTTTGCTTTATTAGCTCAGAGTTGCCACCACCAGGCTATAAAAAATATGGAAAAGGTTGGATCAGCGCCCAAATTGTCATGGAGAGTAATTTCCCCCTTATCTCTGCGCTTTTTTGTCATCATTACTATTTCTGTGTTTGTAAGCAGAATATTCTGCATGCATTTAAAATAATACTTGTAGATGTAGTTGACCCAGTAATAGGCTTTGAAAGCAATAGTCAAAGGGAATGCTAACGAATATTTTGTGGATTGCGCTTCCTACCTAAATTCACTCACGTCAATCATAAATTTGTTTATATAATATTCCCTTTCCGCCATGATCGTTATGTATTGCAACGTCGTTATTTTTTAACGTGTATCCATTCAACGTGATGGTCTCAAATAATCACCAGCGAGTTACAAAATGGCGACACGGCGGCCATCTTGGAACCACCATTTTGTACGACGTCCTATACCCATCTGCACCCTATCCCATAATATAGATACTTTTGTTTTGAATACCACATTGCCACTTATCCAATTCAATTTCACTGGTCACGAAAAGTTGAAAAGAAAAATCATTGAAAATTAGTTGTAGAGGTGTCATTTCACCTCTTAAAATGCAAAATCTGCGCTGGCAACTGACAAAAATCGGATTCAGCGAAAAATTTCACTTAAGATGGCACTATAATATATAGATTTAGCCACTGGCTAAAGGCGGACATTCCGGTTACATATTTTTCAGCGTTAATGAGACAAACAACAACAACAACAATCTTTGTTCGTACTTGAAGCTTGAATTATTTGCAATTATACAATGTCAATTATGAAAAAATGAGAGAAAGAATAATGGAAAAAAAAGCGTATTGCGTTTAGGTTCTGACTAAGAACATTTAGTACGGGCATCCTACAGTGAGCAAGGGCTAATCGAGCTAGGGTGCACTTAATTGAATTTAAAAGGTTTCGAAAAATTTCGAAAGTGAGCTCTGGGTATGGGATACAGTTTAATTTGAGATTGTGTTGAGATATGCATTTCAAAAGTTTGCCATTGTACATATATAGCCCATCATACCACCTGACTAAGCACTTGCACCCCCCTTGCCACCTTAGTAATTTCACCCAAGTTAGGTTGTCTGAGGTTCATCCCTTCCAAAGATATAAGTCTATTGGGCAATTCCAGAAAATAAAGGTACCCCCCCCACGGGCGGCATTTGGAAATTCCGAAGGCATGGGGGAGTTTAAGAGCTCGGAATTCTGATTGCAAGGGGGGGTTTTCGGAGCTGGATTTCTTGTCACAAGGGGGGGGGGGGGGGGTCTGAAGATGCCCAACTTCTGAAGGAGTTCGCATGTTTTTCAGAAAGAAAATAACGTCATTTCACGCGCGGAAAAACAGTCTTCGCCGCCATTCGATAGATAGAGAATGCTTGCCAGTTCGTACTTGTCCCCTCTAAGACAGAATCTCCATAATTTTCTACTGATTTCGACTGTTAGTTCAATCACGCAGCAGGTTCAACTTTGTACAATCACACATTGAAATTAATATAAAGGATGTTGGCGATACGGGATAAGTTGAGCTTGCATGGACGCGCAACTTTCACCAAAACCCGCCGCAACTTTCCCTAACATATCTAATGAAATCCCGGAACAACACGGTATAGTTTAATAAACGTTTCTTAAAATGGTACATGTAATATGCATGTTGAATAACATGTTTTTCTTTTACTTCTTTTTAGAGTTTCTATATGGGTTTTTCCTAAGCCTCAAATATTCGAAGATCCGCAAAAAGTAACAACTAGGCTTTCCAAGCTTGGTCTAGCTCATTCTAATGTGTTTTCCTATTGGTTATATTGTTTTAGAAAGCGATTTGAAAATGTGTGTTGCAAGTTAATAGCTTCCACACTTCATTTGAAATGTCTATTCTCCCATTTCACGATCGAATGGCGAAAGTCTCAACTTTTTCCGTGATAATATCATCCGATTCTTTGCCCCTACAATTCAAATCTTACAAAATAGCCAGTTAGCTACTAGTTAGAACACGCTAAAAATTTAGAGCTCATATTCAGTGGATGTTGTGAATGCCGGTGGTATTTTTTTCTTCAAAATCAAACTATCATGCTCTGTATTAATATTCTGAAACAAGATTATGCGCTTTTTGTGTTTTCTTTACTTTGCAAATTTAATAAATTCCCGCAACAACCCCATCAACTTTTGCCTTTTTCTCCGCAACGTTTCCCTCTCGCAAATTTTTACTTTTTCTCACAATAATAAACAAGGTGGTGATTATTTGGATTCCGGAGGGGAGGGGGGGTAAAAGTTGAAATTTCTGAAGGGGAGGGGGGTTTAACCTACCCGGAATTCTATATGCACGGGGGGGTAAACCATTTTGGAAATTCTGGATGCATGGGGGGGTCAAAAACTAGTGCCGCCCGTGGGGGGGGGGGTACCTTTATTTTCTGGAATTGCCCATTGTCGTTTATGACGTCATCGATGACGTCATACCACGTGGCCACACAGTTGCACCCCTTCGCCACTTAGACAATTTCACCCGTGTTTGGTTGTCTAAGGTTCATCCTTTCACGAAATATATATTACTAGTAAGTAACCGTGAAAAATTCACGAATTAAATTTTCCTTGAATGACGAAAATTATCGGATTGTCTGCCGTTGTGGAATGAACAGTTATACCGCTACGTTTAGAGAGATGTGCTCAAACAATTTGTAAGCTACGCCTGTTTACTTTAAAGTATTAAAGTATTTGTTATCAGTTTATAGATAGGTGGCATACCGGTGTGAAATATTTGCACCGTAGCATACGATAGGAAAGGCGTTTTAAATTAGATCTTTGAAAACAATGTTCCTTGTTAATGGAAATGAGGGGGTGTTACTAATCCACGGAACACCACGGAACCGGAACCCCACGGAACCCTACGGAACCCCACGGAACCACACGGAACCCCCTGAAAATGTCAATATTTTTTATTTTTCCCCGGTGTTTTCTTTAATTGGATACTTCGAAATGTCTGTTTATACCATATTTAGCTTAAAAAGGGAAAAATTGCCTACCGGGAAAATATATCTAAACTATATATATGCTCCAAAGCCGTCAATCGCTTTGGTCAGCGGTTCCGTTAGTTGAAGCATGTAACCTAGCCCATGTGTCTTTGCAAACCCTACATTGCGTGAAAAATAACTAGCGGAGTCCCCGAGTTCGGAATCGAGTCCGAGTTAGAGTTGGATACCGAGTTGGAATCCGAGTATTCTGATATGGAGTCCGAGTTGCAAAAAATATTGTTTTTTTATTATTTTATTTTCATGCCTATATAAATGGCCTATAAAAATGAAAGATGTAAATGGTGTTTTTGCAAGAGAGTTTAGAATATATCGTCGAATGGGCGATCAGCCCGAAAGGGGTAGGGTTTTCAGGCTGGAGGTATAAGAAAGGGGTAGGGTTTTCAGGCTGGAGGTATAAGAAAGGGATAGGGTTTTCAGGCAGCTGGACTTGGGTATAAAGAAGGGAGGGAAAATTGCAATTTTGCTATAAAAAAGTGTCAGTATTTCACTGGTTTTTCAACCGCAACGCGGAAGCAAAACCGTTTCTTTTTTAGCAGAACACAAAGCCGATTCAAAGTCAAAGTCAAAGATTTATTAAGGGGTCATTTTTTCAGGCTTGGTCAATAAGAAAGGGGTACCTTTTCTGATCTAAAATTGGTATAAAGAAGGGTAAGGGGTCCAGAATCTGGGCCGAGCATTCCCGTACAAAAGTTTTGGGAGTACCCGTTGTATCGGAGTTCGGTTCCAAGCAACAAGTACTGGGTCGCGCGTATATATTACTGCAATACGGCTAATCACAGAATCACAGGAAAACAAAACGGATAGAAAGACCTCAGTAACACGAGTTGTTGACAGGAAACGCTACGCTAAATAAAGCTTTGTATGATTGCTAAGTAGTTCTATTATTCTTTGACCAAATTTACGGAAACACATTTACGCTTCGGGATTTCCATCGTAAAATCGGGAATATAAGAGTTGAACCCGGGGGATGATCGTCAGTATTTTTGAGGGGTAAAAATCACGGGGTTTGGTCTCTTTTAGGGGTGATCTTGATCTTCAATAAATTTTAGGGAGATTGGTATTTTTACAGCCAAAGACGCTCAAGCGTCCCCCTCTAGAGTGCAATAATAACTACTTACTAACCGAGCGCGAGGGCAGTACGGAAAAATTCCAGACTGAGGGATGAAATTTCTGCTTTACGAGGGGCGAGGTTCGTAAAGTAGAAATTTCAGCCCGAAGTCTGGAATTTTTCCGTACATGAGGAGCTTAGCCCAGATAATTATTCTGGAAAATATGACGTAGGGTGCATTGAATGCACCCTTACTCTCGAGAAGGTGTGATAATCCTTCACACGCAAACGAGCGGCTTTTGCTTATGTGCTCTCTCTTTGTCAACAAGGGATTATTCATACACAAACAGTGATTGAATTACATCCATAGGCATAGACATGTCGTGCTTATTGCTTTACTCATAATTTTTCTTTACTTTGTTTAAACACCAAAATGCGGAATATACACACGTAAAGCATTTACTAGATCGGCATTCTCTCGTTCAAAATTCATAACTAACAACAAAACCGCGATGCGTTTCCTATACGAGATTTATTCTTTTGGGGAGTCTCATTATAAGGAGGACGAGGGAAGCCGTGGATCAATTGAAAGAACTGGAATTAGCAACAGGAGAGCATACAGACCCATGTGTCGGAACTCTATCGTGGTAAACAACTATTGCGAAGATCCAGTTTCGCGAGAGATCGAAGTTATCTTGGGGCCGGATTGGCAAAACGGAACACAAAAGGTAGAAAAAGCAGTGTAGTACTGTGAAACATTGCCGGAAAAGGGCCTGAAGGTGCAGCAGTAGTAACAGCTTATTTACTGAAACACGATATTTTATTTCAGTAATCATAGTCAAATTTTGATACCACGGATAAACTAGTGATATCTGACAAACTTGTTTTGAAATCAGGCAGGGAAAATTATGAAATTTTAATGCCACGGATAAACTAGTTTATTATATAAACACCAATGAAATACCAGGTGATCTCCCGCGTGAAAACTTGATATCTTCACACGTGAAAATATCATGTTATTTTCACATGTGAAAATATCACACTTGCCTTTGCTGAATGCTCGATTTTTAAGCTTAACTAAAATAAAATTTCAATTTGGTATTTCATTGATGTTTATATAATAAACAGAACATTACATGACCGCTTGGAGATACGAATTTTATCTTCTCGTGTTAAAAATTTATCTCACTCGTTCGCTGCGCTCACTCGTGAGATAAATTTTCAACTCTCGAAGATAAAATTCGTATCTCCGCGCGGCCATGTAATATCCTCTATATCCAAGTGATATCCTACAAAGTTGTTTTGAAATCAGGCCGGGAAAGTTACGAAATTTTGATACCACGGATAAACTAGTATCCAAGTGATATCCAAAAAACTTGTTTTGAAATCAGGCAGGGAAAGTTACGAAATTTTGATACCACGGATAAACTAGTATCCAAGTGATATCGGCAAAAAAACTTGTTTTAAAATCAGGCAGGGAAAGTTACGAAATTTTGATACCACGGATAAACTAAAGTATCCAAGTGATATCCAAAAAACTTGTTTTAAAATCAGGCAGGGAACGAAAGTTACGAAATTTTGATACCACGGATAAACTAAAGTATCCAAGTGATATCCAAAAAACTTGTTTTAAAATCAGGCAAGGAAAGTTACGAAATTTTGATACCACGGATAAACTAGTATCCAAGTGATATCCTACAAAGTTGTTTTGAAATCAGGCCGGGAAAGTTACGAAATTTTGATACCACGGATAAACTAAAGTATCCAAGTGATATCCAAAAAACTTGTTTTAAAATCAGGCAGGGAACGAAAGTTACGAAATTTTGATACCACGGATAAACTAGTATCCAAGTGATATCCGACAAACTTGCTTTAAAATCAGGCCGGGAAAGTTATAAAATTTTAATATCACGGATAAACTAGTATCCAAGTGATATCCAAAAAACTTGTTTTAAAATCAGGCAGGGAAAGTTACGAATTTTGATACCACAGATAAACTAAAGTATCCAAGTGATATCCAAAAAACTTGTTTTAAAATCAGGCAGGGAAAGTTATGAAATTTTGATACCACGGATAAACTAGTATCCAAGTGATATCCGACAAACTTGTACTTGTTTTAAAATCAGGCCGGGAAAGTTCCGAAAGTTGGATACCACGGATAAACTCTAGTATCCAAGTGATATCCAACAAACTTGTTTTACAATCAGGCAGGGAAGTTATGAAATTTTGATACCACGGATAAAGTATTGATATCCTGCAAACTTGTTTTGAAATCAGGCCGGGAAAGTTACGAAATTTTGATACCACGGATAAACTAGTATCCAAGTGATATCCAACAAACATAAGTTGAAATAAGGCCGGGTTCGAAAGGTTTGCAATTTTGATACCACGGATAAACTAGTATCCAAGTGATATCCAACAAACTTGTTTTGATATCAGTCACCGTAAATTTTGATACAACAGATAAAGTAGTACCCAAGAGATATCCAACAAACGTGTTTTGAAAATCAGGGCTTCTTGGCAGCTTTTGCTCGAGCTCCAATAACATATGATTTTTCTTTAAGTTCATCTTTCAAGCGCTTTATTTTCTTCTTCAGAGCTATTTCGTTTGTCGATTTACCGCCAAAATATTAGCCGCCATTTTGATCATGATATGACCCCGATATGACCCGTATTACAGCTCGTAATATATAACCGCTTTGAATTGTGGATGGAGTTGGAGAACTGCAGTTACGTCTCTCTGTCGAATAAGACCGGCACAGTTTTTTTCAACGTAAGTCTTCGGTTGTTTGTTTACGAGTCTTGACTGCATGAATTGAAGACCACCATAACGATCCGGGCAGCAATTCTATTTCAGAGCATGCTTTAGATTGCTCCACTGGACGATTATACGTGGACAATGAGATTTACCGCATTCCTTGAAATACAACATTTCTAGCTCTCTTCAAATTCTCAAACAAAGTCATATCCTAAATCCCGAGAACAATGAAGGTTTATTCATTTGAGTATATTATACTGCAAAGTAAAATCAACTCTGATGCATTCACTCAATAAATCAGCGTTTGAAAAAGCCGCATAAGTAGTACAGAAAACATAACTCCTGCCCTTTATACAAATTGCAAAGACAAAAACCTTTCCCTCCGAATAACAACTTGAGTTTGCCAGGTAAACGTGACTACCAGTGCCTGTTATTTTCCCGAGTAGCAGCAAACCAGCGTCTGGTATTATAAAGATAACAAAGCTGTGTTTAGTATACAACGTTAATACTTCTCTATAGTGGTCTCCCGGGGTAGCTCTACAACTGCTTGTGACACAACAGGACTCATGATCAGTTCGCTGCTTAGTAAATCGAAGAAAGCTGGCTATTCGTGGCAAGAATGGGTCACAGCTCTTATGCTTGTGTTCGTGTTCGTGCGTGCAAAAGTGCGTAGTTTCCGCTGTGACCTTTGCGGATGCTAATTGATGTTTACCAGCTACTGTCAATAAAAACCAGGCAGTGACTTGGCAGGAATTAACACCTTTCTCAAGTGGTGGGGGCGCATTTTTTACTTGCCCAAAGCTCCTCATGTGCCCGAGCAAACGAGGTTGTTGTTTATTATATGGCATTTTCAAACAAAGTTAATAAAACAGAAATACAAAGGGAGGAGACGAAGCGAAAGTCAACTATAAAACCAGCCGCACGACTTTTAGTTTTATAACTTAAATTTGTGAACGACCAACTCAAGAACACATAAAAGCCATGAAATAAAAGAAAAATGAACAGTATTTTAGCCGGAAAACGATACAAGTGATAAGAAACTGCAGAATAATAGCAAGCAGAATGATTTGATGGCGAAAGGCAGCTTGCAAAATTTATCGAGCGAAATAACTTAACTTACATTACATGTAGTTTTCTTACCGTATTTTTCCATCATTTAGTACTTTCCAACGACGACTAAAGTTTCCAACCAAAGAGTTTAAAGAATGTTCATCCAGAGAACCTTTGAGGATTTCAAATGATAATTCACAACTTCTCAATCTGGAAATAACCGACGAGCAAGGCGAAATTATTTTCACTGAAGTGGTTCTTGTTAGTTTTGTATCCGTGATTCATGTTCACTCTCGAGAACTATAAAGTTTTCAAAATCTTCGCTTGTATCCGCTGTTAGTTGCCCCTTATATTTCTTTACATGTGAGTGAGAAGATTGTCTATGTGATGGAATATAAATTTCTTGAAAATCCATGTAAATCTGTTTGTCAACAATGAATCTCAACACGAAAACACGACTAGTCTGCCGAGCGAAGTTCTCTGAAACTTCCCGAAATGTTTCCTTGTATTACACCCATCATTTCAGTTTCCACTCAATCCAGATGGTAGTTAAGTTTATAGAGGTTTTACAGTTCGGAAAGAAGAGAGGTTTAGCTTCCTCAACCACGACGAATGTTTTCTCTGTTTGAGTTTTGCTTCGCTTGTATGAACTCTGACAGAGCCACGCGCGCCCGTTTTGTAAAATGGCGGGAATGCGTATTGCCCACGGGCAATACGGTAAAATTCTGCCCGCTGATTAGCCAATCAGAGCGCGCGTACTATCGTTGCCATATAATAATGAATTGTTTCTTGGAATATTGGATCCATTATTCGATTCAATAATGCAATCGGGAAAACGTCTTTCGATTTGAACTGCGTTTTCGCTTTTTTATTGGACGATAGACGAAGGAGGCGCTTCAATATATGGAAAACGGGAAAACGTCTTTCAATTTGAACTGCGTTTTCGCTTTTTGATTGGACGATAGACGACGGAGGCGCTTCAATATATGGAAAAATCCACAGGGAGCCTTTTGTTTGCGAGTTTTGTAACCAATATGGCGGGCCTAGTAGACTTTACGAGCCTGGGAAATCTCTCCCTCGTTCATTTACAGAAGAAATTGTTGACAAGTATCATCAGGGATATCGCAAGAAGCATAAAGCCAGTGACTAAAGAGTGCCAGAGCGTGGCGTCAGGAAGATAATCTGAGTTCAAATCGAAAGACGTTTTCCCAAGCCGAATGCATTATTGAATCGAATAATGGATCCAATATTCCAAGAATCAACTCATTATTGCACTCTAGAGGGGGACCCTTGAGCGTCTTTGGCTGTAGGGGCCGAAATACGTGTCCAAATTGTTTTGTCAACCACGACGAGGTCACATGCTTCAACAAAAGAACCGCTGATCAAAGCGATTGAAGGCTTTTGGGCTTAGATATTTTTTCCCGGTACGTATTTTTTCCTTTTTTAAGCTAAATATGGAATAAACAGACATTTCGAAGTATCCAATTAAAAAAACACCGGGGAAAAATAAAAAGATTGACATTTTCAGGGGGTTCCGTGGGGTTCCGTAGGGTTCCGTTGGGTTCCGGTTCCGGTTCCGGTTCCGTGGTGTTCCGTTGATTAGTACACCCGAAATGAGGCAAATGCCACTCAATAACCCCCTAAATATTTCCTAACAAAGGTGTTGAGGCATTGGTTTCACTGTGGTTTTGGCGCGAAAAGATCGCGCGTGTGTCGATCGATATGGTCGTATTTTCGGTCATAAGAAACAAAAAGGCTGAGCTGTACCCCTCGAACTTCAACAACTATTAATTTTAGATGTAAATAATATCAAGAGAAGTCCCTCGTCTAGTGAATAGGAAGGTTTAGGAAGCGCCAGAAAGGTAAAGTAAAACTTTTTAGATTCTTGCTGTTTTCAATGGAAAGTTGCTTTGCACTGCTCATCATGTTGGACTTTCTTAAAGACTTGTACAACTCGGTCAATTCGAATTCAAGTGTGTGTGATTTAAAAACCTAGCTTAACAATCTAAGCTTATCAGTTAAACTTGGGAAAATCGCTTGAATTATACCTTAGCTCAAGTAAAACCTTTTCCAACAAAAACATGCACACTGGAGAGATTTCCTTCCGCTCGGGTTTGTGAACTTCGTTTTTTCGGCTCGAACATCTCCGTTTTTAGTATAGATTTCGAAGATTTCATACATTTCCTCCTTCCGGTCGGGTTTGAGAGCTTCGTTTTTTCGGCTCGAACTTCTCTGTTTTTAGTATAGATTTCGAAATAAATAGGCTGTCAAAGGACTGTTGTTTGTGAACTGAGTGTTTGTTTATTTATAAATGGCGCGCCGGGGCTTCGTGCAACGCGCCAAAACCTTTGAATGGGATATATTGTTCACTCTAAACTTTTTGGAAAAACGACTTTTGCCTGAACATTACTATGTTATTTGTGAGAGAATCGCGTAGGTTTGGAAGTATTTGTTGCTTTCGGCTGCGAGAAATTGTTTATTTTTGGGTTTCTGTGGAAGACTTAAAATGGCGCCTTTGCGAACTCGATCTTCTCGCTTACGAAAACGCTTGAATTAGATATTCCGTCCACTTTATCGTTTTCGAATAAAATGTATCCTATAACACAGTTCCCCAAGTATGGAGGAAAATGACGTGTTTAGAAGTTCCGTGATGCAGCCGTTTTTCCAGTCTGCTGGGCTAACAGTTTGACCTTGACCCCGCCCACATCACGTATTATATATAAGATTTTTTTCTCATATGATGTCATTGATGACGTCATACCACGTGACCATGCAGTTATACATATATAACCTGTCATACCACCTGACTAAGCACTTGCACCCCCCTTGCCACCTTAGATAATTTCACCCAAGTTAGGTTGTCTGAGGTTCATCCCTTCCAAATATGTAAGTCTGTTGTCGTTTATGACGTCATCGATGACGTCATACCACGTGGCCACACAGTTGCACCCCTTTGCCACTAAGACAATTTCACCCGAATTTGGTTGTCTAAGGATCATCCTTTCACGAAATGTATATTCTTTTTCTCATATGATGTCATTGATGACGTCATACCACGCGACCATGCAGTTGTACATATATAGCCTGTCATACCACCTGACTAAGCACTTGCACCCCCCTTGCCACTTACAAAACTTCACCCAAGTTTGGTTGTCTGAGCACAGGTGACCCAGGACAATTGTTTGTGTACTACAACATCGAAGTATTGACAGTATTATAGGGTTTATATGGGGATTGTGGTAAGGGATGTTTGGGCGTGGAATTTTTTAGGAAATTATCAATAAAAGTTACTGAAACTTACCATGTTGTTAGTTGTGGTTGTCATTGATGGTCATGTGAAGTTTCACGGATTTATCTTCAATTCGTCCCCCATACAGAGAGAAAGACAAGGTGGGAGGCTGAAGCCCAAATCGGCTCGTCGGATCGATCGGCAGAACACACTTCGAGACGGATTTTTTCACAAAATCCGAATTCAACAGCTAAACAAACACACCAGGATCGTAGATATACATGTTACCGACGCAGCAAAATCAATAAATATCCTGCAGTTACATACGCGAAGTAGCAGACCCCGTTAAACTCGCACGACCCCTTCGTAACGGTCCGGTATCACCACAAGTTGGACAACCAAAATGGCGGCCGTTAACAACCAAAATGGCGGCCGTTAACAAAAACTCCTCAAGAGGGAGGGGGACCTAGCGCAAACTCATGCAAATCACATTGTGCGACTCCAAAATAAATCCATTACCTCTCGAACAAAGGGATTATTTTTTTTACTGGGGAAGAATGGATTTGTAGCAAATTGGCCTAAAGGAGCAGCCGCTCGGCGAGTTTGCGCTAGGTCCCCCTCCCCCTTGAGGCGTTTTTGGTAACGGCCGCCATATTGGTTTTTAACGGCCGCCATTTTGGTTGTCCAAGTTGTGGTGATACCGGACCGTTACGAAGGGGGTCGTGCAAGTTTAACGGGGTCTGCTACTTCGCGTATGTAACTGCAGGATATTTATTGATTTTGCTGCGTCGGTAACATGTATATCTACGATCCTGGTGTGTTTGTTTAGTTGTTGAATTCGAATTTTGTGAAAAAATCCGTCTCGAAGTGTGTTCTGCCGATCGATCCGACGAGCCGACTTGGGCTTCAGCCTCCCACCTTGTCTTTCTCTCTGTATGAAGGGCGAATTGAAGATAACTCCGTGAAACTTCACATGACCATCAATGACAACCACAACTAACAACATTGCAAGTTTCAGTAACTTTTATTGATAATTTCCTAAACATTTCCACGTCCAAACATCCCTTACCACAATCCCCATATAAACCCTATAATACTGTCAATACTTCGATGTTGTAGTACACAAACAATTGTCCTGGGTCACCTGTGGTCTGAGGTTCATTCCTTCCCGAGATATACTCTTTTTCTCCTATGTGTTCTTCATGCGATACCTATGGTGCTCAGCTCCGCGTCCCTCGGTCGCTAAGGAGCTCCGCAAAAAAATGACTCATGAAGTACGATTTTTCGAAATTCCGACTAGTCTAGTATTATAGTAATTTCAGGAAACAGAGAATCGTCGGATCAGTTGCCATTTATAACTGGCCCGGACTTTACTTCTAAACCACATGGGTATACTTTTTTGTTTTCCAGGCCTGGTTTGGCTTGCCTTAGCACTTCCCTTTGTGATCCTCCCGAGCACTGTCCCGTATGTATTCGACCGAATACCTGCGCTATTCTGGGTCCTCTCGCTAATACCGCTCAACGTGTTCGGTATACTGGCCATAGTGCTGTCATCCGCTGACGCGCTCAAGATCGTTGGCGTGAGTTCTCTAGGAGCGGCGTCTTCTCTAGCAGACATCACTGCCGTTTCACTCACGGCTTTTTTTCACAAAGTGACGGTCTCCTCGTACTGCGCGGGGACTGGAGTGTCTTACTTCTTGGGGCCTCTTTATTACACAGGTATACACATTTAAATGAGCTAATTCTAAAATGCCTGAATTAACGATTCAAGAGAAGAGAGAATACTAGTTGAAGGTCTTATAATTTTTAGCTTTAGCCTCAAACTTGCTTTTCGCCAGTCGTCAGCTGATCAACGGATACAATTCTAGAAATTTACACCATGCTTCCTGGAGAGAAAATTTTTTACCAACTAAATTTTTCGGAATAATTTTCTGAAAGAAAATAAAAATATAACGTTGTAACGTTTGAAATAATCAATTTGCAAACATAAAAAAAAAACAGGTAAAAAGGGTTAACGAAAAAAAAAATCAATGGATTATTTATGTTCATCATTTGGTAATCACTCACATGACTTAGTAAGTACTTGTTTACATTTTGAACTCAGTAAAATGCTAAGGGAATGGGATTTAAGGAGGCTGCCTACAGTTTTTCTTGAACTTGGTCTCTCAACTTTGGACGACCACAATTCTGAAATATACTTACCAACGGATTTGAAATTTTGACTATTTGCTGTTGAAAGATGAAAGTTCAAGATGATGCACGATTTTTGTCATCAGTGTCCATAGCAACGAAACAGGGGGTCACTGTTTTTAATTAGCAAAAGTTCCACGTGAAATTCGATCTAAACTTTTAAATGACACTCCAAGCGCTAATCTTTAGGTAATTGTCTATGCGTATACGAAGTTTAGAGAAAATTCACCAAGCCGATTTCAAGATATTCCAGGCGACTTTACTAAATTTGATGCCAGGAAGTGCTAGCCTAGCAAGTGAAACATTTTGAATTTTCAAAGGCAAAAAAAGTCGCCATGAATATCTTGAAATCGGCTTGGTGAATTTTCTCTAAACTTCGTATACGTATAGACATTGACCTAAGTATTAGCGCTGGAGTGTCATTTTAAAAGTTTAGATCGAATTTCACGTGCTAATTAAAAACAGTGACCCCCCTGTTTCGTTGCTATGGAAACTCTGATGACGTTAAATCGTGCATCATCTTGAACTTTGATCTTTCATCAGCAAATGGTCAACATTTCAAATACGTAGGTAAGTATATTTCAGAATTGTGGTCGTCCAAAGTTGAGAGACCAAGTTCAAGAAAAACTGTAGGCAGCCTCCTTAAACTCAAATGAGTCAATGAGTCATAAGTCAAAATTTGAAAAATGCAAATTTCAGAAAGAAAACACTGTCAAATGTCAGACAATCAAAATTAGACAGTGTCTAGTTGACAATGAGGTGTACTACAATGGTCACGTTCTATGACATCACCAAACTTGGATAGAGAAACGTGTCATACGCGCGCGCGGTGTATTTTGGGGGTCTGAATTTGGGGACGACATCGACCTCGTTAAGTACGAAGTTTGTGGTGAAAATGCCTATTTCCCTTTCAACCTCTGGCTAAATAAATGGAGTAGTGCTAAATATCATGATATCTAGTACTCTTGTGCCGAATTTTACTGTGGAATTTCGAGTAAGTGAAAATTGGGTACTAGTTGCACTTTAAGCCATATGCAGATGATAAGGATTTGCATGAGGAGAGAACTATTGTAGTCAAACATGCTTGCTGCTCTTGTTTATGTTCAGAGAGGAAGCCCTGATCCATGTAACAAGCTACTAACGAATCTTGCTTACTGATACTGTTGTATCTCAACAGCGATGACGTCATGGTTCCAGATATCACATCGTATTGTGATCAGTACTCTAGCTGGGCTACCCTACATATTCCTGGTCTGTTATCTCTTACTGGAAAATCGGCGACAGGACAATTCAGGTTACAAGTTGCTGCTTTCAAGCGAAGAAGAATTGGGATCGAATAAACAAGATGAGGTCCTGGCATACTTGTCAATCAAAGACAAGTTACGCGTCACTTGTTCTGTGTCTCTAGTTGTGCTCCAGATCTTTATCGGTATATTCACGCATGATTTCGTATTAAGTGGAGTCATCACATCTTTAGCTATACCAGGTGCTCTTGTCGCACCTGCGGAACAATACAAGTATTATTTGATATCCTCACTTGGTGGTCTGTGTATCGGAAGAGGTTATCTTGGCTTCGCCGAGTTCTTCTGTCCGGGAATGACCGATCGATTGATTGTCAGAAAAACTTGGATAATAGTACTCATCTCCATAGCTCACGTGATCGTTCTTGTGCTCGCGTCCTGGTACCGATTCATCCCTAGTTTTTGGATTGTGATTTTTCTCGTGTTCACAATCGGATTCTTTGCCGAGGCCATATACGCGAATCTAAATGTTGTTATAGCGGAGATGGAGGACACACGGGCCCGTGAGCTCTCTATGGGTCTGGCTGCATTAGGAGTGGGGATTGGAGCGCTGTCAGGCGCCTTGTTGGCTTCGCCGACGGAAATCGGTTTAGTGAGTCACTGTTTGGGGTGTTACGTAATCATAGCGAGTACTGTTACACTCGAAATACTAACTTGACAACCATTTAGAAATACTAGCGTACAAAAGCATCAGTTAAAACGAATCACAGACGCGCAAACCCTCGGATGTAGACGGAGGTTTTATAATTAGGACATTTTGATTGTAAGTAGCTGATCATTGTTTCCTTACTCAACTTTTGAGAGGAGAAGGTGATCATTTGGTTGCCATGGTAACGAGTTATGATTTTGGAAATTGAGTAAATCTTTCTGCGCATACTTTCAATCAAAATGTCCAATATTTAACGGGGTGCAAGATTTACTACCTACCAATAGATTGCTGAAGTTTCATCCTGAGATATCTTTACGGAACGAGAACCCTGAATTTGCATAAAAAAATAGATTGTAATTCACTTAATCGTTCAAACGAATGTAGATCACAAACCTCTTAAAATATTGGTATAAAACACAGGAGACCACTAAAGTTGGTTAAACGCTCGGACCATTATTTATTCTCATTTTAAATATTGGTCAAAATATTGGGACTCACCATTTTGACAGACCTAGTTATTTTTAGAACGGTTTTCCGGCTATAAAATTGTAAAGCTTTTGTTTTACTAGCCAATCTAATTCGTTCTATCAGATGCACGTGCAAGCACTGATTTCTTGTTGTTCTCTGCTATTGTTATTCTAAATAAACGTGACCGCAGCGGCATACAAACAAGAGTAAATACCAATCTAAAAATAACTAGGTCTGTCAAAACGCCTTATCAAGAATATATATCAGAGGAACGCCCCTACTTATGAGCCCCTGGACTCACTGCATTCCTTATACATTTGTAACTCAAGGCGGTTACCGTGTTTTGTTTTTTCTCATCTTTTATATACCTTATACATTTGTCGTAACGGTATCTTGTCTTTGAGTCGATCTATTTCCCAGCGTTCGCGCAGTTTTAACTACCTTTCAGATATAGCATGATTATTCAGATAGATAGATAGTTAGGGCCCAGTCATTATGTATCTAGGGGAGATTCTCTAGTAAAAGGCGAATTTTTTGTCAAAGCTCCCCCTACCATTAGTAAAAGGCGAACGTTTTTGTCAAAGCCCCCCCTACCAAAAAAAAATTGTAGATGACACCCCTCTATACTACAATTTTAAACAATGACCCCCCTTCCCCCAAACAAAAAAAATGATACAGGAAAGAATAGAAACTACCTATAAATAAAGTACAAAATCATAAAATATTGACTGTTGTCTGACTCTGGACATTTGTTTGGCAGTTTAGCACTAAACAAACAATATTTCAGCCTTTCTTCAAGGTATGTTTTAATATGAACTAGCTGATGGCCGAGAAAAATTCACGGAGTGTAAGGGGCAAATTTATTTTACTTAAAATGTTCTCTGTTAAAAAAATAACGGAAAACAAAAAAAAACACTATGGCCATATGGATGCGGGGAGGGGTTCATGATTTCCCTGAGTTCCCTCTTCCATAAACTACTCGATTTACATTATTAATAACCTTCCATTAGCATGAGTACCCCGTCTCACCATGCAGAAATAAATGAAGTGAGCCCAAAAGGATTTTTTTGCACTGATCACCCTGATTTTGGTGCGACAAAATCACGCGCGTGAGTCCGTCTCTCAAATCGGTCAAAGAACCCGTGAAAATCGAAAACGCAATTAAGCCTATTACATAAAACCCATTTGAATTCGGAATTGTTTGTATGTTTATCATATCTCAGTGAGGGAAGAGAAGAAACAGGTCAAGTAAAAATGTTCTAAGGACTAAGAATTTTTTTTAGTTTAGGGACGTGTCATTATTTAGCGGGGGGGGGAGGGCTCCTATTTTTGTGGGGAGGGTCCTAATTTTTTTCGCGTGTCTAAAGGGAGGGTCCAAATTTTTTTCACTCCTGTTTGGGGGAGGGTCATAATTTTTTCAGCAACATTTTGACGATGAAGAGGGTAAAACAAATAGCGATAGTGGTTATTTCAGCAACTTCTCCCTAAAAATTTCGGCGCGCTTCGCGCGCATAAACAGTGACCTCCCATACTCTTTCAGCAATGACGACACTACCGTTGAAAAGAACAAGTTATCTTGACGAGGAAAATAAAACTCTCCTTAAATTTCCCTGCAAATGATAGGCCTGGAGGGCATGTCACTATATCTTTGAAAGAAGACCCCTTAGATAAGCGTGAGTTTTCGACGTTACAAGCATAGAAATTCGTCCGTTGGGCAGCACTTCGCGCACATGAATATTTAATAACTTCGTCATTTGCGGAGCGCAGTTTTGCGCATGAATAATATAACCTAACCTATATAGTTGAGGTAGTGTACTTCCTGAGCTCCTGACAGGCTTTGTTTACTATGCCGTACACAAAACATGTCTACAGTACTAGGTCAAACAGGGGACGGGAGATGTGGGATTACGTTAATCATTGTACTTGGAGGGAGGATCACTGCGTTTTACCCGTTTATTACCAAACATTCTCACGTAAATAATCGAGGCGATGAATAACAATCGCGGTTCGTTATGCACAGTCAATTGACACCCCGGCCCCCACCCACGGGACAGGGCGGGAAAGTAACGCGGTCAGGCCGGGGATTTTACACATTAATCTACGGAAGGGCAGGGAATTTAACACGGACCTTCTATAGCGGGGATATTCAGCGGGGAAATAACGCTGAACCAGAAGTTCGATTATCGTGCGAAAATATATTGGTTTAAGGACCGAGTTCGGAGGATTTTGGGAGGGATCACTTCATTTTGGGCGAGTGAAAGGGGAGGATCTCTCGAAACCTGAAGCCTTGAAAGAGAGATTCAGCAACGAGTTCTATATCATTTTCTAGTTTTATTTTACTCATTATGTTGAAAATTTCGTGGGGGGAGGGTCCCATTTTTTTTTACCTTTTGTTATGTTCAAGGGGAGGGTCCTAATTTTTTTTAGCCTTGTTTGAAAAAATGGGAGCCCCCCCCCCCCCCCCCTCCCGGTAAATAATGACACGTCCCTTATGATTTATATTTTATGACACGTCCCTTATGATTTTATATATTTTTTAAAAAATACCTTGAATTAGAACTTTTCCAACAGGAGTTGAAATGGCGCCGTCTGCGAAGACATGTCATGCAAGATTTGCAACTTCGTGAAGCAATCGGAGGAATCTGTAGTACGCCGTGTTTCTGTCCCTGATATGTTAAATGGCTCTGCCCACTACCATTCACCATCTGAAGCTGAGCCACCTCATGCAGCGGCTATTAATTTTCGTTCAACTATGCGTTTCTACATCCTGTGGGGTGAACAATGGTTCCTGTGACGCATGAAGAAGACATAGAAAGTACAACAAAGACCACGAAGAAGACAAAGAAAGAAGAACAAAGACCTTCTTTGTTGTATTTTCTATGTCTTCTTCTTGCGTCATAGGAACCATTGTTCTGAAGAACTTCTCCCCAAGATGCATCGCGCATAGTTGAACGAAAAAAAAAGCCAATCGAAAGTATTCAAAAATCAATAAAATATTAACGGCGCGCGTAAAGCACATTTTTGTTTTTCCCTTGGATAATGGATCTTCTTGATGAAATGAAGTTGACTTCTGCCTTTAGTGGCACTTTAAAATAACGACAATTGGCATTTACTTCTCTTGATCGACGAAAAAACAACGATGGAGACACGTTTCTTGTTGAGCGTGCTTTTCCTGGTATATTGACCAACATTTTTCGGGGCCCGGCTTTTATGAAAATAAAATGAAGCGCAACCGATGGGAAAGTAATAAGGAATCAGCGACGGCACTTTCTGGGTCTTCCTTAGGAAAGGTGTAGTCCTGAAAACCCCTCCCCCCATCCAGTCTATATTTAAGGGTGGGGTGAGCCGCCTCGGACCTAAAAACCCTGACCCTATCCCAGACCTAAATTTGCACAATATGGCACCCTATCCCAGACCCAAAATATAACTGTCTGACTCCTATCAAGCCCAGTGTCATTGCCCCTGTTTCAATGGAAAGACCATACCCACCAACTAGCTCAGTTCGCTAAATTATGACTCGTCTCTAGATCGCAAGCGATATTGAAAACAATTGCGGTCTGGAGAATGTAATGTTTTTTTGTTCATGATGGAAGTTTCTCAACGAATATTTGATTACAGAGCCTGTGTCAGCCACTCCTTTGTTATTGGTTTCGTTCGATATTAGACTGAGACGCATTACGTGTAGAAATCTCTTAATAAACATCTAAAAGCAAGGTTGAAGATTTGATTCACCAAATTCAATCGAGAACATAGCTCTCTTTATTTTTTCCTCGAGGGCACGGTAACAAATCCTGCATTCTGATTGGTTCTTAGAGCGCGCGCGCGGGGGCAATTTTCCCATGTATGTCGCTATGCTGTCAAAATGGCGAAAGCGAAAGCTAAAACACTAGGGAAGGTACTGATGCTAGTATATTTTTCAGTGCCTGGGAATTTGTTCAATAAATAACATAACATGAAATACAACTTTAGCACATTGCTGCATGTTACCGAAACGATCAATAACATTCAGATGTTATAATATATGATAATGATTTCTGCACAAACCTATTCCTTTGAAAAGCATAATCTCCCATGACACAAATTAATGAGAATGCAAAGTGTTCGGAATTCACATCTTTGTCCATGGGAAAGCTGGACACTTTGGGCATTTTTGTGTCATCGTGAGATATCATTATCATTTGCTTTTCACAAGAATGGCATGTTGCTATGGAAATTCCGTGCAGTACGAGATTACTACGATGCACGAACAGGATAACACTAAAACCGGTTGCGAGCTAGTTGGAATGGATTTCGATGGTCACTGAGAGTCACTCCCGGCTCTTTGTTAGTTAAGGCTCGCTGCGATTTGGAAAGGGACCCCTGCGACAATCGGCGACCTCACTTCGACAGCGTCGCAGTGAAATTTGAACATCATGTTTAACATGCCTGTGACGTCGCAAGTCAAATTGTCATAAGATCGCAGCCAAAACGAAGCGTTTGAACAGCCCGATTAAGGAACTTTGTATAAGTGGTATTGCAAGGACAAAGACCAAACAACTTGCCAACAAGTGAACGTTGTTTCGTAAGTCATTTCATTATGTGTACCCACTCGACTACCGTCTAACCTATGATCTGCTATCCTGAGATCCGTTTTTTAAAAACGACTATATGTAAACGACAGAAATGGACGAAATGTTTAGCCAACGTTTCGAACGTTTGCTTAAAAAACAAATAATTGAAGTAAAAGCTCGAAACGTTGGCTTAATTCGTCTTTTTTAGTCACTTTTCAGTCGTTTCTCATTATCTATTCTTGTATCCAACTGGATCCAGACGCGTCGTTGTTTGCGTGTCTTTTTAACCATTTTCAACAGAAAAGGCAATCTGTACATAAAAAACTACTAAAACAGTTATAACGATCATTCTGTAAATAGAAACTAACCGCATATAAATCGTCGGTACACTTGAGCTCAATTAAACTTTATCATCTCATCCAATTAACGGACTGATTCGAATGGCTATTTCGCTATTTTGTTTGACGTCTTTTTATGATATCGCTTTTTATAAATATAGTAAATACAACTTTAGTGTTACTACAATTTTCAGGTATACAACTCTAAGTACTGAAGCTTGAGCACGCAAACAAAACGAAAACATCGTTAAGAAGAAGAATTGCGCATATGGAATAGTATGACAACATCTTAATTACACATCTCCAAGCGGAAGACGATAGTGATCAAGGTGTGGGGCGTAGAATTGCCTCGAAGATAAGAGCTACGACCTATCAGAGATCCAATTTATCCAAATTTACTCTAGGAATCGACTTTTTCAGTGCCGATAGAAGACGTTTATCGTTTCTTTGATAAATATATTTTTACCCTCACACAAATGACCCGGGGCTGAAAACTACTTGAGTGCATGTGCAGTTTATAACAGGTGGCTATTTGCACCCTCTCTGTTAAAAAAAACACAGATAAAATATTGTCTCCTGATTATTGTCTTTCTCGAAAGTTTGAACATAATCGATCAAAGATAAAAAAAAAAAAACCTAACATAAGCACTGATCAACACATTAATTTCCCGGTCTTGAATATACTTCATTAGTAATTCTATTGCTTTTGCTCATTTCGCATGCGGTAGATACGTACAGTTTGTTTGGGAAACACCTGCAAGCAAGTTTTCCAGTGGACGTGTGGTTGTAAAACATGCAAATAGAAATAAGAATATGCTTTTTTCATCCACAAGCGATTAAATTGTCCAATATTAAGTGCCCGGAAAAACGCCAAAAATTGTCCGCGAGAGACGACCAAGCAAGATCAAATGGCAGAAATTGAGTCAAGTGAAGTCCTTCTGTTGAGAGTAAGGTCACAAGAAAGATAAAGATATTATATCAAGGTCGGGGAGTATAGCTAGACTGAATAAACACAGCACCTCAGTGTAGCCACAAACCTGGAAAGAGAGAAAGTTTGAAACATTAAGCAAACACGCTTAGACAAGCTGAAAACGACTACGTTGAAACATAAGCATTGCTTTTATATAGAACTTTTATATATGAACTTCAGTTATCCAAAAAATGTCTTGGGTGTTTTAATGAGTATAGTTTAATATCAATAATCGGTTATCGTTGTTACAGGGGATGTGAGATCGAGAGCCAAAGACGCCAACAAAAGGTATTTTATTTTTTTAGTGGACATTTTTATATTATTTTATAACATGTTGGTAATGCTTTAAAAAATATTGAAAACACCGGAACGGTGCTGTACGTAACTCGAGACCTATTTTGGTTTTGTTTCCACCCTTATATGGAATACTGCTTGCTCGTGTTGCATATTTAAAATCAAATTCATATTTTTTGTTATGAGGTTTTTTTAATTTGTTGTAAGATGAAAATGAGGGCTGTATTAAATTTATAACTAGAAACAGCTGGCCCGCTGAAGAAAAAACAGGATGGAAACGGATTAGGAGTTATGAGTCGTAGTCTTGCTCCATTTTGTTGATCTACAGGAAATTATCCATATCTTATATATACAAACATTTTAGCTCTGAATAAAGGAGAAGAGAGTGCAGTGGAAAATCATCAAGCCAGGACAGTGAATGCATGCTACTCTAAGGCAAAATAGATGACTAGATAGATGCAAATTGGTTTTAAAAAGGATCTCAAAAACTAATATGGTACTTGCTTTAATTATCTTTAAATTGTGCTGTTAATATGATTTATAAATATTTCCATTTTCGCCACAGGGTGGCTTCAATGAACACGTCGGTAGCGAAGAAATGCCTCTTTTTAGAGATCACTCCTCTACACGGACCCTACATTTATGGTCTCACCGTAGCGACGTGCGTGTTAAACGCAACATCTGCACTGCCATGTGTACTGGGCAGCGGTCTCATTCTTTTAGCCATGTGGCGCAACCCGAACCTTGACTCGCCGAGTCACGTGTTTTTACGGTTCTTGGCTTTGTCGGATTTTGTGACGGGTCTAATCGTACAGCCATGCTACGTGATTCACAAAGTGGCATGGTTAACGGGTCACACCAAGTTAGACTGTATGTCACGACTTATTACCGAGACAGTCGCGTGGGTTTCCGCGGCAGCTTCATGTTGCTTGATCTCCGTCATCAGCTTTGATCGTTATCTCGCCATTCACTTGCACATGCGCTATGGGCATTACATAACGTCCAGCCGCGCGTTCAAAGCGGTTATGTACATCCTAATTGGCATGGTAATCACAAGCTCCTCTCGTTACTGGGCCATGGACGACAATCGACCTTTTATTATCATAGGCGTGGCAGGAATCCTCAATGCGGTCCTAATTGTCATCTTCGCCTACATGTACATATTCATTGTCTTACGCCGCCATAAGCAGAAGATTTCAGCTCAAGCACAGGTGCAAAGTGGTGCGGAGCAAATGGACGAGAGTGCCACGCGCGCTAGAGCCAATCGGCGCTCAGCCATGAGTCTAAGTTACGTCGTTGCCTTATTTATTGTAACGTATGTGCCGTTTGCGGGAGTGCTTGTTAGCGGGCTGCTTGTCGGGAATACTGCAAAGTATGAGGCCGCCTATGACGTCACAAGGACTATTTGCTTCATCTCGTCAGCTCTGGATCCTGTGATCTACTGTTGGAAAATCAGGGAAGTTTGCGATGAAGTTGCTAAAACATGGCAAAAGTTGTGGGATAGACTACGAATGGTCGATAGCAACCCAGTGCTGGTCCTCGAGCCACAAACGACTGCCAGTACCATACAAATAGACTAGTGTTCATCATTGTGCTATTGATTGAAGTTACTATTGGAATTTTAGTATAAACCAACTAATGGTCTATTACAAATCCTGCATTCTGATTGGCTGAGCTACTAATGGTCTATTAGTGATAGACCGTGCCTGGCAAAACCACCACCTTTCTTTGCAAGAAAACTTTATTTTTTAACATAAAATAATGGCAGTCATTGCCAAAACCGACCAACTAGTTGGTTTATACTAAAACAATTAGACCTCAATTCGTCCTCATGTGCTATGATATCAATAGACCATTCGGCCTTCGGCCTCGTGGTCTATTCATCATAGCACATTCGGCCTTGAGGTCTAATTGTTAAATATACGTGATAGTTGGATAAAAGGTATTTGAATCTCTATTGTATCAAAAAGACATTGTGTAAATTGTGTACAACATGGCACAGGTTGACCAGTGAAGCGACAACACAACGAGTATCCGATCATTAGCTTGGCGTAAATCATGCTATGACAGTTCACATAGATTCCTTTGAACTGGCCGTACGAAATAAAAACGAAATAGCTAGTGGAGGGTCAAGCTTGTTGTTCGAAAGCCGGATAAACGGCAGTTATGGCTAGCCGGTGAGAGCAGAGGTTGTTGTTCTGTCATGTCATTGGTCAGCCAAAGTTGGGCGTTGATACCGCATCTCCCAAAGGGAATACAGCAACTCGACTCAATTCCTACTATGTAGGAAGGGGAGGAGGAGTAGGGCACGTAACGTAAACGTTTTAAAACTCTGACGGGGATCACGGTATCACAGTATTTATTAGAGAGGGATCAATTCATCATTTTCACTCTCAAAAATCCTACGACCCTTTTAGGCGATAAATCATGACCGGTCCCAAACGTTATGTGGAAATGATAAAACAGGTACCGAATTTACGGAGTTGCGGTATGATCCAAACCCATGCATACGTCTTTCTTATGTTGACGTCAAGCATAACTCTCGGAAAAGGTTCATGTATGTAAGAAGGTGGTATCTCTTTTTTTCTGTTGAGAAAGGGGGGTAAGAGAATATAATAATTAAAAGCGATGTCTGTCTGTCTGTCTGACTGAGTTTCTGCTGTTTGCCAACCCGTCACTTGCCATCTGCCCTGACAAACCAGGTTACCTTTAATTAAAGAGCTACTGACAGGGTTTTTTGTACCAATCTTAAACAACTTGGTAACTGAAGCGGCAAATATATGTACCAGCCTTATATTTGTTAAGTTACAGACGTTTTTACATCAATAGCCAAATTCAATTTCCCGGGTCACGAAATCGAGGCTGTGACGTCACATCCAGAACCGGTGTACGATAACTCCTACCTATCTATATCTAATCTTGGGAGCTTTCTCTGCTGTCTGTGTTTGTTAGAACCTACACGGATCAGAAAAGGAGCTAAAATGTTTTCCTCGTCATGAGTTCTGGATGTGACGTCACAAAAGAGTCGGGACTATTTGTTTGCATTTTGAGCTGGTCTTCCTGTGGTGTTTATTTTTTGCTTTTCTCAATGAAAAAACAATTTTACGACAAAATTTTTGTTACATATCATTTGTACCACTTACAACTATATGTTACCATTTTTAGTCAAAATATTGGTGAAACGCTGTCAGTAGCTCTTTAACCCTCGGACGTGCAAGCTAAACTCATCCCCCCACCGTGGGTATTCAATTAACTATCAATCTACAATATGATGTACATGTTACAGTCGCTGCAAATATGATACCAAAAATGCCCGCCGGATTGCCGTCATCTTGGATTTTCTATAAACTGTAATTGTTCAAGTAATTCAACGAATAGTTTTTTTTCTAGTTTTTAGTGCATTTCCAATTAAAATATTTGAAGAAAAAAAAGAAAGAAAAATGACTTTTTGGTCAATCTCGCAGTTTTTACCATCTCTTTGCATATTTCACCAACTTTCCACTCACACAGTGGAAAGGCTGGCAAATATATTCACACTATATCCAATTTTATGCAAATTAAGGGTTCATGTTCCAGTGAAGATATTTTAGGATGACCAAGAGTACATAAATAAGAGTGTACAACAATAGAGCGGTTTTCAATCAATCAATCAGGTTTATTTCATCTACTATAATGATAATTACATTTGGATATATAAATACATTGAAGATGAGGAGTCTACATAAATTAAAGCATGGTGCTTGTGGTTTGTAGACCCCTGTACAAAATGTTGAATTATGTTGTATACAAAAATTAATTACAAGTGGCTGATTTGATGAAATAATTTCAATTATTTATAAATCAATTAACTATAAATCAAATGCTGTTTTCCTGACAAGATACTATCTTTTAAAAGTCTTTTAAATTGTTGTATTGATTATGCATTTTTTATTTTTGAACTCAAGCTGCTCCAGATTTTTGGACCCCAGTAAGAAATAGGGAATTGACCTCGTCTTGTTCTTCTTAGAGATGGACGATAATCAGATGAATTCCTGGTACTGTAATTATGGATTTTGTTATTTTGTGTAAATATTGTGTCAAACGTTTTTGGTAGCTGTTGATTATCAAATTTGAACATGAACAATGCAGTTTCTGATACATTAATCTCATGGATTGTTAGTAGTTTTTCTTGTTTAAATAATGGCTCTGTATGACTTAAATATTGCGATTTTGTAATAATCCTAACACATCGTTTTTGCAGTATGTTCACTCGCTTCAAGTTTGTGCGGTAGTTACAACTTGCCCAATTAATGTTTCCATAATGAATGTAGGGATAAACTAATGTAAAGTATAGAGTTTTTAGGCTGAATTTAGGCAAATAAAAGCGGAGTTTATTTATTATTCCAATATTTTTAGTTATTTTGTAGTTATATGGTTTATGTGTGACTTCCAGTTTAACTGACTTTATTATATAAACACCAATGAAATACCAGGTGATCTCCCGCGCGAAAACTTGATATCTTCACACGTGAAAATATCATGTTATTTTCACATGTGAAAATATCACACTTGCCTTTGCTGAATGCTCGATTTTAAGCTTAACTCAAATAAAATTTGGATTTGGTATTTCATTGACGTTTATATAATAAACAGAACATTAGATGACCGCTTGGAGATACAAATTTTATCTTCTCGTGTTAAAAATTTATCTCACTCGTGAGATAAATTTTCAACACTCGAAGATAAAATTCGTATCTCCGTGCGGCCATGTAATATCCTCTATTTATTATATAAACACCAATGAAATACCAGGTGATCTCCCGCGCGAAAACTTGATATCTTCACACGTGAAAATATCATGTTATTTTCACATGTGAAAATATCACACTTGCCTTTGCTGAATGCTCGATTTTTAGCTTAACTCAAATAAAATTTGAATTTGGTATTTCATTGATGTTTATATAATAAACAGAACATTACATGACCGCTTGGAGATACGAATTTTATCTTCTCGTGTTAAAAATTTATCTCACTCGTTCGCTGCGCTCACTCGTGAGATAAATTTTCAACACTCGAAGATAAAATTCGTATCTCCGCGCGGCCATGTAATATCCTCTATATCTATTATAAGTCCTAAGAATTTCGTTTCTTGTACTCTCTTGATTGGTTCATTGTTTATTTTTATATCACTGACAAATGGCATTCTCTTTTTATGGTTGCTGAAGATCATGTAATTTGTTTTTTTATGTTAAGTGATAATTTATTTGCTTTGAACCATATAGATAAATGGTTTAACGCAGAATTGATAGTTTTGCTTAAGTCATTGGTGCATTTAGTTTTGAAAGTTAGGTTTGTGTCATCAGCAAAAAGAGTGAAGTTAAATAGTTTTGTTGCATTAGGTGCATCATTAATATATATTAGGAAGAGTAAAGGCCCCAAAATAGAGCCTTGAGGAACACCACAGGTTATCTTGTATTTTTCTGATTTTGTATTGTTATAGTGTACAACATATTGTGTCCTGTTGGTCAAGTTATTTTGAAACCAGCATATTGGAGTTCCTCTTATTCCATAGAAGGCAAGTTTCTTAAAAAGAATGTTATGATTTATAGTATCAAAGGCCTTTGATAGGTTTAAAAATATTCCAATGGTAAGTTCCCCTTATCGATTGAAGAAGAAATTCTCTCTACAAAGTCACAGACTGCCATTACTGTTGAATGGTTATTTCTAAATCCATATTGGTTGTTGCTTAGAATTCCATATTTGTTAATGTAAGACATTAGTTGGTTGTATATTGTTCTTTCATAGATTTTTGAAAAGCATGGCAGTATAGATATTGGTCTGTAGTTGTTAAAATGTTCTTTTTCTCCTGCCTTAAATAAGGGTATTACTTTAGCTATTTTGAGATTATCTGGCACTGTACCTGTCATTATAGACTGATTTATTAGTATGCTAAGGGGTTTTGAAAGAACCGAAATAGCTGCCTTTACAACCTTAATATTGATATCATCAAATCCGCAACTATTCTGTCGTGAGTAATTCGCAATTACTTTGTAATTACTCCTATAGCTTTTGTTCAAAATTGGTGTAATTACTTTGCGATTGGTTTCACGACAGTCATGTTAAGACCGCTCTATGATAAAAGGGCGCGAGAGATCCTTTAGACAGACCGAGTTATTTTTAGATTGTGAACAACAACAACCAAAGGTTGAGATTTATGTTAAACGCCGTGGAAAAATGGTGTTTTGCTGACGTTTCGAGCGTTAGCCCTTCGTTAGCCCTTCGTCTTTGCTCCGACGAAGGGCTAACGCTCGAAACGTCAGCAAAACACCATTTTTCCACGGCGTTTAACATAAATCTCAACCTTTGGTTGTTGTTGTTCATGTTCACGTCTCCGCCGACGCAGACCACCTAGTTTTCCCGTAGTCATACTATTTTAGATTGGTACTTAGTCTTCTTTATGTCCCCATACAAGGGTCACGCACAGAGAAAACAAAAGCAGAAAACAGACAGTCAGACAATAATGATGTGACTATGAAGAACCGGAAAAACGCTTTATGAAGGAAGGTCGTGGAAGGTCGTGGGTTGGAATCCCATCTCAGTCTACACATTGGGTGTAAATTTGCATAACCATTGTCCGTTGCCATTTGGCATTTTTAGCTTGACAACCGATGCCGCTTTGATCCCAAAAATACTGAGACACGAACATGAAACTCCTGCGCTCATCGCTAGTATTTAGAAGGACACAAAAGGTCACAGCGAGCAAGTATAAGGGTTGAGCAATCGCATACCAGCAATTTGAATTACGAGCACGCATTCACAGAAGTTAAATTTAGCGACAAGAGCAGCGGTCTACTTGACAAAAATTCTGATTTTTGGTACAATATCTTAAGAACAGAGTACAGAACTGAGATTTATATGAAAGCTTCATTTACTATTCTTCCACCTGTTGCACTATTTTGAGCAGTGGATTGATGGATACTGCGAAAGTTTGAGATCGATCCGATAAATACTTTAGGAGAACGAGGCCCGAATTAGATCGTACGACAGACGGCTGATTTCGAGTAGTTTTTAGCCCGTTTTACCCCACTACAAATATGGTGTAAAATCTGAAAAGCGCGCTTAATTTTAAAACCTAAAATAGGTTTAAATCAACAGAACAGATGTTAGACATCACTATGAGTCACATTGCAGGACTATAAATCAAACGAAGAATATTTTACAGATTTTAATAGAAAATGTTCTATTTCACGATCATCATTTTGGAGGTCAAATTCGCAGGCTTATTTCCCCCAATGGTATCTAGAAATCATACAGTTTTACACATCCCAGCCCGAGAACTAATCCTATACTTGCATTTTATCAAATAAAATCATAGGGCACTTCGAAATCTCGACTTCGACAAAGCCGAGTAAAAGCCCAGCTGGAAGCCATTTTGTGACACCGCCGACTACCTGGCCGAATACGTTCTGAGCTACAACCAAGCAGCAATACCTTAGCGTTCGCGTTAAAAATCACAATTAATCAATGAAACCAAATCTATTTGGCTCCTGGTTTATTTGAAAAACAATATCGAGCTTCGATTTTGGGACGCGAGCTCAATTCATTTCAAAAGAATATGACACGGACCCTGCTGTAGTTTTGAAAACCGGTTCAAACAACAACGCCTTCTCGTGTATTTGTTGGTTATTATAAATTAAGAAGTGATAATAGTGGCATTTTATCAGGCCCATACCTTGTTTGAGCTTTTTTCACGTCTATCGCATTTTTTGCCCCAGAAAGGGGAGCGAAACGTGCCTTCATGATTAGACCAGGGTCATTGCAGTTCGAAGTTGACATTTTGAGGCAATTTGTTGTTTTATAAATTACTCAAGTGACCAGACAACTAAGTGACTAAACAACAGGGTTCTTATTTCTATTTTTCTGGTAATCATCTCCATACCCGGAGAAAACAACAAAAACCTAGATTAACGAGACTGCGGTTTTTTTTTTACATAGTCATTTGAGTCATTATGCTTAAAGGTTTTACTTCTATTTTGTGCTTAAGGTTTTGTGATAATGACACTTATTTCTATAATAGCAGCACTTGTAGAAAAAAAATGCCAAGACGCACTTTACTTTGTTTATCATGTTTATAGCGGAGCACCATACCTACGGGAAAAACGTATAGTATACTATCGAGTTGATTTTTGAACGTCACGGGCATTTTGTAGACTAAAATATGAAAATCCGCGAACGAGGTATTTTGCCAAGCTGGATCCTGATAAACGGACCTGTCAACCAGTTGAACTGAGAAAAATATATATAATGAAAGGTCGACGAACAGCTTAAACGATGATTATTTAATACGATATTTCAATCGGCCATTACCGATCTTCTTCAGGTTTTCAATGGAGATATTTACATTGCATGCTGGATATAAATAAAATAACGGTCACATTAAAAAAAAGAAAAATACATATGATACGGTGCTTGAGAAGTGACAGATAAAAGATAAAATAATATCAAACAAAACTAAGGATTAATTACAGCTAAAATTAACAAAACTTTCATCTCTTATGTTAAGACCATTAGGAGTTAGAGTTCGAGCTCTGTTGATGAGAAAAGCTTCTCTGGCTTTGCGTATATCGTTTAAGCTGTTCGTCGACCTTTCATTATATATACGGGCATTTTGGATCGTTTTGATGACGTCATTGATAACGTAAGGGCACGTGACTTTGGTGTAGAGTTTCTCTTATGGTCTTTGACAGTTTGTCCAAGTTTGGCTTCTATAGAAGCTACCCTTCGGGAGATATGATTTTTTCTTTAATAGCGTACGCCGTCCGTCCGTCCGTCGTCCGTCCGTGTACACATGGGAACCCTGTGGTATGCGAAAAAAAAAATTATATCTCCTCAAAAGAACATGCTAAGACAACCATACTTGGGATTTTTTGTCTATGCCACAAGGGGGGTGCTGTAACACGGTCACGTGATGTCGATGACGTCATCAGTGATTGAAAAATTAATATCTCATGAAGGGAAGAGTCTAAAACAACCAAACTTTGGTAGTGTAGTCTAGGTCACAAGATGAGCAAGATGAAGTGGTCACGTGGTGTGACGTCATCGATGACGCCATCTATGCTTGAAAAATCAATATCTCGTGAAGGGAAGACTCTAAAGCAACCAAACTTGGGCTAGTGTAGTCTAGGCCACCAGATGAGCGAAATGAGGGGGTCACGTGATATGACGTCATCGATGACGTCATCTATGCTTGAAAAATCAATATCTCATGAAAGGAAGACTCTAAAACAACCAAACTTGGGTAATCCAGGTCAACAGATGAGCGAAATGAAGTGGTCTAAAGCAACCACGTAAACCATGTACACATGGGAATCCCTTTCTTTCACACAGAAAATTTTATAACCAGGAGCTCCGCTTTTAGCCAGTGGCTAAATCTATTATTATGACAGCGCGGGAAAACATCTCTAGTGTCACGCATTCCACTCTGTTTGCTTTGCGAGTCTATTTGACAGTTTAAGCCTGCACTCCACGATAAGTGATCATCTCTCGCAGAAAATAAATCACAAGGCTGATCAAACAAGGTATGAGCCTTAAAAACTGTTTTGTAGCTTAATTTGAATTACAGTTTCATCGAACATGATCGAAATGTACAAGTACGAGTCTGGACGGCAAGTGTGTTACTAGTTTGTTGTTGTTTGATCAGGTCACCCAGAGCCTTCCATTCCAATGGCCTCGAGTGTTGTTATCAATTCAACTCAACTGAAATTGATGGTCGCTACTGACTTGTAAGTTAAAAAGCAGCCAAATAAACATGTTTTCATTGATATTCATTTCAGTTTTTGACGCGAGCGCTTGCTTTTGCTGCTTATAAACTAGCCCAGGACATTGTCACAAAATGGCTTCCAGCTGGGCTTTTACTCGGCTTTGTCGAAGTCGAGATTTCGAAGTGTCCTATGATTTTATTTGATAAAATGCAAGTATAGGATTAGTTCTCGGGCTGGGATGTGTAAAACTGTATGATTTCTAGATTTAATTGGGGGAAATAAGCCTGCGAATTTGACCTCCGAAATGATGATCGCAAAATAGAAAATGATGTTAAAATCTGTAAAATATTATTCGTTTGATTTATAGTCCTGCAATGTGACTCATAGTGATGTCTAACATCTGTTCTGTTGATTTAAACCTATTTTAGGGTTTAAAAATAAGCGCGCTTTTCAGTTTTTACACCATATTTGTAGTGGGGTAAAACGGGCTTAAAACTACTCGAAATCAGCCGTCTGTCGTACGATCTAATTCGGGCCTCGTTCTCCTAAAGTATTAAGTGGATCGATCTCAAACTTTCGCCGCATCCATCAATCCACTAGGGATACTGCTTGGCAACGTTTGGGGATTTTCGAAAATTTTCTAATTTCGCCGCTAGGTCGATATTTACAGACGAGCGCTCTTTAAAATTATTACCATACGCTATTCTTCGATTGCAACTGACGTCACAGCTAATTAAAATTCTTGAGCAAACCGGAAGTCGGCCATCTTGGTAGGAAGCCGATCACATTGCGCTCCGCTACACGTGTTTCAGTCACGTTTGATCGGAGTTCATTCATTTCAAAAGCGCTTACTTGACCTCAATTGTTTTAACATTATACCTTTCTTTATATCAATTATGCCTACCAATTGTGCTGTGGTTGGCTGTGGGCATAATGCTCAACGGGAGCAAGGCAAATATAGCTTTTTTAGGATCCCGAAAGTGATCGAAACCCAAGGCGAAAAAACACGCGAGTTGACCAAGGATCGACGCCGCATTTGGCTTTCAAATATCTACAGGGGCAATATGGGAGAAATTAATCCAGATAACACTCGCGTATGTAGTAACCACTTCATAACAGGTAGGTTATGATTTTGTTAACATGAATTTTAACTTTGCAGCGACACTTTGCGTGCAGATATCTAAGTTAAGTTTTGTCTTTTCAGGTAAACCTTCAGCTCTCTACGACCAGAACAACCCTGACTGGGCCCCAACACAAAACTTGGGACACGATCGGATACCAGAAAAAAAAAGTCGAACTGGCTAAAGGCCGCAACGAAAGAGCCTCTAGTCGTGCTGCTAGCAAGAGAAAGCTTGAGCCGGCTTTGACGAAAGGCAAGAGCCCACGATCGAGACCAACTACAAGCGGCGAACAATCTGCTGGCGAAGGCGTTTTCAGTTTCACTGAACAGCCACCACCAAGCACTAATTTAGAGGCAATTGCACCATCCAAGTTTGAAACTTGTTCAGCCCTGTTCGAAAATCAAAAATGCCAATTAGCAATCCAATTCCATCCGCTCAATTATACACGAAAATACTCCTATTATTTTTCCTATTATTTTCGTTCTACAAAGGAGTTCTTTTGTCTCTATTATCCTCGTTCTTTGTGTTGAGGTATAGGGTATTGTTGTATTATCCAACCAGAGCTAGTACCGACCAAAAATAACAGCGCTTTAATGAGTTGGACTGGCTGATTGGACTGGCTGTTGTACGGAAACAAAAGACGTAATTCGTGTTCTGCTAACAATTGGATGCACTCAAGCTGTATATTTTTTTTTTGAAAATCTTTGTCAATCATGGTTGAATAAAAGTTGTCATTCATTTTCCTCTGCATCACAACTTTATTGTGCATGGAAAAAAATTATTCCAATAAGCGTTTCTCTGGGGAACGTACTTCTGTGAAAGGAGCTAAATAACTAACAATAGTTCCTATTGGAATGCGCCATCCTTTACAATTGTAAACTGTACTCGTTTTCAAAAGTGTAAAATTCAATGAGAAGAATGCATCTTATTTGTTCCTGTTTTCTGAAAACTTTATCAACTGTAAACTAAGTCCGTACGGCCCGTGGGATGTATTTGGGTTATTGCCTCGAATCTCGGTAATTAACTCTAACTTTTATCGAATATCCTTTGTAGAATATCTCAAGCAGTTACGATTACCACTACAACTCTTTTGGTACAATGTAGGATTATTCCGTATAGAAAACACATCACAAAAGTTCGCCTTTGCGTCTAAAATCCTTTCTTTACACATCGACAGAAACACCGAAAGTCCCGAAATTCTCTTGGAGTCCCCCACATTAATAAACTACTCGTATATACGAATTTATGCCTTCAGACTTTACTGAACTAAGGAATAAGAGACGAATATAAATATTTATCGTTTGCCTGGCTTCGGCTGAAATTTGATCTTGATAAGATGTCAGCTTCGCACAAACAAATAGCACGACATGCATTCCAGCATGCTTAAAATGGCAACTCGGCGACGAAAGGAGATGAAAAATGAACCATCATTTTCTCGCCCTTTTTATGTCGGAAGTGCATAACAATGTACAGTAACATAAAGAATATATTTCCAATCCGACAACGAATTATTTTGGAAGAATGACTTTAATATTCAAGCAGAAAAAAGATATTTAAGTTCCAAGATTTATTTTATGCTAAACAGGCAGTTTATGCTAATTTTATTCAATCAATGTCTGGTATTGTACATTATTTTGGCGTGGTATAAACAAAGGGACAAGAAGAGGAAAGCGAATCGTCCTCTCGAAGAAAAAAAAAACATATCCAAAGGACGTCCACACAAGATTACTGTCATAATGGCACACCATATTGCGTCTGGGAGGCGACCTGTTTCCGTCTGGAGAATCAAGTATACTATGGTCGTAAATGTAGTTAACTTGCCCGCAACGGAGATCGGTTCACCGACGCTGACAAAAACGTCGTAATTCGCATTCAGCTTTCGAACGTCCTGACGTTTGGACATCCTCGCGCGCCAGGGTCCTTCCCTACCTCCCCCCAGGGGACAGAGGAAAAGGACCCTGGAATGGTCTGGTCACGTGTCACCCAGATTTCGGGTGATAACAAAAATCAAAACTTGGGGTGGGGTCCCAACGGAAAATTACTGACAAAAAGAGACTGAAGACATTTTGTCAGATTTCTTCATTTTGCCCAAAACTATTAGTCACGAAAATCAGAAAATATGGAAAATAAACTTTCCGTTGTTTTCCCAAGAACTTTTGAACATAATTCCCAGGCTGACGGACCCATTATATAAAATATAATAAAAAATATAAATAAACTCAAAGCAGTCAAAGCAAGACAACACGAGCAGAAACGGCAATGATATTGAGCAATTTATTTTAGCGTGCTAGTTTATTTGATGTACATTCATTCAAGTCAGCTTACCTAAGAAGCAATCTATACTACATGCAGTATTTCTTGTCAGGATTTCAAACTGTGTTACTGTTTGTTTCGCCTGGAAAACGAGTCTTTTCCTCAAATGTGAGTATTGCCAGCTTTCGGCGACAAGCGGGTTTTTGCTATCTAGTTTTTTCCACTAATGCTTTCTAGAGTTTGCGAGTTTACTGTCTTTACCGAAATATCTCTTGGACTCAAACTTTTAGCCGAACAACCATGCAGACGAGCGGTAGTTTTCCCAGCGTGTAGGGCAGCAAAAGTAAACATTTCCACCTTGCGAAAAACAATCAAGACGAAACAACGGCCAACACAAAATCTGGGCCAGAGACGAATGTTCCCGGGTTTGCAACCATCTTTTCCACTTTTTAATAATTGTCTTTATTGGTACATCTTAGTCTTCAAGCTTGCTGCCGGACAAGCTGATTTATTAGACGGCAAAAACGTTTCAACTTTGTCTCGTGACGAGCAACCGACGCAATGAACCCTCGAAGGACTGCCAGTAGAAATAACACGAAACTTGAAGCCACTCATGTACTTTTCCATAGCAGGATATAAAAGCTCTCCATCCAGAAATCCTCTGCAGAAACACTATGTTTTTTTTAGCATTGGAGGAAAACTAAACTGTTTCTCAACAAAGTTACTGGTTTCGCAGTGTTTTTAGTCGCCGTTGCTAGTCACAGTCACGAGCCGCCATTTTTAGAAAACGCAAGGAGCAACGTGCGCGTATCCTACCCCCGCTTGGGAATTTTTGTTATCACCCGAAATCTGGGTGACACGTGACCAGACCATTCCAGGGTCCTTTTCCTCTGTCCCCTGGGGGAGGTGAGGGAAGGACCCTGGCGCGCGAGGATGACGTTTGGATCGGCGCTGCTATTGATTCCTTTCCATCGTTGTCACTTCTTGTGCAATTTCCCCCGAAACTGCAGTTGACATCCCCGAGAAACAACATAAATCTGGTGTCTAGCATCTTTTAAATGTCAGCCTGTCCTGAATACTGCCATTTGACCTAGGGTAGTGTTTAATGCACTTGATGGTGATCAAAAATTGGCAAAAGTACGCTGAAGCTAATCCTGTCGCGGCACACTTCAATTCAAGTAATGGGCATACAATAACAGACCTCACCATCAAGTGCATTAAGAAGGTGGCTAAACAGGAGGACTTGACTTCTGTCGAGGGTTTTTGGATCGACAAGTTAAGAACCATGAGCCCTGATGGACTTAACCTTAGAGAAGAAGTTTAGAACTCTTTAGACTTAGTTTTTCACAATATTGTACCATTGTATTCAGTTTCGTTTTCTCCTCTTTGCGCGCGCGCATTCAGAGTTTGTCTGCGCGCGCAGGGTACGTTTGTATATACTCGTATGCATGTAACTGATTTCTGTAACCGCCCTGATGAAGGACTGAAAGTAAAGAGTCCGAAACGTCGGCACAAATCTTGTCTGTTTTGTCCTTTCTCTCTATTTGTCACTGTTATTTATGTAACCTTGGGATGACCTAATCCAAATGTCTTTAAATTCAGCATGCAACCTGTTGCTGGGTACTGCTGGGTACTATATATTTGCAATCAATATTAATGACTCGGTGCTTGATTCATAATGTTTGATAGAATAACTGAGGGGGGCGTAGGGGACCCCCGAATACCGTAATATCGTGTCCAAACAACGCAAATACCGTAATATCGGGTCAAAAATTCGCAAATACCGCGATATCGTGCTCAGAATTTGCGCCACAATATAATAATCATGGCCGTGCAAATGAAGTGGTTCAGGAATCCAAACGCAGAATGGTATAACTTCAACACGACCAAAAGAAATTCTCAGGTCGGTGAAGTACCGGTCACCACAGACAAAGATTACCGGATTACCGTCATTTTAGATTCGTTTTCCCGAAATATCGCGTGTTTTAAAGTGAAATCCCGCATACCGAGCGGAGTTAGAATACCGAAATATCGCGTCTTTTTAGCAGTTCTACCGAGATACCGAGGCAAATTTGTTTGAATATCGTAGAACCGCGAACCCCTACGCCCCCTCAATAACTAGATGATTGTTTGTGATTTAAAATCAGCATAGTCGTACTTGATTATTAATGACATGTGATCATTAAAAAAAAAGTGTACTGTGTAAATATCATTTAAAGAGCCAAAATCAGTATTGTATCAAATTTTGAAAACCACAAAAGGATTCTATAATTACAAGCTTTGCTTCCTTTAGAAACCTTTCCATCTGCTTAAAAAAAATCATTAATGTAACTATAAAGAAAATGTATCAAGTGAATGGATAAATAAATGATGATGATGATGACGAATCAACAGAAAAATTAGGTGAACAAAAGCAAAACGTACATATGTACCAAACTTCAGCCATTAAAATCCAGTGTACACTTAACATGTATATTAGATTATGTACATGAGAGTGAAACAAAACAAGGGTGAAGGGTGAATATCACGTGATAGCCCCCGTTTAACATCAAGCCCATGCTATTTTGTCGATCCTTTGAAGTTTGCCGGGCACCCTAAACATTCTATTTCATTAACTATGTTTAGAACTAGCAAAAAAGGTAATGTTCAAATTTATGAAAGGTAATGAATCACCATGTGGTTGGTTGTTGTTGTTGTTGTTGATGCTGAGGACGATACCGATGATGATGACGTTATTGTTTAGAGGAAATTACAATAACTGTTTGCGCGTAGTACAGGAACCCTCAATTTTCGTGATGTAGTTGTTAGGAACGTTGTTTCATGGCTTGAGACTCGGGCTCGAAAGTGCGATGAATTCATCTGTAAGAAGAAGAGCAACAATTTTCTAGTTCAAGTTTTATCATTCTTGTCCCCTTGATCGTTTCTTGTCATATCATTGCGGTGTCATATCATTGCATCTGCTACCTTTCCCTGGAACTTGTTGTCCTGCATCGTTGTCTGGAATAGTCAGTTCCATGATCTTGTTGTTGTCCATGGGCGACACATGAGGGTAGTAGCGGGAGCATTTACACAGAAACTGTATCAAGGCACGGCGAAACTCCTGCATGCGAAACACGTAAATAACGGGATTCATGAGAGAATTACAGCACTGCAGCAGAGTAATACCGAAAACTGCGTCAATTGGAATCCGAATAAAGAACATCTGCATCAAAGCATAGGGAAGCCAACTGATCAATGAGCTAACAGTGACTATAAACAGTGTAATGGCGAGCTCTCTCTCACGCTGGTTTGCTCGCCTTAAAGATCGTTGCTGTTGGTGGTTGGGGAGATGGCAACAGCTGCCTTCTAGATGTCGATCATGAAGGTGACTGCTCTTTGCCTTGAGATAGATGGTTAAGTATGATGCGCAAATGATCGCGATAGACAGGAATAATATTGGGGCCAATACAGCTAGTAGTGACTGTTGCTTCTGAATAATGTACTTCATGACATAGTATAATACTCCTTGAGTCATTCCTACAGCCCAGGTCACAACAATAGCAATAATAAAAACCCGTGTATGCGTGTTGCGATAGCTCCAAGGGCGGACCGTGGCCAACATTCGTTCTATTGATATTAGGACCAGAGAAAACATGGACATGTTGGAGGTAAAGTTATATACGATGTCTGTAGCGTGCAGCAGCATAAGACCATGTTTACTGTAGAAGGATTTATCAAGAAAGAAGTAGCTGCTGTATAGAGGCATCCCCACACAACCAACCAAGATATCCGCCGCCGCGAGATTCAGGAGGCAGTAGAAACTTCGCCGACGGAGTCTGCTATTGAGGCTGAAGATTAACAGAATCAAAAGATTCGCGATGGAAATAAGAACGCCTACGACAGCGAATGCGATTCCCCAAGTGAAACTTGCGAGGGTCATATGGAACTTTGATGAGTCCACAAGAGAAGAATTATTAGCTGATTCTGACATTGTATCTGTTGTCTCTATACAAGGCCGGCGCTATTTGAGCTATTACAACCCAAAAATTAGACAGCTTGACCGAGTGAATATCGCCGAAAAAGTGTCGCTTGTTACGGTAGAACTGGAATTATATGAAATGAACTAAACATCCTGTTTAGATGTATAACATTGATGTTTTCCTCTTTTTCAACAACGATGCCAATGTTTTTTTCTGCGTCAGACTGGTGCAATAATGCGTTATCTTCCCTCGAGAACGTGTCAGATGAATGTAAGTGTTTCCAACTAGCACACCCTCTGTTTATGGCGGCCGCTCAGAAAGGCAACCTGAAAAGGAAGCGCAAAGACTAATGATCGATACACTGGGTAGATGTATAAGTAATTCCTTGGACATTACAAGCTTATTATACCTCAGCGAGGGGGCTATTATTGTAGTTGAGGAAAACGTGACGACTCAACAGCACAATTAAAAATATATCTCAGCAATTTAGATAACATTTCAGGGTTAACGAGAATTTTTTTAGTAGAAAGTGATACGACATACTTGCGTCTCATTTGCACGCTTTTAAAAGGCGGAAAGGTGAAGTTCGCCATGTAGGCGCGCGTATCATATGGAGTCAGTCGTGAAAGTCAAAGTATATCAAAACTATAGAAACAATAGGCGTAAAGTATTCCATATAGGCTACCAAAATGTCCTTGAAAATCTTGGTGATTAAAAACATGTTTGTTGTGATTGTTTAAAATGAAGAATCTTATCTTCCACTTTTTGGGGAAATGGAAAGGACGAGTTTAGAAGTGGAAATCAGCTCTCCGCCTCTTTCGGCGCCAGAAAATCAAAGACAATTCAGCTATTCACCTAACTTCCTTTATCAGTCTCGCTATAATTACCTTTCTCTAGAAATTCCTCGACGACTTGCTGAAATATCTTTTTTTGTCATTAGAGCTCCGTAGATAATGTAATTTCCTAGCCTTATCATTTCCCTTAGGCTACCAAGGTAATACGCCGGAAATATATCCATCAGCTTCGATTTGGGACACGTTTGGGACTACTTTAGGAGTGCTTACTTCCAGAAACTGCAAATCGTTTCGGATGTTTGTCATAAACTGTGAAAGTGCTTTTGAAGAAATACTGTGATAAAAATGGAAAACATGCAAAATATGGCATTTTGGCAGGAAAGTCTATTTTTCTGCTCTTAAAAATACCAAATGATACAATTAAGTGTCAGCCACTCCTTCGTTATTGTTTTCGTTCGATATTAGAAGACAAATGACATGTAGAAATCTCTTAATAAACATCTAAAAAAAGTTTCAGATTTGATCAAGAACATTGCTTTATATTCTCTAAATCAGCCAATGGAAATGGATGCTTTCTCTGACTTGGTATGTTGCTATGCTGTCAAAATGGCGGCTGACACAGGCTCTTTAACAAATTATACAATGATTAAGTGAGTTTCCAAAGCTTAGAAACGCCTAGCAACCTCTCTTTCTTATTAGGAAATATGCACCAAAGGGACGAGCTATTAGAAATGTGATTAGGTGGGTTGGGCGGTCAGGGACGGGAACAAAAAAAGAAATATCGAGAAAAAGCTCAAACTGAAGAAAAAAACATTTGAAGCCATGGAGTACACACAGTTTCACATTGAGTTATACAGTTCGTTTTTACAGTGTACTCTGCATAATTCGATGTGAAACTGTCTTTGCCGGATTACAAAGATCAAGTGCAAAAAGGCTTTTGTAAATCTAGCTATTACTAGCGAAACTGGACTATAAAAGAGTGTGCAAAGAGACTTATTTGTGAAACATTCATTGCGGTTGAACAGCATGCAGCGTCCGTGACCTTGTTTTTGTTGGTTTTTGAAACGGTGTCGAAAAGTGAGGGCTGCTGAAAAAAATTGCGTATCTTAGCTGATTATAGATGATCGTGCATCATCTGTTCTATAAGACACTGGACAGGCGCTGGATCATCGAGCATGTATCGAGTTTTGAGCTAATTTGGACTTTTTGTCTCACATATGAGCTTCTATCAAACCGCAGCGGGCTTGTCGAAAGTGTTACTTTTTTCCTCATGTAACCGTCTAACCGAGGGCTAGATAAGGCTAGAAGAAGCTTTTTTGTTTGTCGCATGTGTTTTACACATAGTGGGAAGATAATATGGTCGATGATACCGAGGCCCTGATTACCGCATGCCACCCATGTGGCATATGGGTAGCATGATCCATGTGGCATATGGGCGGTGGCATGATCCATGTGGCATATGGGTAGTATGAACAGTCGTCCCATGTTTGTGCCCAAGAATAGCCTGCTTGCAGGCGGTACTGGGTGAACCCGGTCCGTTCACTGATCGGGCGCCATCTTGGATCTTTTGAGGCGCGCGGTCCCGGGGCGAGCACCGCCTGTAAGCAGGATAGCCCGTGAATTGAATTCTAAAAAATCGCTATGAGAGGTGTGTTACTCTTCAGTTTATCGTCTAGAGGCTGGTACAAATAATCGACGTAAATAGAAACGGAAACATTCAAATACAAATTTCCAAAGCACGCCTGTTCTTATACAGCCTCACTTGTCATTTGATGAAGGAATTGTTTTTGATCAAGCTTCTCAATTAGCTTTTTTTCCGTAAACGAAAAACAAGCAAGCACAAAAGGCGAGCACAAAACTGAACAAAACAACATTTCAATTCCATTTCGACTTCAGACTGGAGCTTTCCCAAAAATATTTTCAAACTGTCGAAAATTCATTAACATGATTATTCCCAAATTAAATATTAAGAATGTTTATCCCTCTTTTTCTTGAAGTTTGTTTTCTTCTGTTTATTGACTCGCATTCAAAATTTCAGCATAGAGGGATTTATATTCCACTGTCATAATGAACCTTAAACGAGAGAAATGACATTCTAAATTATTTACAGGAAGGAAGAACGTCAACGAAAAACATGATCATGTCAGCTTTCGGCCTCAAGACATAGCCATTTGTCTATAGTGATATGTTCAACGATATCTAATATAGCAACGCATTTTTTTTCAAAATCCACGTTTTTCAACTCGGAATTTTCAAATATCAAGTACCTTTAAAAGTGTATTTCCCACTGAAACTTTTGCATATAACTTGTTATTTTTTTAAATGAATTGTTATGCTTCTACTGTCATGTAAACGCTAAGAGTATTATTTTTCCGACACTTTCCATTATCGACTATATTTTCGCCGAAAATATACTGTTGTTACTTCCGATTAAAGTAGCCGTTTTTAATCAATATTCGAATCAAAATGATGTATATTAGAAAAATCTATCTGTTGTACATGCTTTCATAGAAACGTTTTTCTCTGTTTTTTTTTTTAATAAATGAAAAAGCACTTTAACGTGATTTGATTAATTTTCTTGATTTGCTCCCTGGCAGAAGGCCTCCAAATCATCAAACTATTGTGATCAGAGAAATGGGAGGGATCAATGATTAACCAATTGGACCACAGATAATCATTTGTACAATAATGCATTACCTTTCATTCGGCTGCTTTCATTTGGCCAACAAAACGGCGGAAAATTATGTATCCTCTGATTAATTAAACTTTGCTTGTGTTCGAAATGTTGGCTATACACTTCTTGATGTCTGCTTTTAAATGACAAGATTAAGACATTCAATCTAACTTCCGTGTGCGGATGCTCAAGCATCTCTTCATCTCAGCACCGCCTACCTTTCCCATTGTTCTGCAATCAGCTTAGAAACTTGTGAGAGACCGCCGCGAGAGCTTCGTTTAGCGCTTTGAAGCCTACAAACTCCCAAGGATGCTTGGTGTCCGACGGATGCCAAACGGTTATATAATTTAACATAGGTGCCTTATTTGGAACTCAATTATAAGCTATGAAGGATCCATTAGTTCGGAAGAGAAATGACAATGGATCATCTTATTAGAATGTAAAGTTCCCCACTATATATGATGAAGTCCTTTTCCCCATTTGCGAGCTGCTTTTTTGTGTCTGATTTTCATTCAATAAGTTTCGATTTACACATCACCTTTTAACAAGAGAATTATGATCCAAAACATATAGCACGCAAAAGCGCAGTGTTTGTCCTTTGCCCTTTGCCTTTTGCCGCATGATCAATATAGGACAAACCGGTCAAATGCTTTCTACGCGCTTTTGCCAGCACCGCAATGATGTGAACAAAAGGGACTTTAACAAACCAGTGCCCGACACTTCAATCTTGGCGGTCACACTAAGGACCATATGACTGTTTGCGGGTCTAATCATTCTCGCTTCCAGAAAGAGAATAGACTTATTCTTTCACATCAACGAATTTTTCTCATATATCTTGTTTTCTACATCTCACCATAATTCCTCTTTCTTTACTTTTATCACTAGTTTGCGATTTCAATGGCCCATGGCATCCTTTGTGTATTCTTAACCAATTATCACCTTTAGCGATTCCGATTGTTTATCGGTTGCCTAGCAACGGCTCTACATTACTATATATACAGCCCCGCTCCCTCTGTTTTCTCTCTTTGCTCCCACGAAGGGCTAACGCTCGAAACGTCAGCAAAACACTATTTTTCCACGGCGTTTAACATAAATCTCAACCTTTGGTTGTTGTTGTTCATGTTCACGTCCCCGCGGACGCAGACCACCTAGTTTTCCCGTAGAACTAGTCATACCATTGTCATGCTGTTCTTCCTCCTTCTGTAATGTAAATGATGATTGACACGACACCAGGTATGCAAGCAGAAGGAATTATCATAGGCCCCACGTAAGAAAACTATGTTAAGCACACGTATTGATTCAAAATAATAAAAAAATAGCCAAACTATGGAAAAATATTCCGGCCAACATGAGAGGCTCAATACAATCTAAAGTTTAAAAAAACAATGCTCTCAGCTTTTTCAAATTTTCCTCAGATCTAGAAATTAAAGTATATATAGTGGTCTCAATAAAGTTTGTCACCCCAAAGGCTAAAGCCTACAAGCTGTCGGTGCCAAGCATTGTGGGTCATTCGTGCTTTGAATAACAAATATTCTCCATGAGTCAAACATGCCGCGCGCGATACGTGAAGTCGACGTTAGACTTTAACGTGTTTTCGAATTCGAGTGAGAGAATTGCACTGGCATCTAAAAATGTGCATTCTTTAGAGCGAATGTCTGATAAAAATTTCAGCCAAAGCTCAGCAAAATTTGACATTTCACGGTCACAACCCAAAATCTAATTTCCCTCAAAATTGTTTGGATGATACAATTAGCATTCTGTGTTTATTTTGCTCAAAGAGTTCGCTTCTCAAACAAATGAAATAAAGAAACTTACAATTATAATAATTGTACTTCGTTCCAATCGAATGCTCAATTGAAATTTTATTTTGGGCGCCTAGAAAGCTTTCTGAAGATGTATTACTAATTATTAATAAGCGCGTCTTTTGAATTTTTACGCGAGCGTGTAGGATGTCTAGCAAAAACGGACGGACGGAAAACAGAATAGAATTTGCCAAATATTCTTTCTTTAGATATTTGTTCTATAGGATTATTCAAAGCTTCAGGAGGCTAGATTCCGCTAAGAAAATAGCACGAAAAAGCGATATCGCACGAGTCGCGCAGCGACGAGGGCGATATCGTCTTTTTGAGTGCTATTTTCGGCGGAATCTACCGACTGAACGCTTTGAATATACTTGAATCCTATGATATCTCGTCCTCAATTTACACAAAAAAGAGATATCATAGGATTCTACAGAATATTCCAGCGGAGTTTCAGTAGTTCGGGTCTGGGTTAGGGTTTAGGTTATTTCTCACAAAATACCCCGTCAGTATTTGATTTCCTTCTTGACAAAGGAAAAGCGTGAAAAGTAAAATGGACAGCTTAAGAGCGAATGCACACAAAAATCGAGCAAATTCGGGAAAATGCGGCCAGAGCTCAAAATTGTTTTATCCTCATTTTAAGTTTGTAGCAAGATTTTAGTGAGATTAAGACCGTTATATGTTTTTTTTCGCAGTCCGGGGGGATTTTTTCGATTTTTTCGAGATTTACGTTTTCGCCCGTCTGAGGCCAGTTATTTAAGCGAAATTCAAGGGGCCCACAAATTGCCTCGCATAGTTTTTATAACGATATTTGCAGTGGATTTAGCACTTAATTTTCGATCAATAGATAATAAACAATTGATCCAGTGGGTAATTCCGGATTAAGATCATATTTATGTCCTCGATTAACACCATTCTTTCGAAGCCACTTGACAACACAGTATTTTACTGGCTAAAGTAAATGCCGAATTTAGGTACGGGGCCATTCTTCAAATCAGCCCAATTCTAGAATTAGAACAAGGAGAGGTAGTATTTTAAGAATATATAAACATTTCTTTGGCTATTTTCTTGAGCGCCCTAAAACTGAAGGACGAATTCGGTAGATTCCACGCTAATAGCGGGTTATTTGACCCGCCGACCTGTGCGTATCAAGTTGCCGGGAGTGAAATCAAACTAGAAAACAGCCTCTATTTCCCAGTTAATAGAATTAAGATTTTGAAACTTACGTTTTGGTGGAGTTATTTCAAGGGATCCAGTGGTCTTTGCAGCAAAATAATCGGTTTCGGCGTGGTAAATAGAGAACTCCCTTTGTGAACGCGGTACATGAGCGTGTCGCTGTATCCCTAAAACACAACCGGCCAGAAAAAACAATTTCTACTTTAAAAAAACCTCGGTGTAATAAAATGTATTGACAATTGATTTTAATTCTAGCCTTTTATTTTGATATTCATCAAATACATCCTCCGGTTCAGCGTACCTAATGCATAGACCCCAAGAAAATACCACGATTTTCTTCTTCATGTTTTCGATTCCTCCGGGGTGAGTCCGCTATTTCGGGGGCGGGGGTGCTCGCTGTACCTTTTAGGGTGTAAAATTCGAAAAACTTCCTTTTTTCCAGAGTACCTGTTAGTGGCCATGGGCTGGGGCATAGACCTCGCGCGCCAAGGTCCTCCCCTCGCCTCCCCCAGGGGAAAGAGGAAAAGGTGGGAGGTGAGGGGAGGAGCCTCGCGCGCGCGAGGATGGGGCTGGGGAGGGGAGGGGGGGGGGGGGGGGGGCGAGGATGGGGCTGGGGGGGGGGGGGGGGGGTACTCCCTATTGCATGTTTCCCCGGGGGGAGGTGGGGGCGCGCGAGGATAGGGCTGGGGGTACTCCCTATTTCATGTTTTTCATGTTTCCCGGGGGGGAGGTGAGAGGACCCTGGGCGCGCAAAGATGCGGGGGGGGGGGGGGGGGGGGGATTCCCTATATTGGACTATACGGCCCGAAAGGGGTTGCAAACCATATATTCATATTTAGTTACACGCCCCACATGGAAATCAGCGTCTGTTTTGTTTTTAACTTTTGTAAATAGACAGTTGTTGTGGCCAGCGTGCCTAAATAAAGATGTATGTATGTATGTATGTACAAAGCCGATTCAAAGTCAAAGGGGTACCTTTTCTCGGCTTTGGTATAAGAAAGGGGTACCTTTTCTGCTCTAAAATAGGTATAACGAAGGGTAAGGGGTCGAGAAACTGGATATTCTCTTAAAATATACGTCTTGTTTTTACCTTTTATCAAAGCGACGCCATTTTTGGTACCTTTTATATAGGGGTGAGTAAAATCGAAAGTTCCCGCGAGCACTAGGGGAATATAGGGGAATATATATATATATATTTACCAGCTTTAGGTCGGTCCCTGTATAGGGGCTTCCGCCGAGCCCTCGAATACCTCGATAACAGTTATTTCTTTTGACCTGCAGTGACTGAGACTTCGCGCAATTTAACGTATCAAGTTGAGTAGACTAGACTTCCGAAAAAAGTACAAATGATCGCTTTCTCAATAATAGAGAGCGATCCTCCAACCGCCACATCCCCCCCCCCCCCAACACCCAGGCAATAAAAATAATCCCAATGAATGAATGAATGAATTGATCGAGCAGCCCCTTCTCCCCCCCCCAAAAAAAAAATTCCACCTGAATTTCCTTCAAATTCCCGCGCCTTTTCCATTATTATGTGGTTTGAAGGAGCACAGGAATTCTGAGCGTTTCGATGAAAAGATCGATCACGATTTTAATAATTGTGTTACGTGCATGGATTTGTGTAGACGCCACGCACGTGCCTGTCACGCCAGTAATACACACAAGGGGTATGGTTTATTAGTGAGAGCATAGGCGACAGGCGAGATTCAAGCACATTGCTAACTATGAGCAGCAAGCACTCTTCAGTTTTGACTGCAGGCACATGAGCAGTTATCGACACATACAGTACATTGATTTGAGGATGCGAACATTTGTAAGGATGAGGCCTGAAGTGTGGTGATTTGAGAAATCAGTACACGAGAATCATGAATTCTGTTCCAAACCATTGTGAATTCTCACGTCGTCCCTGACATCCTACACAACCGAGCAAGATCTATAGATGTTCGTCTGTTTCCATTAGAGTGCTGATATTTCTCTACAAGGATTTATCCTGAAAAAAACTAGCTGAACTAAAGTTCAAGCAGTTATGTTGCTATTTACTTTGGACTGGGAGGACATGCCTACCGCGCACCGCGTTGGAGTTCCCTATTTTAATACCACGCCGAAACCGATTGTTTTGCTGCAAAGACCACACTGGATCCTTGAAATAACTCCACCAAAACGTAAGTCTCACAATCTTAATTCTATTAACTGGGAAATAGAGGCTGTTTTCTAGTTTGATTTCACTCTCCGCAACTTGATACGCACAGGTCGGCGGGTCAAATAACCCGCTATTAGCGTGAAATCTACCGAATTCGTCCTTCAGTTTTAGGGCGCTCAAGGAAATAGCCAAAGAAATGTTTATATAGTCTTAAAATACTACCTCTCCTTGTTCTAATTCTAGAATTTGAGCTGATTTGAAGAATGGCCCCGTACCTAAATTCGGCATTTACTTTAGCCAGTAAAATACTGTGTTGTCAAGTGGCTTCGAAAGAATGGTGTTAATCGAGGACATAAATATGATCTTAATCCGGAATTACCAACTGGATCAATTGTTTATTATCTATTGATCGAAAATTAAGTGCTAAATCCACTGCAAATATCGTTATAAAAACTACGCGAGGCATTTTGTGGGCCCCTTGAATTTCGCTTAAATAACTGGCCTCAGACGGGCGAAAACGTAAATCTCGAAAAAATCGAAAAAATCCCCCCGGACTGCGAAAAAAACCCTATAACGGTCTTAATCTCACTAAAATCTTGCTACAAACTTAAAATGAGGGTAAAACAATTTTGAGCTCTGACCGCCCATTGCGCGATTTTTGTGTGCATTCGCTCTTAATGGTGTACGCTTTACTGTCGTCCACGTTTAAGAATAAAGTTCTTGCGCCCTCCAATTTGAGATTTGAAGTGCACTATAAATTAAAAATCGCGCTGTTCCCAACACGCGCGTAAATCGAATTGAATTTTGATTAGGACGTGAGACAACAAATGACTCACAAGGCTTGGCGCCGACAGCTTGAGGCTTTAGTCTTCTGGGTGACAAACTTTATTGAAACCACTATATATGAGCGCTGGCAACTGAAAAGGGAGGCGCCACTTCGAAGTCAAAATACCCCTCTTTCGCTATTCTATAAGTCGTGTCAGCCCCCTACCGTTCCTTCTACGAAGTGATTTTTTAACTGATTTCAAGATGTGGTCATTTTGTGTTTATGTATCTTCCTCGTTGCTAAAAACGATTCCTAGAATATTTACACGTTTACTTGTTTTTGCATCTCCCTTCTCCTTGTATGTTACTCTGTGTGGAGGTAAGACAAACATCTCTGTTTTTTCATAACTCATTTTTAACCCCGAATATGCACTGAAACTAGAGAATGTAGTTAACAAGGTTTCATACGAGAATTTATCCTCCATAACACCGTTAGATCGTCCGCGTATGCAACTGCTTTAAGTTCCTTTCACCAACTTTAATGATCCCTGAAAGTCTAAATAGAGATAGCAAGAGACTCCTGACCAGTGTAATATATAGATTTAGCCACTGGCTAAAAGCGGAGCTCCTGGTTATAAAATGTTCTATGTGAATGAAAGGGATTCCCATGTGTACATGGTTTATATGGTTGTTTTAGAGGCTTCCCTTCACGTGATATTCATTTTTAAGCATAGATGACGTCATCGATGACGTCATATCACGTGACAACTTCATTTCGCTCACCTGGTGGCCTAGACTACACTACCCAAGTTTGATTCTTTTAGAGTCTTCCATTCACGAGATATTAATTTTTCAAGCATAGATGACCTCATCGATGACGTCATATCACGTGACAACTTCATTTCGCTCACCTGGTGGCCTAGACTACACTACCCAAGTTTGATTCTTTTAGAGTCTTCCATTCACGAGATATTAATTTTTCAAGCATAGATGACCTCATCGATGACGTCATATCACGTGACCACTTCATTTCGCTCATCTGGTGGTCTAGACTACACTACCCAAGTTTCATATCAAGAAAATTTCGCCAAAAGCTGTCGTTTTGCCGACGTTGCAAAACCCTTATTAGGAAATCCCCCTTACCTTATTTGGAAGGTCTGTAAGTACTTTTCTTCATATCTTAGTGAAAAAAGCAGGAAAATTGACCAAAACTTGCAGATACTCGAGAAACATCCTTTTCTTGGTCGCCATTTTGTTTTTGCCCCCCGCCGAGGGGCCTGAGTCACGTTTTGAACACCACAGGCAACCCGCGCGGATTTGCCATAAAAACGACAGCACTTTCTTGATGTGGGTTGTTTTAGAGTCTTCCCTTCACGTGATATTCATTTTTTAAACATAGATGACGTGTCGATGACGTCATGTCACGTGACCACTTCATTTCGCTCACCTGGTGGCCTAGACTACACTACTCAAGTTTGATTCTTTTAGAGTCTTCCCTTCACGAGATATTAATTTTTCAAGCATAGATGACGTCATCGATGACGTCATATCACGTGACCACTTCATTTCGCACTACACTACCGAAGTTTGGTTGTTTTAGAGTCTTCCCTTCACGTGATATTCATTTTTTAAGCATAGATGACGTCATCGATGACGTCATATCACGTGACCACATTATTTCGCTCATCTGGTGGTCTAGACTACACTACCCAGGTTTGGTTGTTTTAGGGGTGGACCATTAGAAATTGGGGGAGGGGGGGTGGCAATATTTTTCCGTATGAATTTTTTTTTCGGGGATCAGGTTGTGCAGGAATTTTTTTGAGACTCGAAGGCCATGTACGAATTTTTTTTTTTTTGCAGACACACACAAAAAAAGTTGAAAAGGATAAACCCACGTGGGGTATCTTGCGCATCGAGCACTACCTGTTCCCGTGGCGTTCCGTTACCACAGGCCGTCCAAATCCGCATCAACACATCAACAAAATTTTCGTATACTATATAATATATTGGTTCAAAAATGGATTAAGAAAATCTTGTTGCTGTATGTATAGATACAACAAATTTTCTTATGCTATATTTGTATTGGTTGCCGTTAAAAAAGAATGAAGCTGTATATGTTTTCGCCATCCCCGGCCCCTATTTGACATGGTAGATGTCTTTCTTCCGTTGCGCGCGAAGCGCGCTCGAATTTTTATAAACGCATTTCATCAAGCCTCAGAGAAAGGGTAGACGAACGTTTCGTTTTTTGTGTATAGTAAACACAGCCTGTAGGTTTTATTATTGATGCCGCAAATTCCGAAATTATTATTATTCATTTGTGTGAAGCGGTCCACATGACGAATTTCTATACTTGTAACGTCGAACTCACGCTTACCTAAGTGTTCTTCTTTCGAACATAGTGACTGCTTGACAGACCTATCACTGCAGGGCATTTTTGGGATAGTTTGTTTTTCCTCGGCAAGATACACTTGTTCTTGTAAACGGCACGAGGGCAGTGTCTTCGGTGCGTGAGTTCTCGCCGACTATATATTTGACGGTATTTTCAATGCGCGCGAAGCGCGCCGAAATTTTGTGAAGTGAAAAATGCAAAAGAGAAGTTGCTGGAATAACTACTTAAGACATCTTTTTAATGAGAGCCCAAGCCATGCCGTTGTAGGATTTTTATTTCCTAGCTTGAATCTCTGCAAGATTTTTTTTTTGGAAGGACTGGCCTTGCGCGAATTTTTTTTTGGTAATTGCCACCCCCCTCCCCCAACTTCTAATGGTCCACCCCTTAGAGTCTTCCCTTCACGAGATATTAATTTTTTAAGCATAGATGACGTCATCGATGACGTCATATCACGTGACCATTTTATTTCGCTCATCTGGCCCCGGTTGTTCAAAACCCGATTAACTTTAACCCGGGATTAGGATTTTACCCTGGATTATCTTCTCTAATCCAAGATTAACTAACTCGGGGTTAAATGCTTTTTCTCGAAAGAAGGTTAAGTTAAAATTAATCCAGGGTTAGCTAAACCAGAGTCAACTCAATTTAAACCAAGATTAACCGGTAAAACCAGTTTTACTGCCCCGAAAACCTAGAAAAAGTCACCTTCTCGGGCTAAATAGTTCTAGAATAGTTTTAGTGTAATAACAAGTTTTTAATTGGAAATGTCACACAAGGGTATTATGATAGTTTGTTTTGTTAGAGAAATAGTGTTATCTTGCGATCGGCTGCAGACTTGTAATAATAATAATCAGTTTAATTACTCTTTTCGTAGCTTAACAGCTAAATTACAAGAGTGGTCAGTATTCAATTCAATTTACATACATCTCACACACATCAACTATATCTATATGTAACAAACATACCTAATCGCTTTGTCGAGGCCACAGCTGGGTCACCCCTAGCAGCGCCAGACCGAAGATTATATCCGTGAGACACACTTGTGCGCGGTGGTAACAAGTTGGCAAGGACACCAGTGTCCCGTACTCTCTGGATAAACTAATTGTTTAAAAATTTTAAGAGCCCTAGTATTTTCTTGGTTGTGAGGTCTCACAACTTTTCGGACCCAAAAAAAACTCGGCAAACATTTATAAATACATTTTCAATAGTAATTAATGGCCCAATAGTTACGTTGTTAGCCCAGTTAACCCTGGATTAGCGATTTAAACCACCCCCCCAATAGGTGTTTTAAATTTAACCCTGGATTTGCCGTATTTTAAACCCAGATTAAAGTTAAACCACTTTCTAGCAACACCACTAGCGCGCGCGCTCAGATTTAATCCTGGGTTAAACCCGGATTAAAGTTAAATTGCTTTTGAACAACCGGGGCCTGGTGGTCTAGACTACACTACCCAAGTTTGTTTGTTTTAGAGTCTTCCCTTCACGTTATATTCATTTTAGAAGCATAGATGACGTCATCGATGACGTCAAATCACGTGACCACTTCATTTCGCTCACCTGGTGACCTAGACTACACTACCAAAGTTTGGTTGTTTTAGAGTCTTCCCTTCACGAGATATTGATTTTTCAAGCATAGGTGACGTCATCGATGACGTCACATCACGTGACCACTTCATTTCGCTCATCTGGTGACCTAGACTACACTTCCCAAGTTTGGTTGTTTTAGAGTCTTCCTTTCATGAGATATTCATTTTTGAAGCATAGATGACGTCATCGATGACGTCATATCACGTGACCACTTCATTTCGCGCACCTGGTGACCTAGACTACACTACGCAAGTTTGGTTGTCTTAGAGTCTTCCCTTCACGAGATATTCATTTTTCAATCACTGATGACGTCATCGATGACGTCATATCACGTGTCCGGGTTACAGCACCCCCTTGTGGCATAGACAAAATATCCCAAGTATGGTTGTCTTAGCGTGTTCCCTTGAGCATATCGAGATAGCGTTGTCGTTTTCTGTGAATACGCGCGGGCTACCTGTGTTTTGCCCCAGGCCCTTTGGCGGAGACAAAAACAACATGGCGGCCATGAGTACGATGTTTCTCGAATACCTGCAAGTTTTGGTGGATTTAACTGCTTTTTTCGCTAAAATATGAGGGAAAATACTTACAGACCTTCCAAATAAGGTAAGGGGGAATTCCTAATAAGGAAAGCGGTTAGTCGACAACGTTAGGCTACAAACGTCTTGATATGGGAGATATAATTTTCTTTGCATACCACAGGGTTCCCATGTGTACACGGACGGACGGACGGACGACGGACGGACGGCGTACGCTATAGGTTCAATACCAGAAAAATAAAGAAGGGTAGCTTCTATAGAAGCCAAACTTGGACAAACTTTCAAAGACCATAAGATGAACTCTATGCCAAAGTCACGTGCCCTTACGTCATCAATGACGTCATCAAAAAGATCCATAATGCCCGTGACGTTCAAAAATCAACTCGATAGTATACTATACGTTTTTCTCTTAGGTATGGTGCTCCGCTAATAATGAAAAGGTATGCGGATAGTGGACCACCTTGGCGGACTAGACGCCAAGCTGTATTTGAAAGTACGGTGTACAAAACCGTTATTTAACACAGAACTTGAAATATTACAATGCCAGAAACATAGGACCAATTTCATATTCTCTAACAGCTTAAAAAGAAATTTCATATTGACAGAGTAAGACCAAAAACATGGCTTACAAGTCGAACTTGAACCAGAAACATATAAGTGAGTTGAAACGTGTAACAGACGAATGAATCTGATGTGACAACCTGCGAACAACTCGCGATCACTAAACACCATATTTGGATAACAATGTCCTTGCGTGCAGCCAATCAAAATTCAGATGTGACTTTCCACTGCACACGGCAGGCTTCGGTGCTCGTTTTGCAAAGCTACATCTGATTCATCGATGCCTACAGATTTTTGGAAGCTTTACCGGCTTTTCTACGAGATTTCCTGCTTGAAAACCAATGAACTTTGTAAGAAGAACTTCCAAGCTCAACCAAAATGCATAAATTTCTCAGAAGGAGAAAAATAATTCGGGAATTGAGCATATTTTGCAAAGTTAAGCTTATAACTCACACCACTCAATTTCGGGCCTTAAAGAAAAAGAAGTTGGCCAAGCAGAGTTTTATGGCTTGGAACTCTGAGAAACTATTGAAGAAATAACCAGAACGGGAGAAATGAATGTCAACGTCGGCAGGATTCTGTTGATCCAAAAGGAACTAATTTACACGTAGGAACGAAGGAGAAAAACAGCTCGGCTATTTGCAAGGGATGATCCGTTCTTGAAACAACAAACACAGAAGAAGGGAAGTTAGAGTAGTTCTCCAGTGCTCTTAGTTATAAACTTCAAGATATGTTGTCGTTGAATTTGTACTGGAAAATGAGATGTCAAAGAAAGAACGAAGGATCCAATCAAGCCAAAACAAACAAGTAAGACTCGCCCAAAAATGTGTTTTTTTTTTTCTTTCAGTAGTGAATTAAAAAACGTTTAGTTTATAAATTAACTTATCGATTGTATTTCTTTGTAAATTGTTGTCTTTACACTGGACGAATAAATGGATTCACTCATGCGTAATGTAAGTAGTGGTAAATGTGAAGTGAATTCCATATTTGCTCATCTTCGCATACATTTGCGCAAATGCAATTTTCGAATTTGCATCATATTTACCATCATACAAATTTGGTGAAGACCGCTTTTACATCAGATTTGCTCGGTTTACAAAAGGGTATGCAAACACGTATATTCGCATCGACTTTGCGTAGCGGTAAATATAACTGCAACAATCGCGTTTGCTTTATGTTTGCGGAATGTTTACGTGTGCCAAAGTTCAATGTTAGACTGTGAGCAAATGTACTGCAAATACTAGCTTGCATTATCATTGCACAAAAGCAAATTTAATAGAGAATATCATGTTTACATCCCGGTTTACATATTGTTTGCACCGTTCATATTCAAGCGTAGTTCACGGGATAACCAGTATTTATTTGCAAAATGAAATATAATCGAACGTACAATCTATGTATCTGATCTATGGTCAATCTAAGATCCTCAAACAGCACTGCTTTGTGGCAGTCCAGTAACTTGAAGTTAAAACGAACGAGTTTGTGGGTTGGCGGTCGTCCACAAAGACATTTATCTAAACAACACTCTGACACGAAGCCGAGATTTGCATTTGCTGCCAAAATTAACAATAATTCCACCGGAAATTGTCAAACTGATACAGTTAAAATGGTGATAGTAATTTATAAGCTTTATTCTGTGCTGTGCGATCAGAAATAAAGCAGGAATACTTGTTTAAAGCTTTCCCGGTTTATACCTACAGTAACTGCGCAGCTGAAACAAACATGGCGAATGCGAAGTCGAATCGACTAGAATAAGTTTCTCAGGTTTTCTGACTGCACAACTCAAATTAAAGCCTATAAATAACTAGCAGCTTTTTGACTTTGTCAATTTTCGGTTGAATTGTGTCTACTTTCGGCAGCAAAAATACACGAAAGTTTCTTCACACGAGTGTTGTAGATAAACTTCTGTGGCACATAAACCCGTTCATTTTACCTTGAAATATAACCGTCCTGTCCTCGCTGGATTGCCACAAAGCAGTGCCATATGAATGTCCTATTGCTTTTGAAATTAGCAATCCTTTACATGTGGTACTTTTGTTGCGAGTACACCCCTGCAAACGCAACAATTTACGTGATAAAGTTCTATGACATACGGTCGAAAGTCTGCCTTCAATGGCGCTCAAATTCGGATGAATACGAACCGTCACTCGATCAGAGTGGAAACCTAAGCCATACTCCAGGTCACGTGGGATTATCAGACGTAAACCGGACGTACAGTGTTGCTAGCAGAGCGCATTAGAGGCAAACATCGAATTCGCTTAACGTTCGCATCGAATTTGCGCGGTATGGTATATTTGATATTTGACTAGTCGCGCAAAACTGGAGCAAAGATGAAACATATTTGCTATGAAACAAACATGCAGCGTATATGATGCAAACATACACATTCGCCTTCTCAACTAAAAGTGTAGCAAATTTATAGCAAACTTTAAACTTTACTTGACAATTGCTCAAGGACTAAACTTCATGATTGCTGCCATGTTTGCTCAAATTCACATTCGAGGCAAATATAGAGCACCAAATTCGCATTAAATTTGCTCGCACGACAAACCTGAGCAAATCCATTATTTCGTCCAGTGTTAGATTTTCATTTGTTCTTCTTCAAGGTGCTTTTAAGCCTTATTTTTGATGGATTTTGAGCATGGAAAAGAAACAGTTCTCAACTCATTTGTGCTTCTGTTGTGGGGAGTTCGCGCGCGTTATTTTTAGAAAACATGACGAATAACATCTCCCGTTGCTGATTGGCTAAGCGAAGAATCTGTTGCTTTCCAAATATGGTGTTTTTTGATCGCGAGTTGTTCGCAGGTTGTCGCGCTGTTACACGTTTCAACTCACTTATATGTTTCTGCTTGAACTCATCACGCCAAAAAAAGAAGCCTGTCTAATTTTGGGACCATGCACACGGCTGGGGATTTTCTTGACATTTAATGGACATCCAATGCTGCGTGTCAAAAAACTGAAGCAAATTATGAAGGATTCAACATGAAGTGACTAAAGAGGTATGTATACAGTTTTGGAAGTTATTTTCACATAAATTCAGCATCTCTGTAGCTAATTTTCGTTCGTCTGACAAAAGCTTTTGCCCGTACTCCCTTGTTTTATTCTGGAAATCCTCGTGATCCAATTCATTTAATTAAACTGTCAATACATTTTTTGTAAGTTTATATTTCAATCCAGTTTTCAGATTTTATCGTGTTCGTTCGCACGCTTCTTTTTTGTACGTGCTCTAAGCGCTGCCTTTCACTTTTTATCTATGCGAAATCCGTTTGCTATGTTATAAAAGCCATGTCCATGCTTAGTTATGCGTATTATCCAGTTCTGTAAGCGCTTGGATAGTTCATCACCAGAAATTTAGGACATCCGTGAGTGGTCAGCGGTTTCACCCATGAGCGCCTTCGCGAATTCAACGTGAGGGCGCCGCTCAGTTGGATTTTTCAAGGATATATTGGCTTTAGAATTACTAGAATTAAATAATTATTAAAATAATTTAAAAATATTACAAAAAAAATTAAAAAATAAAAATAAAAAAAAGTTTTAAAAAAATTGGAAAAATCATTATAAATGAAAATCCCATAAATTTCTAAGTTCTCTACTTTTTCCTTTTTTCTTATTCTTCTTTATTTTCTCTTCTAAACAAGGCTTTGAGTGATTCTACGCTAAAAATGGGGAAACCGCTGGCGTTCCCGCGCAATTCGCGGTCTCGCACACAGCCTTCGCGAGAACGTCAAAATGATGGGCTTATTTGGGGCATTTGAGGACATAAAATCTAGCTTTGTCTATGTCCCTAACTATATTAGGGCCTGTTGTTCAACATGGCGACCAAAACGAGCTTCGGTGGACAGTTTTTAGCTGTGTTTTCGCCTTCCGAATTCGACCGAGTTTTGAAGATTTAGCGAGACAAGATGGCTGAATTTCAAGGAGATTACAGCTACTGCAAAGCACAAATGTTATTAGACACCATTTGATCAATTTTATTGCCAAAAACGATGTCATTGAGAGAAAGTACAGGCCTTGTGCAAGTCGACTTCACTTGAAACTACTTCGATCGGGTAAGATTCTGGTTTTCCTTACGAGTTATAAACTATATATTCTTATTTTGCGCTCGCAAAATAGTGTAGATGTATGGAGTTTAGGCCGTGTACGTTCAATTTCTATTAGACACCATTAAATCAACTCTACAATAATTTATTTTAGCGTTAGGTTGTTGCTATAATAATGTTTTTTACGAGGCCGGTTGAAAGAAATTGATTCATCGCTAACAGCGCGAGAAAATCCAAGTTTTGTAGTTTTAGTCCATATGTTTTCTGTATTGAATGTGACACTCACTCAAACATCTGAGCCGCTGATTTATTATTCAAAATGGCGGACGTGTCCTAAATTTCTGGTGATGTGCTAGAGCACTCTGGTTGCTGGTACGCTACCTTCGGTACGCTACCTTCTTGCTTCTTAACTATTCGCGTGCTTCTAGGGCTGGATTTATACGCATGCTAAAGCATGGGCCATTCCATGAACTTTGGACCGTGCCGATCCCCATGCTGAAGCGATTTCCCAAACGCTATCATCATAATTAAGTTATATCCACGGTGGAATATCATCAACAGGAGCCCTGAATAATATATGCTTTTTAATATCATTTTTTTTTCAAAGCGAAGGGAAATTCCACGAGGTTCTCAAGTTTGAGTAACATACCAATGATGCCGCGCGATCGTGACATTCAGAAGGACGGAACCAAATCGGCCATGGTTTGGAATAGTTTTTTTAGTTCCCTTCTGAAGTCCCTGGACGAGAGATAGTAAACAATGGGGTTGAGTGCGCTATTTGAGAAACCAAGAAGCGCGGTGCATATGCGAACTATGTAATCCGACTCGTAACTGAGAAAGTTCACATTTGCGAGCCGTCTAGCCGTGCCGTACATAAAAAACAAAGAATATGGCACCGCAAAGAGAAAAATTATGTTCATGAACATTTTTGAGTCTTTGAAGCGCCAGGCTTGAGATCTATCGATATAGGGCGGGCAGCACGAGAAAACTTGTCGTTTTCTTTTCCTCAGAAATAAGGCAATGGTAGTGGCAGTGTACAGCATTATCACGTTTGGAACGAAATATATCAGCAACATAATGACAGAAAACACCGCTCTCTCCCAAGCTTTCTCATTACCAGCCAGACATGTTAGAGTGAAAGTATGTTCGTCAACAAAGACTAGCGTGTTCTTGCTTGGAAACGTCAGAATTACTCCCAGTGATCCGCCAACTAGCCAAGCTGTGATCACAAGGTTCTTGGCGTAGGCTCGCGATGGTGCCCAGAAGGGATAAAATATCGCCAGATATCTTTCTAGTCCAATGACTGTAAGGTTAGTTATGGTGATACACGGTAACCCAAACAGAGGCATATGGAACACCTTACAGTCCAAGTCGTTACGGAACAGATCCACAAATATGAACATACAAGTCAGGGGCACATTAATTAACGAGCAAAGCAGGTCTGTCAATGCTAAACTCTTCATGAAATACAAGGTCAAAGAACGGTCACGTACTTCACTGGTGACTATATTCTTTCTTTTCTTTCGTTCGTAGTGAAACACTGTACAGTTGCTGATCAACCCGAATACGCCAGTCAACAGTAAAAATGCCAGGAGGGTGTATTTAGTGGTGTCGCTCACTGGAGTGTAGACGTATTGTGGCGAGGTTCCGGTAAAGTAAGTAGTGTTGAAAGGACCTTGGAGGTGGCCAGAGGTATTGGTCATTTTGGAGTATTGGAATGTTAGGAAGATGATCTTTATCTACTGGCGTGTCAGGTGACCTGAAAAAGAAGGAAACAGAATGTTATGTTCACAGGGTATAGAGTCCTCCCTCTCGATCAGACAGACAGACAGACAGCCTTTCTTGGCACTTTGTAAATAAAATTACATCAGTGTACGCACAAAAGTGATATAAATAAATAAGAAGAGAATGCTATTATTGCTGTTGAAGTTTTTGTTTTCTTCGTTCAAAACAGTCGACTTCCTAAACAAGAGGTATACGGATATGTGCCGCCAAACAGGGTCCCGCTTTTGTCCTTCAGTCGATAGAACGGGGTATCGTTTACGAAATGCTCTCTAGAACGGGTATTGTAATGAAGACCACAAGACTTTAGCTGCTTCTTAAGATGTATCGATTGAGTGGTGGGCGTACCTTCCTTCCTTCTTCTACGAGAAAGGTAGACCTGTAGACTCATTTTGACACAGAAATTATAGTTTGTTCAGGTCGGGATATCTTTTTAACATGTTTTAGTTTCTATGCACATACCCACCCTATATCAAGCGAATTACACCCCCCTCACCCCTCCCTATCATGTCACCGCTTTTGCTAATCCAGAAACATATAACTTAGTTGAAACATGTAACGGCGAAAACCATGCTAGGGATTATTCGTGGCGAGTTTATGGCCATATTTGGTCAATAAATGAACTCTTGCCTGCTGACCCAAGCAGGCTTTCTTTTCATAATATTTCATTTTTTTGCTCAAATAAAGTAGAGCAAAAGTGGTAAGTTATAATATATTACAAGAAAACAGCCCGTCACTTCGTGACGCTAGAAGACTCAACCTGAGGTCCCTTCCATAAACTGCTGATTTACATTAATAATAAATTATTAATAATTATTAATAAATTATTAATTATTAATAATAAAATTATTACTGATGACCTCCCTTGAAGAAAGAACCCCTGCCCCATGCCGAAATAAATGAAGTGCGCCCCAGAGCCTTTTTATGTTTTGCATTGGTCTCTCTGATTTTGGTGGAGAAAATGACGCACGTGTGTCGTGTGAGTCAGTACGGCTCTTAAATCCGTCTAAGTCCGAAGAACCCGCTAAAATTACACAGAAAAAAACCATTTGACTTCGGAATTGTTTGTATGCTTATCATATCTCAGTAAGGGAAGAGAAGAAGAAACAGAAACAGGTAAAGTAAAATTGTTCTAAGAAATTTTTAGTTTATCACAAGATTTTTTAGAAAATGTCATTCATGGCTTAGCGTGCGCTCTGTAGGCAGTGCCAGTGGTGTAAGTTTCTTCAAACTTGAATGAAAATGTTTCTCAGCTCAAATCTTTCGAATTAAAATTATCCCTGCACATATCAGTAAGTAATCTGTAATAGAACCATTTAAGAAATGAGTTATTTTTTAGTTTATGTGGGAGATTTCAACATGGCCGCGATGGCGGCTTTGTCCCTCGCTGAAAAATCGCTTGAATTAGAACTTAGCCAAAGGTGAAACTTTTCCAACGACAACACGCCCACTGGAGAGATTTCCTTCTTCTCTTCGGGTTTGTGTCCTTCGTTTTGCGATACAGCGTAAGGATTTATACTTAGAGAATATTATTCATGGCTTTGCTTTGTGTAAATATGTCACTCACCCCCTCAGGAAAGCAAGGCACTGGTGTACGTTTGTTCAAGCTGAATGAAATTTTTTCTCAACTTAAAGCTTTTGAATAAGAATTGTCCCTGCACCATTCCTGCAAGAAATCTGGGACAGAACCATTCAGGTCTGGATGACTATGGTGCTTTCGGCTGTGCGAGATTTCAAAATGGCGGCGATGGCAGCTTTGTCCCTCGCTTCAGAAATCGCTTGAATTAGAACTTAGCCCAGGCTGAATCTTTTCCAACCAAAACACGCTCACTGTCGAGACTTCCACCTTTCTGCAGGTTTCTGAACCGACTTCTTTTGGCGACACAGCTTCAGGCCTAAGCGGAGTGAGTGCGAACGATTTAGCCAATCAGTCCAGAAGTTTTCCTAGCATATTTCGTGCCCTAAATTGTCAAAAAGTTCGCCAAAACTTGCAGGTTTTGGAGAGAATCGCTGTTCTTGTAGGCCGCCATGTTTATTTTGGCCCCAGGAGCACGACGTTTTCTTGATGGTACGACTAAAACAGTGTGTCCATCATCGGAACGTGTAATGGTCCATGCTTAGCGTGCGTATATCCAGTTCTGGAAGGACGCGGATAGTTGAGAGAGCACGAAGGTAGCGTAAGAGTCGCACGAGGCGTTAGCCGAGACCACATTACTTTTATAACATAGTCAACGGATGTTCGCAAAGATAAATGAAAAGGCAGCATTGAGCACACGAAACGTGTGAGCGAATCCATCAAGCTTGAACTGAAAAACATTGCATTTTTGCACGAACAAAGTCAACTGGTTAACTTTCAAAAACAAAATGTTATTAAATGAAATCAAATAAATAACAGTAAGTTTTTTTTTTATCACGGCGAAAGCTTCTATGAAACAACAAACAAAGCCAGTGTACAAATCAGCACTAAACCAAAACATTATATTTGATGGGCCGCTTACAGGGACGTCAACTCTCCAGGTTTTGCCGGGAGTCTCCCGTTTTTTTACCACATCTCCCGGTCTCCCGGTTTTTAAGTAAAATCTCCCGGTTTTCTTTGAAAAATTGCCGAAAGTTTTTATCTTTTTGCTTCTGGACCATTAAAATACAGCAAATTTTAGACACATTTTGGTATTTTCGTGTCTCAAACGCCCTATATTTTGGTGTCTCAAGGTTTTCGAGCGACAGGGTTGACGTCCCTGCGCTTAGAAAATAAGCTACAGAAATACCAAATTTCCATAAAAATAACTTACAAATTGCTGAATTACCTCTTATGCCTGTGAAGTCCCTCAATATAGAATTTCCATCAAGATTTGAATTGAATTCATGTAGACCATTTGTTGTGAATTTCTTTCGCCGGCCGGCTGTCTTTAGCCCTGACTTTTAACACACAGCTTGAAATTCTGGACTAAACCCAAGTAAATTCACAGCTTTGTCCTACAACTATACAGGCTCTTATAGTTTGATGAGTCCAATTTCCGACTTGTTTGCCATTTAGTAAATTTAGACACGAAAATCTCCCTTCTGCGAAGCAAATCCTCCTGGTATTTCGGCGAGTTCAAAACCGGGAAAGTCCCATTCTCTTGGACAGCATTTACGTCACGAAAACAAGTAAGGAGAAAATTGACAATTATCATCACAATATTCTCTAATTTTAGCTTAAGAAAAGTAGTTTATTCGCTCAAAATAATAATGTTTCTCGCGAAATGAAATATCCTCTTCGCTTCAAACCAAAACAGCGTGTGCGTTCTCCTTAAGCGACGTGCAACCATCCTTAGCGACGTGCGTCCATCCAGTTCTGGAGCACGCTAAACAGCCAATCAGAAAGCGCGTTATATCGTAGCTATGTTATAATTATTCTTATTGAGAAAATGCAGCCCGGCGCATAAAGGATTGTGGTTGGCGGTGTGCCCTTAAGGTTGCTGAGTACCTTCGCGGCACTTCCCCGAAAAAAAAATCATACACGTCCTTAGTTTAACCAAAATATATCAACCTATATATCGTTGGAAAGCTTATACACTGGACTAGCGGGCTATGGTAAAAAGAAATCACTTATATACCTGCAACGTGGCACTTGAAGGAGTTCAATTTCAGAAGTACCTGGGTGTTTACATCTCCAGCAGGTTAAACTGGGCTAAACAATGCGAAGAGGTCAAGAAGAAAGCAAACAGAGTCCTGGGCGTCCTACAGAGAAACTTGTCTTCCTGTAGCAGAGACATCAAGGCGCGGGCGCATCTGAGCTTAGTAAGACCCATAGCCGAATACGCCACTACGGCTTGGTCACCCTACACGAAGAAAGACTGCGCCGCCATTGAATCTATTCAGCGGCGCGGGGCTCGCTTCGTTACCGGCGACTACGCCCGAACGAGCAGCGTCACCAGCATGCTGGAGTCGCTGGACTGGCCCCTTCTGGAGACTAGGCGTTTGGGGTGGGACTTAGATATGTTCTTCAAAATAAATTCGGGGCTCGTGGCTATACCGTTCCCAAAAGAAATTGTTCCAGGGTAAGCACAAGAGGCCACCAATATAAGTTTAGAGCTATTGGCGCTGATATTAATGCCTTCAAGTACACGTTCTTTGTAAGAACAGTTCCGCATTGGAACGACCTCCCAGCGGAGGCGGCGGATGCCGACAGTTTAGCCGCCTTTAGAGCAGCAAGGTAGTGGGTCACGCTGACCTCATTGCAATATTAGCATTATGCTAAGTGCAATTACTTAAATTAAAGATTAAAGACCTGTAATTTTTTTTAGAAAATACCAACTATTCTCACTTGGTATTTCCGTTGACAATGGCTTAAAATCAACTAGTTACCTCATCGTTAACTCTCTCATAGTGAGCATTGGAATGTGTTATGTAATAGCATTCCATTCCAGCTTTATAAGAAGCCAAAATACAATCTTTCTGGCGTAGTTAGTCTTTTCCACTGCCGGGAGAGCGCCGTAGTTAACATTGCTAGTTGGTTCATATTTCATCGCTGCGCAATGGCCCACATACCCGTTGTTCCCCCGCTCCAGAAGTTGTTGCAGCCGTTGATCCGCCAGCCCCGGCCCCGGTCTTGGCCGCTGAGATGCCGGTTGCTGTTGCCGCCGCTTTGCCGGTTGTTCCAGAAGCCCCTGTGAGTATTTATCTTTAATCTCTGTGTTTTTTGGCTTTCTCCTCCATCTCCCACAGTTTAGAGGCGAGTAGTCTTGCCAGTTTGCGTTCCTTCCTTGCTTTTACCTATCTTCTGTTCAGTTTGTTCAGTTTGGCTGCGAAGTGTATTCCGCATTGCGTGTTGTCACGCTGTTAAAATTCCCCCAGTTTGGAAGCGAGTTCCTCGCTGGCGTATTTGTTACGTTTAAAATTAGCTCTCCTATTCCTATTCAGTTTGGTTGCGAGGTGTATTCCGCATTGCGTGTTTGTCACGCTGTTAAAATTCCCCCAGTTTGGAAGCGAGTTTCTCTCGCTGGCGTATTTTGTTACGTTTAAAATTAGCTCTCCTATCCCTATTCAGTTTGGCTGCGAAGTGTATTCCGCATTGCGTGTTGTCACGCTGCTAAAATTCCCCCAGTTTGGAAGCGAGTTTCTCGCTGGCGTATTTTGTTACGTTTAAAATTAGCTCTCCTATTCCTGTTCAGTTTGGCTGCGAAGTGTATTCCGCATTGCGTGTTGTCACGCTGTTAAAATTCCCCCAGTTTGGAAGCGAGTTCTCTCGCTAGCGTATTTGTTACGTCAAATTAGCTCTCCTATCCCTATTCAGTTTGGTTGCGAAGTGTATTCCGCATTGCGTGCTGTCACGCTATTAAAATTCCCCCAGTTGGGAAGCGAGTTCTCTTGCTGGCGTATTTTGTGACGTTTAAAATTAGATCTCCTATTCCTGTTCAGTTTGGCTGCGAAGTGTATTCCGCATTGCGTGTTGTCACGCTGTTAAAATTCCCCCAGTTTGGAAACGAGTTCTCTCGCTAGCGTATTTGTTACGTTATATTACCTCTCCTATCCCTATTCAGTTTGGTTGCGAAGTGTATTCCGCATTGCGTGTTGTCACGCTGTTATAATTTCCCCAGTTTGGAAGTGAGTTTCTCTCGCGGGCGTATTTGTTACGTTAAAATTAGCTCTCCTATCCCTATTCAGTTTGGCTGCGAAGTGTATTCCGCATGGCGTGTTTTCACGTACTAAAACGTCCCCAGTTTGGAAGCGGGTTCTCTCGCTAGCGTATTTGTTACGTTAAATTAGCTCTCCTATCCCTATTCACTTTGGCTGCGAATATTCCGCATTGCGTGTTGTCACGCTGTTAAATTTTCCCCAGTTTGGAAACGAGTTCTCTCGCTGGCGTATTGGTTACGTTAAAATTATCTCTCCTATTCCTATTTAGTTTGGTTGCGAAGTGTGTTCCGCATTGCGTGTTGTCACGTTTTTTACATTAAATCATCTCTTATCCCTATTCAGTTTGGTTTCCTAATTTTGATCAGTTTGGAAGCGATTTATCCCGCCATTTGGAAGCGAATTGTTTTTCCCGTTTTGCATGCGGTCATGCTCTTATAATTTCCATAGTTTCGCTGGCGTATTGGGTACGTTTAATTCTCACTCCTACCCTAGTATTTTCCGCTTTCACGCTGCTACTATTTTTCCGACATAGCTGCAGCAACGGGTATTACATTTACTACGGGTTCGTGAATTATGCAAACTTTGTTCGATTATATCTATACCCATATTAAAAAAAAAAATCAATTGAGTATTTTGATCATAGAATTTTTTGTATACGGAATTTTGAGCTTGTATTTAAAATGGGTCATTTCCGTTCTGTCCCGTACATCATTATGGTAACCATTTGCTCTATATCACTATGACGTCATGCTCCCTAGATAGCTAAAATTGTATTTATAAAAGTTCCATTTCTGGATGTGATTTCCTATATTCTAGCGTACGACCTTGCTTTACAATATAATGGCATTTTCATTATGTCTTGGTCATTTCTAAATGCTGCTGTCCCCTCTGGCGACCATGATTCATAGCGCTAAAACAATAGAATGTTTTGATACGTCGTCATAGTGATATAGGGCTATTTTCTATATTGCGCGCTTATTCGACAAAAGATTTCGATCACCCTTGTATTGTCCCCCCTTTCTAGGCCAATTTCTCGCTGCTCCCATTCAACTTTTCGCACCTCGGAGGGCTTGTCTAATAGCCTTAATTACTCTGCCCTCGGGCGGGGTATTCCGGGGTTGCTCGATTTAGGGGTCACAACTTTCTTTATTTCACAAATATAATTTTCCTTCAAATTTTTTCGCTTTTGCAGTCTCCCAAAAAGCGCAAGTTCGTCCATATCCTCCTAACCTACAAGACCCGGTTTCCCAAGTCTCTAAGGAGGAGTGGACAGATTGGGAAGGTGTGACCCCAGGTCCAGCAGCCCCGGTACCCACTCCTGAAGCAGTCGCGCGCCTTTCAACAAAAGCTTCCGTGAGACTCCTTAGATTCAGAAATTCGGACTGCTTCCGGGCAGGTGAACTGCACAATCATGTTCAGCGATGGGAACAGGTGCTCGAAGGGCAAGCCAAGCACGATGAAATAATTCAATATATTAAACATGGTGTTAATGTGCATGATTTTTTCACCCCTTTTAAAGGGGACTTCCAGGAAAACTTTTACAACACGCCTACTCCCCCTAAGGCTATATTCCCAAATAACAAGTCCTGTAATGGCTTTGATGATTGTGTTCATATTTTATTGTTTGTGTGTTGTGGGATAAGGGAGATTAGGGTTTTCTGAGTTTTGGGAGGAAGAGTACCAATTTGTGTAAATATACCATGTCCAGTTTCCTTCCGCCCTTTATGTAAGAGTTAAATACCGAGGGCTGAGGCAATATGGCATATAAATACCGAGGGCCGTAGGCCCGAGGTATTTATATGCCATATTGCCGAAGACCGAGGTATTTAACTGACTTATTACATGATCTAAGGTGATTTTACTATCGGGTGGAGCGCATTAACAATTAAAAAATCGAAAATACTTCGTCAAATAAGCGATTTTTAACCATATAAATCAACCAGGGATCTTTATTTTTTCCAGTAGAGGGATATCCCTGAGGTTTAAGTCGTATCGGAACAAAAGGATGAAAAATGTTTTGAAAGCTATTGTCGTCAGTGTTGGCTGGTAAATCTGTGATGCCTTGAATGTCTTTTTTCTTTTCAACTTCTCATAATAACGTGTATTTTGCGTGGCAATTTCACTGCAGAGAAGGTGCCTTTCACAATAGATTTGTTTGCATTCTAAAGCCCCCGTTTCATTAAATTAAAGAATATATACCGTTTCCGGGAAACGTTGTCACCCAAAAAGCCTACAAGCTTGAAGCGCAAAGGATGGTGGGGGCATTTAAACTGCTACTGTTTGATCTGAATTCAGACAGTTATCGCAAACACAGGTGAAATGATTAAATTTCAACACATTTCCAAGCATGTTTGTTTTTAATATTTTACAGAAATTTAAATAAATCTTTACCCATACTCCCCAGCGCACCAAGCTTATAGGCTTTTTGGGTGACAACGTATCCCGGAAACGGTATATCCCTAGAGTGGTTGGTGGTTGGGAGACTACAAACAGAAGTGTTTGGCTATTGTTCCTTTAGCTTTCATGCATTCATTTTTAAACGACCAATGGAAGTACTTCTTTTTGTACCAAACAACAAAAGAAATCAAAACACCTGTTTTTCGCGATTTTAGGTCGTCATTTTGTAGGAGTCAGCGCTTGAGTGCTGAACTAGTAGTTCTAAGTTGGCGACTGAGAACGAGTTTCGGAGGAAAAAACAACGCTTGAGGTCTCAAGACTAAAAGGGTGCATTATGCGCGCGAAGAACTCGGCACTCACTGTGTGGTTTTAAGCTGTTCAAGAGATAATACATTTCAAAGTGTCCTGTAGTTGGCGATTGGGAACGACATGGTAAGTTTAACTAAAGTTCTTATTTATAGTAATTGGTTTTATTATAACAGTTGAAATGGACCGGTCTCGTGAATTTAAATTGCATGACTAACTTGAACGTATTAGACCTGTGTGCCGTTGATGCTGCGACGTACGAGGTCCATCCTAAATTTGACAAACTGGTAAAATGTATTGACGAAAGAAATTTAAAATGTGTTGTGCAAATGTATTCTTATGAGCTCAATGTTCTAATGATTTTTATTTCTATTTCTTTCACAGTTTGTTTGAGCGTGAAGCAGAAATGGAACCGGCTAGCAAGGTTACCTATAACATCTACTTATTCCATATTAATTATAGTTAAATTTAGTAGAAAAGTAGAAAGAATCGCCAATTTGCAATTTAGAGACACACTATTCAGTTTAAAGCTAGTAATTACATTTTTTTGTTCAAATATATATTTATTTTCAATTTAACCTAGCAAACAACTTTGTAGTATTTAGCTGTAAATGTGTTTCAGCATCAGAAGGGGTGGGCTTTATTTGTCTAATTAGTCATAATTGCTCCTCATTATAAATGCGCCGGGTCATTTATGAGAATCAATTGTTCCATAAAGACCCGCGCATTTATAATGCGGGTCATTTATGACTAATTATTCAATAATAGCCCCAATCTCCCCTGCTGAAACTTCAAGCCCTCCCCGTTCTTTAAGAATGTAATTAATTCATAGGGATTTAAGTAAAATAAAGGGTCTTGAATAACAATAGAAAAGGTGTCAATCATGTAATAAGTGCGCTTAATGCTGAGTTCCAGGGAGCATACGCCGAAGGGCTTGCTGCTCCCATAACTTAATCTACTCCTGAGGTGGCATTGTTCTGCGGGATTACCAAGTGAAAATATATTACTATTCTCACTTGGTATTTCCGTTGACAATGGCTTAAAATCAACTAGTTACCTCATCGTTAACTCTCTCATAGTGAGCATTGGAATGTGTTATGTAATAGCATTCCATTCCAGCTTTATAAGAAGCCAAAATACAATCTTTCTGGCGTAGTTAGTCTTTTCCACTGCCGGGAGAGCGCCGTAGTTAACATTGCGCCCCGCCCTCCTCCCCGCAGCGATGAAGGGGCGCTCTCGCGAGAGCTCCCGCTCTCTGCCGCCTCGGGCTTGCTGCTCCCATAACTTAATCTACTCCTGAGGTGGCATTGTTCTGCGGGATTACCAAGTGAAAATATATTACTATTTTATGTTGTGAATGTGCGCATTCTGATTGGTTAAAAGGCGTTTGTAAGAGACTTGAGAAACACGATTGTCGCGTGTTCTCCCAACATCCCCCTCGTGTTTGTAAGAAACCAGACGGCACGCGGAAAGTACTTTTATTGCTTAATAAAGCATTGATTAACTATTTTGGTGTGCCAGCTAACGTTGTCGAACTGCTCGACCATGACTCACAAGTAACACAAACGTGTTTCTCAAAAACCGTGTCTGCGTTTTTTTTAATTTTGTTTAGTTCAAAAGTTATGAAATTTTCAAATTTTTAGAGCGTGAAAATTCTATAAAATTTGACCTTCGAAATTTAAAAGTTCCATAACTTTTGAGCAAAGCAAAATTTAAAAAAACGCAAACACTGTTTTTGAGAAACACCTTTAAGAGCGTCCGTCTGTAATGATATCACCTATAGGCTTCAGAATGCAAAAATTCAAAATCGCTCAAATTTGGTCAGAAGTTAGGTCATAATGAACTATTCATGCTGTCCAACTTTCAGATCGATCTGATAAATACAGAGCGGGAGCGAAGAAGAAAGCCAATTCATCGAATTAATTATCGATTTTTTCGCATTTTTCACCTACTTCGAATTATGGCCAAAAACTCTTCTAAATTGATCAGCACGCCAAACAATCGGTTCATATCCTTGTAGATAAGATAACAAGCTTTCGATTGAGTGGTTTAAAACTCTTTCTGATGAAAGATAAATATTTTAGCGATTTTTAAACATTTTTTTCGTTTTTTCCTAAGGCCCAAACCGGGGGCTTATATCTCCGATGAGATCTGGAATTGTCGAACTTTGAAATATTGGCGAGGAAAAGCAATGTTTCTGCTTTCAATTTATCAAATAAAATTTTGTGGCAATCAAAATCGCGAAGTTCTATGACGCGGAATTCAACCCCTGTTGAGCGCTAAATAGCGCTACGATTTCCAGGAACTGGAGGTCACGAACTACAAAACATGCACATACCTGGTCGCAAATCGCCAAAACCACGGTGAATAAACCCTCTCAGATTGCAAAACACTGGTATTGTTTCATTCCGAGACGATGCAGGACGTCCAGGCATAATTATTCAGCTTCTTCGAGCATTTTCCCCAAGACACAAAGTAAACAGATTATATCACCGATCGAACTCCTGGCTATTCGGCACATTTTATGGAAATTGAGCCACTTCTATAAACCCTCCCTAAGAAGAAAGAATACTTTCCTTCCTTAGAGTTAAAATCCGGAGCTGACTTTCTACGGAAAATCAGGCAAAGCAGCGCGATCCCCACGAGTGAAGATTCCCACGAGTGAACATGTTTTGGCTCAAGTGTAATGTCGTGTGATATTGCGTTACCACCACAGGAATCCCGAGAGCCTCGAAAATAAACTTTTGATGACAAGAGCTCTTGTGATGATAAATGGTAATATATTTAAAACTTGAATATATCCGCGGTAAAAAGAAAGGAAGGACATTTTTGTGGGAAGAACAATTTGAATGGAAATTGCAACTCCTGATATTCGTACGACATGGCTAGTAATCAGCTAGGATCTATTCCTATGGCCGTCATACATTCGTATTAGTAAAACTGCAAAGTTTCAAAAAAATTTACTTGAAAACTGGCTTACTTTTTTTTGCAAAGAAATGTATGGGCAAATACGTCAAGTCGAGGCTGGACGGGTATCAATGTATTTTCCCATAAATTTTTTTGTAAAAAAATAAGCCAGAATAAGGAGTCAGTATTCAAGCAATTTTCACAAAACTTTGCAATTTTACTAACGAATGTGTAGAATTTGTGAATTTCTGATAACTATTACATATTATTAATGAATATTGCGTAATAAAGGCCTTTACAGCTAACAGAAAAGTCAATTCTTACGAAGAAAAATGATTGCGTTAGATAGATAGATAGATAGATAGATAGATAGATAGATACTTTATTAAAGTGTCAAAAAACCGTCTAGCGTGGGAGAAATCCCACACTAATATGGGGACACAACAAAAAGGAATAAACAAAAATAGAAAAAAGAAAGCTAAGTATACTTTATTGATTTAAATTTAATTATAAAATGTAAGTTATATAAATACTCTACTTTAAAAATTACTACTATGAATATAATTATACTGTAATGTTTAAAATTCAAAATGTATTAGAGAAATATTAAAAATATAAAGACCACATTTCTACGAACAGCATAAGACACAGGTCCTACAACCATCATCCAGACGACAGGCGACATCTCTCTGCCGTATCTGGCGTTTAAAAGCAGCAAGGGAGGGGGCACTCCTTTCGGCTGGTGTTAGCTTTGCCCAGAGTTTAGGGCCGAGGTATCTTAAGGAGTGTTTCCCATATGTGGTGGTGTGAATTCTAGGCAGAGAGAAGTCAGCCTGTCTAAGATTGTGCGTCGAGTTGTGCTTTAGAAAGATGCCGGTGACGCCTGCAGGACAAATGCTTTGCTTTACTTTGTACATTAGGATGCAGATGTCCTGCAGACGCCTGTTAAAAGCAGGGTGGGGAGCTCAGCCCTTTGAAGTAAGGATTCATAGCTTGCCTGCTTGTCTTTAAAAACCGCCCTCAACCCTCTTTCTTGTATGCGTTCCAGCTTCCGTGTATCACTTGCCCGGCAAAAATGCCAGACAAGATGACAGTAAGTAAGATGTGGCAGGATCGCAGCTTTAAAAAGTTGCAATTTTGCAGTAGTAGGGATCAGATTTCTGAGACGCATCAGCACCCCCACCCTTTGGCTAGCTTTCTTACAAATGGTGCTAATGTGCTCATTGAAGTTGAGTTTTGCGTCAATGTTTATCCCCAGAAGTTTAAGTGCGCTGACCTCTTCGATTTTCTGTCCGTGAACAAAAATGGCACCATTAGTATCAATAGTGTTTTTGGTACCAATATTCATGACTTGGTATATTTCTTTAGGTTGCCGGCCAAGAGGTTTGAGTCATACCATTGTGTGGCTTTATCGGCACTGTCCCTAAGCATAGATGAAACGACCACGGAATCCTTCCCAGTATGATATATCTGGTGATCATCCGCATACATAGAGAGTTGACTGTCACCGACAAAGAGAGGGAGGTCGTTTTGAAAGATATTCCACAACAAAGGGCCTAAAGCAGAGCCCTGTGGACAGCCTCTCCTGACCACTCTAGAAGAACTTGTATGGCCACCTACTCGAACCCTGTTACGTCTGTCATTTAGATAACTATTTAGCAACTTTATCAGGTTCTCATGAAAACCGTACTCTTTTAGTTTGCCGAGAAGTAGTGGTGGATGAAGGGAGTCGAAAGCTTTGGACATGTCTGTGGACAGGATGCTTACCAGAAGACCATTGTCCCTGGCTTGCCTCCAACTTTCTACCAAATTTATGAGTGAAGTCTCACAGCTGTGTTTCTTCCTATATGCTGAAGAGTTAGCGTAAAAGTAACCTTCAAACCCTGTTGCGACCTGATTGCACACCAGTTTCTCGAAGACCTTATCAGCACATGGAAGGACCGTTACCGGCCTGTAGTTCTCCTTAGAGTTCCTGTCTTCTTTTTTATATACAGGGGTCCAGTCACCCATTTTCCATAAATCGGGCCAGTTTCCGACGTGTATACAATAGTTGTAGATTGCGGTAAGAGGACTCGCTAGTTCAGCTGCTCCTATTTTAAAGAGTTTGGGTGGAATGGCGTCACAACCTGCTGCCATTGCGGGCTTCAATGAGTCAAGTAACTTATGTACTTGCCCTTCAGTGACTTGGTTAAGCTCCCGATGTTCACGAGTAGAGAGACGACAGGTATCCCTAATACGGTTGATGCTAGGGTGATTTTTGAAGTCGTCCACTGACATTAGGTTGGCGTCATTACCACCGATTCCATCTGCAACCGTAGCAAAATGGTCGACTAGGATCTCAGCGACCCTAGCCTGATCTTTAATCATTTCATCGCCAACATTAAGATGTACATCACTCTCTCGAGAGGTATCCTTTGTACTCAAAAAAGGTTTAAAGGTCTTGAAAAATTCTTTAGGTTTGTCCTTTAAGTTATATCTTCAAAACACGTTCTTTACAGTTTTCTTCTCACTTTGTCCAAGTAATGCTTATAGTCCAATCAGGCTTTTGCGAAACTTTCTCTCTGTCTGGGTGAATTTTGCAACTCAAAACATTTTGAAGCTGGCCATTATGTTGCCATGGAAGTCTGTCATGGTAGCAAAACATATGTCCACACAATGAAATCCATTGCATGTTTACTTGCAAATGTAATGGCATTTGTTTCTATCATGCATTACCATATGCGATTGATGACCATATTGATGTGCAAGGGGTGCGAGCATGAGAAACGGCTATGAGCCTCCTTTAAAAAGGGGAAAATAATTATTTATCTCAGACATGGACGTCTCGCAGGAAATTAAGTATAAATTGTATAAACTAAACGGAAATGGTTGGAGTTTTCTTTTGTCATCAGTTTCTCATCTAGCCTGTTCTATAATAATAATTATTATTATTTTAATAATAATAATAATAATTCTTTTACTGCTTTTAACTTCAATAACATCATCTGGTAATTCTACATCCCCGCCGACGCTGAAGAACATGGATTTTCCTGTAAATCCATTCCAGTGTGTTCAATCTCACCTAGAATTTCTTTTAGGTCAGAAAAGAACCCTTTAAGGTTCATTTCCTGAGAAATCGAATGACGTAAGAGAAAAGCTGTGTTGATGAATTAATACCGATTGTATTTAGAAAAATTAGAAAAAGCTTTTTTAGTAGATATTTAGGAACATATCACGAAAACACAGCTGACCGAATGGTCCAAATTGTTCGCCTCTCACCCATGTGCCCGGGGCTCGATTCCCTGACTGGGCTGATGAGGGTTTTATCCTGCTTCTTCGGTCGTGTTTACGACCTCATGCTTCATCGTGGGTAGAAATAAGTCATTTCCCATGTGTTTCACGTTTTTGCGAAAAAACCGCAGCCAAACCGAGTTTGTAAGATTTTTTTCTTAATTGAAGAAAAGTTGCTGCCTTTTGTTCTAATATGGTCAGACCTTCGCGTCTTCTCGGATAAGGGCGTTAACCGTATGAGGTCCCTTCTCTTCCATGCGGAAACTACAAATCTTCAATCGAAACCAAAATCAACTTACGCCTAATGGCCCCCCCTCTGATGCATTATAAGAATTTGAGTCTAGTCGGTCGAGAGGGTTCACGTGCACCCCCCGGAACTAGTAATGAGACAAACATTTTTGGAATCCTTAGGATGTCTAGAAAATGGTTTTAGATGTTTCAACACGTCCTATAGGACTTTTCGATGCCATAGATCAAACGCATTTTTAACTGTGGTTCTGTAATGGTTTACTAGGATAACAAAAGACAGGAAAGTGTTACATAGTGTAGATCAAATAACAGAAATAGGTAGAAAATGTACTAATACTTACAAATCGTAGGGAACCAAAGGCCAGCGAAAGACGACTAAATAAATTTACATCAACGCGGAAGCTTAAAGGAACTGATTTAAATTACAAAAAATGGAGGAAGCGGGAAAAACAAACAAGGGATTTTACACAAAGAAAAACGTAACAAAGAAAAACGTCACATACCTTGATCAGGCATTAAATACCTGATTGGATCCTTCACGTCCCTATTTTGCAACATTTTTGTTTTTTTAATATATTCTTTTGTTATTTAAGGATATTTTTTTATATTCAACGAGGCAATTTTATAGACTGTAGCGCTGTCCAGAAAAGCATTCAGTCACCACTTATACTGTTATTGTACTGTTATAGTGTCATTAATAGACTGAACACATTTTATACATGCTACGTTCCTTACTGATAGATATTTCTAAGACCCTGTCAGCCTTTGTATTCCTATTAGGAAATACCAAAACGATATGCGTATGTGACGGCAAAAGGCTGTGCCTACATGTGATCAGAGTATTCCTAAGATCGCAAAAGTATAGGTTTCGAATCTAAAAGCTTTTCTGAACAGTGCTACAGACTATAAAATTGCTTCGTTGAATATCAAAAAAACTCATTAAATAACAAAAGAAAGGTGGCAAAATAGGGCCGTGGGACACTGAACAGTGCTACAGACTATAAAATTGCCTCGTTGATTATCAAAACATCTCATTAAATAACCAAAAAAAAACAAAATGTTAACATCTAAAACCATTTTCTAAACATCCTAAGCATTCCAAAAATGTATCTCGTTACTAGTTCCGACTAGACTAAATAATGTCTCTAAAATATGAATATAGGATATCCAAAAAATCATAGCAAAATTTGTCTGGAGGCCAAAACAGAACGAGAGCCACTACTTTGCAAAAGCACTCAATCATTACGAAGGCTTTAAACCCCCGCTTTCAAAAAATTGAAAAAAGAACAAAATGATTATACGAAATACCATCATAAAATAAATAAAAGGAAACGTAACAATGAGACAACAAATACAGAATAATAGCTAAATGAACAGGTGTAAAATATTGTAAAAGTGATGAATAATGATGAACAATAAATGAACAATGAACTATTTATCTATTATAGAAACTTCAACCGATCTTATAAAAAGAGACATATGGTATGTGGTGCCTTACTGGATTTATCGTTGGTCCTACCAAAATTATAAAGTCATTCATCTATAATCGAGCTGTCCAATCGTTCCTGAAAGTATCAAATGTGAATTTTATTGATAAGGAAAGTGTACCTTTTTGAAAAAAGTTTTATGATCCAAAGTTTATCGAAATCGAGAATGACTACCACTCACCTATCACACGGTTTTTGTTCCATATACTCTTCAGTGTCGTAATAATGAGGCATTAAAGGAAGTCTCTTTGACGAAAATGACGTCAGACTGCACGCCGGCAGAATCTAAGGGAAATATGTGTGGGGGCCATGGCGAAAGCTCACTCCCTTTTTAACTAAAAACATTTATATTATACTTCTGAATACTTGGATCTTTAAAAAACGGTCTATTGATCTGCGCCATTTCTAATAACTTTGCTGTCTTTTTTGCTCAATGTATGTTGCTTACGGCATGGAAATATTTATGTTTGTTGCCATAGTACCCATAGTTTAACCAGAATCTTTAGCCATTTCCTGTTTAATCACACGCGTGCCTTATGGTTAGGTCAGTTTTAATAAACACTAACAGCATGATAGAAATTCAAATTGGAACAGGGAGCAATGATGCGTACATACTATTAGTGCTAAAGGGAGAACCAACGGGTAGTGAGTTTCCACATGACTCACATGCGGGTTTACAGGAGGAAAACACGCACTTGGCGCCCGCGCTCTTTCTTGCATATAATCCGCATCATTTGCTTGAAATTAGAACAACCCGCAGCATGACGTACTAGAGTTCTAAGATATTGAAGTCAATTTCAGTCTAATTACGTTTTCTTGATCTATCACTGTCTTCATTATTTAAGGATCTATTTCAGAGTCATATCAAGTAAATTTGGCATATTACCGTACTCAATCTAAACAGTACGCAATTTGCGGCTTGCAATGAAAAAATTCTAACAACGGAAACATTACACCAAACAGGCTTAAGATTTTGAAAAACATACATTCGAGCTTTTAAAACGAAAATGAACTCTCTAAACAAGTGCGCGTCACTAAAGAAAGATAGTTACTAGTCTTATCAGCATGGACGATGATTTTTTCACAAGATATAGAGGACCAAGTCACAATTTTGCCATTCAGGAAGTTGTTTTCAAAACAGCTACACCCTCGCTCAAATGTGAATTGATCGGTCCCTATAAGGCTGGTTTCCATAAGATCGCAAACGATCGCTGAACGCATATCGCGGATCGCAAACGGTTCTACGAACGTATAGAAACTTGCGTTTGCGATCCTGCGATCACGAATTTGGATAATTTGGAAGTTTGAACAGAAACAAACTATATTATAAGATAGGGCTCTAAACTTGGACTAGAATCCAACATTTCAAAATACGTTTGACGTATTGACTGCTTAAAGTCACCACATCTAACAGAAGGTGTATTGGTACCAAACTAGGTTTGCATTGATTAAGACATATGAATCAATTTCCATTCAGCAATTCTGTGATTATCGTGAAATTGTAGCACTGTGCAACCACACCTTTACGATGATTTGCATATCGCTGAGAAAGCAAAACAAAATAATTATTTTCTGATCCAATTAAAATCATCAGTTCTGTGATCAGCTAGTTGCCATTTTATGAGGGTCCGTGTTTTGTTTTGATCGGCCGGCTTGCGATCTTATTGAAACCGGCCTTAAGATTCCACGTAATCAAACAAATACCAACATATCAAACTGTTTTATTGTCACAACATACCAACTTATGAAAACAAATTATGGTTCTTTTGAATAGATAAAACAATTTGTTGAAAAAAATAGAGTTTTAGTAAAACAATATATCTATATATTTGTTAGTGTTACAGGATTGTTCAGGCTTCCACATGTGTATGACAGCGTATACAATAACTAAAGCCTTTTGCAAGTGCCGTGCCAATCTAACAGAATATTAGAAACGTTCTCGATTGATTTAAAAAAACGCACAATGCAGGGCATCCTTTAAAAATGGGAAAGTTCGACAGAAGAAGTTCGCCGGCTGCGCCTGCCTAAATAAAAAAGGTCGTTGCTTTAGGATTTTGTTTTTGGCCTTTAAAAGGAATTGGAATATAGTTTGGAATGATATGCTACCACTATCATACGACAATGTCTGAGCTACAAACAAAAGCCATAGTATACATAAGAAAATCATATGTTTAATGCAGCAAAAAATAATAATAATCTGATAAAATGTGTATATTGACACATACACAAGCCCAGTTATCTTACCTTGTAATATACGTGCCAACCAAGTAGATACCGTACCGTGTTATGGAACTATGTTTTTCGCGGGTAAGCAAGCCTGGAAACGTACTATATAGGCTCATAAAGCTACGCTCAAGGAATATATTCAAGTTCCTTGAAAAAGGGGAGTTTCCTTCTAAATTGTCCGTTTCAACCAATCCAGCTGATTTCTCTTTGGGTCAAACTTCCTGCCCATAGAATAGACGATGGCTCTGACCAATTAATATTTTTTGAGAAACATGGAGTGGTTAAATTACAGCATAACTTTAACAGTTCCTTTTCCCTAATACTTTTTTGACTGGGACGATTTAGGTTGTGAGGTTGTTGATGTTGTCAATATTTTTTTTCTGTTTTTTGATTTATTAAAATCTCTATGTTTATTTGACGTTTACTAAATGTTGTTTTTAAGAGCAGATGTTTCATACAATTGACGAATACAAGCAATTCGGAAACAGTTGTTAATAATAGCTTTTCTGTAACGTTTTTACATTGCATAATTAGTATATTCAGCCTTTTGCTCTCCAACAACGTTTAATTGATCGGCCGAGCGACAACGAAAGGAACAATTTTGATTAACATGCTTTTGAAACTTTCTGGTGTGCTGAAGCGTTATAAAGGCCAAAAAAAGACCTGCGCTCTCGAGCAAACGGCCGTGTGTTGGCTGAGTCCAACTATGATTTAATTGCAACAATCGTTGAGTAATCGAAAACTTAAAAGGAAAAGGACATTGACTGGCAAACAAAACATGATAATAAACGGCCCATTAGATAAACACGTTCTTTATTCCTTAAAGGGGCTAGTGTGGCACGGTTATTTGATTAAATTTGTATGTAATCATCCTCAGATCACTTATATTACATGTTATATCCCAGTGACCAATTTTAACGCGCGCTCATTGGTCGAGACGTATCACGAGGTAAAAATTTCACAGGACAGATATCAGACGATATTGTCCGTCGGAAGTGATATCCGTCCTGAGAGAAATGTTTTAAGCAAAAACTAGATATTTTTTATTTAAAAAATAATGGAAAACAAGCAACCAAGGCTTTTGTCTAAGAATGTTGATGAAATACAGAAATTGGTGGCTGAGGCGACACCGGAAAACACAAAGTCGAAATACGCCGTGAACGTTTTCAGTGGCAACGTTTTCAATGGCTCCCTCTCCTGAGAAACTCGACACACAAATCGAAGCACGCCACGGGTAAGTCCCTGGATTTACGGACGTTCGCCGAAGAAGGGGCTGCAAGCAGTCCTCGAAACGAAACAACAATCGTCATAAAATTGGAACAAGGGAAAATTTTAAAGATCGCTGGCACACTTTTGGAGTCCATCTTAGGGTCATTCCAGATGATACAAAACTGGGTGGTTCTATTGAATTCTGACGGACTAGAACTTGGTCAAACAAGAAAATCAGTTTTTTGACAAATAATTATTGATTTTATTAGTAACTCATTAACAATAAATGAAAATATCACATATGTGATCTACCTTTCAAACGATTTAAAATGGTATATAATACATGTACGTGGGCTCCTATTTTTGTTGGGAGGGTCTTAATTTTTTTCATGTGTCTAAAGGGAGGGTCCAAATTTTTTTTCACTCCTGTATGGGGGAAGGTGATAATTTTTTTCAGCAACATTTGGACGATGGGGGTAAAACAGATGCCGATAGTGGTTATTTCAGCAACAATCTCTATCCTTTGCATTTTTACACACCTTTTTGACCAATGAAGACACTACCCTCACGCCGTTTACAAGAACAAGTGTATCTTGAAGAGGAAATGCCACTTACTGAAGCCCTTAGCTCCAAGTTGGAGCATGGGCCATTGACAAAATTCCTCCATTGTCTCCTATTCGTAGCCAGGTGTTCCATCTCCCTCAAATTCAGTCCTAGTTTCTTCATTTCTTTCTCCGTATCCCTCCTCCAGGTGTTTCTAGGGCGACCCCTTCCCCTCTTGCCTTGAGGATTCCACCGCAGGGCTTGTCTGATGATACTGCCTGGGGGACGTCTAAGGGTGTGACCCAACCAGGTCCACTTCCTCTCCCTCACCTGCGTCACGATTGGTAATTGGTTTGCTCTATCCCACAGCTCCTCATTTGTGACCTTGTCTGTCCAGTGTATCTTAAGAATCCTGCGAAGGCAATCATTGGTGTATTTTTGTAGTTTCTTCATTGCATGTCTTCACTGTCATTCGCCAGGTCTTTGCTCCATATTACAAGACTGCCTTGACATTCGAGTTGAAAATGCGTATCTTAGTTGCTGAAGATATTTCGGAAGAGCTCCAGATCTTCTTTAGGGAATTGAACACACCTCGTGCTTTATTGATTCTAGCTGAAACATCTGTACCTCCACATGTGTCAACAACGCTTCCTAGATAAGTGACTCTACCTCCTCGATGTCGAATCTGTCAACGCTGATCTTCCTGTTGGCAGTGGAGTTATTTTTCATGACTTTGGTTTTCTTGTCGCTGATGAGAAGGCCTGCTTTCTTAGATGTTTCTGCCACAAAGGTGGTTTTACTCCATGCATTTGAGAACTTGAGTGGGATAGCAAGGCAATGTCGTCAGCGTAATCAAGGTCATCCAGCTGTTGGGTTAGCGCCCATTGTATTCCATTCCTCTGGCCAGATGTAGATGTTTTCACTATCCAGTCAATCGCGAGAAGAAATAGGAATGGTGAGAGAAGACACCCTTGCTGAAGAGGAAATGCCAACTCTCCCAAAAATGCCCTGCAAGGATAGGCCTGGCGGGCAGTCACTATATGTTTGAAAGAAGACCCCATAGGTAAGCGTACGTTCGACGTTACAAGCATAGAAAGTCGTCATTTGGGCCGCGCTTCACGCACATTTATAATAATAACTTCGTCATTTGCGGCGTGCAGTTGTGTGCATGAATAATATAACCTTGTTGCCTCAGGAGCCCATCGATAGAAGCTTTCATCTAAACCTATATAGCTGAGGTAGCGTACTTCCTGGGCTCCTGGCATGCTTTGTTTACTATACCGTACACAAAACATTAACTCCGTTAATCATATTGAAGTCAGTTGGACTAAGTGTTAACAAAGTTTCAGGAAATTGGTTGGAAGCAAAGAGCCGGGTCGTTTGACGGTCGTCTAAGATATAAAAAATTTCTACGACTCATACGACCAGAAATGGGCGTGATACGACAGCAGTTTTTTAATGGAAACCATGGTAATATATTCTCACTGGGTCCCATTGTATTTTATATAAGATATGGGAGAAAAGGCCTTTCGGAGCCTGATGGCAATGGTTTGTAATGACAAACCACCAGACCTAAGGGTGAGCACGATGAGAGCAACGGCCACCACCAATACATTGTAAGATTGTACTATATAGGTTATAAGAGAGGGGGTCTGGTTGAGCCAAAGATGGCAATGCTAATGATCCGCGGGAGGGAGGGTGAAGGAAAGAAAGCCAAGAGGCACCACAGGTCTAAGGGAGAGCACAATGAGACCAAAGGCCACCACCAATATGACGTCTCCCATAGAAGTCATTGTCATGATATCACGCAACGTAGCAAGAATTAATCACGCAACATGTATGTTATGTAACCGGATCCTATATATTTGATCTCTCTCTCTCGTCTGCATGCGCTCGGATCAAGACACACCAATAAACCTCTGTAAATATTCTCGATTAATGATTGTCAAATAATCATTACATGGTGTCAGAAGTGGGATAGAACATCCACAAGAGCGCACGCCGAGCCGGTAAGTGGCAAAAGACGAAATAAATGCAAAGAAGCCAGAAAGACGTGTTGTGTAATCTTCGAGTCGTAACATAATCACCTGAGACGATGACTGCAGCAGGATTTACACCCCCTAGCATGAACTGGGAAGCAAAAGACACCCCAGATTAATTCAAAAGGTTCAAACAATACTGCAATCTAGTTTTTTTGACGGGCCTTTCTCCAAAAAGTCTGAAGCAGGGAGAGCATCGTACGTCCTACTTTGGATAGGCCGCCAGGGGGTAGACATTTACAATAGCTTTGTCTGGGATACCGACGGAGACAAAACAAAACCCAGCAAGATCTGGGAGAAGTTCGAGAAACATTTAGCCCTGAGAACAAATTTCAGACTAGCAAGATACCAGCTGCAGCAATTCAAACAATTACCTAGCGAAACATCCGACGATTTTATGACTAGATGCAGAAATCAAGCCGCTAAATGTAAATTTCGTGACCAACATGAAATCAATGAGCGCCTTATCGAACAACTCGTGTTTGGCACAAAACATAAGAAAGCCCAAGAGCAAATCCTAGAGAAAAGCGACGAGTTAACCCTAGATCAGGCCATAGATTATGCCAGAACTTATGAAGCAACCTTAGAACATGTAGCGCAGCTTCATAGCGAGCCTCAAGTAAATGTAAGCGAAATCAAAGGAAAATTCGGAACCAGGAATAAGAAATGCGGAAACTGTGGTTCGGAGCACGAACCAAGGAAATGTCCCGCGTACGGATCGACTTGCAGTAACTGTTCCAAATTAAATCACTGGAGCAGTGTATGCAGGCAAAAAGCCCAGGGGAATAAAGCGCAAAATAGTGGGCCCCGAAACTCCCTAAATCACGGTAGAAAACCAGCGATAGAAGCACCGCGCCAAAATCGGCAGAGGTCCCAGGGAAAGGGCGTGTCCATGCACTTGAAGCGGAAGACAGCGATTTTGATTCCCTGTTATTTGAGACTATCAATATAAACTCCATAGACCCAAAGCAGTCGGGAGGCAGTCCCAAAAATGAAGTCCTTGTAACACTAGGCGTAACACTACCGAGAGCGAGCAATCAGGATGCGCGACTCAAGGCAAAGCTTGACACAGGTGCGCAAGCGAACATTCTTCCGTTGAGAATTTATAAAGCAATGTTCTCACAACACATAGGAGGTGACGGGTACCCTAAGCCAGGTGCACTCACTAAATCAAACACAACACTAACCGCATATGGTGGATCTCACATAGCGCAGTTTGGAATTTGTGAGTTACAATGCACGCACGAAAACAAGTCCACAAGCGCACGTTTTTACGTCACCGACGCCGAACGGAAAACTTCGCATCTGTTTAGACCCCAAAGATCTAAACGCAGCAATAAAGCGTGACCATCACGTGACACCGACATTAGAAGAGATACTCCCCAAGCTTAGCGGAGCGAAATACTTCTCAATCTTAGATGCGCGAAGCGGATACTGGAATGTTGAAATCGACGAAGAATCCAGTTACCTCACGACATTCAATTCGCCCCTCGGCAGGTTCAGATATTTACGAATGCCGTTCGGTTTGCGCATGTCACAAGACGTGTTCCAGGCCAAGATTGATCAGACCTTCGAAGGCTGCGAAGGCACCGTGGGAATCGCTGACGACATCGTCGTATCGTCGTATTTGGAAAGACCACTGAGGAACACGACAAAAACCTACAAGGAATGATCTCACGATGCCTACAGACAGGTCTCAAGCTAAACCCTGACAAGTGCTATATCAAGCAAAGGCAAATAAAGTTCTTTGGAGTTATCTGCGGAGAAGATGGTGTCAAACCAGACCCGGCACTCAAGCACATGGAAAGTCCATCAGACCGCCGTGAGCTCCAAACTTTCCTTGGTCTCGCCACATACATGGGTCCATTCATACCTAACCTAAGTTCCCTTACAGCGCCACTCCGAGATCTACTGAAAGACGAAAGTGACATTCGACTGGAACGCTGATTACCAAGTAGCATTTGACCGCATAAAACACTCGATCAGCGAGGAAGTGACACTCACATACTTCGACGAGGAAAAGGAAGTGACCCTACAAGTTGACGCCTCGACAAAAGGTCTTGGGGCAGCGCTACTCCAAGATGGTAAACCTGTCGCGTTAACAGAGGCCGAGACACGATATGCTAATATCGAACGCGAGCTGCTGGCTGTGGTATATGGATGTGAACGTTTCCATACTTACCTGTTTGGCCGCCCATTTACAGTCCAAGCCGTTGGAAAGCATTCATCTGAAGCACCTAACAGCAGCGCCACCTCGTCTACAAAGGATGCTGCTGAGATTACAGCCATATGGCATCAAGATCAAGTACCTTCCTGGAAAGGACATAGCCGACGCCTTGTCCAGATTATCGCCCGAAGACAAGCGTCCCATCGATAATATGGACGTGCAGATCCACGAAGTCTGCCCGCAATTCAGCGACGACATGATCTATCGGATAACAAACCTGACAAGCACGGACGAGGAGCTAAACACACTTAAGAAGATCGTGTACGAAGGCTGGCCGACCACCATCCAGCAAGTCCCATCCACAGCCAAAGCCTATTGGTCATACCGAGACGAAATCTCTATTGACGACGGAATCTTGATGAAAGGGCAACGCTTCATAATTCCATCAGCTCTCCAGGATGAGATTCTTGCAAAGCTACACTCCGCCCACCAAGGAGCAGAGAAGACAAAACTGTGCGCAAGAGCATCCGTCTTCTGGAGAAATTTAAACCAGGCCATAGATAAAGTCACCCAGTCTTGTCCTACATGTCAGAAATACCAACCTGCTCAATGCAAAGAGCCTCTGATCCAAACAGAAGTACCACCGCGCCCATGGCATACCATCGCATCAGATCTCCTCCATATCGACAACACGGAGTTCTTGCTTATCTCCGACTATCATTCCGAGTACCCATTCGTGAGGAAGATGCCTCAGGTAAACTGAAAGAGCAAATCTGTAATTGATGCCATGAAACAGGTGTTTGGCGAACACGGAATTCCTGCTGTCGTTAGATCTGACAGTGGATCACAATACACGAGTGAAGAGTTCGAAGAATTTGCGAAGGAGTACGGATTCCAGCATATACCAAGGCTGCATTCATTATGTATACTACAGGGGGGGGGGGGGGCAGAGGTTTTTGAGGGGGGATCTCAAAATTTAGCTACTGGAAAAGGGGGGATGTCAAGTTTTTTTCATAACATTAAGGGGGGATGCATATTTTTGTTGAGGTATTATATATATTTTAAACACCGAGTTTGAACCTCCTGAAGAAATATCACTTGCACTACTATTCTCGTGTATTTACCCTCTTTCAACTGATATGTTGAAAATAGCTGCGCGCTTCGCGCGCCTGAAGACTTATAAACTTAAAAAAATTGTAAAAGGCCTTCTTGTTTTACCACAATTCCTCGAGGTCCTCTTCAGTGACTTTTGTCTGCCAGACAAAAACGCCTTTGGACCTTTGATTAATAGTCTTGTAGCTTTATGTCAAAATTGCTGCGCGCTTCGCGCGCACAACGGAAAAACAAACAAACAAACAATCAAATACAAAATAAATGATACTCAGTCTATGTAGTATGGTTCCAATCGAGGAGAGCACCAGATCACTTGGTAGAAAGTCACTACACACAAGAGTACAGCCACCTAGGATTTTTATTTGCATATTTACGCTTTGTATGTTTTTATCATTGAGCCTTGTTCTGCATCTTTTGAAAAAATGTTATTGACGCGACCCTACCTCGACATATAAAATGTCGGGGGGGGGGGGGGGGCACTTCTGTGTCTACGCGGTACACCAATCGACAGCAAGTTACCATCACCAGCCGAGTTACTCCTAGGTAGGAAAGTACAAGATAACCTACCACGTGCAATACAGCGACAAACCGACAGTGACGACGTCATAGACCGACTCAAATAGGCAGCTGGACAACTGATTTGATCAATGATGATATGACGATTCTTTTTCGGCCGAATCGGTGTTTCAAAACTTCGACTGCGTGACTGTAATTTACCCCAGTAATTTCAAAGCCTTCAATAGTTCTATATGCGGTCCCACACAGCACCGATCTTAGATAAGTAAATTTCTGGACGTCTGGTGTGTCCTGTCTATTGTGTACAGCCGCTTCATATTGATCCCAGAAAATATTGAACTTAAAGACATCGCCATAAAACTTAGGCAGTTCCAACTTGGGTAATTTAAGATTATGCGAGCTGGCAGTGGATTTTTCTGGGGCTGTTTTGATCTCGATTTTACATTTACTCAAATAAGCTTGGGCCCCATCAATAACGCCGTCTATTTTCCTTAAGAACGCGGCCCATTTCTCTACCTCCCCTTGTACTTTCTCATCTGGAAGAGACCTGATGATTTGCAAACGAATCTCTCTGCACTGCATGTTTTGAGGTCACTGTTTTGGGGTCAACTAGATAAACGGGTACTCATCTTTAACTCACAAATGAATGTTCTAACTCCATTATGTCACATATTACTTCTGTCACATCTAAGCTAATGAGGTTTTCTTTCCTTCTGAGTTTAAGAATAGTTTGACTAATATAATCACATGTGGCGACCTTTCCGGCCGGGGAAGATTCGCCATGAGCTTTGTGAAATCCAACTCGAAATCCAACTCGAAATCCTAACTCGGGGTATAGGTATCCTCTGATTTATTCAGTATCTTATATATATCTTTAGTATAAACCAACTAGTGGTCTATTACAAATCGTGCATTTTGATTGGCTACGCTACTAATGGTCTATTAGTGATAGACCTTGTTTAGGAAATCGCCGATTTTGCTGCTGCAAAAAAATGGCGGCTGAATCACGTTTGGCTGACATTTCCGATGAGTTTTTAAACAATTTACTAGATGAGTCAGTCCCAGAAAAGACAAAAAGGGCAACTAAATACGGCATGAGGATTTTTAATGGTAAGAAAGTTACAGCAGAAGACATTTTCGTGATAATTTTGAAACTTATAACAATTTTCATCGCGGGGAAACCCAGAAAAATGCAACATTTTGATATTGATTTACACACAAAATGTTATGTTACAGAATGGTTTGCAAGCCAAACAAAGTTTTCAACTTTAATAGAAGAAATGGAAAAAGACGAACTTGCCCAATGCCTGCAAGTTTTTTACGCAGCTGTTCGGCAAAAAGATGGCAGTGAATTCAAAGTGACATCGATGAGATCAATCCGGGCAGCCATTGACCGCTACTTAAAACAACCACCTGTAAACAAGCCGTTTTCAATTGTCGCAGACCCCGCATTTGAGCGAGCAAATAAAACCCTGAATGCCATGTGCAAGCAAAATACAAGGGGAGGGAAGATTGGCTCAATAAAGCATAAAAATCCCATCACAAATGAGCAACTACAACAACTGTACGCCACTGGGCAGCTTGGAGATTACGACACTACCGACCCTACACATCTCCTTCGCACAGTTTGGTTTTACATAACATTCTACTTCAGCAAAAGAGGGAGAGAACATCATAGAAAACTCACCAAAGATATGCTTGTCCTCCAAACAACAGTGAATGGGAAACGGTTTTATGAAATCTCAAGAGAAATTGCGCTGGCAAGCAAGAATTTCCAAGGTGGTTTGTGTGACGACACCGACGAAGCCGACGGCAAGATGGTTGAAGTGCCAAACTCACCTAAACCCCAACTTAAATGCATTATTTCAGCGTCCGAGAGAAGTTTCTGCGAAGTTTTTTCCAGAAAATGAAGCCGTGTGGTATTGTAATACTCCAATCGGCGAGAGTACACTCTCAAGTATGTATCACAAATCACTGTGTCCGAGCCACTTCAGTTACCGTTCTTTCTGATAATAACGTGGAGACGAGGCATATCAAAGCTGTCACTGGCCACAAGTCAGACACAAGTATCGAGTCGTACAACTCCAGGGCCTCTTTTCGCCAGAAAGAAAACATCTCAAATATTTTGAGTCGCTTCGTGTCCGGAAACGAGTCCTCCACTGAATCCAGAATGGCGATTGAGTACCCTCCTCAACAGCAGCTTCTTCCAGTATCAAGCACTTCTGTCATTCCACAAGGTCCACAAGTGAACAACCAGTTACTGCAGACAAAAAACAGCCACATGCAAGCCCCACAATCGTTCAATTTCCATGGCTGCACTGTCTCCATTGTAAACAATACCTACATGCACTCCGAACTTGCAAATCGATTCGAACTCAGCTGTTGTCTTCTGGCTTTGCAATAGTTTTCCCTTGTTTGGGAGTAATCTAGAACGCTTGTTTGGTTGCATTCTGAACAATTTTTGAATGATTTTGCCTTATTTTGGCTGTTTGAACGAAAGAATGATGAAGTTTTCGAAAAAGCAACCACTTTTTTCACGTGAACAAAACGTGACCTCGCTTATATGGAAGTGTTTGCGCGCGCCTTCATCAAGCGCGCGAAATTTGTCATTTGATATAAAAACGAATAAATATTGTATCTGATTTAAAGTGTTGCTCATTTTTTAAGATTGACCATCTAGTTCGGCCTTCGGCCTCATGGTCTATTCATCATAGCACATTCGGCCTCGAGGTCTAATTGTTAAATATAATACGTGATGTTGGGGAGGGGGGGGGTGTCAAGGCTGCACCACGGAACTTCAAAGCCACGTCACTTTCTTGCATACTTGGGGAACTGTGTTATGGGATACATTTTGTTCAAGAAGGATTCACCTTAACCAAAGTTAATGGAGTGGAATGGTTAGGAAGCCCGGCAAACTTCAAAAGGTCAGCTCAATAGCGTGGGCTGGATGTTGAGAGGGGCTATCACGTGTTATATCCCAGTGATCAACTTTAACGCGCGCTCATTGGTCGAAACGTATCACGTGGTGCATTTTCACAGGACAGATATCAGACGATATTGTCCGTCGGAAGTGATATCCGTCCTGGGAGAAATGTTTTAAGCAAAAACTGGATATTTTCTGTTTAAAAAATAATGGAAAACAAGCAACCGAGGTTTTTGTCTAAGAATGTTGATCATGAAATACGGAAATTGGTGGCTGAGGCGACACCGGAAAACACAAAAAAGTCAACTAAACAGGCCGTGAATGTTTTGAATGGTTTACAAAGTTGTTAGTTTTTTTGTTGTTGTTTCAACCCAAGTCAAGTAATTCGGTTTGACATTCGCGAAACAAATGAAAGAACTAAACAAAAAGAGCAAAATGGCGATAAAAGAATTACTTTAAACTTACCATTTTGTCGTAGCTTGGCAAATAGAAAAACAACTTGCAATCAGCTCAACCAAAATTCAACCACTTCGAGTGTAGTCCAGCAAGCCGACTTCCAAGTTCGATCAGCAGCGCTAAATTTTTCCAACTCTGCATTTCACGGCTGTAATTTATACTTCAGCTCACAGCAGAACAATTAATTAACAGTCCGGCAAGAAATTAAACCTGAAAACCCGAAATCAGGACTAGATTTCTGTAGAAAAGCACTAAGGAAAGCACTAGAACTTGTGCGTTGTAAATTTGTTTTGTGAATTCGCTCTGATTTCTTCTAGCCCCACGTTAGGGTTTTTTTGTCAACCAATCACAGCTTACGACTTGCCTTTTCGCGCCATACTGCAGCAGTTTAGTGGTTTTCTCACGTTCACAATGTTTTTTCTCTCTCGAGTTTTTCAGTGAAGTAGCTGGTATATAAAATAAATAAACCCCTTCTTTGCTTGCTGTAATATCAGCGGATACGTCCGCGGATGAAAAATGGTCCTCAAAATTTCACAGTTGCCCTCGAAGCTTCGCTTCTCGGCCAACTGTTCAGTTTTCGTACCATTTTTCCTCCTTGGACATTATCCGCCGATATTACAGCCGCCAGAAGGGGTTTATTTAGTAAATATTGACCCTGCACAATCTTGTGTTTCATGTTCATCTAATATGCATGCCTGGTTGTACACTGAATCTTACTGGCTGAATTTTGGTACTTATGTACCGTGACCCTGCACAAACAAAAGGATTCCTCTGAAACAGTGAACAAAGAGATAGTACAATAACAGGGTGTCAGGTTTCCTAACCATTCCCCTCTATAAACTATGCCTAAGCTAAGTTATAATTCAAGCAATTTCTTAAGCGAGGGGCAAAGCCGCCATCGCCACCATGTTGAAATCTCCCACAGAAACTAAAAAGAACTGAGTTTGTACAGCCGAAAACACCATAGACACCCATACCCAAATGGTTCTGTTACAGATTACGTACAGGAATGTACAGGGGTTATTCTCATTCAAAAGCTTTGAGCTGAGAAAAAAATTCATTCAATCTTGAACAAACGTACACCATTGCCCTGCTTTCCAGAGCGCGCACTAAGTCGAAATGACACATTTACATAAAGCAAAGCCATGAGTAATGTGTAGGGGATAATTTTAATTCGAAAGCTTTTAACTGAGAAAAAATTTCATTCAAGTCTGTGCAAACGTACACCACTGGCACAGCCTTGCTTCACAGAGCGCGAGGTAAGACATGAATAATATTCTCTAAAATAATATTCTCCCTTTAAAACAAGAAATTCTTAGAACAATATTTACTTGACCTGTTTCTTCTCTATCCTTGCTGAGATATGCTACACGTACAAACGAAACATTTTGACCGATTTGAGGTACACGCGCGTGTGTCATCTCGACTCGTGTGTCGCGTGTGTCATCTCGTCGTCATCTCGACTCTCGAGATATGAGAAAGCATGTTTTCCTCCATACATTTCTCTATAATTAGTTTGCGCTTCGTTCACTTCAGCCGGTTGGTCGAGGATGATCGTTGTATCTTTTAGGGGTTACACTCACGGGGTTTGGTCTCTTTTCGGGGTGATTTCGATCTGCAATAAGATTTTAGGGAGATTGGTATCTTTTAGGGAAATATGTGTCCCAATTATTTTGTCTCATGATGGAGCGTTTAAAAACCGCGTAAGAAAGAGAGATTACTGGATTAGAAGGCAATAAATTTGACAAAATTAAAGGCAGCATTTTAGTCAAACACGGAAATTTCTTGATGGGTATTATCTCTGAGGGTAATGAATTATTTGAGCCACGCTCTTTGGTATCTTTTAGGGGTGAAACTGAAATTTCCCAAAGTTCACCCCCAACAAAAAAATATGGGAGTCGTCTCACTGGAAAAATGGACGAACGAAAGAACTAAGAAAGAAACAATAAACAAAAGAGAAATCTCCCAAAACAATCAAACAAGGGAGCTAAACGAACAAGCAAGCCGATTAAAAACACAAGCAAAGAAAGAAGCAAACGAACAGACGTTTGGTTTGCCTTGACACAAAGATTCCGTATTAATTCGCAGCAGGAGCCCATTACCTAGGAGCGTCCATCTCCCATGTTTTCACAACGTAACAGGAAAATTAAGCCTGTATTAAGTTTTTTTTAGCTTCCGATTTTCACGAAACGCTTGCATCACACATTCATTAAGCCTGTTAGAATGTAGGTTGCGTATGCTAACAGAGGAGTATTCGGCCGCGCATGCGCATTGCATCTTAGGAACTTGTCTTGTTTGGGTTATCAATGGCGGAGAAAGATTACCGAGTGTGTCGAAACATGCGCCACTTGTCCACCTTATAAGGATTTTCTTCACTCAAGAATCTAAGAAATAGCTAAATGGGCTTTTGGTGTGTAATTGTGGCTGGAATCAGCGAGCGAAAGAACACAGTTTGACTTCTAAACCGAACAAACATGCAAAGCTGCTACTCACATACGGGACTGACACCAGCACGTTGTGGCTTTTGCTCGTGTTTTTCGATGTGGATATCTGATATGCAACGAAGGCTACTGCTCCGAATCCCTGTCTTGTGGTAAGTTTTAGTTCTATAGTTTGTTCATAACATACAAGAATGTAAATCGGTTGTTCTCTTTCAACGATCCAGCTCGAAAATATTACGATAATATGTATGAAAACCTCATTTTAGACTTAGTTGACAGTGAATTTCCCGTAATATCGTAGAAAGAGTATCACAGTTCGGACATTAGGACTAGTTTCTTCGTCCTTTCCTTCTTTGTTTTTTGGGGGTTCTAGCCCCAAAATCGGAGAAAATTTTCCGATTATGTCTTTGAAAGTATGACCACACTTTTACTCGCAAGTCTCTGGTAAAATTGTTATTGAATTTCACACTCGACAAGCGTGTTGAAAATTCAATACGTGTATCGAACTCATTACAAAGTACTTGTAGTCAAATAAATTTAATTCCAGGATAGGTAATTCAAATCCAGCACCTCGCACCTCGAGGTACCATCCGTAGGGTACCTGAAGCTTGTCCAGACATTTTTAGGTTATCAACAAACACACACACATACTAGGTTATCAACAAACACACACACACACTAATCAACAAGTTTGTTTAATTGGTCACCATGACATATAGTAGTTTTTTTCATTACTACTAACAGGTCAGTCAAAGTACAATGTACACTGAATGATGCTCATTTTGATTTGTAAGTGGTTGGATTTTTCGAGCAAAAGTCTATGTGTAGAACAACGGGTCAACTTTTATTTCTCAACCCAAAACTATGATATCTTTCTATGAAATCTTTCACTTGATCTAATCCACTGGAAGGCCCCGAAATATCAGGCTAAACTGATAGGATAAAAAATGAAATCGTTCCTATTGCTAAACATCTTGTAGTCTTTTTCCGGTTCTTGCAGTCTGAATTTCGGTCTGACTCAGTTTAAGCAGTCGCAGGCTATGAAGGTCCACACACTGATCCTCAAATCAAACAAGTAAATTTGCAATACACAGGCAGCTGAATAAACGTTTTATTTTATTTGTTATTTTTATTTTATCCTTCCTGCTTTCTGAATAAAAGCCAAACAAACGAGAAATAGAAATAGCGCGCTATTTGATTACAAATTCGTGATACTCAACAGTGCTTTTCCCTGAGTTGAGTCTGCAATGTAAACATGGAGAGCAGCGGTTGTTGCGCATGGCATGTGCAGAATACTCCTCTGTTGCGTCAATCTCGTTCCCAGAGCCCGCGTATCTTTTAGGCCAGCGCCAAGATACGGGGCTCTGGAATAATCAAGTCATGCGACGATTTCCATTGGCTCGTCATTCCTCTCCACTGCCCATGCGCGCGATTTGAATTCGGAGGAAATCTAACAAAATATTTTTCACACAAACATCACATGTTCGGCGAAGACATATTTCCGGTATCAAACGCTGCGCTTCAAAGTCTTTCCACTTGTAGATCTATTCTTATGAATTTTCGTAAGCATTTCGTAGGATCGATTTTCCAAAACTAGCGTTATAACACGACACATCATGCAACAAAAGTCTTGATTCTGAGGCAAAAGTTCAGTTGTTGACAAAATTTGTCGCGCGCGCGCTGCTGACGAAGATCACGCCACTTTCGATGTCCAGCAGAACTCGCGCTGTTTTGCTAAACAAAACCTGCTCAAAACTGAGTGAAATATTTCAGTAATTCATGTTTTTAAAGCTCGTTTTAGCTGGTTTTATAACCACGTCTGTAAAATGTGAAAAATTCCTATAACATATTGAAGAACTGTGTGATAAATCCATGATTTTAGTAACGGTCAAGGTCAAACGCATGCGCACTGAAGAGTACCCAGATTTTGGGTATAAAAAAATTGATTATTCCAGAGCCCTGTATCTTGCCGCTGGCTCAAAGATGCACGGGCTCTGGGTACGAGATTGCTGTTGCGTATGCTTTGTTCAGAGATGTGTATTCAAGCGGCAACAATAACTTCAGACCGCCGGCTTCCTTTTCTAATTCACTACTCCTAGATGGACACTAGGTAATGGGATACTGGTCGCAGTCATTGCGCGATATTTTAACACCCATATGGCAGCACACCTAGGACTCGTCAGTATGCACGGGGTACATGCGACGAAGGTCCCCCAAATTCCGTCCACAGCTAAATTACACTCTAACTATTTGGCTGGTATTATTAGACAATAATTTGGCCTTTTTCAGTCCCGTTCACAAAACTGCCACTTTGTCGTGACACTTGTTGAGGCAGAGCCAGACCATCACATATGCGAGGTGTCTTGTTCATCACCACTTATTTTACCGTCATTTGCCACCGTCACACGAGTTACCGTTTTGGTGAACAAGCTCTCCTTTTGGCGCTGTTTGTGGATGCACTTTCCTGGTGTTATCAGCCTGCACAGCGCCCGTCTGAACTCGCGCATGCGTATTATATAGATCAGCGGGTTGACGAGTGAATTGCTGTACTCAAGTACGACAGCAGTGTATAAGACGTTAAATGGGATGCGAATCATCTTGAAGTTAAAAATCTGGACAACAGCGTATGGCACCATTGTAGCTACCGATGTGACCGTAACGATCACTAGGGTCACTGCAAGTTCTTTTTCTTTCAGGTTGGTGCGTTTGGAGAGGACGCCTTGACGCTGGCGATGCTGTAGACGGACCGTGAGGAACAAAAGGGCGTAAGACACGGCGATGATGAAGACTGAGAGAAGCAAGGCAGGGATCCAAACATAGAGACTCACTTCATGGCGGAAGAAAAGCAACTGACAAAGCCAAATAGCCGCTACAGCAGCAGCTAAAAGCCATGTCACTAAAAATGCCAAAATGTAGACCCTCGTTCGTGCGGTACGATGGTGCAACGGCCATACCATTGCACACATGCGCTCTAATGAAACCAGAACCAGAGAGAACAAAGACAACATTCCGGTGAACACATGGACTGTAGCAGAGGCTCGGAAAAAAGTCTTTTCGATTGATCCCCAAAATCCGAAATAACACCCAAGGAGATGGAAATTCATCGGGAGAGCCGCGAGACCTACTATCAAATCTGCTACTGCCAGGTGTAGAAGGCAGTAGACACTCCTCTTGAGCATGGTCTTGGTAGTGAAGGTCAGTATGGTCAGAAGGTTGATGAAAATGACAATCAAGCCTTCGACGCCGATCACTGATACCCATGTTACCATCGTATCGTGCGACAATCTGGGGCGTCGCGGAGTGAAGGACCGTAGAGTGGTGCCATTGGCGTTGGAGGACGAGTTAATAGCGAGATCCATGTGATTGTTATTCGATGATTCTGTAACAAGAGGAGAAGAAGGTGAATTAATTATATTGATAAAAAAATAAGCGACCTAGAGAATGGTATTTTCCCACAGGAGCATAAAAAGGGATGCCAGCAATAATGTCAGCACTCTTCGGCTAAATGGATAATTCTTGCGACCGGGTATTCACTTCCGCAAAGAAGTGTTGTAAACCCGTAAAATAGTACCTGAGCATGTTTAGCACATAAGGTACTTTAAGGCTTCCTTGGGCTAAATTTGCTCTTTGGGGCTTGATCTTAGCTGTAAATGTAAATATGGGATACTTTATAGATTTAATGTTTATTATCACTACTGGAAATCAAACATATGACAAGCATATGAATTTTATATGACAAACATATGAAATGTCATATGTTATTCACACAGTATTCACATGTTATTCATATATTTGTAATATGGTTTTCACATGTCTGCTACATTTTTTCAAACATATGAACGTGTCGTTTTCATATGTCAGGAACAGAGTGCTACACATATGACAAACATATGACATTCCAACACGAAAACATATGACTCTGAAAAACATATGACAAACATATGAAAGGACAATGGCGATGAATAACATATGACAAATATATGAATTATATATGACAAACATATGAAATTGAGCACATGAAAATCTGATGTTTTGATAACATATGATTGTGTCCTTTTTGTATGTTTTTCATATGTATGGATAATATTTGACTGCAACCCTACATATGAATAACATATGACAAATCAAGGCAACGAACATATGACAAATATATGACATTTCAGCAAGGACAAATATGGATGTCATATGTTTCAGCCCAACATATGACGGCCAACATGTGACAAACATATGAAAGTGTGTGATAATGGTTTTAAGTCCTTGATCTTACACCTTTACCAGAAAGCGACGTTCTTTCGGCATAAGACAGGGATAACTTATCATCATGTAGTGTGAAATAACGTATCTCAAGTCCGTATCTCTGCCTTGCTTACAAGCTGACTTCTTTCATTTATATATTACATGCCACAAAACAGTTACTAGCCCTCTATTTGCAATTTTACGCACTGCTTGAAATGTCCCACTTTCACAACTCTCAAAGCCATTAATTACTTTTACGTTTCTTACACGAGCATGTAACATCGGCTATTTCCAAACCTAGCCCCTGCTTAATCTCTACATTTTATAGCTTAGACCGGAAGCGGGTGTTGATGAGCTGATATTCTGTTAATTTGCAGTCTTCTGTAAATAACACTGTAAACACAGAGCTTTTCCAGAAATTTCGTAACAGGAATTAATTCAAGGAGAAACGATACAAGCGCCAATTTCTAGCTGTTTTAAACAATGAATCCCGAACAAAACTAAATCGGAGCGGCGCGTGTGATAAAGGAGTTAAATTACTCGAGTTATTATCCACCGAATCGGAAGATATTTTTAATTGTCTCAGCTTTATGACATGACCGGCCTGATTCTTCTTGCAAAGACAAAGCACATGGCTTTATACACACAAGAGTTAACCTCATTGTTCAGTTAGCGCTGCAAAAAAACTATGTTGTCTTCAACTTAGCTCTTAGAATAGATTTTAGTAACCCCAGGCTTAATTAATTACTCTCCTCTAAACGAACGTGACTTCCGGGTAAACTAAAACACACAAAGCCACCAAATTCCTCTATAAACTTTGTTAAATCGAACTGAAAAACCTACACAAAGTTCGGTTTTCAGTTCAGTTGACTACATTGGTGAAAGGGCGATCTAAATCTCAAAATAGTAGGCTATAATATCAGCTTTTAGCTGTTTGGACACAGCAGAAGTTGACGTGTTTAGCGTGTTTCAGGGGCACCCAACGAGAAAATACCGTAAAACAGCTCAGAATACCATTATAAGTCGTTGCTGAGCATACAAATGACTGTATTTTTAATCCCTACAAATTTTATATCTGTTCGGATTTCGTAGCTGAAAGTTTTGGGTTGCGAAAATTTTAGGGCTTGAAATCAAGTCTTCCGAAAATGCTAGGGGAAAGACTCTATCCGAAATTTTTAGGTGACCTTTTTAACGGCAAAAATCCCCAAAAAATTAGTAAAATTTAACCTTTTTGTGCTATTCGAAAATCCAGGGGATACCATTATAAGTCGTTGCTGAGCATACAAATGACTGTATTTTTAATCCCTACAAATTTTATATCTGTTCGGATTTCGTAGCTGAAAGTTTTGGGTTGCGAAAATTTTAGGGCTTGAAATCAAGTCTTCCGAAAATGCTAGGGGAAAGACTCTATCCGAAATTTTTAGGTGACCTTTTTAACGGCAAAAATCCCCAAAAAATTAGTAAAATTTAACCTTTTTGTGCTATTTGAAAAATCCAGGGGATCTTATGATCTATATACGAAAGTTAAAGCTTGAAATTCTGAAGCGAAAGTTTCAGCTCTCATTCCCCCATCCGAACAGATATTTTACCGAAAATAATCGTTGGGTGCCCCTGGTGTTTATAATTAAAATCTAAATTCCACAATGGCGCTCGCTTCTCCGCTTTTTGTTGAGGTCGAGAATTAGCCAGTTTAAGCAGGAATCGTTTAATCAAAATGTATACGAAATGCCAAAGTTTTACCTAATGCTTCAACATCATGCTTCTTTTCTCAAAAGATAATAGGGCTCTAGCTTAAAATCAGCCAATTCATGAAACAATCACACAGTAAATGTTGCAATCACTTTCAACTCACCGCTTGATTGAAGTTTAGGCCTTTTCCCCGTAGTACTTTGAGAATACAGTACAGTAACGCTTGAACAAAGCGATGATCAGCATAGCGTAAAAGCGACAGGACATTTGCCATCCAGAATTGAGCAAGATCGGAGACACACTCCAAGCCATGTTGTAGCACTATACCGTTGCTTTATTTTAGCGGGTTCAGTACGAAAATTGCGAATTGGCCAATCAGAAGAGACCTCAGCTCGAACCAGGTTTCGCTCGGTCAAAGTGCAAGTGACGCCTGTAAGCAGCAGTTTATGCATTGATATTTGCATGCTACGCTGTGAATCCTTTTTACTTATATTTTCAATTGAAATTATCGACTTAGCACTTTTCTATATTATTTGAGTTATCTCCAATAGACTTCTCGAACTAAAGGAATTCGTTTGAAATTAATCATATGCTCTCGTCAAAATGTAACAATAGTGATCTTCTGTGTTATACTTGGTTATGTGCATTTGCCTTTGGCTATAAGGTACCAGCGTGTCATATTTTAAGTTTGTGAAGTAGTTTAATATGGCTATGTGTCCTATGTGCCTTGGTGGAGTAAAATATCCTACTATTTCAGACCTCTGTCATATGTTTGCACTTGTATCTTTTTTTTACTTTTTGTCATATGTGTCTGACTGAGTCATATGTTGAGGTTGATATATGACATACCCTAGACCAGTTTTTGTCATATGTTCGGCCGTGGTAATGAATTCTCGAGTTCTGTCATAATGAGATACATATGACACCCCAAAAGTGAAACATATGAATTGCATCTTTGTCATATGATTCAATTCCTGTCATATGTTACCACAGGCTAGCGCTGTTTCTGTCATATATAAAAGGCTTGTTGTCATATACATGTCATATGTTCTCTTGGATTGTCATATATTCCCCAAGTCTAGAAGCCTGTTCCTCGAAAATCCTTCCGAACTCTCGATTTTGAAAACGTACGCCTGTCATATGTTTTTCTCATATGTCATATGTTTTTAATATATTTTTCACATGTTTGTCATAGGTTTGTCATATGTTTCTGTTCCAGTAGTGTATACTTCGTATTAGAAAACCTAGTGCCTGATTACGAACGAACTTCATGCGTCAGTGTGAAAGAAACATTGCCTATCGTTTATAATCAGGTTCACATTACTAATTTCACATGTTTTTTTGCTTCATAGCGGAGCTCCTTAGAGCGGAGCACCATAGGTATCGCAGGAAGAATACAATAGCTCAAAGTAGAACTCGGGTATAACGATCGACTTCATTTTTCATGGTTCAGCGGTATTCCATTTGGGTATCGCTGGCGCGTCCGTGTCTGCGCGCCCCCACACAGGTAAACCAAGACCCCAACAGAGAAAAATATGTAACCGTGAGCTCCGCTTTTAGCCAGTGGCTAAATCTATATATTACTGACTTCACATCCTTTTTTACATGGTTCGCTCCAGTAGTGGCAATGCAAATCTAGACGAGCATCTGGGGCTTTGTTTGCGCCTATAGCGAGCTCCTCTTCTGTGATGGCTTCATGGATGGGCTCAATTTCGACGTCGTAACAAGCCATATCAAGCAACTCGGCTTGTAAGTCACGGATCTCATTGCGGCACTGTACAATTAGGCCACCACGCTGGCATATCATGGCGAGGTCGACTGTAAAACTGCAACCGCAAACGCACACACTGATGGGCTGTCTGGAATGGCGCAATCATAGCGTAGCCTCACGGCATCCCGTAACTCCCGTTTGTTTAGGTCAAAGTTCATGCCCTTGTTGAAATAGCAGAACGCCTTTTTCGCGAGCCAGATCTATGGCTCTACGCGTAATAATAATAAATGAAATTACAATCAGATCCTTTAGTGAATTAAATTGCCTTTTGGGAATCAAATTGCCATGCAAGTCGCGTAAATATTCTTAAGCATTTGACTTAAAAGTGCTCAGCGAAGAGCATTCCTTCAGACTGGCGGAAGACTGTTCCAGAGTTTGGCTGCACCAACGCCACCGACCTTTGGTCAAATATTTGTTTAATTTTGAGCATAATGACTTCTAGATTTTCTAGTGTTCCTGTTATTCTGGTTTGAAGTTCAACGAACTTCTGAAATGTATGTTGGTTGAGCATTCCATGGTGCGTGTGCTATTATTCTAGCTACACGTTTCTAAAGACGGAGCATTTGAATATGAAGCGAACCTGTACCCATAAGCAAGACCCATAGTATTTTACTGGATGGACTGCTGTTGCAAGTCTTGCCTTCGGCAGTCGTCTGTTGATTTTCTTTGTTGTTTTCTCAACATAAATGGCTCTAAATGCAAGGACATGCTTATTGACTTCCTCAAGTATACGCTACTTTCTCTATCTTCCGTTTACATCAACGGCTCCGTGATAGAGCGCGTCTCATCCCATAAAGTTCTTGGGGTGTATATTGCGTCTGATTTATCTTGGAATGACCACTGTGAATATATTGTCAAGCGCGCGCGCAAGCGACTCTATGCTCTTCGAGTGCTTATGAAATTGGGGTGGCAACTCGCGAGGTTGTGCAATTATACAGTGTACTTATCAGAACCATGGAGTACGCGTCCCCGGTGTGGTCTGGATTGCCTGAATACTTGAGCAATCTCGTCGAATCTGTGCAGAAGGAAGCGCTACGGATCATGTTTAGATTTCTGTCGTATTATGAACCGCTAGTCTACTCGGGGCTGCACACTCTGTCCGAGCGCAGCGCACTGGCGTGCGAACGATTTTTAGTGAATCCGAGGTCGTCATCTCCCTGTATGTCGAGTCTGCGCCCTGAACTGGCTAGCGCTTCCCACACATATAACACCAGGTCTGACGCAGCTAGGCGGCGTGCACCAGTCCATAACATGTCCATAATCTGTGGTCGTCATCTCCCTGTATGTCGAGTCTGCGCCCTGAACTGGCTAGCGCTTCCCACACATATAATACCAGGTCTGACGCAGCTAGGCAGCGTGTACCAGTCCATAACCTGCAGCGCACAGATCGTTTCGTCACCCTGAATTATTGTTAATGTTTACTATTTATTCGTATTCGTATATTTGAAGTGCTGACCCCTCTTGTAATTTAGCTGCTCAATTGAAGCTACAAAAACAGATAATAAACATATGATTATCACATTCTCTTTTCGAGTTAGACTGCTGTGGCTAGGTGAATCCCTAGTAACTGGCATAGGCCCGATTGATGTCTTAACAACAGATCGTGTCTGGAAAGGTGATCGCACACTCACGGCGAGATGGATATGACGCTCAACCAGTTTGGACATGATAGGCTTGTAGCTACCAGTGTGGAGATGGTTTCCGCCCTTGTATACAGGTGTCACTTTGGCGATCTTCCAACAGGATGGAAAAAAGTATTCGATATGCATAAGGAGGAGCTACATCCGAAGAAGGCGTGTGCTGACATCATCAAGTCCCGACACTTTTGTTCGATCAAGATCGAGTGCGTAATACGTGTTAGACGAACTTATTATATATCTCTGGGATGTCGAACTTGGGAGAGACTGGCACAATTTTCGTTCTAACAAACTTTTCACGTTTCCTCGTATCAAGCTCCTCGTCAGCCATGTATCTAAATTTTGAGGCAACCGACATAAAGAATTCATTAAATGCATTAACAATGTCCACAGGGTCGCGTGAAACACGCTCTTCTTTACTTATGGCAGATAGATAGTGCCCGGGCCGGGGGGGTTACTTCGATGTTAAAATGGTAGGAATGACCGTCGGGAAGCCCAAATTTCCACCCTAAAAAAATACTGTCGGAAAAAAAAAATTCCATCCTAAATATTCTCATTGGTACTAAAATACTTTCTTCAGCGTACCTTGGTTAGTCCAAAGAACCCCTAAAAAATAACTGATTTTCTTAGCGTAGGCGTTTTCGTTAAAGAACCCCTAAAAATACTGAGATCGCCGATTTTAACCCCTAAAAATACGACGGTCATACTTACCATCCAAAGTATAGGGAGTACCCCCCCCCCCCCTCCCGGATAGTTTGTCATGCAGTACTTCCTCCCAGTGTGATCTTTAGGTGTTTCTATGGTACTCTTACTATAGTCCAGTCAATCTACGGTCAAAAAGGGGTCAACCGGGAACTAATTGCAACAAAAGCAAGTACCAATATTCGACTCCCTAAAGCACAATAAACAAACAGCTCGAAAGGGGAAATGTTCTTGTCCGTATCTATGATGGCAAACCGGGCCAGGCTAGAACGGTCTGAGAAAAGGACAGATGAGACCACGTCCATCCAACCACAGAATCTCCTTCCCACATCCACTGTTGCTGAAAATCACAGCCACGAGTGTATTTACAAGTCAGACAGTGAAAAGGTGAAGATCAAGGTATGAAAATTGGGGATGAAAATTGCGCGGTGACATCATTGTCAGGCCCGTAGATCGCACTCTTGGAGAGGGGTTTGTTGTCCTCAGTTTTACAGAAAAAAAAACAAATCCTGTACACACCAAATTTATAGCATCTTGTCGTGTTTCCTTCCTGGTTTGTGACCAAAAACCTGAATTTTTCCGGCCCCAAGTCTAAGTGGGTTCGTCATTGGGTTCGACAGTTGAACCTCTGAAACCCCCTACGGGCCTGGTCGTATCGCCCCTCCTCACTCTGACCGACCAGCGGTTCCACAGTAACCTCTCCGCATTGGGCGCTGCAGTTGCAGAACTTCAGTATTCTCCGGTGCTCTTGTCCGAAAACGCGACCTTGAGTTTTGAACTGTTTGCGGACAATGTAAAGGATCCGCGTGCACCAACTCGCCTATGGCGTCTTTGATGAAGGTCACGGACTTAGACCAGGTCAGCTAGCCCCAAAATTGGCCCCCTCTTCGGTGGTGGCTATTTATTAACACCGAATATGAATTCAGGGACATTAGTGTCTAATAATGTATAATCTATATCAACATATGCTAGAAATAAGAAGCCATATTACCGTGTATATCCGATGTCATCCACAACGGTTTCTTCCGCCGTTTTACTCTCTTTTTGACCCAAGGTATGGGTATCAACAACTTCAAGAAAGGTTAAAGTAAAGAACTGGAATGCATCATCCGGATAATCACAAAATGTCTAGTACGATCCATGGTCATCTCTGAAGGTCATTCCGGACTTTGTAGATAAAACTGATGACCTTTTGAATATAAAGCGCTAAAATATATAGGAGAGGTTTGGTGGCTTCTACCACTTCATAAGTGCAACGCAATTGGTCCTCATCAGAGTCCTAGTCCATTTGCGGTTAAACTGATGATACTAGGGTTGCGATGATGTTGCTTCTTGTACTTTCTGACAAAACGCACTGGTGAATGGTCTGATATACCGATTATTGAACACCTTGGTGTTGAGGATGTGCTGGGGTCTGTTAGTGTAAACATGATTCTAACACGACTTACTGACCGGGTGAGTGATCTTTCATTTGAAGACGAGACATGAACCTTCGGGTTAGGAGACGATGATTGTGACTTGTACAGGGGTTAATGTTGATATCACCAAGGAGAAGGATCTCTTTGCAGGTTAGTGTAGAGCTGTTCGACCATACTCTCGAGCCTCCTGGTCCATTGCGACAGCAGCTCACAGCTGACTCAGGGCGATAGACACCAGCGAGGAGTGGAAGGCAGGAGTGATCCTAATACAGAGCAGTTTGATCTCCTTGCACTCAAATTTGCTCGACTGTAGGTGATGTGTCCTACTTGGTTTGACGTCATGCTTGAAGATAGAGGTGTTCTTGTGGGGAGTGGGCTGGGGCGGGGCGGATGGATAGAGCATAGTGATCTGGTGTTCCAGTTTTAGCATCTGTTTGGGATCTGCCATGATCTTGGGGTGATTAGTGAGGCACCACTGAATACAAAAGTGCCGGTATCCCTAGTGGGAAGTTAACAATTTGGGATAGGCTTATCATACGTACAAGCTGAATAGATGTACCCCACACTCAAGGTCGTCAGTTGGTGCTTAGGTAGTTTATGGAAATCGTTTGCCAAATACAGTGGTCAGCAAATAAAACTAATGACAAAATAATAATGTGACCTTAAATTAATGAATGTTTATATATAACTCTTTGCCTCGAATCAATAGAGGATATTACCCGGTGGCGCGAAGATATGGATTTTATTTTCGAGTGGCAAGAACAATATTTTACGAACGAGCGCAGCGAGTTCTTTTTATTCTAGTGTTCTTTTTATTATATGGATAAGAATTGACAATATTGAAAAATCTAATAAATTGTCAGAATGCACTCGGTAAAGTCGAAAGTGCTTATTTGTGAAATGCTCCCTCAATCTTTCTGATTCCCAGTGTTGTTAAGCATAATTTCCCTTTGTGTTGCTGTAGCTTTCTCTGCCATATTGAACTAAGGTTTTTCTCTTTAGAACTAGAACAAAACTTAGTTTCGTGGCTGCTCGAGTGACCGAGCGAGATTTCACTGCAGGCAAAGTGAGAAAACAACACTGCAAACGTACACATCCAAGACATTCGGTTCAAAACTTCTTCATATTTTCACTAAGTCACTAGATATGGAAAATACGAGTGTTTTATTTTCCGGTAAAACACTGGCATCCATATAATAATTGGGATTATTATTGGCGTCGGCAGTTTACCTATATCTGATGAGACGAGAGAGCGTCCCAAAAGTGTTTCCTACGTATAACGAAAATGAGCGATCACCATTCTGTTCCAATGGAGACGCCGATATGATCCTTCTTAGTAGTATAGGAGGGACCGAATTAGCCGTTTTTTTTTTGCGGGGGAATACTAATTTTGCGGGGGAATACATAATGAGTGTCGCGGTTGAATTAATGAGCGTCCCCACGCGGAATTAATGAGCTTGCGGTTGATTGTTGACACAGGTGTTCTTTTGTTCGTTATTGCGGCGGAATACATAATGAGCGTCGCGGTTGAATTAAAGAGCGTCCACACGTGGAATTAATAAGCTTGCGGTTGATTGTTGACACAGGTGTTCTTTTGTTCGTTATTGCGGCGGAATACATAATGAGCGTCGCGGTTGAATTAATGAGCGTCCCCACGCGGAATTAATGAGCTTGCTGTTGATTGTTGACACAGGTGTTCTTTTGTTCTTTATTGCGGCGGAATACATAATGAGCTTGTGGTTTATTGTTGACTCAGGTGTTCTTTTGTTCTTTATTGCGGCGGAATTAATGAGCGTCCCCACGCGGAATTAATGAGCTTTGTGGTTGATTGTTGACACAGGTGTTCTTTTGTTCTTTATTGCGGAGGAATACGTAATAAGGTGTTCTTTTGTGTTCAACACGTGGCTGCGGTTTCTTTTGTCTCGGCCACGCGGTTTCTATTGTTCTCAGAGTCTATATAAGCGGAGCTCCCGTGGTTTCAGTCATTCAAGCCCAACCATCCAGATCGAACGAAGTTCAAGAAAAGACAAGCGAGATGAAGAATACGGTGAAGGAAACAATATTAACAGTGGATGAAGTAGATGCAAAAGAGAAAAAAAACCATGATAGCGTTCATTTCAAAAGTCCTATACCTTTGCTACGCAGAACTCTGTTTTCATCCTATTTCCTCATTATCCTTTTTCCATTGCCCTGGCTGCCAAAAGGGTAACCCACGTAAAAAAGAACATAATTGTCACACAATGGATGAAGAAGAAAAGTGGAATTTGTTTTATGACCGAGCAAAAGATTACGTGGACCCTGACCGAGTTTGGGAAACAGCCCATGGAGTCTGTCATATGCTAGACATTCCACTTCATTCCTCTTGGAGAGATTTTGTCTCAGAGTCATACAAGCTACCATGGACAGTTGTATTTTTACACCGACTTCAGTTGTTACCTTGGGATGAATACCCAAGTGCCATAAACAAAATTTTAAAAGTAATCCCGGTTCCACCACACAAAACACAGGTGACAATCCCTGAAGAATTTTCTAGAAGAGACAAAGAACTCATGGATATTGATACATAGACAAGAATAATTCATGTTAATCTCTCTGTTTATTGGAATAAAACAAGATTACACAAGCGTCGACATTTCGTTTGTCCTAAGGGGTTTCTCATTATTCATTTGAATGTTTGTTAAACTTTTTTATTTAATTTTATATGGAGAATGACGGTAAGAGCGCAAACGGTAGCGTTTCATCGTGGATTTTAGATACGGCCCGGCCCGTCTTTGTCGGCATTATCATCCAAGTAATTCTTTAAGATCTTTTGTAATTTTGTCTTCTTTGGGTTAATCGCCGCTGAAGGTGGTGGGGTCAAGGTCGGTTCTGGAACTGTCGGTGTCGGCGGAACAAAGGATGTCTTGGGAGATTCTGCCACCTTTGCCGAATAGGGTATAGTGGCTGGCTCGGGTGATGATAACTGGATACTTAGGGGAGTAGTGTAGGTAGGTGTTGTTACTGGAGGTTTTACACCCACTGGAGGGTTGTGAGTTGCTTGGTGCTTCATTCGCAACAAATCGTTTTGAAGTTGCGTATATCGGATGACCTTTTCACTTGCACCCATATTTTGATTGTGAAGGATGTCATCCATTTTGTCGTGCAGCTCCCTCATGCGCCGCTTTTCTGGAGAAATCTCCATGTTTTGATATTTCAGAAATTGAAGGAGCTCTTTCCCAACGGCGTCCTCCTTTTTCTCATTGGTTGACACTTCCCCAGGAAGGACATTGGTGCGTAGTCAGCAGTTGTCGTTGGTTGCTGGTTTTAAGTCAACAAACAGGTAACCAACAGGTTTCCTGACAGCCTCTTCATACTTCTCAAGAAAATAATGTGTGTTGCGTGAGTACATTTGTTTGGCCAACGTCATCACTTGCAATTGGTCTCTTGGGTTCTTGAATAGGACTAAGTAGTGGCTGTTTAAGGATATGTTTCGATTGACTTTCCCTTGGTGAAATAGATTTTGCAGGATATAAATCACTGACAGATTTCGAGATGATGGGATCCCTTTGTGAACAAGTTTGCAATCCTGTTGTCATTCCCAGTTTCAATCATCTGATCGTCAATGACAATGAGATTCCGCATATGCACGTCATAGTATGAGTCTTGCTCAATGTTTCTTGGAATTCCTTTTACGAATTCTATTTGTGGTGCAGACATGGCCAAGGCGGTGTAGGCTGGTTGCCACTGAGCATAGCACCAGACTATGCGTTGGGGTGGGGGTGAGATTGTTTTTTGTGCCTGCTCCAGTAGTTTCTGTACCCAAACGGTTTTTCCACTTCCGGTCATTCCCGCGACCATACAGGTAAAAGGATGGTGGAGTTGAAAGGGACCACATGCTTCGTGAACACGATGGTAGTCATGAAATCGTCTTGCTTATTTCACCTGCAACAATGTTTGGATGATATTTCTTTTTGTGTCTCTCCATAAAATCCTGTTCCACACTCTGGACAAACAGCTTTCTTTACCATGATGTTCACACTTCAACCGCTTGCAGGTAAATGGTAACAATTCGGGAAACACTTCTATTTATACTTTCTATAGCGAGCGTTGTAGCGCGGGCGTGACGGGCGTTGCAGCGGGCGTGACGGGCGTTGTAGCAGGCGACATGACGGGCGTTGTAGCAGGCGACGTGACGGGCGTTGTAGCAGGCGTCTTGCGGGCGCTACGCGCGTTGACGGGCGTTGTAGCGGGCGTGACGGGCGTTGTAGCGGGCGCTACGGGCTGTTGACAATGATGTCGATATTTTTGCTGTGACAGAGACTTGGCTGCGCGATAATGAACATTACAGTTTCTCATGCGCAGAGGTCTGTCCTACTGGGTACAGCTTTTTTCATATTCCTCGAAAAAACTCTAGAGGAGGTGGAGTTGGGCTCCTAATGAAAACTAATATCAAAGTCAAAAAACAAAGTCAGAGAAAATTCAGCTCTTTTGAATACCTAGATGTCATTGCAACATGTTCCGCTGGGTCCACAAGGATAGTGACTATCTATAGGCCGCCACCATCTAAGGCAAACAAGCTGAATAATGGTCTCTTCTTTGAGGAATTCTCTACTCTTGCTGAGCAGTTGGTTGTTTCTCCTGGGAACTTATTGATTGTTGGTGATTTCAACTTTCATGTAGACAATATATCTAAATCGGAAACTAAAAAATTTAACAATATCCTAGAGTCATTCAATCTAAACCAACATGTACATGGTCCAACTCATAAAAAGGGTCATACCCTCGACCTTGTAATCTCGAGGTTTGCTGATGAGCTGGTGACAGAAACTGATTTACGTGATCCAGCACTCTCGGATCATTTAGCTATCCACTGCAAGTTACGCCTTAAGAAGCCCCCTCCCCAAAGGGTAGAAGTCCGGTACTGTAAACTCCGATCTGTTGATATGGTGCAGTTCAATGATGACCTTAACAAATCCGGACTTCTCTCGGATGACAATGTTGATCTTCCTGCTCTTGTGGAGGGTTATGAGAAAACATTGTCAGAAACGCTCGAGCGGCATGCACCTCTGAAACGTCGCATGAAAACTCTACGCCCATCGGCCCCTTGGTATCATGAGGGCATCAGTGATGCCAAGAGAAAACGCAGGAAACTAGAGCGTCGCTGGCGTAGGTCAAAACTGTGTATCGATAGGGAGATGTATGTTGAACAATGCAAGAAAGTCAATCAAATGCTCAAAGATGCTAAAACAACTTACTACTCCTCTCTGATATCAGAAAGTTCGCCAGATCCAAAGATACTTTTCAACACTGTTGACACTTTGCTCCACCGCAAAGCTGAAAAGCGTTTTCCAACAACTTCCTCGACTTTTGAGCTTGTAAATAATTTTGCAAACTTCTTTGATGATAAGATTGTTGACATACGATCTGAACTGAACCATGCAGGTTGCCATGCCAAACCCTCCTGTTCAGGGAGTAAGCAAAGTGCTGCCACCTTCTCTGAGTTCAGAATGGTGTCCGAGAATGAGATTTACGAGATTATTTGTAAGGTGGGCAAGAAATCTTTTGAACTGGATCCCATACCAGCTACAGTCTTTAAAGGATGCAAAACCACCCTATTACCCGTCATAACTAAAATCACGAACATGGCACTGCAGTCAGGCTCTATGCCCACTAAACTTAAAGAAGCATTGATTAAACCAAATTTGCAAAAAAAGAATCTTTGGACATTGAAAAGTATACCAGCTTTAGACCTGTCTCTAATCTCAAGGTTGTATCTAAAGTCTCAGAGAAGGCAGCCGCCTGCCAACTGAAAGACCATATCTGTGATAACAACCTTGAAGAATCTTTTCAGTCTGCATATAAACGCTTCCATAGCACGGAGACGACTCTTTTAAAAGTTCAAAATGACATTCTTCTTGACATTGACAATCAGAAATGCGTTATTCTTGTACTGCTTGATATGTCGGCTGCTTTTGATACGGTCGATCATGAAATATTGCTTGAAAGAATGAATACGCGATTTGGAATCAATGGCAAGGTATTGAGCTGGTTTCGTTCTTATCTTAAAGATAGGACACAGTTTGTAATGATAGATGGGACCAGGTCAATGCAAAAAAAACTGCGCTATGGTGTTCCCCAGGGATCAGTGTTGGGTCCGATGCTATATCTTATATATACCTCGCCTATTGGGGACATTATAAGAGGCCATGAATTAAATTTTCATCTTTATGCTGATGATACCCAGCTATATATTTCTTTCAAACAAACACCCATTGATCAATCCTGTTCTATAGCAAAAATTGAGGCATGTGTTCGTGATATAGACACTTGGATGATTCAAAATAAGCTTAAGCTAAACAGAGAAAAGTCGGAACTACTTATTTTAAGTGCTCGCCACCGTCTGCCTCCGATTGTTGAACATGTTGATGTTTCTGGTGAAAAGATCCGGCCGACTCCATTTGCAAGGAACATTGGAGTGATTTTTGACAAGCACATGTCCTTGGAAACACAAGTAACCAATATCTGCAAGGCATGTTTTTTCCATCTCAGGAACATAAGCAGAATCCGTGACTGTCTATCTCTATCTGACACAGAAACTTTAATACATGAATTCATAACTTCAAAATTGGACAACTGCAACTCATTGCTATATGGACTACCAACATTCCAAATTTATCGACTTCAAAATGTCCAAAATGCTGCGGCGCGTCTACTCACTCGTACTAAAAAGTACGACCATATTACCCCTGTGTTGAAGCAGCTTCACTGGCTTCCTGTGTCCCAGCGCATTAATTTCAAACTCCTCCTATTAACTTACAAGGCGCTGAATGGCTTAGCACCCAGTTATATTACCAATATGCTACAGCCATATATACCCACCAGGAGCTTGAGGTCTGCTTCCAAAAATTTGTTGAAGCAACCTCGATCAAAACTTATCACTTATGGACACAGGGCGTTCTCATGTGCTGCACCTAAACTCTGGAACGATCTTCCAGACAATATTCGCCAGAGCAGCACATTGTCTGTTTTTAAGAATAACCTAAAAACACACCTTTTTAAACAGGTATATGATTAATTTTAGTTTTTAGTTTTTATTAACCATTTTTATTAGATATTTTTATTTTAGGTAGTCATTTTTAAATTTTTTTATTATTATATATTTTTTTAATTTTTAAATTTTTATTTTTTTTTATTTTATGATGTTTTAGATCGTTTTAATATTTGAACTGTAAATTTGTTTCGTTAACCTCTTCGTTTTAGTTACTTAGATAATTGAAAAGCGCCATTGAGCTTCAGGAAATGGCGCTATAGAAGTTTTGTATTATTATTATTATTATTGCAGCGGGCGTCGACGGGCGTGACGGACGTTGCAGCGGGCGTCTCTTGCGGGCGCTATGGGGCGTCTTGCGGGCGCTATGGGCGTCTTGCGGGTGCTACGGGCGTCTCTTGCGGGCGCTACGGGCGTCTCTTGCGGGCGTCCTTGCAGGCGCTACGGGCGTTATTGCGGGCGCTACGGGCGTTATTGCGGGGGTCCTTGCGGGCGCTACGGGCGTTATTGCGGGGGTCCTTGCGGGCGCTACAATTATATAAATAGTAGAATTATTAGCGTTTTATTTCATTTGTAACCATGTCTCGAGTAGTGAAGAACAACCTAGGCTTTCTCCAAGCCTTGTGTAGTTGCCCGCCACATCAGCGCCAATACCTTCTTGACACAGCCACCCCAGAACAAGTCCATGCTCTAACTCAGATTACTCATAATATTGGAAAGGGCTATATTCCATTGATTGATGAGGAGTTTAGTAACATAAGACGACACGGGGAGGATCTAGGCGCCTTGGCTAGTGGTTCCACCCCTTTCAAAGAGAAAAAGCAAATCTTATCGCAAAAAGGGGGTGGGTTTGTCCAAGACCTGCTCGTCCCTATTTTGGCATTGCTGCTCTGACGGTATAAATACAAGTCACGTTTGAGGATCAAATCATTTGTCGTTGGCTTTCACCATGAAACGTTCACTGGACTCAGATAGCGATATGTCTAGTGATGACGAGGGTGAACACGAGGAGAACAAAGAAGAACCTCGAATCAAAGATGTGTTGAATCAGATGTCAAATGTTGTTCCGTATCAAGATGCCCGAGACCTACTGCATAGTATAGCCGCCTCTAAGGATATTTTGTTTTGGTCGCCTAACGGGGAAATGATTCGCCGCAAACGAAGAATACCAAACACACTTATTGCTGATCTTGTAGAATTTGTATTACTTCCTTTCAACAAAGATATATCACCTCCAAGAGGTTTCAAGACTTTTCTCGAAGGTCTGGCAGAATTAGGAATTGATAAGAGATTAATCCGTAACAAAGGAGCTTTGAACGATGTAGTTACCTATAAAAGCAAAGAGAAGCAAAACGAGTGGTCCAGCGATGATGAAACCGAAGAGAGTGATGAAGAAACTGACCAATCCAGTAACAATGACGAAGCGGAACAATCTAGCAATGAGGAAACTGAGCAATCCAGTGACGAGAGTCAAGAAGGAAAAGGACTCTCGGGTGACATTGAAAAGAAAGTTGATGGTTTATGCAGTCATTGTGACGGAAACAACTCATATCGCATCGACATTGCTGCCTGTGGAAAGTGTTTATGGCAAGATACAATCCCCGGATGTTATGAAAAAGATAGTCTCTACCAATGTCCCGTTTGTCGAAAGGAATACCCCATGGGAAAATATTGGAAGGGGTCTTTTCTGCGGTGTAATGATTGTATGGTGGGATCGTATTACAACAAGAAAAAATATGAATGGAAAACTCTACCCCAAGTCAAGAATAATAGTGAACAAACTCTAGAACTGTAACCAATTTATAAATCGTTATAAAGCGTTTTACACTATAAACACGTGTCCCTCCCTTTTCTGACTTGACAGTGGCAGGTGGTGTCAACCCAGTTTTTGTCAACCAGCAGTTTCATACGGTAAAACATCTTGAGCCATCCATCGATATCATGTTTTTTCCTCAACAAATTAATCTGGTCAAGTTTTGCACACATTTCCTCAAACTGTATGCAAGGATTTGGTGGACCACCCCAAGCACCTCATGCTTGCGTTTAGTTCCTTTAAGATACCCGCCAGACTGTCAACCAAAGCTTTGAGGATCGTAAGAACAGGTAGCGTTTGTGTCACGCGTTGAAAATCAAACTCTGTGAGTCTTGGTGGGTGCGCTCCGACCTCTTCATACTTTTGAACGATTCGAGCTACTTTTCCAGAAGGCATTTCCTCCCCAGAGTGAAAAGTCCACAAATTCAATCCAGTTGGTACTGGGTTCGGTTCTGTTTCTTTTATACGTTCACCAAACAGTCCACCGTTGTTACTCGCGCCAAAGCAACTTCGGTTGAAATGTGCAGCACCAAACGTGTAAGGGGGTAGAAGTTGTTTCTTGGATGGACTTTCGACCGAGCAATCAGAAGCTGACATCGTAATCCACTTAGGCAATTTCCTCTTTTTTGTTTGGGACTTATTTCCCTTGTCTCTTGATGGGTCGATTGGCAACGTGGAGTCACTGCTTGTATCGTTCTTCACTGTATTTTTCTTCTCACTTGTCTTTCCTTGAACTTCGTTCGATCTGGATGGTTGGGCTTGAATGACTGGAGCCACGGGAGCTCTGATTGTATAGACTCTGAGAACAATAGAAACCGCGTGGCCGAGACAAAAGAAACCGCAGCCATGTGTTGAACACAAAAGAACACCTCATTACGTTTTCCTCCGCAATAAAGAACAAAAGAACACCTGTGTCAACAATCAACCACAAAGCTCATTAATTCCGCGTGGGGACGCTCATTAATTCCCCCGCAATAAGGAACAAAAGAACACCTGTGTCAACAATCAACCGCAAGCTCATTAATTCCGCGTGGGGACGCTCATTAATTCAACTGCGACGCTCATTATGTATTCCGCCGCAATAAAGAACAAAAGAACACCTGTGTCAACAATCAACCGCAAGCTCATTAATTCCGCGTGGGGACGCTCATTAATTCAACCGCGACGCTCATTATGTATTCCCCCGCAAAATTAGTATTCCACCGCAAAAAAACGGCTAATTCGGTCCCTCCTATACTACTCTTCTTTCCCTTACAAAAAATCAAAGAAAGCCCTAGAAAAACACATAGTCCAGGAGCAGATCTTGAAAAGAGGCCTAGAAAGTGGTTTTCGTAGCACCCTTCGCGCAGACCCGGGAAAGTAGCATAGGATGATAGGTATGTGTATAAGGTTTAATTTAGACCGGATGTTACAAATGAGCCGATGGGACAACTTTTGTTAGAAGATGCTCACATGTTCTTTGTAAAATTCTTAACTAATTCAAAGCCTGTAAAATTCAAAAACTTACCAAGAAACACATCAAAGTCGGCATACTTGTAGAAGTAAATGCGTTTCAAATGGTAAGATATAAAATTGTGCCGTAATTTTCGTACATACTGTAAAAGTGAAGGTTAAAAAAATATCTGTGACGGCGGCCATTTTGAACCTTTTGTTATTCATGAGGTTCCTTTGTTATTCATGAGTTCTGACAACTGAAAAGTCAAGAATGACATAGACTGTACAGCTTTTCCGGCCTAATGTATATAGTTTTAATGGTCTGGTATCTCTTCACCGACGTTGTCTGAATCATTTCACTAGGTAATTTCGAATAAAGAAAATGTATTTGGCATTTTCTAATAAACCTATAATGTTTTGTTTATGCCAGCAGAGATCACAGAAAACATACGAAATCAGTAAAATGTCCACATAAGTGTTCAATGCATTGCGAGGGATATATTTTGCCAACGCACACATTTAGACACGCTGTACTTGTAGCGCTACAGCCTATATTTATGTCTTCAGGAGAGGTGGCACAACTCATTAGAATAAACAAAGAACTAATATGGCTGCCAACTTCTAATTTCTATTTCTGGAGTTAGAGTGGGTATTAAGGGCAGATTTACAGCTAGGAATTTAAAGTGTGTGATTTCTTACAATGATACAAAGTTTTGGATACATTTGATCCTTGAATGAGGGGTTTAGAGGCGTATAAGTTCGCAATGTTTTGCAAAGGACATGTGAGCAGCTGGGGAACAAAATGCCAAATATTCGGGCGTTGTCCCACAAGCCAATCTGTGCGATAGGGATCAAATTGAACCTTAGGCATGTACCTATCTTTCTATGTTATTTTCCTGGGTCTGCGCGTTGGGTGCTACGACGCGATTTTTTCCTGTCGCTGCTCCTAGACTAACAATGTTGTCGTGGCAGACTGTATTTCAGACGGAAAATTTAATATCCCTTTCAGTGACGGCCGCATACTGATTCATAAGAAAGTTGAAGAGTTCCTTTCTGGGCAAAGCTTTATCACGCTACCACGTATTTCAATAATGCCTTTGTTTTAGCACATGTACCATCGGCAGAAATTCGCGACATCTCCGCAATTTTGAAAAGAATAGAAGATGTGGCGTCGATGGTATATATAACGTTTTCAGCACATTTTTAAAATCAATCATGAAATCCATAACAGTTTCACTCTGCAGTAATTTAATTAAGAGCGCGGATCTTGAGTAATTTTAAGTGGTAACGTTAACGTTACATCACAGGATTATTGACCGAGAGTCACATCATTTACGGTCTTTGCAAGGAAATGAAAAACACGAGTTACTTATTGATTAAAATTCCAGCTCGTGATTTTTAAGGCAAGCATATATGTTTTAAAAATTTTCAAGCAATATTATGACCAACAACAAGGCAATGAGCCTATTCATGTGGCAACTTTAGGAAAATGATCTCAAGGAAACCCTACTCATTGGGAAGTGTTCAGTAAGTTTTAAATTGCGAACTCAATCTCCTCATCAATGCTTATATAACCATTGTCAGGGGTGATCCGCTTGCCGCTTGATGTCAATGCTTTCTATGAATGTTAGCTGCGGGACGAAATAGATGAAGTTTTACACACACAAATTGAGTAAATACAAGTAATAGATAAAGAAATAGATAAAGTTACTCACAAAAATTGATTTCATTGCAAGTTTCAATTTATGCTCATTTGTAGATTTTGAAAGAGAAAAATGTCGAATTTGGTTGCAAAACATCCGTTTTAAAATTGGAACTGTAAATCTTAATAATTACTAGGAAAGATTTTAAAGTGTGTGATATTATTGCTGTTAACCTGCCAGTGCAAGTCGTACCTAGTCTAATTTTTAGTTTTCATACCTTTGTTCTTTTGTCGATTCAATAAAACGAAGATCATTCGTAAAATATATGACAGAGGTCTTAAAACTTAAAATGCAATACCATGTTAGTGTGGAAGTTATGAAAATTGAACGGCTGATTTTGAGAAACGATTACAGTTATAAGCGGGTAGATTCGCGGAGACCGAGACCTTACGGGATTTAAACGTTACACGCTTTCGATTTTTGGAGAACAATGTCCACCATTTGAACTTCTATGTTGGGTTTATAGCCAAAGCTCTGGAATAATGGCCATTTTCACACTAGAGACGAGCAAATCGTCTGGACGGACAAATCGTCTGTATACGAACAAATCGTGTGATGTGAAAACGAGACGATTTTTCATATACAACTTGTTCGTATAGACGAGCAAATCGACTAAAGTCCGACCTGAATTCACATTCACATTAGACGTACAAAGACGAACAAATCGATTTGTCGGTCTAGACGATTTGTTCGTCTTCTAGTGTGAAAACGGCCAATGAACTGGGTTTTTTTCTAGTTTCTTACACGTGGAGGCCTTTCATATCGATTGTGTATTTTCAAAAGCCACAAGGACAACGCTAAGAAGGCTGGTAACTTCTGCTGTAAATTACGTTTCAACTAGTTTCACAGGTGAGATCGCATCGTATCCTGCTGTGCTTTGAAATTAATTCTTCCACAAAAAACTGGAATGCATGTCGAATGTATTGAAGCGATGTCTGCGTTGAAGGCGTTCATGTTTTATATCTGGGGATGCCTTTCAACGTTCTGCCCTTCAGTTTACAACTCCAGCTCCTATCCCTTCTGAGTGGAATGTTCAACGAACGAGACAATTCTCATAACACCTACCTGATAGAAAACTCTCCTGCACTGCGTAGTTTAGTCAAGGACGACCCTGCCTGAAATCCTTGGTTGCAACCTTTAGGCGTATATACACGTCTTTTCTTTTTTTCAGTCCGAGTTTTCAGTTTGAACCTTCAATAGCTGAGCCCTGAAATTGAATTTGCCCAAACCTGTAGCTACATCCGATATTTCAGTTTTATCATGCAGCGAGAATCCAGCGTAGGTGAGGGAGCCTGCTCTACTAATCCCTAGATGAGAGTTATTAAAATATAGTCTTCATTTTGTGTTAATACAGATGAAGCTTTCTTGTTCTTCCCACGGGAGACATTAAGAAGGCGAGGTCTTTTGATTGAGGCTCAAAATATCCACCAAATTATGGCAGATAATGTTTCAAAATGATCCAAATCCGCAGAAGTACTAGCAAAGAGTGGGTGCATTTATTACACACCCGCTGATCAAACACAATATTATTTTTAAAGTAGTATTTTTCTTTGCAGTAATTGTCTGATGCAGCAGTCCTTTGCTAGCCAATTAAAAGTTTCCCAGCTTTTCTGGGCAGAGACATGCTACACATGTATTACAAAATATACTTTTTTTTACCACAAGATATCAAGATGTTTCGGCGGCGCTGAAATTCCAGTTTATTATTTTTCTTAGGCTGCCCAGAAGAAAAGTGCAACTAGCACAATGAAATGTATGACTAGATACTAAAAAATCAATTTCACCTTTACTTAACCTGAAGTAATCTGAGATAAAAATAAATTATTACAAACTTTTGTAGAAGCTAAATTATTAAGATTCTTTAAATAGCTATATACATCATAAGAAGTAAGTCTTAAAATGATTGCTATGGTCACCTAGTCAGCCTTCTGGACTAGATTTTACCAAAAAGATCAACAGAGAAAACAAAGTAGGTAGTTATTTAGTGAAATGTCGTGCGCTCAGCCAATTCTGGAAAATGAGAATTGTGACATGGAGTTATTGTCCCGCATAATAACTCCATGACTGTAATTATACCTCATACAAGAAACACTTGTTTGGTTCGTTCGCGGCTGATGTTCAATAATTCATGAATGGCAAATATTTTCTTTATCTTCAAATTTGAAACATTTTTATTTGCAGTCACTCTTTTCGCTCCATCATTTCTAGATATGATGCATTTAATTGTGCCATGAATGAAGTTTCCTGTTTATTAAATCATAATTTTTTTGTTTTAGTGATTTTTATTTTGTATCAATTTTTTATTATTGTTTTGTAAGTCGACTACTTGTTTTTTTATGGATGTAAAGCGCCTAGAACATATATGTAAAGGGCTATAAAAATTGTTATTATTATTATTTAACAATTAGTCGCCGAAGGCGACGTAAATATCGGCGAATAATAGATATTTACAGAGCCTGAGACGACTAATTGTTTTAGTATAATTACTCAAGCGACTTTTAAGATTTTTGCCCAAAAAAATCGTTTTTAGGATATTTTTTTTAGTTTCTCGTAATAAAGTGCGCGCGCGATCCCCAATGCTTTCAATGTTATATTCACCTATAGGTGAATATAGCAGAATATTCCGAACGTCTCGGCCAATCAGAGTGCGGAATCGCTTGAGTAATTATACTAATATGCATATAGTGACAAGCCCACTAAAGCCACTCTGCTGTATCAAAAAGGTTGTCCTCGCTGAGTTTTTAAACCCGAAGCACTTAGATAGTGATATAGTAGAACTTAGATAGTGATATAGTAGGATCTGTTAAGGGAAACAAAAATAGGTAAAATCGACGTATACCTGCGCGTAGAAGCACCCAATGTTCTGCTCAGTTTTCAGGATGGGCGCCTGACCATTTCGACCCAAGTGGGGGAAGGATACGGGCAGTTTTGTTATTTCCTGGTTTGCCTGTTTCGTTCAGAAAAATGTTCACGTAACGTCTCTACTTCACATTTGACTAGATGGGGGTGCAACAGGAGGTGGGTAACGGGTGGAATTTGAATGCAACGCGCTCGAAACACGATTTGATCGGCAATCTAGTTTATGTGTTGGTTGTCACAATTTCGACCCAAAGGGAGCAGGTAGGTACAATTCGAATGTCGCACAGGTTTAACGACTCAAAGTTAAAAGAAAACATCAATTTCCTGAAAGACTCATCCCAGTGACATCTGACTGACAAACGCTTTACAAGGAAAAGGACGGCGGCTGGATGATAAATGAAATCATCATGCCCAGGAGATTTAATCACGATTTTATATATTTTAGATATTCCTTGGAATTGCTGACATAAATATTCCTTGGCAGCCATCCCCAAACGTTGCCTCATGAATCACTGTATGATCAAATCGTATTAAAGCGCCGCGTAGCATGCAAATTACAACCGTAACCCACCCCTCCCAATTAGGAGAAGCAGGTTTTGCTCAGAGTTAGCCCTTCGCCGCTGTGGTCTGGTTTCGACTCCTGACCGGGGTAGAGGAAAAAAAAACCATGGTCGTGATCCCGTCTCGCCTTCACAAGTTTGTAGTCTATTTTGGTTATTTCATTGGTAGTTCGTTTTGCCTTAGTGATTAAGGAGGCTGCCTACAATTTTTTCTGCTCTCCACCACCAAACTTTGTTTGCCTGCTGTTCAGGCTCAAAAACCTGTACCGGTCTGAACTTTCACATGGTTACCCTGGAGGGTTTGAACTTTGTTGTAGTGTACATTTTGTTGTGATCGGAGTTGCTATAGCAACGTCATAACCACACCCTTGCTTATAATACGCAGCCATCAGACGCGTTGCGCGACCTAAACTTTTAATATGACACCCCTCACACTAATCCCTGAGTAGCTAGCATTAATCACAGCAAGTGATTAAATCTAGCGGAGGGAATTCATTGGGCCGGTTTTATGTTATTCGAACGGACTTTTTCAGGCTCCAAAATGGCAGAGCTATTTATGCCGCAAATATTTCCTTGAAAAATAATGGCTAATATCTGCCGGAATTAAGAAATCCTTGCCGCCCGAATAATCTACAAACACAATGCAATGTACCAGCCAAATTTTCACTTCTTAGAATGCTTCCGATTTTGTTTGGCATGTGTTCAAGGAAACTGCAAAATTTGAGAAATTATATTATAAATCTTCCGTTTGTTATAAAACTTACACTTTTCGCCTCTGACACAAATCTCATATGTAAAAGTTTTTGATACTTCCGTAAATTATTCTTGAATATATACCAAAGATAACCTCCAAGTCTTGAGTTCATTGAAGTATTCTAAGGCACCGAAAAAACATGCTAAACTTCACTACTCTTTCGGTTTGCTCGAGCCGGTTTTTGTCATTGTATTTTGTTTTCACCTGTTGTAGCTTTCACGTGGTTTTCCCTGTAATCAGTGAAGCGAACTACATTCCAGCGTGTTGTAGTTTTCATGGGTCAACATTCATACTCTCAAAGCGTAGCGAATAACAATCCAACAACATTTATTATGAACGTTAACTTGATAATGCTGAGCTTTCTAACTCTTTGTCTTTAACCTCCCGCCACTGCCTGGCTGGCAACCACTCGCTCTCCAATTTATCAGTTCTTCTGCCTTCCTCTTTTTCGATTTTCTCGGAAAAAAACATGATCGAAAATCTCTAATACGCTTTGCCGCTTCCCTAGCAAGCGTGACGGCAAACTGCGCGGAGAAATCATTGAGCCATAGACGCAATGTTTGATTCCCATGCTGAAATGTAGTTGGCTGGGAAACCGACGTCAAAGCTACGACAGGTGAAAACAAAGTACAATGACAAAAACCGGCTCGAGCAAACCGAAAGAGTAGTGAAGTTTAGCATTTTTTCTCGGTGCCTTAAAATACTTCAATGAACTCAAGACTTGGAGGTTATCTTTGGTATATATTCAAGAATAATTTACGGAAGTATCAAAAACTTTTACATATGAGATTTGTGTCAGAGGCGAAAAGTGTAAGTTTTATAACAAACGGAAGATTTATAATATAATTTCTCAAATTTTGCAGTTTCCTTGAACACACGCCAAACAAAATTGGAAGCATTCTAAGAAGTGAAAATTTGGCTGGTACATTGCATTGTGTTTGTAGATTATTCGGGCGGCAAGGATTTCTTAATTCCGGCAGATATTAGCCATTATTTTTCAAGGAAATACTTTGCGGCATAAATAACTTTGACATTTTGGAGGCTGAAAAAGTCAGTTCGAGTAACATAAAATCGGCCCAATGAATTCTCTCCAAACTTGCTGTGATTAATGTTAGCTACTCAGGGATTAGTGTGAGGGGTGTCATTTTAAAAGTTTAAGTCGCGCAACGCGTCTGATGGCTGCTAATTATAAACAAGGGTGTGGTGATAACGTTGCTATAGCAACTCCGATCACAACAAAATGCACACTACAATAAAGTTCAAACCCTCCAGGGTAACCATGTGAAAGTTCAGACTGGTACAGGTTTTTGAGCCTGAACAGCAGGCATGCAAAGATTGGGTGTTGAGGGCAGAAAAAATTGTAGGCAGCCTCTTAAAATCTTGCTGTTTCTTGCTGAAACTTCACCCTGGGGATACTTGCTAGAAAACAATAGTTATATCATCAATCAAAAACACCATTCCCAAGGCGGAGTTTTGGGGCCTCCATCATTGGATGATGAATTTATCGCCTTCTTATTGGCAGCAGGATTAGATCCGGAACGAGATGGTGCTATTCACAGGGGAAGGGAGGGTTAATGATGGCTCTGTCGTCCAACAACATTCATCAGGACTGGGCCAATGAAACTACTTCAAGCTTTGGTTTGAACACGGAAACTTCACCCTAGGATCAGGGTAGGCTGCCAGCGGCGCCGTTGAGACCCTACGTAGTTCAGCTTCCGGGCTGCAAGTATAATTTATTATTTCACGTACTGAACCATTGGGCCAAATTTGGCGCCATTTACGCGGAAGTGATATATTTTTTACATTATCCTTCCCATAGCAGACTATACTATTTATTGCACTATTTTTCGTTACAAACCTCACCTTAAATGTGAAATAAACACCTTTTTATATGGGGGGGGGCTGTTTTGGATCATGTTCATTTATGCATATTGCTTCGTTCTATTAATGTTTTTAATAGCACGAATATAATTCGAAACAGAGTGATGGTAATCCTCATTTAAAGGCCATTTACATACAATTGATGATAATCCTCATTTTAACTTCGAGGTCATGTTGATGTAAACACCGTTAGCCTATTTAGTCTTAAACATCTCTATTCCTAGCCGGCGAACAGGAATTCCTTGATTTTCTTATTGCACTTGTTGCGGTCGCGTGTTTTCTTATCTTTATTGAAAAAGGCAGACATTGATATATTTTGCTATTTTTCAGTCGCGCTTATATTTTCATCAACCATCCCGTAAATCAAACATGGTCCTTCGTGCCAGGATCATCCAAGTAGATCTTCTCGCATGGGCACGGCTAACTTGGCCAGACGGATGAATTCCGTTCTATGTCTAGAGAGCCCGGATGTTCGGCCACACATCAGCTGATGTAACGCTTTCCTAAATTCGCGGATACGGAACACGTAGATGATTGGATTAATGAGAGAATTCACACATTGAATGAGAAGAACGCCAAAGACGACGTCCGCGGACACGCGTAAATGGCCACCAAAGGATAAGATTTGGAGAATCGTGAATGGTAACCACGTAACTAGTGAGGTCGCGGTGACAAAGAACAAAGTGTGAACGAGTTTCCTCTCTTGTTGGATACGACGCGGAATGAGTGCATCTTCGCCACGGATTCGAATTTTGATGAACACGGCACCATACGATATACAAATCAGAAAAAGCGAGATAAAGAGAATTGGAAGCAAAACATAAAATATCACTCTTGGTTTCTTGACGATGTATTTGAGTGCATAATAAATCAGAGTGTTTGCCACAGAAATAAGCCATGTAATAGTGATGCAGTATAAATATGCTCGACTAGTTGTGCGGCGATGACGTAATGGACAGAGGGTGACGTACATCCTTTCCAAAGCGACTAGTACTAGTGAAAATGTAGCCACACTCGCCGTGAACTCGTAGATAACGTCTAAGCAAAGTTCTAGTGGCAGGTTGGCCCTCTTGTGATACAGGTTGTCGCTAAGATACGCTACGTATAGTGGCATCGTCATTAAACCAACACTCAGATCGGCCAGCGCTAGATTCATTAAGCAGTACATACTTTTTCTCTGCATTCGCTTGTTTTTTGCGAAAGTTATGATGGTTAGGGTGTTGAAAAGCACAACAAGAAAGGCTTCAATCGCGAAAGCCAGAGACCAAGCGACTCCATTGGCATAAAAGGTGCTCGGCTTTAAGGTGGTGAAATTCTCACGTGAAGCCAACGATACGTTGAGCGGATCCATGGGCTTTTGCAAACTTTCTTCAACGATCAAACATCAAATAACTGCAAATTAGTCGCTTTACCAAGCCATGGATTATTTGCATAAAGACGTTCTTTTTACAACACTGTACTTAATCTGAGTAACCTGAGTCAGTTGTGGCAATCCCAAACAATCCCGCACTATCTTCACGTCCTTTCTTCGCTGGAGATCATGAGAGTGTTATCGCAGCTACAGGAATTGTTTCTACAGTTATATCAGTTACAAGCAACTTGTTATTATTCGAAAATTTAATACAGCACCCCGCGACACGACCTGCTAGGTTTGGTTATTTTACATAATTGCATCAAAATTTTATACATAAACCAGACGTGGAAAATTGCCGTTATTTCTTTCCAAATTTCAGATTTTATTCCAATTTCGATTTAAAGCGAGTAAATTTAGTTTTACAAATGAGTTTTAATATTGTCTCATGGCGAAAAGTGTTGTGTGAGTTTCCAATGAATATGCTCGTTACCAAGGCGGTAAACTCCAAACTACATGAGGTCCATTATAACTTGTGCTCCCACGACGAAACGTCTCTCATTTCCACCGAAAACAATTAATATGCATTAAAGGAATATCAAAATAACATGTCCTTAAAGCACGGATAATTTTTATCTAAACAGAAAAGATAGTCTTGGGAAGTAGTTTCCAACTTAAGAACCAAATCATGCTTATAGGTTCGAAAAGTTTACAGATGGTTTTGGTTGGTGTTTCGAACTGACTGGGCATACCTAGATTGTATAATTTTATTATTTAGGTCTTGTCTTTGTTGCGGTGTCGTCAATTGTGAGATTTCCTATTCTGTGCAAGTTAGGAGAGCACTAGGAGACCTAGTATGATGGGAAGACTCAATGGCGGTCTGAATGAATGTCCACATGTTATCGGCGGAAAAACTTGCTATTAAGCAAACGGTACAGTTTCAGCGGCGGCTTCCGTAGAAATTCTCTCAAGAGCGCCCTTTTTTCCGATTTCTTTGTGCAGTAAATCAAATTAAAAGTAAAAGAATGAAGTATACTCTGGTTTAATATTCAATTCTCACTAGTTTTAAAAAGTCTAGAAATAGGCGAAAAAACTGAAAAAAAAAACACAGTGGGTATATTAAAGAAAACTTATGCCACTACAGTTTCCCTGCTTTTGCAAAATGCATCAAATTAATCAGCACATAATGGGCCAAAAAAACGTGTCTCATTTTGTTGATATCTTTTTCAATTGGAAAGTTATACATATAAAGATAAAGACTTTGCAAGGGAAAAGGTGTTGAAAATAGGCACCAAACAAAGGTATCCTAACTTTCCAATGAGATACACCGGAAGTCGTGGATTGCAATGCATTGTGGTCTAGCTTCGGTACAAGCAAATCACCAAACAATGGGCAGTTTCTCCCTTGTGAATTCCACTGATTTCCTAATATGGCCGATGGCTAATTCACTGGAAATTTTCGTACCCTAAAAGTAAATCACTCCATTTGCCTGGACAACATTCGGATAACATTTTATGTGGAGGTGATAAAGGGTTCTTTGCCCATTACATCTGTCATGAAATAAATTGGAAAAGTTGTACCGGTCTATATTTCCTAAATGTGACAAACTGAAATGGAGCCCTCCCATTCTAATACGGCACGACATAATTTTACTTTTGTTGTTACTAATGAGTGGTATATCGTTCTAATAGCGTATCAAAATCCTTCTCTTACAGTATTAGCAAAAATCGCCCCAAAAATACGCAAAACAAATTTTGAACTTTAGTGACAGTGTATTTACTTTAAGATTGTGTTATTGATAATAAGCGGGCCACCGTAACTTATCTTATTAGCCTCGTCCCCAGGCGTCTTGTATTAGCTCGCTGTGTCAAGCAATTAGGTTCACTGTGTTTTGAAAGCGGCAAACAATCTAAGTCGTACAGCCAAATAGGAGCATTGAGACGAAGCTTAATATTATTCTTTTAAATAGATTCCTATTTTAATGCAAAATTTCGTTATTGTTATCGTAGCAACAGGATGGCAACTTGTTGCGCACGCGTGGACATACTCCAGTGAAAGCGACATGTCGAGAAGACTGAAGCAACAGAGAAACCAATGTTGACCGAATTCAATTAAGGTTTTTACAATGCCTGTTTCTTTCTTATGGGAAATTCCCATTAGAAATTCCCATGAGTAGTCACTTCTAATATTGGCCGGCCGCAAGTTAGACCTTCAATGGGCAAGGACAGTGGTGTACTACCTCTAGGCAAAACGGCATTTGCTTACACAATTGTTTTTTTCCAAAAAAATTGGTATCTCCACCTCACGAAATGGAAAGAAGTAAGAGATCCGTGCCTTCACAAAAATCTTAGCAAACAAAACTTGCCCTTCTGGGGCCGGTTCCTGAAAGGTTGGATAAAGTTATCCATGGATAAAAGTTATCTGTTGTATAGGTTTTGTTAAGGATTTATCCATTGGATAAGCGTTTATCCACTGATAACTCTTAACTGACCTTCTAGGAACCTGCCCCTGGGCGTTGGAGACATGGTACCAGCCTAAGGCACCACAGTGAAAGCGTTGATCGAGAAGACCTGGCACTTGACTATTATTGTGATTCCAAACTGTCACAACGAGAGATTTCCGACGAGTTCCTTCCCAAAATAACTCCTGTATCTGATGGTAACAGCGGCAGTACAAGAACTGAAAGCTAGTTCGACTATTTAATTACCCCTCCCTTCGCTTCGAGCCTACACTTGAAAGTTGTCCTGGCTACCCACTGAAGGAAATTCACCATTCAGTGCGGCAAATGTGCCAATGAAGTTCACAAGTATACAAGAACATCATGTGATCATTTAGAAGAGAACGTTTTAATTGTGGCTCATGTTACCGCCGGAATCGCCGTTCTTCCCAGAACCCCTTGCGGCCCGCGCTATTTCCGGTTTTCGCTCGCCCGACTCCCTCCCCTTCCCTTTTAGAGCCGCTACGCAGGCTAGGACTGCCATAAATTAAGCACAATTAATGTTCCATTAATGAAGATAAAATAATGGAACATTAATGTTCCATTAATTGTAGTTAATGTGACAACCATAAGGAGTCACGTGCCTGGAGTTTGATATGTTGTCAATTAGGCGCCTAACATGGCGGCCACAGGGAGCGCTGTCTCTCTGAGTTTGAATATTTTTATCGTTTTATTTTGCTGCTTTGACTTCAATGACCTGGACAAGCGGTTCTCTAAAGGTGTTCTTCATCCACTGAGCGTGTTTTCAAGACCTATGTCACTTTATGAGTCCGATATTGGGCATAAAGTTATTCTCAAGTTTGGCGGCGAATTTAAAGTCACGTTGGCGAGAACGGGCTTCCACAAGACGCGTTTCAGTGTCTCAAGATGGAGCAAGCATGGTCAGATATCCCTTGTGGTTGCTGGACATGATCCGCCTGTAGATTTAACTATATTTGTGGATGTGTCTCGAAACCCAGGGCCGCCGAATACTGCTCTTATTTCGAACTCATTGACTTCCAAGTCTTCTGCTTGTTGTAATTCTGACGAAGCGAATTTGCATAATGTCAACTCAACAATCACAACCTATACGAGAAATGAGTTGTTTAAAATCCGTCGTCTCTCAAATGCTATTCTTCCTGGTTCTGCATTTGCTGGCTTGAAGAATGCTGGCATTCTGCGCTATCGGGGCAAGCGTGCCGGTCGTAAGAGCATTCAGACTGTGATTTCGGATAGGGAAGCTAGCACTGCTTCTTCGCCAAGTCTCGCTTCGCTGGACAGAAGCAATTTAATTTCAATTCCCCTACAACCCCTTGTACGATTATGTTATTGAACATGATCTTGACATTATGGCGATTACCGAAACGTGGCTCAAGGATGATGATTTCGATGTTTACTTCTGTCGTGACATTTGTCCGGATGGATATAAACTCTATCATGACCCAAGAACAACTTCAGATGGTGGAGGTATCGCCCTTCTAGTTAGGAAGCAATTTAAAGTCAGCAAACAACAAGGAGCGGATTACCGGAGTTTTGAGGCGTATGAAGCTGTTTTAAAATCGTCTGGAAATCATAATTTGAGACTTGTTAATATTTATCGCCCGCCGCCATCTTCTGCTAATGGACTTACTGTCGCTCTCTTTCTTGAAGAGTTCAGCGCTTATTTAGAGCATTTAACATTAGTTCCTGGTCATTTATTGCTCGTCGGTGATTATAATTTTCACGTTGACCAACCAAACGACTCGGATGTTAAGCGATTCATGAAAATCTTGAGCTCATTTGATTTAAAACAACACGTTGTTGGGGCTACTCATCGGGACGGCCACACCCTCGATCTTGTTATCACTAGTGACTGTGAGAAAGACATTATCTCTGATTGTCGAGTGCACCATCGCATATCGGACCACTTTGCTGTACAATGTAAGCTAGATTTTGTCAAGCCCCATTAGTGAGGAAGGAGGTCTCTTTTCGAAAGACTCGGTCTATTGTTTTTGACAATTTCCGTCACGAGCTTGGGTGCTCTTCCTTAGTATCACATCCCTCTGAACAGCTTGATGTTTTAGTGGAGCAATACAATAACACCCTAGAGGCATTATTGGATTCCCATGCCCCTCTCAAGAATAAGACAATCATTATTCGTCCACACGCACCTTGGTACACAGAGGAGATTGCTGCGGAAAAAAGGAAGAGAAGATCTTTTGAGCGGCGCTGGAGGTCAACACGGCTGCCGGGTGATTACCAGAACTATGTGATTCAATGTGATGTTGTAAACAATCTACTCAGAAAATCCAAGGCTTCTTATTACCGGGATGTCATAGAGAATTCCAAGCATGACCAGAAAGTGTTATTCCAGACAGTTGATAAGTTACTACACACTACATCTGAAGCACTTTTTCCCACCTCACATTCTGATAATGAGCTAGCAAATAAATTTGCTGACTTTTTCACAGAGAAAATTACCAACCTACGGAGTTCATTGGACAATGTTATTTTGGTGGATTCTGCTGTTTTGCCTCCTACGACTTCTGTGCTGTCTCGATTCAAGAGCATCTCTGAAGAACAACTATCTAGTCTTGTAACTGGCTCGAAACTGAAGTCCTGTCCGCTAGATCCAGTCCCTGCTGCTGTTCTGTCCGAGTGCTTGCCTGTTTTGCTGCCCGTTTTGGTGAAAGTCATTAATCTCTCCATTGACACTGCTGTAATGCCAGACTGTTTTAAAGTAGCTCTTCTAAATCCACTGCTGAAAAAGCCACGCCTTGATTTTGAAATTTTTGCTCATTTTAGGCCAATTTCGAATTTGATGTTTTTGTCAAAGCTTACAGAAAAGGTGGTGGCGATGCAATTAATTGACTATGTTATGGAGAACAATTTAGATGAGGTCTTTCAATCAGCATATAAACAGCTGCACAGTACTGAGACTGCTCTGGTTAGGGTGAACAATGATATTCTCTTGGCTCTGGACAATCATCAACCAGTTATATTGCTACTTTTAGATTTATCGGCTGCTTTTGATACAGTTGACCATACTATTTTATTGGATAGGCTAGCCTCTCGTTTCGGTATATGTGGTTTGGCCCTCTCCTGGTTCAAATCATATCTGAGCAATAGGTTTCAGTTTGTTAACATAAGGGGAGAGAGGTCTTCATGCCGGCCATTGCCCTATGGAGTGCCTCAGGTTCTGTCTTAGGCCCGATATTGTATCTGTTATACACCTCGCCACTTGGGGATATCGTGAAAAAGTATAACATGGGTTTTCATTTTTATGCTGACGATACCCAGTTGTACTTGTCTTTCGATTCCCGAAGTGGCGAGGGGCGGGTATTAGCAGCGGCCCAAATTGAGGCTTGTGCTGGTGAGATAGATGGTTGGATGAAGGCAAACAAGCTTAAGTTAAACAGTGACAAGTCCGAGTTATTAGTTATTAGCTCTAAGTATCGTCCTCGCCCTACTTTAGATTCTGTTAGTGTTATTGATTACTCTGTTCAGCCATCAATTTCAGCAAGAAATTTAGGTGTAATCATGGACAATAGCTTATCTATGGAACAACATGTTAGCTCTATATGTAAGTCTGCCTTCTTTCACATAAGAAGAATTGCAAAAATAAGAGATTATTTATCGGAAGATTCAACGGCAGCGCTGATACATGCATTTGTTACATGTAAGTTAGATAATGGGAATGCACTTTTATATGGCCTCCCTAAGTATCTTATTCAGAGGTTGCAGTCAGTACAGAATTGTGCTGCCCGGCTTGTTACACGTGACTCTAAATTTGCACATGTTACGCCAGTACTGAGGGAGCTCCACTGGTTACCAGTGGAGCATCGAATTATTTTTAAAATATTATTATTAGTTTTTAAATCTCTTAATAATTTAGCACCTTTATATATTAGCAATTTATTACATCACTATAGTCCAGGTCGTAGTCTTCGCTCAGCAAATCAATGTCTCCTTGTCGTCCCTGGGTCTAATCAAAAGACTTATGGTGACAGGGCATTCTCAGTGATAGCCCCTAAGCTATGGAATGCCCTGCCCATTGACATAAGGAGAAGCAGTTCTCTTTTAATTTTTAAAACGCGCCTAAAAACTCATCTTTTTAAACAAGCATTTTTATAGATTATTATTATTATTATAGATTCTTATTTTTTAATTGTAGCATTGTAAAGCGCCATAGAGCAGTTAATGTATATGGCGCTATATAAATTTATTATTATTATTATTATATGTTAGCAAGGGACAGGGATTAAGTTTCAGGCACAAAGGTCATTCATGACAAATTGTCCTGGAATGAGAATCAAAGCACAGCCAATCAGGGCCTTTGTTAACATTTGTCTGTCAATCAAATCAGGGCCTTGAAGCATGCTAAGATTCACTTCGATCCTGCATGCTGCTAGGCACTCATTTCTAGGGGGGGGTGAATAGGGGTCCTCAAATCCGTCGATCCGTTCAATTTTTCATGAAAATCCGCCGATCCGCACAAATTTTCGCCTAAATCCGAATCCGCAACGTTTGACTTATGGAAACAATTGATAATTAGAAAAATAGTACGTTTCACCGCATCGCTATATACACGAACATCTCTCACTGAGGGACGTGTCATTATTTAGCGGGGTTTTCGTGATCCCCCGTCCCCTATTTGACCTAGTAAGACATTTTACAGAAAGATGGGGTTACATTTTTTCTTTCGTTGCGCGCGAAGTGCGCCCACATTTTGATAAACGCATTCCATCAAGCCTCAGAGAAAGAGTAGATAAACGTTGAAATACGCTACCTCAACTATGTATGAAAGCTCCTATTGATGGGCTCCTGAGCCTATCGGTTATGTTATTAATTCATGCGCGCCGAAAATTTATTTATTACGAAATTATTATTATTCTCATGTGCGTGAAACGCGGCCTAAATGACGACTTTCTATACTCGTAACGTCGAACTCACGCTTACTACCATTTTATGCGAAATTAAGTATGTGAAATAGTAAAGCATATTAACGGTCTACAAATTCGAACATCCAGGGCTATTTGTCTACAGACCCTACAGTCAACAATCCGTAGTTGCGATTATCAGAATCCGAAATCCGAAGTCGAATTTTCAATAGATCCGCGATCCGGTACGTTTTGAGAATCCGAAAATCCGCTCGAGTTTTTCTTAAAATCCGTAATCCGTGTGTTATTTAGGCCCAAATCCGCCGATCCGCAAACCTATTCACCTCCCCCTTTCTAGTACTTGTTTCTTCAATATTATTTTATCTTCAACATTATTTTATCGTCGTGATCTCTGGAATTACAAGGTTATTCTTGGTTCGGGACTACTTCAGCCGATCGTTTATAGCCTATAGCTCCAACGGAACACGTTTTTTCCCTCCATCCGATAGAACGGGGTATCGGGGTATCGTTTCGGGAACCGTCCTCTAGAACGGGGTATGATAATGAAGACCACCCAGTAAAATCTTCAAGGAAGCGACCCGGCGGTCACGTATTGTTTTATTGGATGTAAAGAATTCAACAAGCTTTGCAAGCTTTTCAAGCTTTAACATTCTATTACAGATAACTCCCCCCCCCCTCCCCAGGGTTTCAACGCAACGATGCAGTCGATTCGCCAACAGTCAAGCCGCTCTACTCGTGCTACCCCGTCAAATATTAGAATTTGGCCGCAATCAATATGGGTTTAAACTGGTCCGTAATAGATAATCATTTATGTCTCTCCTACGGTACTCAAGGAGGAATACCCACTTTTTCACCATGGACCCCATGTCAGTGTCTCTGCAGGGGGCGCATCTAGAGGCACCTGCAATGTGTTCAACCGATACGGCACATGCACCAGATCCCACTGCATCTACAAAGTTGTGTGTAACAAATGCCAGGGGTCCCATGGCGACTGCCAAAGAAGGCAGCAGTCCGGGGACAAGGGAAAAGACCGGGGGGAATAGCCATACAAAGGGCAGCTCTTCCCGCAAACAGTGATACAGTGAGATGGGTCCCTTCCTACCCCTGTATGTGTACATACGCTCAAACTGGAATTAGCAGATCATCCAGATGCAGATTTTGTATTGAGATTATGCAATAATTTACAGTATGGGGTAGACGTACGTTACACTGGGGCGCACACTTCTAGGTTTTCTCGCAATTTGCCAACTGCAACTGACCAACCTAGTATTGTAACGGAAAACCTTTCCAAGGAGGTGGCCATGGGACGGGTTGCAGGCCCCTTCCTGAGTCCTCCATCAAATAATTTACAAGTTTCCCCCATTTTGGCTGGGTCGCTAAGAAGCACTCAGAAAAATTTCAGACCATTTTCCACTTGTCTTATCCTTCTCTTATCTGGAACAAATAGTATCAATGCTTCTATCCCTAAAGATGCTTTCAGCCTGCACTATATAACTATTGAGAATGCTTTTGAGGGCATTTTGTCTCATGGTCAGGGTTGCTACCTAGCAAAGACAGACGTAGAATCTGCCTTCCGTCTCATTCCTCTAAGGCCCCAAGACTACGAGCTCTTTGGAATGTACTGGGAGGGCAAATATTACTATTAAAAAGCTCTCCCCTTTGGCTTAAGGTATAGATATAGGTTGGAGTGGTGTCCACGGAAAAAAAATCGTGTCGGGCTGCAATTGAAGCTAAAACGCTCAAATTTGTGTCATTTTAAAGCTAAAAAAATGAAGTTTTCGGACGTATAAACTATTTAGCGATATTTATTACCAAACTCAAGGTTTGCGGCCGCAAACAAAAGAGCAGTGTGTTTGCTGTATGAGTTCCATGATGTTTGGGTTTAAATAAACACGACCGCTCTAAACTGAATTATAATAACAGATAAATGTTCTAGAAAACCGTGTGCGGGATTTTTGATTCACTAAATATTTTCTAAAATATCACGTTCTAAAGTTAAACTTTGTATTTTTTACGCTTTTGCTACAGGAAAATTACTATAAAAGAAATTCGGAAAAGAAATTCGAAAATCCCGCACACGGTTTTTCAAACAATACATTTTTCTATCATCTCCGTAAATTTCAGGACAATATCTCAAAACCAGACCGACCTAGAGCTCCGAGAAGTAGGAAATTATTCCTCAAAATTGAATCGCCGAAAAACGCATTCAAAGTTTTGCCGGGCTTTCACGGTTGGATGGCTGGCTCCGCCCCTTAGTTGAAAGCCAATTATAGTTAGCCAATCAGGTTCGAGGCACGTGCTGAGAAAGCTACGTCACAGTTCCTGTCGGTGGCGGGAAAGTGCTATGTCCCTCGCATGCATTCAACATAACAACAAACAACCGAACTTTTACTGTAATACTAATACCTTCTCCAGCCATGGGAAAAGCGCGTAAATCCAAGGTCACACGCAAGAGTAAAAGAGAAGAACAACCTTCAGTCTCGGTGGAAGAGGCGAGGGAGTCCGTTATTCGGGAAATAAGACAAGAAGGGTAAGCAAATTCGCTAAAAAAATTCTGCTTCACGACGTCTAGAATACTCGCAATCGAGAAGGCGGTTTTCGAGCCGCCTAGAAAATCTCTCCTTTTATTTTTTTCCTAGAGGGCACGGTAACGAATCCTGCATTCTGATTGGTTCTCAGAGCTCGCGCGCGAGGGCAATATTTTCCTATCTCTGACCTAGGTCACGGTAACGCTTTAGCCTGTGTTTGTTGTTGTTTTGCAACTACCAAACTTAAGCAACATTTTGCTAAAACAATTTGAAAATCTTCTCGCAAACTATTCTACAAATCCTCATGGAGAATGATGATCAAGAGAGTCATAGCGACAGTGAATTTTATTACATGGACGGATTTGACGAGAACGTAAACACTCTGAACACCGAGAAAGGCGAAGAAGAAAATGAAAATATCCTCGAGAAAGTTCAAGAGTTTATTGAAGGTCAAAGGCCCGAAAACACAAAGAAAAAAACCACATACGACATAAATGTCTGGAAAAGATACCTAAATTCCATAAAAGAAACAAGAAATATCGAGGACATACCTGCGAAGGAGCTCAACGTCCACATATGCCGCTTTTTTATGGAGATCAAGAAAAAAGATGGCGCACAGTACGAGCCGGCAACTCTTACTTCCTTTCAGAGAAGTCTTCAAAGATATCTCAATGACCAGGGCTCTTCAACTAACATCTTGAAGGACCAAGAATTCACCAAGTCTCGAGAAGCTCTTTCTTCCAAAAAGAGGCAGTTGGTTCATGAGTTTGGTAAGGGGAATCGCCCATACGCAACACGCCCTTTGACAGATGAAGAAGAAGATTTGATGTTTCGCGAAGGCGAATTTGGCGAACAGAACCCAGAGAGCCTGCAACGAACTGTTTGGTGGCTACTGTCCCTACACTTTGGTTTCAGGGCACGTGACGAGAGCCGCAAACTGAAGTGGGGTGACATTAAGCTTCAAACTGATGGAGAAACGGGCAATGAAGAGCTTGTTTGGCTTGCCGAGCGAGGCTCAAAATGCCGCAATGGCGAAGGAGTCGGGAGGCCTTTCAATCCTAAAGCACAAGCAAGCAACACCGCGCGTTGCCCAGTTTACTACTATAAAGCTTTCAGAAGCCACCGCTCAGCTTCCATGAATAACCCAGAGTCACCATTCTATCTGGCAATAAACCATAAACGAAAACCAACCGACACAGTTTGGTACTCGAATGGCCCGCTTGGCAAGAATTCCATATCAAACTTCCTCAAGTCTGCTGCCAAACGCCAAGGATTACAAGGCAACTTGAGCAATCACGCCGTCAGGAAAACCTCTATTAGTCGACTTCTCGATGCGAATGTCCCTACCAACTTCGTCGCTCAACTTAGTGGCCACAAGAATCTGAAGAGCCTTGACTCGTACAAGTCAGCATCACTAGTGCACCAGCGTAAAATGTCGCATGTATTGAGCCGTTCGGCAGAGTCAGAAACCACCGAAAAAACAACCAACAACATGGCTATTACTGCATCCAAGTCGGTCTCAAGTGTCTCAAGTGTGAAAACTCTGGCTTGCTCCTCAGCACCTGCTGCTGCAATGGGTCTATTTTCAGGTGCTTCCATCAGCAAAATTGAAGGCTGCACTTTCACTTTCAATCTTGGCGGTACAAGCGATAACAAGCCGAAAAAAACGTCGCATAATTCTTAGCGATGACTCTGATTCCGACTAGTTAGTTGTGAATTCTGTACTTTGTGCTTGGTTCTCTTTGATTTGCACTTTTTTGTGCTTAAAATAGTTTCCAGAAACTTTTTTGTCGACGAACATTTCATCTCAAGTGACTTGACAAACTGTTTGAATGAACCTAATGTCACGTGCTCATTGCTCATACGTCATCTGCGATGGCGCAGTTTTGATTGACAGGCCGTGATTTTTCAATTGACCAAGGAAGCCATGTAACTACAAAGCTATTTTAGTATTCGGTTGAAGCCGATTTGTAAGATTTAATAAAACGAAAACAACTAAATAAAAGTATTATTTTAGGCCTTAGCCTATAGAAGTGATTCTATCAACTTTGTATCTTTTCCGTAAAAATCAAGTGCTTTGATTTTCCGCGAAACTCGGAGGGAAAAAAATAAATAAGTTATTTACCGGCTTAAAGGTCGGGCCGTATCGGGAAAAACTGTGACCTCGGCCTGGAAAATGTTGACCTCGGCCTTCGGCCTCGGTCAACATTTTCCAGCCCTCGGTCACAGTTTTTCCCGATACGGCCCTCCCAGCCGGTAAATAACATATATGTATTTAGGCTTAAGATTTCTCTGTGTTTCGAGTTTATTGCAATACATCTGACTTGTTGATAGAATTAAATGTCCTGTTGTCTTGCAGATGCGATGGCGAAACCTTTGCTTCGAATTTAGAAGCAAGTATGAAAAACAAAACAAAGCGCGGAAAGCTGCCTCGGAGAATTAGATATCTCGAATATTGCAACTGGGCTTACGCTCTCGTGGTAAGTTTGAATCATTCTGTTTCCAAAGTTTAGGGATCTCGGTGAAAAAGAAAATAAGCATTACAGAAACCGAAGTATAAAGTATTTCCTCATTCTAAAACCTGTAACTATCGTGAATGTTGTTGTTATCGTTATGTAACTTGAAATACCTTCTCTTCTATTCATGTCTTCTTTTTTAGCGCAACAATGTCGGCCCTCCAGACGCGCAGTTTGGATTTCCAAGCTCAGTGCTGACCTTTATTAGAGCTCTGGTTCCTGGCGATATTGTTGGGGAAATTCGCGAGGTGAATATTCAACAAATCTCAGAGGTATACCACAAAGGCTGAAAACTTATAGCTTTTGTTTTTGAATTATTTGATTTCAGGATGTCTACACAGTGAGCATGGCTGAATTCTGCCAAGCTTTGGATCTGCCAAGACAACAGTAGCTCGGCTTCCCTTTCATATCGCCCACGTTTCAGAATAAATAAAATCGAATTTGAACGAAAACTCACGAGTTGACAGACCGGAAGCAGCGAACTGGTGTTCATTTCTATTATGCGCCAATTTTTACCTTTCAAATTATTTCTTGAAACATCCGTTTGTAGTAGCAGCAATTTTAATTATAGGGCTCAAGTCTCAGCTTATCATGGCATTCTTGATTCACTTTATGATCTGTCCTCAATGTACTGTTATATTATCGAAAATAAATAATTATAATACTGCTACATACTGAGCACTGTTTTATCTGCAGAAAAATATTTATAAACTCTATGTGAGAGCCACTTACACCCGCGCTACACTGCTTATCTGCAGTATTTTGGTTTGATTTTTCTCAGCACCACCAAAATGTTTTTTTCTTGACCTCATTGAAAAACATTTATAGACAATTTACAGCATTAATTTATGGTGCCTACTGGAATTACACTGATTCCATGTTGAGGACACACACCCTGGAAAGTTTTAGTTTAGCCACTTTATGGGATTCCAGTGAATTTTCACATGACCACCCTGGAAATCCATATTTTTATTTATTATATGGACACGAGTGTCTTGCTGGGAAATATGCCACTCCTAGATCTCATATGAAGCTGCATCTGGGACCTGAGTGACATATTTTCCATATCCTCAGTAGTGAGGATATCGGTCAAAACAAAAGTGCTTGGAAATCAATTTGGAATATTTTTTTTCTGATTTGTCTATTACACGGGGGCTTTAAGATATGAGTTTTATTTTCTTGTGGCAAAAACAATATTTTACTCATTCGCTGTGCTCATTCGTAAAATACTCATTCGTAAAACATTGTTCTTGTCAATCGAAAATAAAAACTCATATCTTTGTGCCACCGTGTAATATCCTCTATATACCCACCCTGGGATTTTTTCTACAGTATCAGGGTACCCTGGAATTCTGAGGTCCTCAACAGGGGTAGTGCTCATATTAAAACGCAACTTCCAAATAGGACAGGGCACTGGAACTTTGAATCCCTACACAATATGGCATGAATATTTTCTGGAACTACATTTTTTCTCTCTACCTGGCAGAAAGTACAGTTTACATACTGCTACCATTACTACTTAAGCCTGGGAGTACTACATATGTCAACCAGGCAGCAATGCTCATCTGCAAGGCAAAACCACACAAATTTTTTTTTGGATGTGAGTATCATTGGTCATGCTGGTAGTTATCCCCTGGCTTTCTTGAAGATATATTATTGCAGTTGCAGTTTTGGTTTTCTAAGCTGATTGTTTTCTTTTCTTTGCTGGAGGTTTCCTTGGCTGCTGGTTTACATCTTTATTTCTTTTCTTGGTTGTTTTTGCTCCACTAGACGTGGTAGTGGCCTTGGCAGTGGTCTTACTGGTTATCTTCTTGGTGGCAGTTTTCTTTGCAGCAGATCTCTTGGTACTAGTTTTCTTTGAGCTGTTTTTCTTGGCAGCCTTCTTATTCGCTGGTTTCGTATGAAATGATTGGGATTTATATGTAACCCCTTCTTGACGAACAAAAGCATCCTGCCTCTTGATGTTAGACCTCTTTCTCTTTTTGCGTGATAGCTTCACTGCAGCAGAAGAGTGGTGCTCAGCTGATTTTACTCGCTTCTGATCCAATTTCGTCCAAGACTCTATTTGACTTGATGTAGGTGTCAAACCTATCTTAGGAAACAGTTTTGAGTAAGTATGTGCATGCCCTCGATTGAATAACAAAACACCAAGATTAACAGCAATGTCAATTTCGGCTGGGGAATTGTTCTGTTCTTTTGGGGCCAGGCTCCAAATCACATGGTGAAGTGATTCATTTTGATTCTGCGTCAGGCACTGTTCTGAGCCTGCAAGGAATCGTTCATCACCGAGGGAGTCAAAGACAGGTTGAATTGCCTCCACAATTGCTGGTGTTAGAGCATCTTTATAAGGCTTGTGTAAGTTGGTGCCATTTACAATATCCCTCTGGTAGGAGCACCAAGAACCTGTACCAGAAGGACAGTCCTCGTGTCTCGGATTTTCAAGTGTACTTGATACATGTTTCAGAATGGCATGTGTCGCTTTTGACATCGCCTTTGCATCTCCTTTATTGTCCCGAATTGCTCGTCCATACCAGGCTTGTAAGGAGTCGATCCTTTTTGTTGTCAGACGTCCTTGTCCACTGATGCTACGGCCGTCACTCAGCTTTTTACCTGCCACAAAAAAATGTTTTTTAGATTGCATCTCAGACACACAGATTAGGGGAGGGGGGCAATAGATGCCCAGGGCTTGTGTCACTGATACATTGGTACTGGTTGGTTTGAAAATGACATATGTGTTATCAGTTTCCTGTATTCTATCCCAGACAATTAGATCCCCTAACCAATCCCAAATAAGATACCATTTTCAGACCTTTATCAAATATGATACCCCTCACCCCAGCCCAAGGCACCTAAGTTTCTTACCCTTATACTCTTGCACTTTCTTACGAAGGTTAGTACCCATCCGCTTCGTGACATGTGCTATGCAATCTTCTTTTGCAATATAGACAGCAGGCCCATAAGGTGCAGCAGCTGTGAGCTGCGAATAGGCTTTACTATCTCCATCACCTACAAATGGGTTGTATTGAACACCATCAGGGGACCTCTGGTAGATTCGTAATACTCCAGCTGCTTCCATTGACTAAACAAGTAAGAAAGGAAAGTGTTGTTAGATTACAAAGTCCAATTCTGACATGATTGCATACCAAGGGTTGGTTTCACAAATGCAAGCTCAAGCTGGCAAAAGTTAGCTGAAATGATGTCTGCTATTTGCTCTTCTATAAAAAAAGAACTGGAATATTGCTTTTTTAACGACATTACGCCCAAAAACGAAGTTTAGAAAAGTGAAATGTCTCTCGAGGCTTAGAGGAAAATTCACCCAGTAAGGTAGGCCTGAAACGTACTGCAGGTTTGAAATTTGCCACGAGCCATTGAACTACAAATGTAACCAATTACATAATAAGTTCAATCTTACCGGAGCGCTGCCATTGTGATTCATGAAACATTCCTCCCCGTGCTGTACGACCTTCTGGAGAAAATCAAGTCGGGAAAGCTCGCCATTTTGATGCTTTTTCTCCAATTTGTCACATGTACTACACGTACTGGACAGATGCACGACATCAAGAACCTTTCCGGTGTCAATCGAGATCGCAGCAACAACACCGTCTCGGGCCGCCCATCCACGACTGGACCAGGAACCATCGAATGAAGTTGCAGCCACACAGACCCCATTTTCGCCGGTTTTTAGGGCTCTCAACTCTTGGATTGCATCCGCTAACTCTTCCTCTACAAGCTCGCTACACGCTTTTGCAATAACTTTGGTGTTTTCTGACCACACCGGCAAGTTGACTGGTTTCTGCAAGCCCAAAACACTTAGAGCCTTTGTAGCGGCTGAATGTCCTCTTCCGATTATTCTGAATGCCAGAGTTGAAGCACGATTAACATCAAAGAGCCTGGCCGATTTCTTGCTGGAATTAAAACTCATCTGTATTAGGGGACAACTCTCATTTGAACACACAAAGTTCAATTTCAATCCTAAACCGAAGCGACTGTCATTTTCTTCGTTCAACAATATCGGACATTGGCAAGCTTTGCAAACGACAGAGTTCTCGATCGCCCTATTCAAAAGTTATTTGTCCACGATCATACTGCTCCCGTCGCAACTCAATTCTTTTGGCTTAGAATTTTCGCCATCCAACTGCAACTTTCTGGCGGATACGCTTTGAGCGCAACTTTCTTGCATTTCTTGTTCGTACTTGTCCTGATCGTACCACGAACCCTTGTCGGTCGCTGCCAGATTTTCTCGATGTTTCTGCGATAAACCTTTCAAATCATCACTTTTTCGCCTTCGCTTTCGTGAATTTGACCAAGGGCATGCTGTTTTTCGTTTCTCTTTGGGATTACTAACCATAACGCCGAAAAAATAAAACTTCTAAACGCTGCAAGGTTTTGCTCCTACTGAGAGATTCTCTGTGAAAGCTAGAACCGGAAGTGCGAAGAAACAAAACACCGCATGTGATTGACTGGATCTGTGAATCACCTTTCGCGGACTATTTATGGCGGGAAACTCAGAAAGCGGGTTTTCTCGGCGATTAAAAGTGAAATTGCAAAAAAAAATTTTAAGAAACAAAGTAAACGCTAAATCTATGCCAAATTTCCGAAAATCATAAATTTGCCAATGTTGTCAAAATTAACCTATATCTATACCTTAAGAAGCGCTCCGTTTCTATTTAACATGCTATCTGATGCTCTAGAATGGATTTTACTCCACAAATGTAATATCTCCTGTGTATGCCATATCTTGGATGACTTCCACTCAGCCTCCCTTCAGCTCTCTTTGCAAACAGAGTCTATCCAGTATGCTTTTGACCTTTACAAATCTTGGCATTCCAGTTGCTGTCCATAAAAGAGAAGGGCCCTTCACTTCACTTGAATTTATGGGTATAATCCTGGACACCAATAGGATGGAAGCAAGGCTTCCATTGGATAAGGTGGAACGCATACAATCTATTATCGAGGAGTTCAAAACCAAAACATCTTGCACTCTTAAGGAATTGCAGACATTAATTGAAACTCTCAATTTTGCCTGCAAAGTTATTCCTCCTGGGAGACCATTCCTGCAACGAAGTATTGCTTTAACACATAAACTTTCCAGCCCAAACCACACTACCACATAAACTTTGAAACTTAGATGCTGGTTTTCACAACGACCTTACTATGTGGCAGCAGTTCATTTCCTCTTGGCATGGGGCTTGGTTTTTTATCTCAGATACACTACAACTTTACACTGATGCATCGGGTACAGTTGGATATGGTGGAATCTTCGGCCCTAAGTGGTTCCATGGCAAATGACAGCCTCACCAATTTCTTTCTGTACCTGGTAGTAGTATTGCTTGGCAAGAGCTTTTTGCGCTTGTTGTAGCATGCCATCTATGGGGAAAAAACTTCTCCAATAAGCGCATAGTGTTTCATTGCGACAACGAATCTGTTGACCAATTGTGACGTCAGTAACGCACTTAATGACGTCATCATTGATTACGCAATAGTTGGACCAGTTTTGTAATGCAGAACCTCAGTTATGTTTTTAATGGTAATAAAAGACGTTATCAAGGGAAGTTGAAAGCCACAAACCGTTTGTTAATAGCATAAAAGCTTGCAAAGTTATAGCAATTCAAATAACTGCTACCACCCCTCCACGACTTGTAATATTTGTAAGAAACATATAGGAAACAAACTCTTGGCAAAAAGTTTTCGTTTTTTAATAAAATGGATCCATTTTTGCGGCATTATGTCAAGCTTAATTGCTTCTAAGATGCTATCGTTTTGAAATTTTGATTTTCGCCCTTACAATTAAAATATTTTCATTTTTGGGAATTTATGACTCAAATCTTTATAAATTTTAACAAAATTTAACCAAATCTCAAAATTCATATCTCCACCATTATAAACGCTAATAACATATGGTTTTCGGTTTTGATTTCCTCTTGATAAACCCTATCATTACCATTTTAATCATTCTGTGATTCTTGTTTCTTAAAATTGCTAAAACTATTGCGCAATTGTTTATGACATCATAATGTGACGTAGTGACGTCATAATGTGTCAAAATGTTGGTCATCATGATTTTGTCATATGTACAAAGTTTGGTCAAAAACGACCGATGGAATGGAAAGTTATGACGGGATTTCATTTTTTTGTGAGAATTCGGTGATACATTTTGGAGGTGATCTGACCCACCGTGATTGTGTTTCAATTTTGTGGAACGTGCAGAAATTGCTCTATAATGCAAAAACTCATTACTGCATCTTGCCAAATACCCTGGAATATTATCTGCTTCCATTTTTGTGCAGGCTATTTTTTGTACTAGTGCCCACATAGCTAGCAAATTTGAGCAGATTTTCATATCAAACTTATGTCATATAAAATGAACATTGACCTAGAGTGACCTCTTTGGTAACACTATCGCATTTCTCTTTGTTGTGTAAACCGGGACGTCCATATATGGGGTTTGATGAGATGGTATTCCGGACCTTTAACACATGGCGTGTTCGAGAGTGAAACGCGAATCGAAAGCTCTGCTCAGATTTATCGAGCAAAATCATCCACCAAATCTTAACCATAAAACGAGAAAATTCCATAGAAAGGATAATGATATCTCTACGAGGTGGTTATTACTGAGGTCGACAAAGGGAAAAATGGTCAAAATGCATTATATGCTGGATAGAGTATTAATACGATGAGTAAACGTGATCAAAAGTGTTGTACAAAGTGGTAAAACGATTTACAGGCTACCCTGCAACAGACTTTTGATGCTTTCCTCGGTTCGAAATGCGATGAGCGAATATTTAATATAAAGACTTACTTGTTTACCTCGTAGGTAAACCATGGGAGATTGCTGCCTTTGGGACTTTCTCGATATTTTTCCCCATCGATTTGAGCATTTGCCCCTCTCGCGTTAAAGACAAGATAGCAACAGAACAACCAAAGCGCAAACTTTGAACCCCATATCCCGCACTATAATTTTAACGAACCCAAGCGTATTACACATCAAAATGCGCCAAATTTATCGAACGTCTCATTTTCCGGGGTAACGAAAGATTTGGTGGTCGTATTACAAAGCAAGGGGCCAATAATCGTCGAGCAGTCTTGCGTCAGTCGATCACGCACTCCTTTTGTGAGCCTACCCATCGTCGAAAATGTGCTCGATGCCGGACTTTGCTTTTTAAATTTTGAGTTTACACGAATAAAATACAATAGTCTAAGTGTTGTTCTTTCACAAACCGTAGGTAACAAACAAGGCAGGGATCCAGAAGTGCTAAAAAGTGAGAAAATCTTCAACATTTCATGAATTTATGTGACGGGTGTTGCGTGACATTGTGACTAAAACGGGATACAAGGAAATGTTAAAGAGGAGTTTCATATGAAAATTCATTCTGAGCCACAGGGCACGCCTGCCCCCAAAAATAGGGGAGTCCCCCCTAGGGGTAAAAAAATTCAAAGAATCAAGGTAATGGCAGTTAATACATACTACTAGAGCTGTTTCTGTTTCGATGTTCTATTTTTTGTGCGGAAAAATTGAGAATCTTGGTTTTCTAGATTTGCACCTATTTTTGTATGGGCAATCTAAGATCCTCTGAAAACTCGGAAAATATGATTTGTGACAAGGTAAAACTCAAAGAATCAAGTCACTGGTAGTTAATTCATACTACTAAAGCTGTTTCTGTTTTGATTGCTTCTATTTTTGTGAGAAAAATTGAGGATCTTGGTTTTCTAGATTTGCACCTATTTTTGTATGGGAAAATTGCCCATATCTAGAAAACTAAGATCCTGTGAAAACTCAGAAAATATGATTGATGACAAGGTAAAACTCAAAGAATAGAGTTAATGGTAGTTTATTTGTACTGTTAGAGTTGTTTCTGCTTTGATTGCTTCCATTTTTGTGAGAAAAATTGAGGATCTTGGTTTTCTAGATTTGCACCCATTTTTGTATGGGCAATCTAGAAAACTAAGATCCTGTGAAAACTCAGAAAATATGATTGGTGACAAGGTAAAACTCAAAGATTCAAGTTAATGGTAGTTTATTCTTACTGCTGGAGTGGTTTCCATTTCGTTTTCTTCTATTTTTTGTGAAAAACATTGCGGATTTTTGTCACCACAGGCAACCCACAAGCCAGCATCTAAATCCAATATGGCGGACAAATAAGTTTGTTATCGAATGCTTGCGCTGTTTGTTGGCTGATTTATACATCGTGAGTTTGAAAAGCCTAACGGACCAAGCTATAAGGATGTATTCTTGAAGTTGGAGTAGATCTTGTTTGGAATAAAGTCTGTTTAATAGCAGAAAAGTTCGAGGTTCTTTGTTTCCTTGATTTATGGCGAGGGGTCGAGTGTCCTAAGAACTCAAGCGAAATGGTAAGAGAAAATTTGTCAGTCTTAGTTTTCTAGATCTTAGTTTTCTAGGTCTTAGTTTTCTAGATCTTAGTTTTCTAGATCTTAGTTTTCTAGATCTTAGTTTTCTAGATCTTAGTTTTCTAGGTCTTGCGTCTTTCATCTTTGTTTTCTAGATCTTAGTTTTCTAGACACCCCATTCAGACAAAAACAACGGCTCGCATAAAATGTGTTTGGAGATTTGTGTAAACTGTGTGCTGCCACTTTTCAGCGATCATAATTTTGGCCGAAGAAAACGTCGTTCCTGTTTCAAAATTCCTGAGGAATACACCGTAAACTAAACAAACTGAAGTGTTGGCAGAAGAATACTAACCCGTTCGTTCTCTTCAACTGTAATTTCCAATCAATTTAACAGAGTGAGTAGAAAGACCAAAATTGGCAACCAACTGTTCTAATTTCCCTGCTCAATCCCGTACATGTAGTAAATGGTTTCTAAATAAAACAAAACTCCTCAGGAGTTCAGTGAAAATTTTTTTCTCTAAATTGCCCTTTTGTGCTTTAGGGGCCGACCATTTAACTTTTGAGGGGGGGGGGGGGGGCTTTTTTGTCGGTGCAAGATTTTTTTTCTTACCTCTGTTAAGCGGTGAGAATTTTTTTTCCAATAAAAAAGAAGGGTTTTAGTCATCATTTTGCTGTGCAGGAAATTTTTTTCGGCCCTTCGGGCCGTGCACGATATTTTTTTCAAAAAAGACCCAGTCCCCCCCCCCCCTCAAAAGTTAAATGGTCGGCCCCTTAGAATCATTCGATTGGGACGGACAGGGGCTCATAAGTAGGGGCGTCCCTCTGATATATATTCTTGATAAGGCGTTTTGACAGACCTAGTTATTTTTAGATTGGTATTTGCTCTTGTTTCTATGCCGCTGCGGTCCCGTTTATTTAGAATAACAATAGCAGAGAACAACAAAAAATCAGTCCTTGCACGCCATATCTTGCAAATGAGTACAGGCGTCTGATAACGAATTTGATTGGCTAGTAAAACAGAAGCTTTACAATTTTATAGCGGTAAAACAGTTCTAAAAATAACTAGGTCTGTCAAAATGCCTTATCAATAGGACAATACTAGAGAGGGACGCCCCTATTTATGAGCCCCTGATTGGGAGGGTTACTATAATCTTAATTGTTCGGAAGGATGAGGTTTTTTAACTCACTTTGACAGGCCGTGCTAATTTTCATCTGTATATTGCATGGGCGGCGGAACCGGAGGGGCGGGGGCAATAATAAATGGCTAATAAACTTTTCCGATAATTGTGTACTGTCCTCCCCCCCCCCCCCTCCCCCCAATAATTGTTAAGCTTTCCGATATTTTTGTAAAGCTGTAAAGTTGTTATAGTGAAGCCGAACTGCTTGACCAAGTCTAGGCATGTTGAGCCTTCATGAGCATACATGATTATCGATAGCTTGGATATCCAATTTGATGTAAAGAGCTTAGAGTATCACTCATTCGATATGATGACTGTCTCGTGACAAGCGCGACATCCGAACCCCTCGCGCAAGTAAAACACAAAATCACCACGCAAAACACTGCATCCTCGTTTAACGGCATTCTGATCGTTTGCTAGAGCAACGGGGTAAGTACTGGGAAAATAATCCACTTCTCATTCCAAAGATTAATTAACTTATATAGAATATCAGGTTGTAACGAAGCGATAATTTTCATGAGGACGTACGGACGGACGTAACACTCAAGAGCGGCTTTAGCCATTCAATTTTAAAACGTGTTTTCGACATAATAGATAAAATTGGATGCATTTCAATTACCCAAATATATTGCGTGTAAAGGTGTTGCTTGGCGTTCAACATTGGCGCTGTTGGTTCGTGTTTGACTAGAAATTAAAACTGGACTTCAAGGTCATAAATATCAAGTGACAAAAGGACTCAACAGCTCAAGGGCTTCTTGTCTCTAATCGTCCGTTCAAAACACGAGTGTGCTGAGGTTTAACCGTTTTGTCGTATTTTTTTATGTTTGCTCATCACGTTGTCGATGTCGCTTTTGTCAATTCTACATCTCACTGCTCACTCCGACGTTTGTTGGTGGGATCAGAATTTCCAAACAGCCTTACCAACCAGGTCGTCCACATAAAGGTCGTCCAACATCATATAAGTAATAAAAAGCGGATTTATGTGGTTTATAATTTGATAAATACACGAGGGATGTTTGAAAAACACGAAACAACTGACGAGGCGCGTGTTGTTAACCGGTACATACAAAAACCGAAAGGCACGTGACCACGAAAACGTCAGGCGAAAATCACGCGCGCGTTTGCAAAACAAAATTTCATTCGATACAAAAACAAATTTCAATAATGAGTCAGTTTTGTGGCGCTTTAACGTTTTCTGTGTATGTTAATGATATCTTTTTGGGGTTATTCTGAAGCTTGGCTACACCCATTTTGGTATCTTTTAGCTAGGGGTCAAATTCGCTTTATATCTCGACGAAAAAAAAATCCCGTCCGTAAAAATATGAGAGACCCCACCTTACCTGCTTAGGGAAGTATCGGCGGTCTCGGGTCCACAAAACAATCTCTTTCCCTCGGTCCTACAGGGGCGTAGCCAGCACTTATGAGAGGGGGGGTTCCAAAATTCAAAAAAATAAAAAACCACATAGATCTCGGGGAAAAACTAGCGTTTGAAGAAATTTGCTACATTTTAAAGGAGCTTTTATTTGTTGTCTATTAAATTTTACAATTTTAGTAGTAAAACAGAGGCGTGGGGGGTTCCGCTGCGGGAGAGGGGGGGTTCCGGAACCCCTGGAACCCCCCCCTGGCTACGCCCCTGTCCTAGTCAATAAGAGTTAATTATTATTATATTATTATCAATGTCATTGTGCCCTAGAGTCCATGTTGTTCCCATGTCTAAAAGTATATGTTTTTAGTAACATATTTTTATTTGTTTCGGCTAAAAATAGAATTCTACCCAAATGCATTTCATTCTGTTGCGTGAACTGAGGTTCTTATATTATGTGTAGCAGTGTCCTACGAAATGGTTAACCGCAAGTTGTGTCCATTTTACTGGAAAATGAGTCCTAGAAATAGATGGGAATCCTACCACGAGAGATTCATTTACTCTTATTGACCCTTGTCAAAACGTATTATAGCGGAAGTGATTCAGACTCGAGACGTGTTTTCAGATATAATTTTGTTGCAGAGATTCTGACATTACGAACCCTAGGAAGTCAGCTGATTATGAACAGCGTGAAGTTCCTGTGTTTGGTTGTAATAGTTCTGGTAACCGGAGCAATGGGCCTGAGAGGTAGGTGTATATGCAACCGTTATTTAAGGTCTCAATATATTTGATGTTCAAAATATTAAATGATCAAAGCGCGCCAGTTTTACGGAATTTATATCTTAAGATTTATTCTTAAGATAAATACAACCTCCGAAGCAGGGACACGGACCTAGCAGTTCCAAAACCTAAGACCAACTTTCTAAAACGCAGTTTTAGCTATAGTGGAGCAATATAATGGAATAGTTGTAGATGGTAATATTATAAGTAATTATTGGATGAGGTTTTTGTGATTTCCAGAATAAACAATGTCGAGACAGTGGAATCAGGCGGGGCCGTAAGATCGAGCCTGATTCCACTTGGCGAGACATTGGTTATTCTGGATATCACAAAAACCGAATTCAATAATTGTTTTATCATACATTGACTCAGTAAAAATACTTTTTTTTTCTGTCAAGCAAATTCTTTTCCACTAGCGCCTTGGCCTTCAAGTGCGCTAGTCCCATGATGCATATTGTGCCCGTAGAATCAAGAATCAGCTAGCTGATTCTTCAAGAATCAGCATGCTGATTCTTGAAGACCCTCAAAGTACGTGTAAAGCGCGCGCTCTTAGCCAGTCAGAATCGAGATAGTGAGTACAATGTATAATACTATGTCTAAACAGCGAAACGTCTCAATGGCTGTCCCTAATAATGTGTGATTTTTATAGATACTTATAAACACTTTCACTAAAACGTGTCTCTACCCCAGAGTCGTACAAGGGTGCCCAGCGTTTGGCGGTGTACTGGGGCCAGAATGGAGCAGGCGCTGCGTTCGGTAAGAAGTACTGGGAGAAACCCCTAAATGTGACGTGCTTGACCACCGAGATTGATATCATCCCGATGGCCTTCATGGATATATTCTGGGACTCACGACAAGCAAGTATGCAAACCATTTTAGAAGATGTTACTTCTAATGATCCATACCTTGATTTGTATTATGAGGGCACTTAAAGTGCCTATAATAACAAAATCGTTTCGTGCTTATAGCTTATAGCGAAGAATAACGTTTGACTTTCATAGCACTAAAGGTTCCAGAGATATTCAGGATTTTATTATATAAACACCAATGAAATACCGGGTGATCTCCCGCGCGAAAACTTGATATCTTCACACGTGAAAATAACATGTTATTTTCACATGTGAAGATATCACACTTGCCTTTGCTCTATGCTCGATTTTTAAGCTTAACTCAAATAAAATTCGAATTTGGTATTTCATTGATGTTTATATAATAAACAGAACATTACATGGCCGCTTGTAGATACGAATTTTATCTTCTCGTGTTAAAAATTAATCTCACTCGTTCGCTGCGCTCACTTGTGAGATAAATTTTCAACACTCGAAGATAAAATCCGTATCTCCGCGCGGCCATGTAATATCCTCTATTTAATATCCTCTATTTAACGATGCAAATTAGGTAATTGATGTCATAGCAGGGAAGAGTGACAATCCTGCAAACTTTATTTCACCATAACATGGCAAGAAATGTTCAGGCAATCTTCAAACTTGGTGATGTTAAAGAACAGCATTGACAACATACCTCTGTCTATTTATTAGTGTTGCCATGGTAACGATTTGTGTTTGAGGCCTTCTCTTTGAAAAATAATGAAAAATCTGTATTATGTTCACCTAGTTGTGAAATCATACAAAATACAGCGAAAATGTTTCTACTACTATTGTGAGGAATTCTTTTGAGTTTCACAGGATTTCATACAAATGTCAATATTTTACAGATTTTTGCTAATTCATTTTTGTGCAGCCCTGGTGCAAAGGCTGTTACCATGACAACCCTAATAAACATATCTGGGCACGGGTATTGGTATACTGCCTGATATTCTCAAGTTTGAACAGTGTCTGTCCTTTGTTGCTAAGATGTAGCGAGAAGCATTTGCTCTGGATTTATCTGTCCCTGCTATATGACACCACCATTTACCTAATTTGCATAAGTTAAAAACCTAAAGATCTCTTGCACCTTTAGTGCTACGAACATCAAATAAACGCCATTCTTCACCATTTTGAGAGAGCTTACTTATAAGTATAAAACGATTTTGTTATTATAGGCACTTTATCTTATATTACCCCACTGAACCGTAAATGACGATTGATGGATTCAAATAATCATAATGCTTGAACTAGTAGTCACTTCACTGCGCCCATAATCATCATTATTACTTCTTTTCTTTTACTGTTTTGAAAAAATAAAATGATTTTCCCATGTCTGTGTACTCTCGCCTGCGGCTCGTGACTTTCAAGTTTTACCACTCCCCCAACATCCCCCTCTTGTTTATAAAAATGAGCACAGATTAGAAACAAGCTCGATATACAGGCATTAAACTGTTCGATCATTGCACGGAAACCACCAATGGAAAAAAAAAAGTTTTAAAATGATATTTGGTTATCCAAATGTTTTCCGTAGATCTTCCCGATCTTAACTTCGCCAATCATTGCGATAGCCCGATCTCTCCTAAGTACCCGTTCCTGTTGCGATGCCCCAAGATCGAAGCCAACATTAAACAGTGTCAGAAACTGGGCAAGAAGATCCTTTTGTCCCTCGGCGGGGCCACAGGGGACGGGACCCTACCAAGTAAGACGAGGGCCCAGAAGTTAGCACTAGAGCTGTGGGGCATGTTTCTCGGGGGTAACAAAGTGGACGAGATGGGGACGAGTCTTAGGCCTTTTGGGGCGTAAGTACCTCTAAGGGACCGGTCATTATTTATACAAGTACAATAATCAATGACCCCCCTCAGAGCAGTTAAACGTTTTCGTGATCCCCCCCCCCCCCACCCCCTATTTGATCTAGTAGAAGCGCGCCCGAATTTTGATAAAGCCTCAGAGAAAGTGTAGATGAACATTCCGTTTTTTATGTGTAGTAAACATATCTTGTAGGTATTATTATTCATGCTCGCAATTGCGCGCCGAAATGACGAAATTATTATTATTCATTTGCGTGAAGCGCGGCCCAAATGACGAATTTCTGTGCCTGTAACGTCGAACTCACGCTTACTCTTCTTTCGAACGTAGTGACTGCCCGCCAGGCCTATCACTGCAGGGCATCTTTGGTAGAGCTTGTTTTCCCTCGACAAGATGCACTTGTTCTTGTGAATGGTGTGCGCGAGTTGCTAAAGACTGTATTAGATTATGTTCATTATGCGCGCGAAACGCGCCGAAATTTTTATTATGTATTGAGTGAAGTGAAGTAGAAAAATGCAAATGATAGAGAAGCTGCTGGAATAACTACTTAGAAAATGTCTTGTGGTCCCCCCTTTAAGGGCTTCAGGTTTTGAGAGATCCCCCCTTTCGCTCGCCCCAAAGTGAAGTGATCCCCCAAAAATCCTCCCCACCCCCATTGAGAAATAATGACCGATCCCTAAGCAAAAGCGTGAAATGACATTTGTCTTGCGGGCACCACTAATGTGAAATTAAACTGAATCATGCCTGTTTTTTTTTTTTTTGACATGTTTCTAGTGCAATATTAGATGGGTTGGACTTTGACATCGAGGGTGGAACAGGCCCTGCTAACTATGAGTACCTATTCCAAGAACTGCGTAAGCTCATGAACAGTGATCCCAGGAAAGAATACCTTATCACGGGCGCTCCGCAGTGTCCGTACCCTGATCGGTATCTGGGACCAGGACCGGGCACAGGTAAATATACGAAGATGGAATGAGGGCATATCAGACCGAAAGACATACAAACTTAAGGCAGACTGTGACAGAGAGAACGCTCGAAGATCACAGGAAATGTCTGCAGAAACCAATTCTTGGGAAAAGCTGAATAGTTCCCTTGACGCAAGAATGGAAATTGTTCTAGCCACTCGAAAATAAAACTCACATGTTCGCACTTTTCTTCTACAGGTCTCGGCGACGACGGAAGCGCAGTCGACATCTTGTATGTTCAATTCTACAACAACTACTGCTATCCCAAGTCTAAGGCGGCCTTCAATACCTCCTTAACGGAATGGCTTGATTACGCCAGTAAGGTGTCGCCACATGGACCACAAATCTTCATAGGTCTACCAGCGTCACCTCGCGCCTCTAGTGGTGCGCGGTTTTACCTGCCTCCCGATCAACTTACAACTTTCTACCAGGTGTGTAACTTCTCAAAACTCTTTCACATCCACCTTGCACCCACAGCGCCCATTATTTGGAGGTAAGCTGTTGGTGTTTTTCTTTTTAAACTCTGGCGGGTAATAACACGTTTTTATCAATTTGAAACGTTTGCATAAGTAAATAACACTTTATTACATAGACATGAGTGTTATACTGGGAAACTACATCTGGGACCTGAGTGGCGTATTTTCCATATTTCCGTTAGTGAGAATTAATATCGGTTAAAAAGGCGCTCGTGGAGATCGATTTTGCATTATTTTTTTAGTTTAGAGCTATATAATAATAAGAAAATCACACAAAGATATGAGTTTTTTTGTTTCCTGTCAATAACAATATCTTACTCACTCGTTGCGCTAGTTCGCAAAGTATCATTCACTAGCTGATGCCCGTGAAAAATTCACGGAGTGCAAGGGAGAAATTTATCTTATGGACGTGTCATCATTTAGCGGGGGGGGGGGGGGGGGGGGCTCCTATTTTTGCGGGGAGGGTCCTAATTTTTTTCGCGCGTCTAAAGGGAGGGTCCAAAATTTTTTCACTCCTGTTTGGGGGAGGGTCATAATAATTTCGACGATGAACAGAGCGAAACAGATGCCGATAGTGGTTATTTCAGCAAATTCTATATCATTTGCATTTTGACTTAAGCGCGCCGAAAGAATGACCTCTAATATACTCTCTCACCAACGTAGACACTACCCTAAGGCCGTTTACAAAAACTTGATGAACTTGATCTTGATGAGGAAAAGCAAACTCTCCCAAAAATGCCCTGCAATGATAGGCCTGACGGGAAGTCACTATGTTTGAAGGATTCCATATGGGTAAGCGTGAGTTCCACGTTACAAGCATAGAAATTCGTCATTTGGGCAGCGGCTTCACGCATGAATATAATAACTTCGTCATTTGCGGCGCGCAGTTGCGCGCATGAATATAATAACCTTATTGGCTCAGGAATCGATCAATAGAAGCTTTCATCTAACCTATATAGTTGAGGTAGCGTTCTTTCCTGGGCTCCTGACGGGCTTTGTTTACAGCAACAACACTTTATTTACAACAACAATATATTTTACAGGGCAGAGCTACCTGCATATAGCTATTGCTAATCGAGGCAGGTAGGGAGAAGATTCGGACTTGTAATTTTATTTTATTTTATTTTTCCTTCTTTTAAAACATGAGCAATGTGCAACTTATTCTTGTGTTATATTGAATACCAGTTTTTTTATTATTGTTTCTAGCATTGGTAGAGCATTATATGAGAAAAGAAAAGTCTATGTTGACAGCATAACTATCCTTTTCTTCCAATTTTTTTTGAATATGAGTTCGTTTTTGAATATGATTTCGTTTACTATACCTTACACAAAACATATATATTTTATCGCGTTTCGGAATGTACACTTGTGTTGTGTCCCTAGGGATGTTAGTTCAGTATTTAAAGGAGCTTAATGTATGCTAAGTCATTCGAAGCGTCTTTTTTCTCTTGTTGAGCTTTTCCGTTAATTTTCATTTACAATATATTGCCTTCCTAACTTAATTGTGTCTAAAATCACTTGCTGCGTGTTATACCACGCTCACGTTATGATCTATTGTCTATATGCATGCCACATCAGCTATCAATAAAGAGACGCTCACTCCTAATTGGTATTGTGTTATTAATGTAGATTAGAGATAAAATATTTTATACTCGTTCAGAAAGTAAGAGTATAAGTTCATCTACTCTCTGAGACTTGATGAAATGCGTTTATCAAAATTCGGGCGCGCTTCACGCGCAACGAATGAAAAATGCGAGCCCCTTTCTCTGTAAAATATTGGGAGTATAAATACGTTGGGGTATGTCAATATATGTTAATTGTTCACTACTCGTACAAGGGGCGTCTATCTGTGGTCTGGTGGCCGGACTAGGTCAAATAGGGGACGGGAGAGGTGGGATCACGTTAATCATTGTACTTCTGGAGGGAGAATCACTGTATTTTAACCGTTTACCCAAAATCCTCTCACGAAAATAATCGAGGCGATAAATAATGACCGCGGTTCCTTGGCTTTGAAGAAGTAAGAAAAAGTATTTCTGCTATTAAGAAAATAAAAAGACATTGCATCACTCGGACACGAGTCTATCTGACAGGTTTTTCAGAAAATATAAATTACATGGAGAGGGTCACATTTTTTTTACCCACGACTGGGGGAGGGTCACATTTTTTTGTTATGTTCTAGGGGAAGGTCCTAAATTTTTTTAGCATTGTTTGAAAAAAGTGGGAGCCCTCCCCCGGTAAATGATGACACGTCCCTTACATATACAATTTTTTCAAAACAAATGAAAAAAAACGCACAATATGATTTGCTTCTTGTGTCATTTCCATTTAGCGTGCGCTTAAAACAAAGCAAGAGGTGTAGGTTTCTTCAAACATGATTGAAAATTATTCTCAAGTCAAAGCTTTTGAATTAGAATTATCCCTACAAATAACTGTAACCAATATGTAACAGAACCATTTGGGTCTGGATGTCTATATGGTGCTTTCGGCTGTACGAACTGCAACAGGCAATATGGCGCTTGAATTAGAACCTAGTTCAAGGCGACCTTTTTCCAACAAAAACATATGCACACTGGTGAGATTTCCTCCTCCTTTTAAGGTTTGTGAACTTCGTTTTTTCGGCCCCAACATCTCTGTGTTTAGTATAGATTTCGAAAGTTTTATCCCGGGCTCCAAAAGGCTGTCAAACGACTGTTGTTTGTGAACCAAGTGTTTATTTATAAAATGGCGCGCGGCTTCGTGCAACGCGCCAAAACCTTTGAATGGGATATATTGTCCACTCTAATCTTTTTGGAAGAACGACTTTTGCCTGAACATTACTGTGTTATTTGTGAGGGAATCGCGTAGGTTTGGACGTCTTTGTTGTTTTCGGCTGCGAGAAATTGTATCTTGATATGATTTGTTGGTTTCTGTGGAAGACTTAAAATGTCGTCTTTGCAAACTCGATCTTCTCGCTAACGAAAACGCTTGAATTAGATCGTGTGTCCACTTTATCATTTCGAAAAGAATGTATCCTATAACACAGTTCCCCAAGTATGCAAGAAAATGGGGCGGTTTTGCAGTTCCGTGGTGCAGCCGTTTTTCCAGGCTGCTTGGCCCCCCCCCCCCCCCCCCCCCCCCCAACATCACACATTATATATAAGATGTCACTCGAAAATAAAACTCGTCGTAAAACTGTTTTTTCGAAAATAAAAATATTCGCGCCATCGTGTAATATTCTCTATTTCCGCTTGCTATATAACAATATCTAAACTGCTGCACACGTGACCCAGTTAGTGCATGTGGCCTATTGAAGGGTTGGTAAGCTGCCGAAAAGCCGGGACGTCATTAGGACATTTGCATGATGACGTGGTTGACAACAACTACCAGAAACCTTTGCGTCGCGGCTAATTGTGTAGAACATTAAGGCTATTATGCTGTTATTCACAAAGGAATTTGTTGATCTCAATAAGAAACTGAAACTGAAAAGGATTCTGGTAGTTGTAGTCAAATGACGTGATCATGCAAATGTCCTATATTGAAGTCTTAGTTTTACTCTTTCTAGATAAGTAGCGAAATGTACTTGTTAATAAATATCTGTTCCCATAGTGTTAACTTTGTTAATAACTTTATATAATTACCCACTTGCTTGCGTGTGTATCCACAGGGAATCCGTAACAAACCTGGAGTCGGAGGTATAATGTTATGGGACGCTTCATGGGACCAGAACAACCTCATTAATGGCAGACGGTATTCCGATTATGTCCACGACGTGCTGAGAAATTCCTACAATCCTACTACCTCGGGTATGTGTTCTCAACAAATCTGTAATGTTTGGGTCGAGATTTGTTTCAAAGATCTTCATCAGGTCGTCCAGTCACTCTAAAAGCATCAAGCGCGCTCTCTCTCAGATAACCTGCCTTTTTCGATGCGTTCCCCAGAAATGTTGAACTGGACTCAGGTTCAACAAGAAAGGGAAGTTTGTGACGTCACCTCACCGACGATCTGTCCAAGGCCCCATGGAAATTTGCAAAACATGGGCAAGACTAACTGTAGGGCAGCCTATTACATTCCCTATTCCCTATTACATTCACCCTGCAAACAAAATCTAACATCTCTAATATAAGTAATGCTTTAAACGTTTCAGACCCATTTAGGTGCTCCCATAAAGCCAATGGAGTCTACGCCAATCCAGATGACTGCACGAAGTATATCGTTTGCAGGGCAGGGAGGCAATACGACGAATCATGCCCCGCCCATTACAAGTTTGATCCGCTCCTCAAAAGATGTCGATGGGCTATTAGAATTTAGTATCACCCAACTAGTGGACTATTGTCAATACTGCATTCGGATTGGCTACGCTACTAGGGGACTATTATCAATAGACCTCTAGTAGCGAAAGCGCCAATATTGTACAGAAAAAAAAAAGGTTAAAATACATTCCCGCCACCTTTACTGAGAACCTTCGCGGGACGTCCTGGTAAAACAATCATACAGCTCCTTGAGTTTAACCAGAACATGACAACCTATATATCGTTGCAAAGCTTATAAAATTTTGTTTAGCTCAAAAGTTATTAAAGGCAATTTTTATAGCATTTTCACTCCCAAAAAATTTAGAAGTTTCATAACTTTTGGACTAAACAAAATTTAAAAAAACGTAGACACCGTTTTTGAAAAATACCTCAAGGTCCAGCAGTTCGACGGCGTTAGCTCATTTAAAATGGCCATCAAAATATTTATATTTAATCAATGCTTAAGAAAAATTGTCTTTATTGATAAATTATTTCTTTTTGCTATAGACCGCTAGTCCATTCTATAAGCTTTCCAGCGATATATAGGTTAACATGTTTTGGTTAAACTAACGAACGTGTGTGTGATTGCTTTTCGAGAACGTGCCGCAGTTCTCAAAAACCTTAAAATAGGTTAAAACAAATTTACAACCATTGTTAAGCCGGTTCGGGGTCTTTACGATAAAATAGTAAAAAAGTTGATAGCATTAAAATAGGTATTCCAAATAGAAACAAAATAGCAATTCAACTAAATAGTTTTGAAATAGAGTTCATTTTGGTACGGGTGCAAACAGAATCATGAAATTTGATTGACCGAAATGCCATCAGCAGATGTAAGTCTAAATTACGAATATTTACACTGCTAGGCTGTATATATTTTGGCGTATCCTTAATGAGTGGTTAATGGGTTACACAGCCTAATTTTGAGTTGTTCAACAAATCACGTGACCCTAAATTAGTAAGTCATGTTTAATAACCGGATGAGTTTTAGCATAGTGTAACTTGATCTGCACTCTTTTGATAAAATGGGACCACGTTTTGGCGGACTGGGAGCGTCGTTCATCTTCAAAAATATTCATTTCAACAAATCTGCTTTAATGATGCTCTGTCTTTTAGTTTTCCTGTCCGTGGCCGTGGCTGATGAGGCAATAACAGCGGTTTATCGTACAAGTGTAGGTGCTGCAGTTTCATTAGTCAATTACAAACTAGAAGGATACCAATTCAAGACTATCATAGTTTGGGGTATTATCGCATGTGGACAGCATTGCCTTAGTGAAATCCCTCGATGTCGCTCCTATAACGTGGAACCTATGGCATCGGAATATTTGTGTGAGCTGAACAGCGAAGGGATCTCAGATGCGACTGGGAATGGGATAGGGGGATTGACACTTACACCTGGAGCCGTTTTTGTCCAAAACGAAGGCAAACTGGTGAGTGAATATCTGAATTACTAAACGCAACGACTCACCAATTGCCACTACTTTGTTTACAAAAACCTTGCCTGCCTGACCCTCTTTTGTCACTTTCGAATTGCCTTTTCAGGGGTCTGCCAACGAGATCCTATAATCTACATACGAAAATTGAAGCAAATTCTGAAGCGAAAATTTCAGCTTCGTTGCGCCATCCTAACAGATAATTTACCGAAAATTATCCTCTGCCTTTTCTACTTTGCCTTCTACTTCATGCATTGTAATTCTTTTTGATTCGCGAAACGGTATGATTTAGGACGGTATATAAAGATTATTGGCCTGCTTTCGGTGATGTAGCAGAAAATTGTCCGCAATTAAATTTTAAAAACGCATGTAAATCATAGGAAATATGGTTGAGCTTGTACTTCGCCGTATCATAAAAGAAGTACGCATGGGAAATCAGATGAAGCAATATAGGATCGTTTTATTCTAACAAAAAAAGAGCAGATTATACAGTACTTTTGGTAGATAAACGGTAAAAGTTATGCGAGCGACAGTTCGTTCTTTTGTTTCGAAATAATTCATTAAAAAAAAATGAAAAACTCCATTTACTATGTTAGATCGGGGGATTGATATTTTAAGGGAATAAAGTTCTGAGTGAGAGGTCTTGAAAGAAAAGCCAATAAAAAGCAACGCTGTGGGAAATGAAGACGATACACCTGGCTTGCAATGTCATGAAGAACGTAACTTTAAGTGTCATTTCATCAGCCCAAATCCAATCAGAACGCTTTAGAAGTGTCAAGAACCGATACCAACCCTAGTGCATGGTAAAATAATGTTTTGTATTTAATTAACGAACCTTAAACATATCCTGACAAGGGATGCCGCGAAAAATACTATTCATTATCTTATTTTCAATCATGCCACCAATTATTGATACAGAAAAATAACGAAAAAAAGTCAACATAATTGTTACATCGCAGTTAAGTTTCAGTCTTGCGAGCAGAAAATCTCAAAATTCCCTTATTCGGCAACACTAGTGCATGACGGCAGTAGCTTTGAAATCACTCCCACACTCAGGGATACTCATTTGTTTTCTTTGTGTTTGCTTAAGGAGCTCTCTACTATTGTCCTGGTTTATTAACTTTCCTGATGGCGAATTTTTTTCTCGCGCTCTTTAAAAACAATCATACATCTGCTAAGTTTAACCAAAACATGTCAACCTATGTATATATCGTTGGGCAGCTTATAGAATGGACTAGCGGGCTATAGCAAAAAAAAAATAACTTACCAATAAATGTAATGTTTTTTTCAAGGATTGATCTAACGAGCTAACGTCGTCGAACTGCTGGACCTTGACTCCCAAGTAACACATTGTTTAAATTAAGCTGACTCCACGAAAAATCCAAGCGTATTTTCTGTAAATATAAATTTGGTCATAACTTAAAATATTAGTGTGATGGATATCAAACTTGAAGGACAGAAGGAAGTGCCATTTTACAATAGTTTAACATATTAAGATCTTTATTTGCGTTAATACTATTAATAATATCCCGGCTACAGTGGACCCCCTCGTTCCTCTTTAAACATCTCTAAAACAAAATTGTGCTATATCATTTTTGCATGAAATTTCAAAATTGGTGTTCAACTTAATTGCTTCAGATATTAAGAGAGTATTTCTCAAAAACAGTGTCTGCGTTTTTTAATTTTTGTTTAGTTCAAAAAGTTACGAAACATTAGCATTTTCACACTCCAAAAATTTAAGTTTCATAACTTTTGGACTAAAACAATGTGTTACTTGGGAGTCATGACCCCGCAGTTCGACGGCGTTAGCCCTTTAAAATGGCACACCAAAACACTTAATAAATCCTTTTAAAAAATTAGATTTATTAATAAGTTATTTCTTTTTTGCCATAGCCCGCTAGTCCATTTTATAAGCCTTCCAACGATAGATAGGTTGACATGTTTTGATTAAACTAAGGACGTGTATGATTGTTTTTTTCGAGGACGTGCCGCTAAGGTTCTCAATAACCTTTTCTTACTTTTTTTTTGACAGACAGTTTCGTGGCACCTTTTAAAACTAAGTTACTTTTTAAAACTAAGTTAGCTCTTAAAACTAAGTTAGCTTTTAAAACTAATTAAGCAATAAAAGTACTTTCCGCGTGCTCTCTCTGCTTTCTTACAAACACGAGGGGGATGTTGGGAGAACTGATCAAAACTTGAAAGACACGAGCCGAAGGCTAGTGTCTTTCAAGTTTTATCAGTTAGACCAACATTCCCCGAGTGTTTGTAAGAAACCAGAGAGCACGCAGAAAGTATTATTGCTTTTAGAAAATAACATACACACGCGCGACAGCATTGCGTGACAATCGTGTTTCTCAGGTCTCTTACAAACACGCTTTTTAACCAATCAGAATGCACACATTCACAATACAACATAGGTGTTATTTTCTAATTACCTTTTAAAACTAGTTAACTAGATTGAAAGAAATTTGAATATGCATGGCTGGTTTATTTAAGTGGTTTTCCTTACTTAATTATTAAAAAGTCATTAATTATAGATAAATTTAGCAGAGATATTTGCGTTTGAGGTAGGTAGGGTTGATTACAGATAAAAATGGGTTATTTTGTGATCTCCTGTCCTGTTCAGAGAGGAAGCTTAGAGCTTTACAGAGTCATGTCTTAATGAATCATAAATTTTGCATTTGGCAATTCAATGAGCTTCATCCTCTGACACCCTATTGACATACGGGGCAAATGCGTTCTTAAGTGGGAGTGTCAATGGCCTTGAATATCTCCCTGTTTCGATACTTAGGCAGTGGTTACTTTTACTCTTAGTCTCGTCAATACTGTCATGTGCTTGACTAACTGGACAGTAAAATGTAATTTTCAAGCTCGTAGCTCCTTTCGAAATCCATAATAAGCGTGCAAAATTTATTTTCGACGCGGGGGTTGTCCCTTTTATCATCAAAGATTTTTCCCTTCCATTCTTGAAATTCAATGTCTTGTAGCCGTCTTTTGGTTGATTGTTGGGTTACAAGTTGATGATCCATGTTGCGCGTTTTTCATCTTGCGCCACAACTTGTTACGCAAGAAAAACGTATTGCAAGTTGTAAAAACTTGTTGCGCGAAGTAGAGCGTGGGTCTTCTTCAAACCACAATTTCTGGCTTTGTTGCTTGTTTTTCATCAAACACACAACTTGACGCGCAACATTTTGCCAACAATTCAAGTTGATTAGAAATGAGGTGCTAAGGGGCAAAACCCGCCTTGGTCTCGCTTGTATGATCATCAAAACAAAATGTTGCGCGTCAAGTTGTGAATTTGATGAAAAACAAGCAACAAACATCAGACTTGCAACGCAACAATGTTGCGCGACAAGTTGAGGGATTTTGTGTCTCCTATTTCCTCGGCTTAAATTGCCATATAATAGGATGGGCATGATAAGGGCACCGAAGAGTCTTATAGATAGTTAATTATTTGATCTAAAATAGGAGCCCAAATCTTTCTTAAGTTTAAAAAAGCCGGTTTTAGCGAGCTCTTGTTTGGCCAAAGAGAAATTACCATATGCGCTAAATGTTAAACCTCAATATTTATAGAAGCGGACATTTTCTAACTGACTATTTTTATATAAAAAGCGATAATTATTCATTGATTTCCCATTATTTTCATTAAAGACTACTACCTTCGTTTTGGCTAAGTTATCTTCAAGTCCGTTCTGTACTGAATACTCTTCTAGTTGGAGTAAAAGGTTTTTCGTGCCTATTGGAGACGTGATAGCAGGATCAGATCATCGTATACATTAAACAATTTATGCTTGAGTCACAAAATTTGATTTTCCCCTTCAGGTTCCTCCTGATGTAATGTTGACGTACATTAGTTGAAAAGGGCTGGGCTCAACATGCATCCCTGTTTCACTCCTAATTTGCATTCAAAAGCATCTACGACGTTATCGACCTTCACTACCGATTTGTAATTTGTATACACAGATCGTATGATCTCGTATACATATGGTATACGGGTATGTGTCGCCCTATAGGGTGTTTTTGGGCTCGTAAGGTCTGCGGTAGGGTATATCGTTTTTCGCGTGTTGGTATAATAGGGTATGTATTTCAGTATATAGTTATACCCTACAAACAAATTTCGATCAAAGTTACGCCGCATTTAGTGATAAAGACAGTTTATTTTAAAACCTTTTTTATTTCTCGTGATTAACAAAATTCCGCTTTGATCGAGACCAACTGGACCACCTTTAGGTCTGCGGTACAATTTTCACTGATGGTAGGGTATGAAAACGAGGATCTTTGGTCTCTGATACGGTCAGGAGACCTCGGCGGCACATCCTACCTAAAAATCAGTGGAGTAAAAACCGCCCCCAAACCCCCCACCCCCCATTCCAAAGTTCACCATCATCCTCTGATTATTGTTATTCACTTCATGCAGGAATTTTTCAAAAATTGCCGTGACCAGTACAAGTACGGAGCGAGGAAATCTGGACTGTACTACGTGCAAGCCAGTGAACAGAACTTGTTCCCAGTCTACTGCGACTTCACTTCTGAGCCAGGCAGAGTCTGGACCCTAGTGATGTCCATGAGCTTGGAGAATCACAGGTTGCCCGAATTCTTCTCCACGTCTTTTCCAGAAGATCGATCCCTCAGCGAAAATATACCGAACTGGAAAGCATATAGATTGTCGAAAACGCAAATGGAATCTATTCATTCCACTTGTACGCATTGGCGAGTGACATGCGACTTTGTAGCGGCAGCAGTGAATTACAGAGACTATATGCGGGCCAGTAATAGAGATTTTAACGTCATGAAATTCGATGGGAAAAATGTATGCAAGAAAGTGGAGTACATAAATGTGATGGGGCACAATTGCGAGGGTTGCACAGCCTCGTTCTTTCAATTTCCAGGTCAGATTATCCACCACGATAGCACGACAAATAATGGCTGCGACTTTCATGTCATTCCAGAAAGTGTTAGTAGCCAGGATAATTTTGGTTTGTACGACAACTATAATCAGAACTTCCGCTGCACAGCATCTAATAATTCGACAACAAACTACTGGTTTGGCGGACATGTATGATTTTACTACTATTGTCGCTGCGACACTGACCCAACTGAGAGAAAGGAAGCACACGGCTGTACAGTCGCAATTTGTAACAATTGTCGCAATTTGTAATACCTGTCGCAATTTGTAATAAAGTTGTCGTAATTTGTAATACCTGTCGCAATTTGTAATAAAGTTATCGCAATTTGTAATAAAAAAGCTGTCGCAATTTGTAATACACCTCCGTCGCAATTTGTACTAAACAAAGCTGTCGCAATTTGTAATACCCCTCCGTCGCAATTTGATCGAGATGGAATTTGCATTCTGAGAAAATACTTGGATATCCTCAAGAGTAGCCCGGCTTTTACTACCAAGGATTAAGCCAGGCGAAGCAAGCATTTTGTTTGACTGCTCACAATAACCATAACTACTAGTGCCACTGCCGGTTCCATGAATTTCGTTTCGAACACCGGTAGTCCAGCAAACTGCAAACGACGAGAATCGAGGATTATGACCCATGGACAAAACCAGAGGAACTCTTTTCTATGGGCTTCGAATACCAATTAGTAGAAGAAAGCAACAATTCAAGGAAGGCATGGGAGGGGATCGCCACAGAGCGCCATTCAATGCTAGATACAATTTAAAGGCATTACGGGAATATAAGGAGGTAAAGGACTGGACGAGGCAAACTGGAGCCAATCCTGGAACCTTGAGCTCAGTTCTTGGATAATAATTGGCGTTAGAGAAACCGCGCCTGATCAGTTGAATGATACTGTGCAGCCCGTTGAAGCGCCACGCCAAAAACAAACCAGTTCGGGAGTGTCAGATAGTGATTTAGTGAACATTGATGACTGAGACTGCTCATCAAAGTCTATGGTCATCTATAAGACGATCAGACAACCACAATTTGACTACTGAAATTGCAACTAGTGATGCTTTTTTCTTTGTCATCTTTCTATGACACACCCAGTACATTTAAATTGACATTTACCGGGTTCAGCGTACCTCTCGCACGAAGAGAGTCTGAAAATCAGACTGAGACAAGGTGCATTCTAATGTATGAAATACTGCAAGGTTTACAGCCTGTGTATGCCTACGGGACTCACGCAACAAACGTGCGCTCCCAGCACCTGGAACTAACAATTTAAAGCGGAGCCTACACAGTACTGAAGAACAACACTTAGGAATAGTCTGGCGACTGAAATGTGCCACGCAGTGTCTCTGACATCTGTCAAAAGTTCATTGAGGGTAAAAGAAAAGTTACTCGTGTTGGCGGCGCTTAGTCATTATTATCCTTATCCTCCTGACTATCCTTAATTATACACTGTAAATATTTTTAACATACTAATTAATGATATACTGTAGTACATATATTAGCTAATTTATTACACGGTTTACATGAGGAAAAATGATGATATCCGTATGTATTGTAGACAGACAGACGGACGGACGGACGGACAGGCAGACAGACAGACAGACAGATAGATGTGTTTATTCGACACTCTAGCAGTCAAGACTGAATTACAGTGCGAGTCAGAGCGGACAAGGCAATAAGTATGAACAAACATTACAAATATTTTATGGATACGAAATCCCCAAGACGTTTAGTACGTGTTATTTGTTTCTCAGACCTACTGGGGCCAGACCTCAGGCAGTGGCTAGATGGACAGTTGAAGTTCTATTTTGTAGAAAGTTAAGGGGCTGCGTGCCTCTCGCTGTATTGACGAATGCTGCGCAAGCTTCGTCTCGGCGCGTGGACAGGCGGAAGAGGCCCGCAGCTGCTAATGCATCTAAGTAGCTAAGGTCGGGAAACATTATTTTCAAGGCTTTAGCCTGAACAGACTCAATGGTATAAGACAAATAATCTGGGAGGGCAGCCCACACAGGCGATGCATATGTATGTGTGTCTTGTTTTCTCAGTTCCTGTCACGCTTGCTTTCAAATTTTGTCTAGCTTTCAAGGTAAGATTTTTGCAAGAAACGCCTCGACGATCGTGAAACCTCGGAAAATGTAGAATATTTATGACCTCACTTTGTCTTTCTTTAAGGTTACAAGGGCGAAAACGTAGATAACTGCATGCCTTTGCGTTGGAGAGAGGGAGCGGGGTAGTTTGAAAGGTCGAACATCACGTGGATCACGTGCTAGCCAATAAGCCAATAAGCATAGTAGAGAGGGTAGAGGCTTCTCGCCTTGATCGTCGTGTCAGCAAAGGAAGCGTGTCAGAAAACGAGTGAAGCTGTCAGGTTAGTCCATCAAGGGCTACACGACTTTATTCAAACTAAACATGGACATTAAGGAGATCAAAAGAAGAATCATCGAAAAGTGTAACAACACAGCGTTGAACTCGATCGAAGCTGCTGCAACATTGGGTCTCCTTTATCCAGAAATTCTTGCCGTAATTATCGGCAACGGTCTGGCGCTCTCGGTCTTCTGCAAAAAATCGTTCCGAGTCAAGAAAACGTCGTATCTGATTATGAACTTGACAATCGCGGACCTTTTACTCGGAATATCTCTTATTTCATATCTATGCCTGATACATGTTCGTTTAGGAGATCCCATACAAGCTTACTTTTTCATGATAGCCTACACTCTACCGGGCGCCTTTCTTAATGTGTCTCTGGTTACCTTAGCTGGCATTGCAATTGAGAGGGCTTTCGCGGTGTTCTGGCCCCTGAGACATCGCACACTCAGTTCCAGTGTTTATTACGTGGCAATATTTGTGACATGGGTAATCGGAATGTCCCACTTCATTCTAGTTGTTCTCCATGTACCTGGATTTCTCGATCATCAAATGAATATACTTGTCTATAGCACACTGATATTCGCTTTTGGAGTGAGCCCACTTTCTCTACTAACAATAGCGATTTCTTACTGTGCAATAGGTCTTCGCATGAGGTTTTATAAGACACCAATGGGCGAGAGGTCTAGCCAAGCACAATTCAAGCTGGCTATAACACTTTTTATTGTAACACTCGTATCTATCGCAACCTGGCTTCCCGTCTATACCTTTATTATCCGAGGATTTAGTCAAAACAATAGCATGTGCGAAAAAACTAGTAGTGCTGACAAATATGGTCCGTTTGTGGCCTTTGCCATTGTACTGGCCAACTCCATTATCAATATCGCGGTTTATGCCCTACGCATAGCAGAGTTTAAACAGGGATTAAAAAACCTGTGTGGACGGAAAACAACCTACAGGATACCTACAAGAGAAATCATGGCAAGAAAACAACGAAAAAACGTTAATACAGTTTAAAGTCAAGTCTGATAAAAAAAAGTAAACTGCCATCAAAAAAGAGCAAGAAAGAAAAATTGTTGTAAAAGGTAAAATAAATTTAATTTTGATCATAGTTCTGGTTATTATTAATAACATTGAAACAGCTGATATAGAATACCTATATTTAATAATTATGAGGTTTAATAAAGTGTTGGTGAAATCTAATAAACTTGATTAAGTTTGCTCTATTCAAAATGGATAGTGACATATCACTTTAATAATGAGCGATAAAATTTCCGTCAAGGAAATATTAATTACTCGAGATCTACAACATTAATGAAATATTTAATCGAAACACCCTCTTCAGTATTGTTCACTTAAAATAATTTGGCCTGTTTTACTCCAAATCGGACGACTTTGTAGCTTTATTTATAATACTCCCAACATTCAGAAGATGAATCATTCTAGTTTTTGTACCTTTATATTTTAGTTGAGTGTCAAAAAGTCCAATTATTCTTGGTCAGAGATCAAACTGGTCTTCCAAGAAACCTTGCATCGGAGAACTGAAAATGCCTGATCGCATTACTTTTTGATCGCATTACTTATGCGAGAACACTGCTGCTACTCCGGGTTCGAGCAACGTATAAAAATGCGATATTTCCTCCTTTTTTCGTTACTCTTCGTGATCATGGCGCAGTAATTGCGTTTTTGTGACATTGCGTCGTAACTCAGAACGCAAAATATATTTTATTGGACATCTGTCCATTAAAACATTTTTTCTTGGATGTCTCTGGTGAAAAATTGGCAAAACATAACATAAAAATATTCGAACATTTGGCGATTTCGATTGGACAATATGCGATGACCGGCACAGATATGCTACAAATTTCCACTGTTTATGGCTTCATTGAATAGATTGAGCCATCATTGCTCTGTTCGCCCAGGTTTTTCGCAAAATTCTTCCTCGCGCCACGCAACTATTTTGAAAACGACGTTTCTCGAGAATTAGATATGTCAAAATCAGTCAACATAATTGAAAAGCGGGAGCGGCAGATCACGAGAGTGACCGGCGATCCGCCATTAGGTGTTGTTTACTTAACTCTCGGCCCTAGAGGGGACGGTGCTCCTAACCTTGCATGTAGAACCGCGGTATCTTCAACCATACTGGTATGGTGTCCCAGTCCCCCTGAGGCACCCTCTTTCCATGTGCATAGGGTAAAATGGAGTAGCAAGTGCTTGCTAGAGGTTTTGTAATTCAGAAGGTGGCAGAACGTTCTTGCCATTTTTCATGATACCAAATCACACTGTAGAACCATAACTTACAGCAGTTAGAATATCGCAAATACCTCAAAGGAAAAGTATATAGAGGATGTACACTCCCACCAAAAGCTCTGTACTAGTGAAGTGATCATGCATTGTTTTCTTGACAGTTGCAACCGTGCTTTTTTTTAAATTTCAGATAACCCCCAAACGGTTGTTTTTAGAACACACAGTAAGCACATGGTAACATGATGTTTAAGAACGAAAGCATTGTATATTCGCGTGCGTGGAACTCTCGAAACTTAACCTGATGCATCGGAAAGAGAACTTACTAAAAAACTTGTGTTTTATCAAATTAAGGAAATGACGTTGCCATAGCTGAGGTGAAGAAATAAAACGAGGTATCACTTGTCACGGTACGACTTTTTTGCGAAATTATGCCATTTCAACGAAAAATAACACGGTGTACCGAAACAAGAACTAAAAGCGTCAAACTAACACATTTTTACCGTAGGGCACTAGACTTTTGACGAGTATCAAAATTTATGCGGACAAATTTAGCAACGAAAACTTCGAAAAAAACGGGGAAAGAGAGAAATGTGTCGGGTCATCCGTTAAGCCAAACGGTAACCATATTGACGTTTATATTCCACATCGCGAGGGAAGGCATTTAACACCCAATCAAAAAGTCTGGATACTTCCTACAGGGCTTAAAGCTTGTAATATCACAATATAATTGCACCTGTTTAAGATATGATTAAAATCGCTTTCATTTTATGAATTTTCTGTGCTTCCCTCTATTTTAATAAATTATTGTTAACCCTTGGTTTTTGACATGCTATTCGTCTTTATAAAGGAGTGAAAGGATTTCGGTCGATACCAAAACCCGTAAAATATTTATTGTATGCTACTGTTACCTATTACCAGTCACGCAACTGTTTGCAATACCATCACAAAGGTCGTCCTAATCACCACTTCTCAATGAATAGCATAAATGTGCACTCCAAATTAACAAATATTTTTCATACAGCCATTGTTTCTCCCCTCCCCAAAATAACACATAAAATCTTTGAATTTGATATTGCTCAAATGCACTCACAATTTTTATGTGCAAATGTACAAATTCCTCAATAAATGTGTTGAACGATCTCACTAGTACTACAATGTGAATGAATGGACCGTCACTGCTCTATGACGAAGTCTCGTCTCGCATTTTCGCTAGTTTGTGGTTTTTGTTTTTCCAGTTAAAGAACGAATACATGTTTCGACAACAACTACTCTGCCTCGTTGCCCGCACCCGTGAAACTAAGAATACCTTCTGTTTTAAGTTTTTTTAAGCGTTCCAGCACATCTACCTGTTCTTCAAAATAGTTAACTAAATACGGCTCAGTCAACATCGAGGCAACAAACTGTTCAAACGAGATTGACCAGCGGATGTCAATCAGTCCTGTAGAGCCTGGCCTCTCAGGAAACCCGTCAGGTTCGTCGGACATTCCTGGGTCACCGGATATGACGTCACAGGACGTAACTTCAGGGATTCCAGACACTTCCCCAAGACCTGGTATGTTAATACCGGAAGTAGATAGTTCCTCAATAGGGTGGTTTGTCAGATCGCTATACGCACTAGGATCATCAAGTTTGTTGTACACCTTGTTGAGTGTTTCTGCGACTCCGTTTTGTTCAAATTCAACATGTTCGGGACTGCTGAATCCATCGTCGCTCTGCACCAATACAAAGTCCTCACCGCTAGTACTGCGGACAGGGCTGCTAAGAGAAGACTCGCTACTTCGAGCGGCATCCGCAAGGATATCTTTAAGCAACGTAGACGATGCTAGTTCGGAGGATGTCGTGACACCTTCAGGTAGGCTCGGGCTTACCGAAAGCTTTGGCGAGCCCGAGATTCCGCCAGCATCTGCAGGTGCTTCCGATTCTTTGAATTGATCGCTCATGGGACCCTCCGAGTTTGGTTCGACTGCAAGCTCGCCTAGTCGCAACAGAATGTTACCCACTGCAGCTATTGCTTGGTACATTTGCTGCTCGTTGGGACGCTCCCGAAATAACGAGTACATTGTTTTCCATAGGTGAATGAATTGATCCTGGGGAGCAAAAGATGTCGATATATAGTTTTAGTAATTTTTTGCTATTTCCATTCACAGTATCACAACCACCATCAACTAAAGTAGGAGCTATACATGTAATCAAACAAAGGACTTCACTGGTAACGTTAATCTTTTTTTTTTCTTGTGCGCCTGACTGAGCACTTTTCATAAACAAAGAGCCCACGCATCGATTGTTTGACCACGGAATAACTCCGACACCGGATTGATGCGTGAATCTCGCAAACTTATAGGAATCATCAAGGCACAATAGCTTTTAGTCTTATTTACTTATTATTATTTTGCACCTGGTTCATTGGCGGCAGCTCTTCGCTGTCCCTGTTATCTTCCGGGTCTCCTTTTAACATCCTATCAATAGAGTCCCTGCTCTTGACACTGGAACTCACTGGCGCTTCCTCGGAAAGCAGCTCTTTCCGTTTTGCGATCGGTATCCCTGTGGGTGCCGACGCCTCGTTCCCAGTCTCTTCTTCGTCCTCAGTCGCTTCGCTACAGGTATCAATGTCGCTTTGGTTTTGGTCCTCAGTGAAGTCACTGATCGCAGGTGCAACATGCATGCGGTACATAAATCGTAAGCGGTACTGGATGTCCCCCTTGCATATGTTCCCTAAGCCCCAGACAAGGCCTTTGAAAGTGATAAAGTCTTTTTCGTCGCCCGCGATCACCTATCAAGGGAGAGAAAAGATGACGCGATATTTATTCCACTTCTGTATGGCAAAAAAGATCCTGAAACGCACTTTTTTTTTATCCTGGAGCCCATTTGGGAATGGTGGCACGATCTGTCGACATCGGGCTGACAAACAGACATAACTTTATCAGAGTAGTAAGACAGACGTTTACGTGGGCAGAGCTCTCTAATTTTAAAAAAAAAGACTGTCTTCTTTCAAAGCAAACAAAAATATATTCAGCAATTAGTGTTAGATTGTTCGTGGGTGCGAACAACGCAGATATTCTCGGGCTGAGACTCTGGAGGCCTCGGATTACTTTATAACTAGGAGGACCAAGGACTAAAGAAAAGAAATCTAGAATCGCCATTCTGTTTTTAGTTTAAGCATTTCTGGATTGTTATAAAAACGACCAACCTCTTAAGAATAGTTTTGCTGCCACGTGCGTAGCCATTGCAAACTCACCCGGAAAGCTCGCTCCGCCAGCACATCGCCAATCTCGCACGTGCCCCAGTTGGTTAGACTGATAAACAGAGGCTTAAAGCCTTTAAAATCGATCCTCTGTTTCTGCCAGGCAGGTGCACTTTCTTTTGTCTCACCGGTATCGCGGCGACGGCTTTGGATGTGTCCGGCCTGCAGATGGAAGCGCATTCACAGATAATCTTGTATTGCACACCCCTATGCGCTTAGAAGTGTTTCTTCGCCCAAATATAGATCTTACATCCGGGGTACCGTGCCAATACCCAATTTCCAGACAATCATTAATTAAGAACTATATCTAGATATAAATACGGTACCTCACATGTAGCGTCTTAACATGATTTATTGACACTACCCTTGACCAAAATGTGGTCCATCCATTGGCCACTTATTAGTCATGAATGAGTGTTTCCAATTAAACGTAGAAGTAATTGCTAAAGTAGACTTTTTTGAAGAAAACTAATGTTGAACTTGTGTAGAAAACACATTATTTAAAAGTCCCAGGAAATTACGCTGGGGGAATTGGTTCCAATTTACGATATTCTATCATTAATTCATTCCGAGACTTTTCAACTCAAATTTAACGAAAAAGTAATGTTGTCGCGCTACGAATTATGGTCGCAAGGGGGGACAGCAGCATTTAGAAATGACCAAAATATAACGAAAATGCCATTCATGATGTATAAATGGTAATATCAGGACCCACATCTCGAATGGAACTTTTATTTGAACCAAATTTCAGCTATCTTGTTCATGTAAAGAAACCATGATGTCATAGTGATATAGGACCAATTGCAGTTTGCATGCATTAAACCAAGACAATAAGATATGCCATTTCCGGGATACATTGCCACTGGTAAAAGCAACAAAGCTTGGCGTGCTAGGGGATGTGGGTAATAATTTATTTCAGTTTTTGTAAAATATTTGAAACAAAACTGCTTGGAAATTTGTTAAAATTAATCGATTTTTTTGTGGCGGCAATTATTGTCTGAACTGCAGATCAAACAGTTGCAGTTTAGATGCCCCCATTACCCTTTGCGCTCCAAGCTTATAGGCGTTTTGGGCGACACGGTATATATTAAAGAGAAACTATGCTTAGTTAATTTTGTGGATCGAAAACCAGCTAAATGGAATTTATTTCGCGTGGATAACGTCGAAAATACAATAAATGTTTTGCTAACGCAGTGATAAGCTCGGAAATTTGTCGTAGTTACGTATTTTGACCTTTGACATCACATTTCGTTCAGAACATAAATTCTAGATTTATTGAACATAAATATTAATTCAAATATTAGAGTCCATCCAAATGCCAATAGTCCGGCGGATTAGAGCGAATATTCGAGGAAACTGCGCATTTTAGGCTAAAGCCCCAATTTTTTGCCAGGTGATAGTTTTCAATGTATTTTTAAATCGTAGATATGGAGGCACGCTAGAATTCATTCTTAGTGAAAGCTAGAGAAGTTTTAGAGTGAACTATTGTTAGCTCAATAGCAGCCATTTTGAATGCTTTGTTATTGAGGTTTAGAGCTCTTAGCTTTGTGAACATTCAAGTTGTTCTCTAGACTTCATAGCCATAGCAGCTCAACATTAGCTAATTCTGAACCATGACTTCGGTTGAACGTCTCCTTAGAGTTTTTGGTGATTTATTAAATGTCACGACCAGTTTATTGGGAATGTTTATAATTTATATTGTAAAACAATAGCCTGACTGAGATTTGATGAAATGTTTCAAGAATGACCAACAAATTCTAAAAAAGATCGGGATAATTGGTACCTCATGTGTCGAATGTCTAAAAAGAAGCTTGCCGCTGAAATTTTGGCATGATATTTTCTTCCTAGTACTGTGCTATACTCTATAAACACGGACGATGGAAGATTTCACTAAGTGCCGCAGAGCTCATGAATAACAAAGGATTCAAAGATGGCTGCCAATGGCAAAACAATGGTTAACATTAAAACTGTTCTAGCTTTCGCTACGAATAAAATTTAGCGTGCCTCCATATCTTATTTTCAATAAAATACTGAAAACTATTGACATGCAAAGTTTGGTGTCTTTAGCCATAAGTGCGCAATTTGTACGCTAATCCGCCGGACTACAACATATTGTCCAACTTGTGAAAACCACTGTCAAAACATGGCAGACGCTGCTACCCGTGAGTCGGGCGGGAAGTCATATTTGCTTTCTACTTGAGCCAATGTCCCCAATAAACCTCAGAAACAACTTTGTTTTTCTTTCGTGAACTGAGACCCCGTCCACACGTATCCGGATATTTTCGAAAACGATGACTTATAGAGTACTACAGTGATGACGTCCCAAAAACAACATTTTCCCGCGCACGCCCGAGAGGTGTCGCGTATACGTGTGGACGGCCAAATACGATTTTCGAAAATATCCGGATACGTTTAAACGTGGCCTGAGACGACACGGACTTGTGCCTACGTGATGGTCAGATATGATTGACAGATTTTCCGTACCTTCTCAGGAAATCCCTTTTTGCTTTTTAAAGCGCGTTTTCGTGTTTAAGCTACGAGAAAGCCATTGGTCTGACACGCGGATAAGCCGTAAAAGGCTCAAATTATGCTTAACGAAAAACAGTTGGATATCTTCAACAAAGCGGCAAACGTCTTGCACTAATTCCAACTGGTAAATTATATTTAAAAAAAGGTGGCTCTACCCTACCTTAAATAACGCGTAAAGTTGCCCCAGCTCCTTCTGGTCAAAGTCCGAGCTTTCGGCCCCGATAGCTCTTACAGCATTACGTCGCATGCTGTCTTCGAGACCCTGAAAAATGAACAAACTCATTTTCTATTTTGCAAACGAGATGTGTTGTCTGCATTTGCGTCGTCCCTGGAATAGGGCACTAGCGTCAAGTGATCTACCAATGCAAACGCGCGAAAAAGAGCTATCGTTTTCACGCGCTTCAAAAAAAAAATGGAAAAGGCTGTATTTTTGGGGGAGGAATACTAACACCATCTATATCATAAAATTCTTAGCCGTTTGAAAAGGCTTCGAGCTACAAAACATGTAGAGAATATTACTGAAATAGCTCCTCGTTTCGCTTTCCCCCTGTCATTTCTCCCCCCGAAGCAATGTAGCAACGAACGTACGAGCATAACTGGGGCCCTAAGATAGTCAAAAACCCAAAAGATAAGTGGTTTTTCACATTTTTTCTACCCTTTTGTCCAAGATTGGACCACAGGTGATATGATACATAGTGTAAGTTTTTCCATATCGATGCGAGGAGAGACGCTGCCATTCAAACATTTTCTTTAGCGGAGACACGCTGTCCGCCATTTTTAACATTGCTTCACAAATAGAGCTATTAAATGTCTCGTGCACGAAAGCTTGAAATTACGATCATTTCATTCAACGGGAGCCGTAATTGGTTTTGCTTCTCACAATTTGTAGCTCAAACCCATGCAAATGCGCTAGCGTGAACTAACCCTAAAGAATAACCTTAAAGAAAGCGGACGGCAAACAATAGGCGCGCTAGGCATATTACACGCGTATAACATCATATTCTTGGTGTGAATTTGTGTGTTACAAGTAATACATAATTATCACTTATTATCACACACCTGTACAACTTTGAGTCTCTGTACATTGCGCATGGATTCGATATTCTCTGCAGTAATGAACCCGAACTTCTGGTAGGACTCAAGAACCAAGTTGGACACGTCAATTGATGTTGGGTGCTGAGAAGTTTTAAAATACCATATCATTACATCCGCACAGCACAAGTTATAAATGGAATTAAGGAATTAACCTAATGTGTAAGCTAAAACGCTAAATGTAATATCCCATGTGTGCTTCTGAGTGCTAACACACATGGGATATTTCAAGAGCACCTTAGCTTACACGTTAATAACTATATGCACGAGTTCTCACCCCAGGAGTCGGAACGCCGAAGCTGCGGTTATTGACAGCCATGGTCGTGACAGGAATGGACGAGTCTCTATTGGTCACGTGGTCAAGGTATCCTCCTAATATGGTCATAGCCTCCCCATCATCCTCCACGGCCAGAAGCTTGGATTTGTTGTTATCCAGAGAAGCCAGGGCGATTTGAAAGAGAACCTACACGACATAATGGAACGAAGCACCATGGTATAATGGCATGCTCAATAAAAGAGTCATATTCAGAGTATGTTCAAGCCCGTCGACGCCGCCAAATACTCCAGAAAATCAGAAAAGAATATAACAAGGATATGACAGGTACGTTACCTTTGCTCCATCGTAAAAGAAACAATCCATGATATTGACCGCACAGACGAATGGCATAACACTAGAATGACAAATTCGACGAAATACATGAGACACGAGCAAATTATTCAGCTCTATCAACAGATGTACGTGCTGACTTCCTACCTGAGAAAGAGTGTTAGAAACCACGACAGGGAGATCATGTTGAGGATACCAAGCTCTTTAAGGTGGTCGTAGAGCTCGGGAAGGTGGTCGTGCGTCAGATCCTCAAAAACGCCTACAAGAAATGAATATCATGGGCAGCAAAATGGCGTGCAAACTAACATTAGAGAATGTATGAGCGAGAAGAGAATTTTCAATAAACAGCAATCATATCTGAAAAAATGCAGACCCCATACTCTTCTCTATGTCGAGTGACCATTCGAATATAACCATTTTTCCATCTCAAACGTTGCGATAAAACCGTACATTTTAAGGTCGTGTTTCTCGCTCGAAGTACATTGCCTGTAATTCTAAAGGAAATACCCAGTAATCGTGTAGGCTCTATAGCATGCCAGTTTTCATGGCTGGTGTAATTGCAGACGTCTTGAAGCAAACAAGGATCACAGAACATGAATTTGGAGGTTTTCGCAGCCTATTTCAAGGTGAATTACAGTATATAGTCCATTTTAAAGAAAAAAATGGGCAGCATGCACTATAAAGGTAAACAGTTGTGCAGGCGTTCAATCTGCAATCTCGCAATATAACAAGGTGTCCACATTCATCACGCTCCCCGTGTTTGGTAACACTGTTTCCTTACTTTTGACGGGCAACCGCTGAGCATGCGCAGGCCTTGCATTTCGCATGGCAAGACCCCGTGGCCGCGATGTCCGGCCATGTACTATCACCATAAAGATTAACCATCATCAACATTAATATCACCACCACGACAATCATCCTTAAAACAACAACAACACTGACATCAACATCAATGATGATGAAAACTAACAACACCAGCGGCAGCAACCACATATAAACTAACACCAACAATAGCAAAACAAGAAAGGCATTAGCATCAATAATGACAGAAAATAACCATGACAACAACAGCAAAACAACCAAAGGCATTTCGAAAAAGCTTTCAAAGGACAAATGTCATATAACACCTTACAAATCAACACACAACTCAATCCAGTAGAACAAAAGCGTATAGATACCTTGATCTACTAGTGCTCCTACCACCTTCGTGTTGTAATAATCTGGCAGAAGCCTTTCACATACAGCAACTAGTAGCCAGAAGGCCTGCTCTTCGGTGCAGTACAGCAGTAATACGGATGCTACAATGTTCATGGCTTGACAATAACCTGTATGGTAGCAAAACACAAAGGGTGATACATAAAGAATAACAAATGACCTGTGTATGGATTTTTAAGGGCCTCATCCCTAAAAATATGTTTCAAAGTATTCACCAGGGCTGGGTGCCTTTCTGTTAACAACAAGTGAAGTGCCAACCGGAACATTTGTAAGAAGTCGTTGTTGCGAACACTCTAATCCCGACTGTTGAGAGTTATCACGAAATTCACAGAAGTGAATGCAGGTCTTATGCATCCCAAACACGGTTTTTATTTTTGCAGTTGACATGTTACCTATACTTGGATTCCTCCAGGCGTAAGAGGTTAATACCCTCCTCAGAGCTCCGATACCAACTTCGGATTGAAATGCTGGGTGCTCCGGGAGAGACCTAAACAAAAACAACAGAAACTGGTAGTTAAATTCATAATCAAGACAAACTAAATCGTTACACGTGTGGGCTAGTCATGCAACCTGTCGCAGGAAAGCAGATTCGAATGTTGTCCAGATTGTTTCTTGATTTCTAAAGAGGTAAGATGCAGCAAGGTCTGTAAGAATGAATATACGATAGCAATGACAGGGTTCGTACGCTTTTGTAAAGAAAAAACTCCAGGATTTTCAAGGACTTCTCCAAGACTTTTTCCTTTCAACGTGAACCATTTAAATGACGAGCAAACAATATTCAAATGATTTGTAAACATTTCTTTACGGTATGAATGTGTGCCATTGCACATGGCGTGAGTGGCCATGTTGATGTAAGAAAAGAAAACTAGAATGCTCCTTTGCTGCCAACATCACATATCCGCCGATGTTATTCCCACGGGTCTTTTGTGATACACTTCCGGGGCTTTCCAGGAGTTCAATAAAGATTCCAGGACTTTCCAGCCCAGGAATTCAAAATTTTCAAATTCAATCATTTTCCAGGTTTTCCAAGACCCGTACGAACGCTGAATGAATATGAGATAGTGCTCACCTGTGCAAGTCCCTCTCGATCTCTTCTGTTGCCTGTGAGAACCTGCCATTGTATTGCTCCACAAGAGAGGCATAGTAACCAGGATGAGTCTCGATCTGCGGAATGATTCACAGAGCTTAGAGAACTGACACTCAGATAGAGGAACACGACACCATGTAACATTTGAGAGCTAAAAACATACCAATTGATCTTGTCAGGCCCTGGCACTACACTTGCACCATAGGCCTTTTGAAGTGTAGTTATTAGATAGATAGATAGATAAATAGATAACTTTATTAAAGTGTCAAAAACCGTCTAGCGTGGGAGAATCCCACACTAATATGGGGACACAACAAAAAGGAATAAACAAAAATAGAAAAAAATGAAAGCTAAGTATACTTTATTAATTTTAAATTTAATTATAAAATGTAAGTTATATAAATACTCTACTTTAAAAATTACTACTATGAATATAATTATACTGTAATGTTTAAAATTCAAAATGTATTAGAGAAATATTAAAAATATAAAGACCACATTTCTACGAACAGCATAAGACACAGGTCCTACAACCATCATCAGTTATTGGCTTAGTGTAATTTTCTTTTTTCGCATGTCGAGCTGAACTGCGCTTTACAGTGCTCGTGGGAATGTGCTGCTTTGCTTAAAATCGCATATGAACTAGTATGTGAGACATTGCAATAAATGAGGTTGTAATAAATTGTATGAATCAATGATTTATATACATAAATATAAAGAAAATCTGCGTAGCGTCCGTTGGTAAAGTGGAAATATAAAATAAAGGTCAAACTAGACGCTAAATAGGTAGAAAATCCTACGCGTTTCGGCAATACTGCCTTCTTCAGGGATACAGAAATTTTAAGTCTTTTATATACACATTTATATACACACTAGGCTAACAAATCAAGCTCTCCCTCTAAAAAGTTCTACAAGTAATGTTTCTTTGTTACTGCCCCTCAGTTTGTAATCATGCACTGGTCTTCTAATACGAAATATAAGCTTTTAGGGCAGTAAAATAAACACTAAATCTAAAAGGTCCTATCACTCCTAAAATAAATGAACTCAAGTGATTTTTGGATAGGAATGTTTATTTTCTGAAGACGGCTTAAAGAAGACGTGCGACTAACTGTAAATTGATATGGTTAAAATATCCTGTGAAATTCAGTTGACAGATTTACCGATCTCTTCGATATTACAGTTATAGTTCAAGTAGAAATAAAGAGAAAAATGTGTGATGAGTGTACCAGTTCTTGTAGACTGTACCAGGTTGTGCAGTTGCACCCCGAAATCTAACGATCACTTTTGATAGTCAAGGACAAGCTAAGTATGGGAGGATGATTGGGATATCTAATATATTAGATTTAAAAAACTGTTGTACAAAGGATGGTTCGGTAGCTGTAAAACCTCACTGGCCAAAAGTGATGCCATTGTCATACGACAAGGAAGACCATTTCGCAATAACAGATCATAATATTTCACTATATAACGAAAACTCGATCTTGACAGCTCATTTCCGAACAAGCACCAGCGAAATCCAATTTGAGTAAATGAGAAAGTCATGACAATTCTGAATCAATGTTTTATCAGTCAAATGCGAACCGTAATAAACAATAAATATAACTTCAAGGAGATGGACGTCTACATTTTACATATTGTGCTCTATCCTTCATTTTGCGTAATATTAATTCAATACTACGCTGTACCTTACCGTTACAGTAAAACAAAATCCGCATAAGAGAACTTAGTGTATTAAGGAACTACATGCTGAAATTTGGCATTTATAGAATCTGTTCAGCGTGGCAAAGAAATAAACACTTGTGGAAAGAAAAATCGCTCCAGTCTTTGTGGCCAAACTCTGGATTTTAATTGCATGAGAAACATGTTGTTGTTTGGCAAGCAAGGAAAGCATTTTTTCTGCTGAAAAACTAGCACTAAATTATTAGTAGTACAATATTGTTGCCAATGGTAACGCCACGGCAACCTCTTAAAAATGAGAACCTTATCAACCTGAATGGTCCAAAACTATACCTTAAAATATAAGAACCTGTTACAGCTGACCTAATACATTCTTATATGCGGGTTTAGTACTGTTTGTGGGGATGCTATGTGGGGATGCAAGACGTTTTACCGCTAGAAAGTGTCTAGGTGTGACAACGCGCCAACGCATTTGCACTAAAGCATAAAAGTGTGTGATTTGACTTGCTCTGAAAAGATATAGACTCGAGGAACCAAAAAGATGCCAAAAGAGCTCAGTGCCGCCGGCAATATGACATTTCACAACTCAATTAAATCGATTTCAAAACAGCGATGTATATAGTTTCGTTTATCTTTTACGTCACTACAAAATTGAGGAAATTGCGGCTTTAATCCGGCCTTATCGAAAAATACGATTTCACTGCATTCGAATCAAGCTTCAGGCTGTGAAAAATCGCAACAATTTTCATAGGAGTTCCAATATTGAATCGGCGCAGAAATAAGTTCGGTTCTGGCTATCAAAGATGGCCAACGAAACGGCCGAGGACTGTAAATCGGTGGATATGACCCTTGCTGCCCGTGTGGTGTTTTGTTCGGTAACATCTCTGGTTGTAGTGCTAATTGTAATCGCCAACTCCCTTGCTCTGGCCGTGTTTCGTAATAAGACTTTCATGGTCAAAAAATCTACATATTTACTGATAAACCTAACAGTCGCCGATCTGCTAGTTGGTTGTACTTATACCACATCCATCGTTTGGTTCGCCATGCCTGAAGAAAATCTATTTCAAAAGAAATGGTTCCACATTGTGGCGAGCGCCGTCAATATCCCCATCATGGCATCTCTATCAGGTCTTTGCGCTATGGCCATAGAACGAAGTCTCGCGGTGTATTGTCCATTCCAACTTCGCCTGGCGAAGACAAGGCATTACCTCTATGTGATAATGGCGACATGGCTACTAGGAATCTCCTTATATAGCTTGATCCACCTAGAGCAAGTCTCGTACGACAAAGTAAGAAGACTCTACATTACCATCGCCTTCTTGGCAGTGGCCATAATCCTTTCTTGCTATTCTGCAGTGTGGTTGAAGGTGAAGTTTCTCAAGACTGTAAATTGTCACAGGGATTCCGACGTCAGTAGTAAAATGGCGAAAACAATACTGATTGTAGTAGCCTTGTCACTAATCACTTGGTTGCCAAAACCAATTCTGATTCATTACAGACTCGATGACTCTACTGCATGTTATCAAGACTCGGGCCTTCTCTATACATCTGTTAGTTTCACACTTCTTCTGCTCAGTAATTCGTTTATTAATATTCTCATCTACACCTTCAGAATGCCCGAGTTCAGAAAACAGCTGAAGGTGATCCTCCGTAGTAAAGCAGCAGCTTTCCCCAGAAGGGACGACGAACAATACGGACGCAGAAGAACAGATACAGAACTTGCCTATATCAACTAAAACAACACAGCAGTAATTCAAATATAGTTGCTGAAGGAATTGGGCTTTGGTCATTGGGAGTCACTGTTAAGTTTTCCATGAAGTAACGTATTGCATTGTATTTCGAATTTCGATGTTTAGTGTTGAATGTAATCTTTATTTATTTGTATATACACCCTTTAAAAAAAAACGTTCATCGGAAGAAGCTTTTATTAATGATAAAACACATGCTGTGAGGTATTTAAGATCGATTCAAAACTGAGCCGTTATAAAAAAAGGGTATTAAGCATAATCATTTTTTAGCTATCATCAAGATCACTAATGAGTGGCGCAATGTACGGTCTTCCATTTCAAATGGCTGCAAATATAGATACATACATTTCAACACGGCTTAAAGTACAGCCACAAACATTTATAAAACAACGTAATTTACTGTTTTCCATGTTTGCCGTGCATGAGGCTCATTAAAATGTATGGCTTACCATGCTTCGTTTGAATTAAGGCAGAAAGATGTTAGGCTTTCTGCAGCTCAACTGGCAAGGCATTCCATAGTGTAGCACCACTATAGCTTAATGATGTGTACATGGTATTGGTGCACCGTTTCTCTCGGTCCCTGAAATGGTAGGGGACTTCTACATTGGAGCTTTTGCAATTTTTCAGTCAAGTACAATAACCTATGACATTACTTTCTACCGTTCAAAGACTGGATAAAAAACTCCGTTTAAAGTTTAGGTGGTGCAGAACCACCTATAGCTAAATCATGTTTCATATAGTCGGTGCGCCGTGAATTACTGCAGGTGATCGACTATGTGTCGATTCCTGAAAGGTAGAATAACTCTAGGAATAAACACATAATCACTGGAATAAATCGAGTCCTTAAAAACAGGAATAGCACTTTTCCCGGGATTAAATTTATTCCACCTCACAAGTAGCTAATCCATGAATAAATCATTTTACAAAATGGCCTCTAGATTCAAATTGACGACTGAGCAGCAGTAAGATCAATTGTAGTGGTTTGACGACATTTTTTTTATTTTTTTTTTAATGTTTAATAAAAGCTTAACATGTTTCGAGGTGAACACACCTCTTTCTCAGAATGGGGCCGTTTAAGGCAATACATATATAGAGAGGTTTTCATATGACTGTAGCGAAACCAATCGCTAAGTAATTACAACAATTCTGAATAAAACGTATAGGAGTAATTACAAAGTAATCGCGAATTACTCACGACAGATCATGTAATTAATCATGTAATTAATTAGTAAGCTGTAATGTACAAAAAAAAATTGCAATCAAATGTTCAGAAAAAGATTAAAGTGTTGTACTCCCGACGTAGCAAGCCCCACATCTTGCACATGTAAACTTTAACACAACCTACGAGAGCAACTCCTTAGGGACAGGGTCTTTCACTGAGTTCAGCATGTTGTTATTTGTTTAGGTGTTGTAAACTATAAGATTGATTTTTCACTTCTTCACTAACATGCATGTCAATTACTTGTGAAGGAGTAGTCCAATTAGCGACTGCCACGCTAACAACAACTAAACTGCGCCAACTTGCTCTGTGATGTGTTTTGTTAATATTATTTCCTCTTCGTATCCATTCCTGGTCGTGATTGACATGGTTCTTCTGCTTTCTTAGGTACTTTAAGTACTGCATTTTGAGTTCTTCTCAAAGTTATCTAAGACCTACGGCAAACTTCGTGCCAGAGTCGCGCCGTTCCAATCAAAAACAATAGATAGTTTTCTATTATAAAGTCTAATGAAGCGACATCCTTTGAAAAAGGAAAGGCTCGACAGAAAACGAACGTCCGACTGAAGTTCGACGTATGCGCTGTGCCTAATGCAAATTATTCGCAACATTTCTTCAAACGTATTGTGTTCATGTTCTCGCTCTTCCAGTCAACACCGAAGTTCTATTGCAAGTTCTCTCACAATATGCACGACAAAATTGCTTTTATCCTATGGTTAGTTGTATTTCTCTTCATATAGCAGCTGGAAGTTCTAAGAGGTGAATTGGATAATTGCCATCGTGACGGGTCGTACAGAGGATCAATTTAAGGTCAAATTCACCAAAATATTATGAAATTCCGTCCCCTAATTCCAAAGCGGTCGCTAAGAGTACCAGACTACTGGATGGAGCAGGGGCACCCAACGAGACAATTACCGTAAAACAGTTCAGAACACCATTACAAGTCGTTGCTGGGCATACGAATGACTGTGAATCGGGTATTTTCAATCCCTACAAATTTTATATCTGTTTGGATTTCATAGCTGAAAGTTTTGGGTTGCGAAAATTTTAGGGATTGAAATCAAGTCCTCCGAAAATGCCAGGGGAAAAACTCTATCCGAAAATTTTAGGTGACTTTTTTAACGGCAAAAATCCCCCAAAAATAGTACAATTTCACCTTTTGTGCAATTCGAAAAATCCAGGGGATCTTAGAATCTATATACGAAGTTTAAAGCTTGAAATTCTGAAGCGAAAGTTTCAGCTCTCATTGCACCATCCGAACAGATATTTTACCGAAAATAATCGTTGGGTGCCCCTGATGGAGTAAATACTATATCTCTAAAACCTGAATATGAGGTAATTTGGAAATTTCGAGTCTTTTGCGATTATTTTAAAAAGTGTGAAATGACCGTGACTGCTCGCCTCTGTTTTATGCTACATAATCGCAAATTCATCGTAAATAGAATGCTAGATATCTGTTTTGATAAAATTACGTCTTAGACTGCTTGTTAATTTGGTTGGGAAGTCGCGCCGAGCAACTTTCTAAAGTTGGGCGATTTTGCCTTTTTCGGCAGGCTCCAGATGGCAAAATCGAAATTCTCAAATAACTACTAAAATCGATCGTATTTCGAAAAACAACCCCATAATGTTTGTAAACTCATCAACACCTTCCTATCAACTGAAAATGAGGGCATGTTTTTAACTGCGGCCACGCTTTGCTCGATTTTTCTGTGCATTCGCTTATTCCATTTCTGTTGAAGGTCGGGTTTTGATTAAAATAGTGGAGTGCAGTTTAAACGTCGTGAACCAGCTTTAATAATTGAGAACCTTTAAGCCAATACCAACTCTGTCATTCAATTTCTATTGAAGGTCTAGCTTTGATTAAAAACTTACATATCAATAAGCTTCCAAGCTAGGTCTCACGAAAGGGCAATCAATAATAGATGTGACGCCATTAGGGTTGTGAAATGCTCCGGATACGTTTCAAAAGCACAATCGTCACTAAGTTCACAGTTCCTCTAAGGATTTAAACTCCATCATGAACACAACGTTAAATATTACAGAGAACGGGTGCACAATACACTCAAAAGGTAGACTTATTCTGACTCTTCTCTATTCCGCCGAAATTTTTCTTATTGTCGCCGGCAACAGTTTGGCGCTTGTTATATTCAAGAACAAGTCGATCTTTACGAGAAAATCTCATTACCTCCTTATCAATCTAACAGTGGCGGACTTTGCTGTAGGTTTGTTCATGACTATAATAATCGTCAACCTCAATCATGGAATCTCTTTCATCTCTAGCGGCTATGGCAGCAGAGCGGGCGCATGCCGTCTTTTTTCCATTCCGCCATCGACAGCTACAAGCCAAGCATTATTACATCGTCATAACCGCAACCTGGCTTGTTCCCTTACTGTTCTTTATTTACGTTAGTCTAGAAAACGTGACATTTTTTGAAGCTAAAACATCTCTAATTGTATTTTCTTTGAGTTCGCTCTTCGTAATCCTGGCGAGCTACTGCGCGATATGGCTAAAAATAAAAATGTTCCACCCTCTACCGGATCAACACCAAGACAACAGAACGATGTCCAAAACTATATTGATTGTGGTAGTACTTTCTCTAATAACGTGGTTCCCCAAGCAAATTGCACAGTACTACAGAGATGAAAGTGAATTTAAGTCCTGTCTTTTGATGTACATTTCGTATTCGCTCTCTTTGCTTCTTCACTGCAATTCTTTTCTGAACATTATCGTCTATTCGTGGCGCATTCCAGAGTTCAGGACGAAACTGAAGGAGGCTGTATGGCGGGAAGTAAAACTTTGCCCCAGGAAAAGAAAACACGAAATAGGTAATGGCAGAGAAAGGGCTTCCAAACCTGAGCTCAATGTCCTCAATGAACTACAATTCACTCACGTGATCACTACAAACCACACTGAAGTGCAGCATGTAAAATTTGCAAACTGATGGGTTCGTACGTGTATATTCCGTGCTATACCAAACTACAGTATGTTCAACTAGAAACATAAACTAAAGCTTAAAAAATGGTTAGAATAAGCCCATACGTGTTTATTGCTTGCACGATTTCATTTCACAATCAAAAGAATAAGGAGAGAATAACATTGCTTTCATACTTTCTCGTGTATGTGACTCGTATGTTTAGGCCGTGCGTTACCGTCGCAACATCAGATCTAATTAGATCAGATCATTAGATCTAATTAATCACATACAGTAGCATTCCCTTAATAACTGATTACATCTGGTCCTTTCTGAGTCGAGGATTTCATTAACCAGCAGCGCCAATTGAGTCCAAATTACTAAATAAATGTTACTTACCTCATTAATGGCGCCAGAGAAAATCAGCCATATTTCCGCCCTCAAGTTGTCTGGGATGCCCTTCAGGATCAGCTCGTGCGTTTTCACTGTCCGATACATACACACACCCCTGTAGAAACAGAAGTTAATGGGATTATGAAATGAACTAGTAAAAGCGAGCTTCATAAAAAAACGTGAGCACTTTTCCAGATAATAGTACAGAGTGATCGACCAATATCTCTATTTTGACACTTCCATAGTAGGCTGCTAATGTTGACGAACTTGAAAAACATGTTTATATGGTGTGCTCCTAAAACAGAGAAACTAGCCACCTTGAAGCGACGCGTATCGAAATGTGAGTAATTTCGCATAAATTATCATCCCGTCCAATCAGGGGCCAGTTCAACTAGCCAATTAGATTCTATGATACTGCTCGAACAAAAGCCGGTTGCTTCGACGAGTGTTTAGTCTTTGCATCTTGCATCCTGCGAGTGCACTGATTCAAAGCTATACGCAACTGACGAAGGGCGCCTTATCCAGCACCCGAAACCGGTCTTGCATAAACATAGCTATCATGGCTCATGACTTCAACGAAGCGCCGCGGCCATGACTTACACTAGGTTATTTGTTTTTGCTAGTTTTTATAGAGACGCCACAATTGGCAAAGCAGCTTATTTTTGGTGAACGAAGAGGCAAGACAGCAAGCGATGTTTTAGACTTCGATCTTACATCCCGCTCGCCTGCGTAAAACTGTTGTCTATTCTCTGAGAACATCTACGTTCAACCACTTGAAACTGCTTTCTGCAATTCAAACATAATACTACTGCCGGTATCACAGCAAAACTTATTACATAACAACGGTCATCTTGCTTTGCATTTGCCGCATACAAATGTGAACAAATCCGTATAGAAGGACTTTTAAAAGCCCTTTGCCCTATACTGTTCACACAAATACAACGGCTTCCAATGAGCAGAAGCGAACAACACTTGTTTCATTCCGAAAAGGGAAATAACTGACAGACATTTCAGTTTGCACCGCTAGAAAATGAACTAAGTATCAGCACTAAAAATATCACTGAGAAGATGGTGTGGACTTATTATAAATTATTATAAACCACTTTTCCAGATAATAGTACAGAGTGTTCAACTAATATCTCTATTTTGACACTTCCTGTAGTAGGCTGGTAGGCCCTGCTAATGTTGACGAACTTGAAAAACATGTTCATATGCACTCAGTAGTTAAAGGAGATGTAAATCTGAATAAAGTGTACCAGTTTTGTTTGAACTGTAAAATCGAATCTACCGGTACATGTTGATGGAAAAGAAACGCCCATTTTTGTAAGGTTTAATAACCTTCCATATTCAGCGAGATGAAGTCGCCATAAGTGTTCCTTGACCGTCTCTTTTGCCGTGATCTGGTTTGAGGGCGAGCTAGTGAACACGTGGGTCAGTGGTGGCTGGAACTCAGGTTTTTTCCTGGACTTGGGCTCCATCATACCAGACGCATACTCCCATTCACCTGATAAGTCCCTACAAAGAAGGTAGTTTGAGATTGGCAATTAGGATAGTAAGTTCTGGTGTCGAGGCTGCACCACTGTAGATATCCCTCGTCACACCATACTTACTTGGGTTCCGGTGTTTTCGCCAGGAAATCTGATATGAGGTGCGTAAGGTACTCTCTATCCCGTAGTGATGCAAAGAGGAAGTTGGTCTGGAAAATACAGTACTGACTTACATACTATTTACTAACAAAGAGTGTGGGCTTCAAGGCAAATATCGAGTTGAAAAAATATCCAGTGTCTGATATTGTACACAAAAATGTCCAATAATTAACCATTATCCTGCGAGATTGCGCAGAATATCGTCTGATACTTAGCCGACGAGGGACGAAGTCCCGAGTTGGCTAAAATTAGACGATATTCTGCAAAATCGAGCAGGATAATGGTTTTATTATTCAGCACATCGATAGCACAAAAAAGCCGAAAAAAATGACTTTTGTGTATTATTTACGAGCTCAAAACATCATATTTTCCTCAGAGACGGATATCGCAGGATAGCTGTCATGTACAGAAGACAGCTATTAGCGTTCCAATGACCATATTTGGGCAGTGCATCGATGTGCTGAATAATAAGATATAGTATCTGCACTCAATTTTGACCTTATATGGTAAAATAAAGTCACCGTAGCATAAATCAGTGAAAATTTGCTCTCAAGGAGATCATTCTTCGTCAGTTGTAAACGTCGTACGGGCACTGCGAAAATTCCGAAGTGTCCGCGGACATTACGGCATCGGGGCGCCCGCAGAGCAGCCAATCAGAATACGTGTACTGTCGTTGCCAGACAATGTCATTCATTATAACTAGTATAGCTAATCAGCCGTACGGCATAATTACGTGTGACAACGATACGGCTTTTTTTTCACAGCAGCGAACACGAGCGCTGGCGATGTGATTTGGCGCGAGTTACTTTTCCAAGGATCCATTCACTGATTCTTTCAACCTTGTCGCAGTTTTTGATTTCCCAAGAAATGTTGAAATCATCGTTATACCGTCGTTTTTTATTTTCTCAGTAAAAACGTTGAATCAGCGCAAACCCGATCACTATCTAGCAAAATTCGCTTTGAAAATTCTGGCGAAATTTGCAAATTTGTCACTGAATCCAGCGAAATTCAACACTTTTTCTGCAACCTATCAGAAGCGCTGCAAAAACGTCCAGGGTCTACTCATCAATCCAAGGGGTAAGCAGTGAACATTTACATATAAGTACATATTTGATTACTGGAATGAGATGTATCTAAATTCATAAGCAATCTAGTTCCATGTTCATCAAAGTGGAACCCTTGAAAAAGACCCGACTGCAAAGTACACATGTGCTGATTGTCTACAAAATTGTCATGCTCACAAATAGGACCACAATGTAGGACGTGGAGCCAGGCGAAGCAGTCATGACTTGCAAACTTTCTTAGCCACTTTTGCGCTCATTGATAAACATTAAGAATCATGAACAAGAAGATCGATGTGCAAAGGTCATGTACCTTGGATCTTGTAGTGATGTGTAGAGCATTAGGGATAATTGCTGAAGTGTCCACTTTCTCTACAAGGATGATCTCCCGCATAGGAATCACAATAGAAAGGAGCTGACGAATCTATATAAAGAAATACTATAAATACAAACGTTTATATTGTTCAACGAACAAAAAAAAAGTCACATTTGACACACAGTGAGCCAATGATCGGAATCGAACTTTATGACAATTATAATATGCTGCAATATTAAGGATAAACAACAAGTTAAATATGGAATTGAGCCTGCAGGGCGAATATCATTTGAATGTTTTGGAAAAAAATATATGCTTGGTTCTGCATGAGATCCATATTTTTTTATTTGTATTTATTAAAGCTGGCTGTGATGGCAAAACGATGTATTGCGATTTATTGTCGCTGCACAAAGCTGGAAATTACTGCCGTTCATCGGACATTGTCCGATCAAAATCGGCAAATGTCCGACCAAATTTGTGACTCGCTCCGTCATAATGTCCGGTCAATCGAGGACTTCTTCTCTGTTTCACTTTGCGGTGACAACTGAGAATATAATATCAGAGAAACAATGTGAAGTCTCCATTTATCTCCATAACTAGAGATGGTGTAGGAGAAAATACGAAATTAATAACAGCAAGAATTTTCATAGAAGCGCAATAAACAAGCGTTACTTTCCGCCAAGTTCTGTTATGTCTTTTAAATTAAAGCTTGGTATGTCCGACCATTTTCTGATATGTCCGACTAATTTTAAAATAATTATGTCCGACCACACTAGAAGTTTGATCGGACATTGTCAAGTCACGTGAAAACACATTTTTACAGCTCACTGCAAGAGGCTTTATTAATCTAACTATTTATCTGACAACAATACCTCCTGTAAAAAAAATGGCTTTTAAAATAATGTCCTGAACATTTCGGGGACAGCTTCTAATTACCTTACTGTTAAAGCAGAGAAAGTTAGGGGAACAATAAAGTGTTCCCCACACATGGGCCTTGTTGTGGGGGCTCCACACTGTACACTCACAATGACCATCTAGTTTCTCTTCAACTGGAAGTCGAAACAAATTCCTGGAAAAGAACAAATCTAAAAATAGCAACTGTGATGGGATGCATAGTTATTCCAGCTTGGAACCTCGTCATAAGATTGTGAATATATATAATTAAAAGCTTTGCTGCCGGCCAGGATAATTTGCAGATGTACCCTTCTGCGATTTACAGTACCTACATTACATGGGTACAATGTAAAAATCATTCTCTCAGAGAAATTTCCCTTGGACAAACAATACAACGTACGTAATAACTACATTTACCTGTAACATTCACTCTGAGCTCTTGCATCAAGGTCCCTTTTTAATGTTGGCACCTTCTTTACTGTCTTTCCTTTGCTTCTAAGAGTGAACACCAGAATACAAGCGATTAGAGACTGTCATTTTGTAACTTTAATTTGTTTCCCTGGTGCCCAGTAAAGGTATACTCTACATAATATAAAAGATAAAAGTATGCAAATCAACAAGGACATACAAGCTAGCCTATTAGTTTAACGATCCACACCAATTTAATGGTTCCTCCTTGAAAAAGTGTCTAGAATTACCTGGTCAAAATAGGAAGGGACTTGTCAGCCTGAAATCCTTCTTGAGACAACAACCTACATGAAAATGGCAAAGAAACAGTATTAATAATTGTGTACTGAACATTTAGCTTGTTGCACATTATTTTTGTAAACTTGTTTGCATCATTGTTTTGCTGAAAATGTGCAACGAGTTTTTGTCTCTGTATTATATATGTAAAATGACTCTCCTTGTAATTCAGCTATTAGCTGCACTGCTAGAAGTTCAATAAACTATTATTATTATTATTAGAATTCTAGTGATAAAGTAATAACACAGGGTGTGATATCAACACATGTCTTACATACATCTAGACAAAGGTAGATGTTTGATTAATGAAATAATTCTAAAATAAAAATAATGTTCATTGATGAAACGAAATCAATGGCAGGAAGTCACGTTTCTCGCTCCTGATTGGCTTATTTCTTGACCGTTATTTTCTGGCCAATCAGGTTGTATGACTATTTGTCTACAAAACGTGTAGTTTCGTTTTTAAGCCAAAACAACTTGTGAAAAAGTTGTTTTTCACGGTAGCTCGAACACGGGGAACATACAGATGTGCAGTTACTACACTGTTCGGTGGAAAGATTACAATAGAAATACATTACAGAAAAAAAATTTGTAGAAAATACAATATACCGCTTTAGAAAAATGCATTCATACATACCTAGTACTGGTCAGTATGAAAAAAAAACCGCAAACTACCCAAAATTGTCCTTTACAATACAAATAAATCAAATAACCACATAACACAGCAGCTATAGTACACTTACTGCCTCATTGCAAGGTTGGCAAGTTGCTCCATTAGACCAAATGTTTCTGTTGGGTGGAGTAGTAAGGAGAAACAAAACTACAAGATACAAGAAAAACAATTTCAAAACTTGACTAAGCAATGACACAAATGGTTTCAGCTGTTGATACGCATAAAAAAACAATTTTTGGTGGAACTGCTGGAAGTATTTTATTTGCATTACAATCTCTGACAATAACTTTTATAGGAAATTATAACAAAGTCATACTTTGAAAGAAAGAAACATGGATGCTGAAGCCTACAAAAACTATTAATAAATTAATATGTATTTAAACATGATTCCTTGAGCCAGAATGGGCTCTGAGTTAATAGCCAATGAGCCCAAAGACCAAATCAGCTATACACTCAGACGCCATGATGGTGAGATGATTAATTGTTTTAGTCAATCACATTTAAAAAAAGGACGACAATTTGTATACCAAAAACATTTTCTGCTCATTTGCCATTTTCTGGCTTTTAAATCTGGCACATTTTGCACCTAGTGTGCTATAACTTATAGCCTACTAGTAGCTCAACCAATCAGAATGCAGCATTGACAATAGACCACTAGTGTAATTTGACTAAAAATATGTTATTCTAAATTAGGGAAAGGACTTTTCTGAGTTTACAAAAAATATAACTTCAGCTTGGCTTGAAAAGAAGTAAAAAAAAAACCTGCTATACAAGTTGCTTGCAAAATAATTTATATTTTTTTAATTGCTTTCTGTTTTGGTTCTGCAGTGTCACCAACTAATGTAACTGAAGTGAACTGAAATCAGACTTCATCAGCGGAGTGTACTGACGCCAACTTCATTGCTGCATAGAGAATAATGTACAATATATTTACCTCTCCTTCTCTTGTTGTCACTTTGATTCCATCAGGCAGTAACATACTGTTTGTCCTTTCCAACAACTAAAGGCACAATATAACAGTTCAATTGATGTAGTTGATTTTATTATTAAAATAAAAAAAAACTCCACTTTTAAAACTAATAATAATATAAGGTTTAGAAAAAGTCACAGATAACTGATGGAAACAATTGTCATGACAGTAATGCTAAAGATAAAGAGTAGACACAACCCATTAAATAATACTTGTGGCAGAATTAGTTCTGATGTATAGAGCCTGAAGATTTGAGATGACTGTCGTGAGTAATTGGTAATCACTTCTATAGGTTTTATTCAGAATACTTATATTATTCATATACTTATTTACTATCTCGAATCTGATTGGCTAATATGGTGCGCTTTACTTTGAGAATCATGCAATGTGTACTCCGAACTTACAGATTCTCACTCACACTCACTATCCTTTATTGTCATTAATCCGCTGTGAGCCGGTATGACCTCGCATGGCTTTCACAACCCTCTTCCAGGCACACCCCGATCTGCTGTCAAGTCAGCTGACAGGCCAGACACCTTTAAGTCATCAGTGATCACCTAAGACCAAGTTTTCATTGGCCTGCCTCTTCGTTCGTGACCATCAACTTCAAAGGTCGTGATGGAGGAGATTGAACTTGATGCTCTCTCCATGTGGCAGCCACCGCAGCCATGCACGATGAAGGGCTGTCTCGAGGTTGTCAATCTTGAGGCCACACATCCACCTCAGCATAGCCCGCTCGTTTCTCTCAAGTCTCGCTATGTCAATCTTCCTTGGGGCCCAGCACTCACCGGCATAGAGCATGACACCCCTAACGCAACTCCCATACACCCTTCCCTTTGTTCTAAGTGACAAGCTTTTGCATGACAGTACTGGTAGCAGCTCCCTGAACTTTCCCCAGGCAGCTCTTACTATTAGACTAGACGAACTTTCGGCAAATCGTACTTCATGAGGCATTTTTTAGTAAAAGCTGGCAACAAGTGCCATCTTATGCAAAATCTTACGCTGAATCCGAATTTAAGAGGTGAAATGACGTCATGATTGACAGCTGTCACACAAACCTCTACAATGAATTTTTCGCCGATTTTTCTTTTCAAATTTTAACGGCCAGTGAAATTCAAATGGATAAGTGGCAATGCGGTATTCAAAATGTATCTATATTATGGGATAGGGTGCTTGATGGGCGTAGAACTTCATCCAAAATGGCGGATCCAAGATGGCCGCCGTGCCGCCATTTTGGATATCTGGCGATTGTTTGAGGCCATCACGTTCAAAGGCTAAACTTAAAAAAAAATAAAATACATTTTTTAAACCTTAAACAATTTTGCAATACATAAAAAATAGCAACAGACGATTATGGCGGAAAGAGAATACTACATAGGCAAATATATGATTGTCGTTAGGTGAATTTAGGTAGGAAGCGCAATCCACAAAGTTGGTCGTTCCTACTGTAAACGTTCTCACTATGACTATTGATTTCAAAGCCTATCACTGAGTCAAATACATCTACGACTATTGTTCTAAATGCCCATGCAGAATATTCCTCTAACACGCACAGGAATAATAATAATAATAACAAAATAGCAAGGATAAAGGGGGAAATCACTCTATGACAATTTCGGCGTTGCTCCACCCTTTCCCGTATTTTTTATAGCCTGGTGGTGGCGACTTTGAACTTATAAGCAAAAGTACCGAATGTAAGACTTTAATTCGTCCTCGGAGTAGCTTTCCTCTCTATGTCTGAAAGCCTTCTCCTATTCTAACCCCATTCTTGTCTGAGGGTTCCTTTTGAGGTTTCCTGCTGGTCCTGAGGTTTCCGTGATTTTTCGATTATATGCCACGGGGGCAGCAGATTGCATGATCGTTGTGAGCTAACTCTTTATATAAGGACTTCAAAGGCACAGTTTTGTTGCCGGGACCAAGGATGGTCATCGAAAAATGGGGATATCGTTTAGATCGTAAAATCAAGCGGCGGTGAATCTGATTCACCTTTTTTATATTGATTTGCCTTTTATATATTTAATATGGCTTCATTCGACCAGCGGCACTGCAGTTCATACTGTGATACCTTGAATTCATTGTCAGCTGTTTATTCCCATGCCTTTTTTGACTACCAGACTGATAGTTTCTAAAAATCAAATTTGACGATATGGCGGCCATCTTGGATCCGCCATTTTGATTATCACAGCAGCGCCATATCCGAATAATACGACACTTTCTCATATAGAACATTCTAAACTATCCTGCTCAAGTTAAATATTCGTTCGAATTTGAAATATAGCGACAAAAATATTTTAAGGGGTTCGCGAACAGCTGTCAATCATGATGACGTCATTTTCACCCATTAAAACGCAAAATCAGGGATGGCAACAAGAAAATTCGGATTCAGCGTGAAAAACTACATGAGAAAACTCTTGTTGCCAGCTTTTACTAAAAAAATGCCTCATGCGCCTTAAATATTGCAATTTTCTGATATTTCGTCTAGTCTATATGGCAGCCTCGCAGCAGCCACCACCAGCACAGATGGGATCACCAAGGTAGCAGACGGAGTCCACTACTTCAAGGCGTTGCTCATCCACCATCACATGGCCTGCCATCAATTTGGCACGCTGTACCCCGGCGTCTGCTGCACTGGAACAAAGGTCAACCTGCCAGGTATCTTGCTGCATTTCTTGTGAACCCAAATGGAACACCCGCCGCAGAAGATAGAGTTACTCCCGACACCCTTCCTACATACAGCACATGGGAACTTTCCTGAGTCTCTCAGAGAGTTCAAGTTTGGGCCAGATATTTGATGTACAATGAATGGTTAGAACTGTGGTGTATGAATGGTAAATGAATAAATGATTATCGCAGTTATGAAGCAATCTAAGCGATCGCTATCAATGGAACCTAAAAAAAGATTTCAAGCTTCCAACAGGATTCGAACCCATGACCTCCACGATACCGGTGTGACGCTCTACCAACTGAGCTATAGAAGCCAGAACTGGCGGCTTAGGTCAAATGTTGGGTTCTTAAAGGCCCCGTAAGATATATGATGTACAATGAATGGTTAGAACTGCGGTGTATGAATGGTAAATGAATAAATGATCATCGCAGTTATGAAGATATCAATATCTTAGCCTTGCTCATGTTGACACAAAGACCCTTTGACTCTAAACCTAGCTTCCACAAACGCACCTTCCGCAGGAGTTCGTCCAACGCATGTGAAGAGATGACTAAGTCATCGGCCTAAAGGAGCCCAAGGGCAGCCATTGCGGAATTCTCGTGATAGGGCTTTAAGCACTACGATGAAGAGGAATGGACTCAGCACAGAGCCCTGGTGAACTCCTACTTGTACCATGAAGCCGTCACTAAGGGAGTTGCTACTATAGAAGAAATCTACATTCTACGGAAGAATCATGGCTAGATAGACTGCTTCTTTGGCGAACGTCCGTAAATCGAGAATAAAGTCCTAGTCCTACATTGTAGTTTGTTTGCACGCTCGTATTTCCAGCTCACGAGAGAGTCGGGTAGGTGTCGGGTAACAAGCAGCGCCACGGGAGAGAAAGCGCCTAAAGAAGGGACTGGCACCTGATAAAGCTGATAAAGGGAAGCAAGTCCCTCTGATATTCGTAGTTTCTCCGCTGAAATCGATAGTGACTGATCAGCTAAATTACTTAGAAGATGTAGTCGCTACTGGCAGGGCGCTACCTCAAGAAGATAAATTCGACCAGCTAGCTCAAAGCCATAGTTCGACGTTGTCTTTGGTCCCGTTGAAGAGATATCGGCACGTATATCTTTTTAACTTCAACATTAGAGCGGTTTTCACATGACTGTCGTGAAAGCAATTCATGAGTAATTCACTATCCAATCAAATGCGATAGAAATTCAACAACAAACCAATCAGAGAGCGAGGTAATTCACAATATCTCGTTTTCGCAAACGAAGTAATCACAAGTAATTATGTAATTGTTTTCTCTACGCGATCTGATTGGCTGAAGGATCAAAGATCATACCCTTGACCAATCACAAGCCGAAGCAATTGCAATTACCAAGTAATTTGTAATTACTCACGACAGTCATATGAAAACCGCTCCATAATGCAGAGCATAACCTTTGAAAACTTACCGTGACATCAGTCCATCTGATCACCAGTCTTGCCTCTTTTCCCATGAGAAAAGAGTAGAAACATAGGTGACTGACAGAGAGGTAAAGCCAACCTTGACGAGGAACATGACCCTTCCAGTAACTACAGGAGTAATCTGAAATTTATATGGAATAAATATCTTAGTTGAACAATTAACACGTTTAGTTTTACATTGCGTTCCTAGTTTTACCATGAATCTTTAAGAAATAGCTACTTACAGTTCACTAGTTTTTCCTGATGTGGCATATTAAACAGTCTGTGGAACCTGATGCTTGCTGACTTAAATTTTGAAGATTCAGTGTCTAGAAAAGAGAAGATTCAATTTAGTTTACCTAAACTGATTTTTTAAAAAAAAGCAACAGTTAATCTTACCTTGTCCCAACAATTCATGATCACCATCTGCACCAGTATTTGCCACTAAACTTTCAACTTTGGCTTTGACAAAGTCTCTGATATCATCTTCACTATCAATATTTTCTTTAAAAAAGAACAACATTCAAATTGATCTGTCTTAGTTAAAAGGCTCATTAATTTTGTCAGAAAGCAATGAACTCACCTAAAGTTTCAAGCAGAAATTTGGCCAACCATTCCCAATCAGACTCTATTTCCTTAAATGTGGATGCACTTGCAATCACTGCAAAGTGGGAAGATGATGCTGTAATTTGGGTACTCAAATTGGGATACTACATGTATTTAAATTAGAGTGGGGTCATTACAAGGAAATCTCAGTTGGGGTTCAAGGGTCATGGATATTTTCAAAACTGGCAACTGCTAGTGCATAGCTTAGCTGGTAGAGCATCGGACGTACAATTCCGAAGGTTGGGGGTTCGAACCCTCTCGGGGTCAGAGATTTTTTCTCCTTTTCCGCTTACTAGGGCTAACGCTCAGAAGCACAATGGGATATTTCATTAGCACTTTAGCTTTCACACAAGGTTAATTCCCTATCTCCATTCTGTTGACTTAGTGCTACGCGGCCACAGGCTTGCCTGAACATATTATTGACTTCATTACCGCGAACATAACATCTAATTTACCCAACCTGCTCCCAGTCTGACCTGGATAGCTCAGCTGGTAGAGCATCGGACGTACAATTCCGGAGGTCGTGGGTTCGAATCCCTCTTGGGGTCAGATATTTTTTCTCTTTCTCCGCTTACTAGGGCTAACGCTCAGAACCACACATGGTATATTTCATTAGCACTTTCACACAAGGTTAATTCCTTATCTCCATTCTGTTAGTTCATGGAGTATTTTTAACGTCATACCCACCATAACTGACATCTGAATTGGCTAACTGCAGTAAAATACGAAATGGTGGGGGCTGAAAGAAAACAATGTTGTATATAATGTGTTAAAGCACTCCATACAGTAAAGGCGATCACGCATTATTACCAGGAAAACGTGACCCCCCCCCCCCCAAAAAAAAAAAAACAGGATTTAAGCAGAATACATGAACTCAGTTGAACTCAGTGATTTTGATGACGAAGACGAAGAGGCAATGTTTCGACATTATAATAGTAATAACCAGAAAAGAACCCATCAGTCTGTGACTGGAACGAAAGATAACAGATGTCATTTTCTCTTCCAGACGTTTGTATTATCTATGCATTTAAATTTACGGGCTACGAAATAACTTCCCCATGCCGAAAATCAGTGTTGTTTGGAAACAAGCGTCATGCGCATTTTCACAGTTGTTTGGTCCTGGCTATGTACTGGTCTCCCTGTGGTGTCTCCTTGGTTTTGGCGCAAAAATTACGCACGGGAGAGAATCAGTCGTATTTGTCGTCATATGTGCTTGTTCAACAAAACTCCCAAAATGCCACATTGAAAAACTTATTGAACCTCATAAAATATCAAATCGACAGAGTTCACAAACAGATTAGCATTCTGGCGAAATACAAACAACACTGCAGTTGTAGCGTCCAACTACTTTAAACCATAATCGCCGTGTAATGAATTCGTCGGGTATTTTTTCTCTTTCCTTAATATAAACGTAACGTAACGTTTATATTAAAGAAAGAGAAAAAATACCCGACGAATTCATTACACGGCGATTATGGTTTAAAGTAGTTGGACGCTACATTATTCAAAGACATTGGCGACTTCACTTATGAACTTTACTCTCAATGCCCAACATTCAACCGTTATCTTCTGCACTCTTTCTTCTCTGACGACTAAATTCAAATTAGCTACCAAACCTTCAGCCTTGCATGAATTAAAATAGTTTTGGTTTTTAGCAATAGATAAAATAAACACTTATGCGGCACTTACCAAAATGCCACTATGGGTCTAACATCCTTCCCCCAAGACTGCTTTGCAGTCTTATGTCTCTATATACAGTTCTGAATGGAGACACCATAGTTCCTCTAGATTCCTGTGTGTACTGCATTGCCGCATCATAGGGATCATAATCGCTGCCCTGCATCCTTTTGGGTCCGCTAAGTAACGAAGAGTGATCTTTCACTGCTCAGCATTCGTCGCTTTCTCGATGGCATGAAATAGATCTCCTTCTAGCATGCACAGTTTTCTGATGTCTCTCCGTAGCTCTCCTGTAGCTGTCTTGACATCGACTTGGCGAACAATTCAGTCTGGGAAAGTCCTTTTCACTATCGCCTTCAGCCACTGGCCTTTCGGGATTGTCCACGACAAGCACTAGGTCGCCAACCTTCAGACTAGGTTTTTCATGAAACCACTTCTGCGTTTGCTGTAGAGTCGGGAGATATTCCCGTGTCCTAACGCTTCCAGAATTCCTCTCCAAGACACTTGACCTGCTTCCACCTTAGTCTGTAATCGTGATCATGATCATCTCCAAGTGGAAGTCTCGGATTTCCTCTCAACAAAAGAATGTGATTAGGTGTGAGTGCCTCCAGGTCATTGATATCACTTGATAGTCGGATGATTAGTCGATCGTTCAAAATACGTTCCACCTCGACTAGTGAAGTTGTAAGAATCTCGGCGCTAGACGCTCACCAAGCATAGATCGTAGTATCCTCTTCAGTGACCTAATGAGACGCTCCCAGACACCACCTTGGTGACTTGCTGCGGGGGGGATTAAAAATCCAAGTGATTTTTCTCTGTAAAATATCTGCGCGTATTCGCTCTTGATCTAAGGCTCCCAAAGCTTGTAGCACTTCTCGTTCTGCTCCTCGTAGATTGGTGCCATTATCACTATAAAGAATAGATGGTGGTCCACGTCTCCCAATAAATCTGATCAGAGCATTCAGGAAACTGTCTGTTGACAAATCTTCCACTAGCTCAATATGTACCGCTCGATATCGCAAACACGTGAAAATGGTCTTCTTTGTAGAACTATGCGCTCTTGTACTTCGTCCCGTTTTAACGATCATTGGACCAAAGTAATCTATGCCAACTGCTGCAAAAGGATATATCAATCTTTCTTCATCTGAAGAACATCTGATTGCTGGTAACCGTGCAGTAACTTGCTCTCCTACACGCGCATTTTCTGGTTGACACACATGACACTTCCTGAGAATTCTTCTAACAGTACCCCCTTCACGATCCAACACTTCTCTCTGGTCAGGGCCAATACCTGATGTGTACCAACATGCCCATTAGATTCGTCACTAAATGTCTTCCTGGGAGGATAGATGGATGTTTCATGTCGTGACAAAGCTCGGATCTTTGTAGGCGTCCCCCCACCTTGAGAATCCCTTCTACGTCGTAAGGCGTGAGTGAAGCAAACCGCCCATGTCTTCTAGACTTGTTGGATGCTCGTTCTACTTCGTCCGGAAAAGAAGAACTTTGAACCTGTTTCACGATCTGCTTCTCGGCTTTCTCTAGGTCTTCAACTGACTAATACTTCATTTCGTTGCTTGTACTTCCTCTTTTGAATCTCTTCCATACATTCGCGATTCTGATCAACCAAGCTACTGTCTTCACTAACGAGCTCCATGAAGAATAACGGCAGAAAAGGTTAAGGTTATCCCAAAAGTGATCATCTTCAGTTGCTACAGCGCATATCGTCACTTTCTCCTTCTTCACTCCCTTGTCGTCATCACTTAATTCTGTTACCATATTGTTAGGCTGTTCTGGCCAACTTCTCTCATCACTCCACAAAAACACCGGTCCTGTCTTCCACACGTTAATCTTTTCTGACTCCGATGTTGCTAATCCTCTTGAAGCAAAGTCGGCTGGGTTGTTGTCAGACTTCACATGACGCCATTGTGATGGTTGTGATCGTTCTCGAATAGTCGCTAGTCGGTTTGCCACGAAAGTGAGAAATCTCTTAGACTCATTTCTTATGTAGCCTAGAACAATGGTACTGTCTGTCCAATAGATGATCCTGTCAATCTGCAAGCGGCCATTGATTCCTTCTCGATCATGTCGTTCACAACTGTCGCTAGCGTCGCGGCAGTCAACGCTAGCTTAGGCACTATCATTGCGCTTCCAAGGGGCTGACTCTTGACTTCCCTTTCAGAAATGCGCAGTGGAATTCTCAATCTCGCTTAACAAATCGCAGGTAAGATACGACGCCATATCCATCATTCTGAGAGGCGTCGGCAAAATGGTGCAACTCTGTTGTAACGATTAAATTGGGGTGGACAATAACAGCGTGGAATAGAGAAGCTCAAATTCTGCAACCCTTCTCTCCACTTATTCTATCTGCATAGTATCTCTGGCGGAAGCACATCATTCCAGTCGTACTTCATTTTGTTCAACTCTTGGTTCAGTTGTCGACCAGGAAGGACGAGAGGACTAGCAAATCCAATAGGATCATAGACGCTAGCTACAGAAGCCAGAACACCCTTCCTTGTCTCTGGGAAATTCTTCTTGTTTACCACCAACTCAAATGTGTCTTCCTCAATATTACATTGTATTCCCAGCGCCTTGTCGGTTGGTAGGCCCTCGGAATGAATACTCAACTCCTTGACACTCGGCGCGAGTTCTGGTAATGGGAAGGCTTCAATCACGTCTCTGCTGTTGGAAAGCCATTTCGTTAGAGTGAAACCTCCCTTGAGCAGAAGTTGGTGGAGTTGTTTTGACACCTGCACCGCTTCTTCGGCACTTTCAAAAGACTTCAACAAATCGTCTACGTAAAAATCGCTATATACTACATCAAATAACCTGAGCGGAAAAGTCATTGCTGTTATCTTGTGCAGTCTTGCGCAGAGCGAAACTCGCAACACTAGGGGATGAGGTATGATAAACAACAACAACCAAAGGTTGAGATTTATGTTAAACGCCGAGTTCTGGTAGTGGGAAAGCTTCAATCACGTCTCTGCTGTTGGAAAGCCATTTCGTTAGAGTGAAACCTCCCTTGAGCAGAAGTTGGTGGAGTTGTTTTGACACCTGCACCGCTTCTTCAGCACTTTCAAAAGACTTCAACAAATCGTCTACGTAAAAATCGCTATATACTACATCAAATAACCTGAGCGGGAAAGTCATTGCTGTTATCTTGTGCAGTCTTGCGCAGAGCGAAACTCGCAACACTAGGGGATGAGGTATGATGAACAACAACAACCAAAGGTTGAGATTTATGTTAAACGCCGTGGAAAAATGTTGTTTTGCTGACGTTTGAGCGTTAGCCCTTCGTCGGAGCAAAAAAAAAAAAGAATGAGGATCCAATAGGATCCAATAGGATCATAGACGCTAGCTACAGAAGCCAGAACACCCTTCCTTGTCTCTGGGAAATTCTTCTTGTTTACCACCAACTCAAATGTGTCTTCCTCAATATTACATTGTATTCCCAGCGCCTTGTCGGTTGGTAGGCCCTCGGAATGAATACTCAACTCCTTGACACTCGGCGCGAGTTCTGGTAATGGGAAGGCTTCAATCACGTCTCTGCTGTTGGAAAGCCATTTCGTTAGAGTGAAACCTCCCTTGAGCAGAAGTTGGTGGAGTTGTTTTGACACCTGCACCGCTTCTTCGGCACTTTCAAAAGACTTCAACAAATCGTCTACGTAAAAATCGCTATATACTACATCAAATAACCTGAGCGGGAAAGTCATTGCTGTTATCTTGTGCAGTCTTGCGCAGAGCGAAACTCGCAACACTAGGGATGAGGTATGATGAACAACAACAACCAAAGGTTGAGATTTATGTTAAACGCCGAGTTCTGGTAATGGGAAGGCTTCAATCACGTCTCTGCTGTTGGAAAGCCATTTCGTTAGAGTGAAACCTCCCTTGAGCAGAAGTTGGTGGAGTTGTTTTGACACCTGCACCGCTTCTTCAGCACTTTCAAAAGACTTCAACAAATCGTCTACGTAAAAATCGCTATATACTACATCAAATAACCTGAGCGGGAAAGTCATTGCTGTTATCTTGTGCAGTCTTGCGCAGAGCGAAACTCGCAACACTAGGGGATGAGGTATGATGAACAACAACAACCAAAGGTTGAGATTTATGTTAAACGCCGTGGAAAAATGTTGTTTTGCTGACGTTTCGAGCGTTAGCCCTTCGTCGGAGCAAAAAAAAGGAATGAGGGGATGAGGTAGCACCAAAAATGTGCACAATCATCTGGTGAACTTTAGGATTTCGCGATATATTTCCATCTGGCCACCAAAGATAACACAAAGCTCCACGATCTTCGGGCGCGACATACACTTGCTGAAACATACGTTTTACATCTGCCGCAACAGCAACATTACTGACTCGAAACCTCATGATGACTCCGAGAAGTTTGCTTGTGTTATCTGGTCCGCTCAGTAGCTGGTCATTCAGGGATACGCCGTAACTCTTGGCTGCACAATCGAATACCACACGCGGATCTGGCTTCTTAGCTTGCCAGCATGATGGGGCAAAAACCACAGGCGTTTCTTGCGTTTTAGTTCAGCGAGTTCGTGGTCTGGTACTAGTCTCGAAGAACTTTCCTCTTGGTACTTGGCCAGCACATCGTTATACTTCTTTCTGAAATCAGGATCCCTCTCGATTTTTTTTTTTCTTCAATGAAAGAAGTCTCCTCTCAGCCACACTTAGACTGTCTGGTAAGCTCGGCGGATCGTGACGAAAAGGTAACTTGATTTGATAGTGACCATCAACGAGAACTGCTGAATTCTTCATTATCTTATCCGCTCGAATATCTTCAATCGACCAACCAATCTCGTAGTCATGTGACCTTGAATTCAATTGAATGTTATTAGAATTATCAATGATCTACTGCACTCCTCATCATACTGACATCATGTAAAATGGGTATTAGAAATATTCTGAGAATACTCGTTCATTGGACCGAACACCGTCCACCCAAGATGAGTTTTAGCTGCATACGGTTGACCGATTTGACCCACCCTTTTCTCAAAGTTGTCTTCAATTATATCGGGTGTGTCATTTCCAATCAGAATTTTTACTTCTTGCACTTTACATACGTCAGGTAAACAAATACCCTCTAGATGAGACCATTTTTCAATGTCACACTTTGTTGCAAGATGTTTCTCTGAAACTGGAATGTTCTTTGTTGTCAAAACACGATCTAGATCAAACGCACAACTTCCATCGACATTCTCTATCCGTAGTGAAACTTCTGAACCCAAAATTTGTTCTTTTCCATTAACAGTACCCATTGTATACTTCGCCGGAGTGCATTCCAAATCTAGCTCTTCAGCCAGACTGTTCACACACAAACTTGTATCCGAACCATTGTCCAGAAAAGCATACGTATTTGCTACCTTACCATTCGACGCGTTGCATACTATTACAGGTACTGTCTTGAAACAGACTCTCGACCTCGCCACCTCTATTGCTCCTACAGAAGAGGTTTCACCTGCATTCGAATTTGTTGTGGGTGGTCTACTTGATTCCTGACTACTTCCAGACCTTGACGGCGCTTGACTACTCCCTGCAGTCTCTTCCTCTGTACCGTGTTCGGCCTGGCCACCTCTTCTCCAATCATCTTCCTCTGACCGGTGAAGAAGTCTATCGTGCGGCATTCCGCAACCATCTCGTTCGCAAAAGAACTCCCTCCTGCAAGAATCTCTAAAATGATCATCACCCAAACAACGTATACACAGTTTATTATCTCTGACGACCCTTAATCGCTCTTTCAAAGGTGAATTTCTGAATTTCCTGCAACGCCAAATCGGATGCAACTCTGTACACTTTTGACACTTTCGCTTGTCTCGGCTATCATTTGTTTTGGAATCCTGTGACTCCTTCTGAGTTGCCAAAGTAGTCACGCTTTTGACTGCTGCTGAGCTCCCGTTTTTTGTTGCTGACCGCTGCTTGAAAACGATGCTGTCAGTTTCAATTCTTTGCCAAAACGATCGTTTGTACGCTCTCCTATCTTGCGTATAAACGAAACAAAGTCTGAGTACTCAACATAACCTTTACTCAAAATGACATCCCCCGCTTTATCCGCCCACTTTCGCTTTTGTGATTCTTCGGGCAATTTCTTCATCAATAATATGATTGTTTCTTCATTGTCCAAACATCGGTAATAACTCACCCATGTTTTTTAAACTTCTACCCGTATCTTCTAGTTTCCTTGCGAACTCTAGGAGCGAGCTTCCGTCAGCCTTTCTGAGATGTATATCTTGTAATCGTTTAATACAAGCATCAGTTACCATAAAATTCTGCTAGATGGCAAAGTTGCACAACCTCGAATTGCTTCCCTAGCTTTTCCTGTACACTGCTCCACTAAATAAGTAAATCGCTGGGAATTATCCTTGACTTGTTTCTCTACAGTTTCGCGGAAATTTGTCTCAAAAGATGCAAAGTCTAGGGAATCTCCTTTGAATTCCATAGGCTCTACTCTAGGCAAAGACGGTCCTTGGCGAATTGCATCAGCTATTTCGACCCAAACCTCTGTCGAACCCAAAACCTTTCCTTGACTCTCAAATGTTCAACTTCCGTTTTAGAAAGCATGTTCTCTTTACAAATAACTGACTTCTCAGAAATATGCACCTCGGGTTCATGTTTAGGCGATTCTCCATGTTTCTTGTTTAGTGTGCTGGCGAAAGGAGAAGCAGAACCATCACAATGATCCCACCAGTCTCATATGTTGTTTGAACGTCGCTCCCTTTGATGCGTACAAGATCTGTTTTCTCCCCGAGTTTATCTTTGATTTTCTTGATAATGGAATCAATTTTGTTTCTTGGCATTCTTCTATAAGGCTAGACCGTATTTTTTGGAGAAATAATCCTGTTTAGTGCATTATAAAGGGCATGGATTTGCTTCTTACTTCCACACATCACACACACACGCTATTTTCAAAATGGCGGTCAACCGTATATGCATGGAAGCGAGGCAATCCACAGGAAGACCACTGATCATATGCTTTGGGCGCAAGAGACTACACGTGTAGATGATGACACAAGGCGAATGAAGACTTGCAGATTCCGAAGTGATTTAATCTTGCTACAGCAATTAAATTTTTTACTTCTTGGTTTATCTTTCATCAATTTTTATTTGTTTCATTTTTTTGTTTACTTATTTTGTCTCTATTTTTTGTCATTTTCTTTTTAACAAATTCAAATTGTTTTTCGAATGTTTTTGTGTAAGTACTATATAAATATTTTATTTGTTATTCTCATCATTTATCTATTTTAATTACATAGCAAGTGCGAAATCCATTGTTGTCAGCTGTCCAATTATTTTTAAATTGGATCGCGCACGCAAAAATTGGTCAATTTTGGCATTTTATCATTCCCTATATAATTAATAAATAACAGAACTCCATGCTTGTCCAATTAAAAAAAATGGATGATTCCTCGGAACTCCAAATTGGACTCGGCCTGTGGCCTCGTCCAATTTTAGAGTTCCTCTGAATCATCCAATTTTTTCTTAATTGGACAGCATGGAGTCCTATTATATATACTTATTACCATTATTACTATAAGTTCCTTGCATAGCTTGAGGATCCTTTGAGGAAATTGTCAGGAACTTCAAATGTTCATTACAAAGATTCTTAACAAGATCTTCAAAGATTCTTGCATGATCCTTGGATAAGTTTTGAGGATCCTGTAAGGACCTTGAAAATTCCTTGAGGACATTGTCAGGAACTTGAAAAGGTTCCTTGCAAAGATCTTAACAAGATCCTCAAAGATTCTTGCAGGATCCTTGATTAAGCTTTGAGGATCCGGCAAGGATTCTTACCAGATCCTTTGATAAGCCTTAAGGATCCTGCCAGGATCTTGGAAATTTTCCTGGGGAAATTGTCAGGAACTTAAAAGGTTCCTTGCAAAGATCTTAACAAGATCCTCAAAGATTCTTGGAAGATTCTTTAATAACTTCAAGGATCCTGAAAGGATCTTGAAGATTCCTTGAGGAAATTGTCAGGAACTTGAAAGGATCCTTGCAAAAATTTTAACAAGATCCTTAAAGATTCTTGCAAGATCCTTGCGTAAACTTTGAGGATCCTGCAAGGATCTTTGTAAAGATTGCTTTAAGTGATTATTTTTTATTATCTTTAAAGATCTTGAAAGGTTCTTTTAAGGGTAGACTTGAATGAAATTATTTCTCAGCTCAAAGCTTTCGAATCAGAATTATCCCAGCACATGCCTGCAAGTAATTTGTAACATAACTATTTAGGTCTGGATGTCTATGGTGTTTTCGGCTGCGCGAATTCAGTTCTTTCTAAGTTTCTGTGGAAGAATTCTACATGGCGGGCTTGTCCCTCGCATAAGAAATCTCATGAATTGGCAGCAGATTGATCTTTTCCAGCAAAAACATGCCTACAGGTGAGATTTCGACTTTCTCTTCAATATGTTTAGAGTTTGAAAAGGGTGTTTATTTTACCTTCACCTGCTTGTGGAAACGCGCTAAAAAATGTGGCACTTTGATTGGCAGGGGGTGACCCAAACACTGACAATGCGATTTTAATAGTATAGATAATAACGGATTTCGCACTTTAGGCACATCCAGAAGGTGGCTTTTGTCCTGTGTGCCTGTGACCCAGGGGGGGGGTACTGAGATATAAAATTGACAGGGGTCCGATGGAGCTCAAAACTTCATACCCAAAAAATACCTGGGCCATAAATTTGATACCCAAAAAAATACCTGCTACCAAAATTTGATACCCAAAAAACTTTTTTAGCCTAAAAAGGCTATTTTTAACAGCAGCATACACTTGATGCCCGTCCCATTATATTTCCAAAAAAATAGCTTCAGCTTAAGGCAGTGTCTTGACGATCACAGTCCTGGTGAACTGGTGAACTGGTGAACTGGTGTGTGTGTGACACGGTGGAGCTCTCTACAAAAAGGACCAGAAAAAGTCTAAATTTTCGTAAATACCTACATAAATCCGCTTTCTGTAGGCAATTATTACTCAAATCCCAAAAATATGGCTGGCGGTAGTAAAGGGAAAGGCAAGACGGGAAAAACGCCGATTGAATCTGGCGAGAAAGCGAGTAGCCAAGATGGCGACAACCCGGCTTCCCTCGATCATGACCGCATAGCCAACCAAAATGAAGAAATGACCGGCTCGACTCCTTCTACTTCCATGCAGGAAGAGTCCTCTGTCGACAGCGATTCAAGAGAAGAAATCATTGAGTTAAAAGGGGAAATCAGAAAAATCTGGTCTTATCTTAAAACGGCAAGTCCAAGTCACGTCAGCGAAGAAAGATACGCCGAACTCCGAAATGAGAACGACTTACTTCGAGCTAGTTTACGCCAAATGGAAGAGCGCTGCGCTACGTTAAAAGAGGAGCGTGACTCTCTGTCCCTTGCTCTGCAATTAGTCTCTAAAGACCTCCATGATGCGCGGCTCTCAGAAAATGCAAATAAAGTCGATCGGCATGAAGAAGCTATTATCGTAGAACTAGAGCAGAACGGTCAAGAATGGCGGACAACACAAAAACGTAATAAACGTTCGCCAAATTCGAGGCCCAGTACAGAAGGAAACCATGGTCCCGCAGCCGACGCGAGACACGAAGATTCCAACAATGAAACGCCAAAGAAAACGACTAAAACCATCATCGCAGGAGATTCGATTATCAAATACCTAAATGGGAAAAAGATGTCGAAGCCAAACCAGCACGTTAAAGTCAACTCGTTCCCTGGGGCAACTGTGGACGACATGCACGACTACGTGAAACCTTTACTGCGGAGAGGTTGTGATCACTTTATCCTCCACGCCGGTACAAACTCGTTAAACTCCTCGAGCGCAAGGGATGTCGCCGAAAAGGTTGTAGATCTGGCTCAAGAAGTTAGTACTTCTAACCCGGACACCAAGATATCGATATCGGCCATTACAACACGGAAAGACAAGCCTCAAGTCCAGGAAAAAGTCCCTGAAGCCAACAAAATTCTAAGATCGTTTTGTCGGCAAAACAAATGGGAGTTCATTGACAACAGCAATATTACCAGAGCAATGTTAAACGCTAGCGGACTTCACTTGAACCAAGATGGTACAAAGCAACTAGCAAGAAATTTTATCAAATCTGTAAGGGGGATATTAACTAGAAGATTGCCGCCTGTGAGCCCGATATTGATTCTGAGTCGCAGGTAAACGATATGTCTGGTAAGTCAGTGCATGATTCTATTATTATACCCAGCAAAGGGTTGCTAATTGCCTGTCTTAATATAAATAGATTACTCACTCATATTGACGAATTAAGAGTATTTATGTCACAACAAAAAATCGATATTCTAGCAGTTAATGAAACAAAGCTTGAACAGTCAAATCAGGACAACGAAATTTACGTACCAGGATACGAAATCGTAAGAAAGGATCGCCCAGTAAATGGCCAATTTGGGGGAGGTGTTTGTTTTTATATCCGAAGCAATCTAAACTATAAAGTCAGAAAAGACATCGAAAACGAGAAACTAGAATTTCTTGCGCTTGAAATCACAAACCCAAACTCAAAACCATTTATTGTGGCTACCTGGTACAGGCCTCAAAGAACGCGATGGTCAGTGCCTGAAATTTTCGAGGCTTTCGAGGAAACCATTGCAAAAGTAGACGCATTAGGTCTTGATTTTTATTTAGCCGGTGATTGTAATGCAAATTTATTGCCGGGTGCTTTGGATTCCGATTCACGGTCGTTACTAAATGTGTTAGACATTTTCGGCCTAAAACAATTGATCACAAAGCCCACTCGTGTGACGGAGACCACGAAGTCCCTGCTGGACCTTTGCATTACAAACACGCCTGAAAAAATAACAAACTCGGGTGTCAGGCATCTAGGCATAAGCGACCATTCACTTGTCTATATGACTAGAAAAATCTATTACAAGAGCAATGGTATTAGAAAAACAATAGAGAAACGATCACTAAAAAATTTTAACACCGTAAATTTCCTCGAGGACCTCGAAAACAAACAATGGGGAAAAATAGCCTCAATGAATGATGCAAATGATATGTGGAATCTTTGGAAATATGAATTTATGAGCTGTGTGGACAAGCATGCGCCACTGCGTCAAATAAGAATAGGAAAAAAGCGCTCGCCATGGATAACAAATGATTTGTTATCCAAGATGCATAGGCGCGATTTTCTTAAAAGAAAAGCCGAACAAACAGGTGAGAGCGTAGCCTGGAGCGAATATAGAAAAGAAAGAAATACAGTGAACAATGCTATTAAAACAGCAAAGCGCGACTATTTTACAGATAATTTCCAAAAAAATAAGGGTGACATGCGTAAAACCTGGAGATTAATCAATGAACTAAACTCTCGCCAGCGAAAATCTATAGTTATAGCAGAGCTAAAAATAGATGGAAATAGCATTACCGGTGAAGATGATTTAGCAGACGCAATGAACACTCACTTTGCTAGCACCGGCGAGAGGTTGGCTCGTGATATTCCAAATATTGAAAGTAAACCAGAATCATACTTAACCCAAACAGAAAAAAGCTTTACTTTTAGAGAAATAAGGGAGACAGAAGTATGTAAGCTGATAAAGAAACTTGAGAAAAATAAGGCAACCTGGCTGGACAAAATTCCATGCAAGTTGTTGAAATTGGCAGTAGAAATCATATCGCCTTCTTTAACTTTAATTTTCAATCGATCAATCAGCAGTGCTATTTTTCCAACAGAATGGAAATTGGCAAGGGTATCCCCAATCTTCAAGAAAGGCGCAAAAAACGATCCTGGCAACTACAGACCTATATCTGTGTTGCCAGTGGTTACCAAGATTTTCGAAAAAGCCATGTACAACCAATTATACGAATATTTAAACACCAACGGTTTATTGAAAAACTGTCAGTCTGGTTTCAGATCACTACACAGTACCTTAACGGCGCTTCTAGAGGCAACAAATAGCTGGTCGATCAATATCGACAAAGGGCTACTTAATGGTGTCATTTTTATAGACCTTCAGAAGGCCTTTGACACAATTGACCATGAAATAATCATTACGAAGCTGAGGTACTGTGGGGTGGATAATCATAGTTTAAATTGGTTCAGGTCATACTTGAGTGATAGGAAACAGAAGTGTACCGTCAACGGACATATGTCCAGTTACTCCATCTTAACATGTGGCGTCCCACAGGGGTCTATCATCGGTCCGCTTCTGTTTCTCATCTACATAAATGACTTATCAAATTGTCTCGAAACGTCAAGCCCCAGAATGTATGCTGACGATACGACCATAAGCGTCTCGGCTTTGAACCTCGAAGACCTTGAAAGCCAAATCAACATGGAATTGTCAAATTTAAATAAATGGCTTAAGGCCAATAAATTGAGTCTTAATGTCGCAAAAACAGAATTCATGATCATTGGTTCAAGGCAAAGGCTCAAAGCAAGAACGAATGGCCAGAGGCCATCTGTCAATATAGAGGGGAAAGAGATTTCGCAAGTAGATTCGACTAAATCACTAGGGCTTTATATAGACAAAAATCTGACTTGGGGCAAGCATATTTCAGAAATATGCAAGAAGATATCCTCTGGCATCGGTGCACTAAAACGCGTAAGACCGTTTATTTCAGCAGGCACCGCAGCCGATATATTTAAGGCGTTAATCGAGCCGCATTTTGACTATTGTAGTCCAGTCTGGCATAATATTAACGGCAAACTTAATGAAAAGCTTCAAAAACTACAAAATCGAGCAGCCAGAGTGATCACCAAGTCAGGTTATGATACTAGATCAGCTACCCTTAGAGAACTCCTGCAGTGGGACGATGTTGCCACCAGGAGAGGAAAACATCTAGGGGTAGCGATGTTTAAAACACTGCATGGTCTCTTTCCCTCATATCTAAATGACATATTCGTCTCCTGTGACTCTAAATACAATTTGAGAAACAGCGAAAATAAGCTAGCTCTCCCATTGCCTAAAACAAACTATGGAAAACATAGCTTTAGTTATTGTGGGGCAAAGCTATGGAATAATTTTCCAAGTGAAATGAGGAGTGCTAAAACTATTTCAGATTTTAAAAGAAGCTATGATAAGTATTTCCCAATACCGGGCTCACACACGGCAATCATGGAAACCAGTGTCTTGTAACTTTCTTATTTGTTATCTGTACGACTGATGATTTTACCGTGTTTAAATAAATGTTATGTATGTATGTATGATCAAATAGCCTGTCAGAAGTTTCGAACCCCAAAAATTCCAATGGATTTTTAAAGACCCAAAAAACACCTGGTAAAATTTTCAACCCAAAAAAATACTTCTACTACAAATCCCATACCCAAGAAAATATGACGCCCCCCCCCACCCCGTCATGCTTATATCAGTGTACCCCCCTAGGGCCTGTGAACTTATTGAGTTACACCTGTATCAGCTTCGCAGGGTTCTTTTACGTCCCCCTAGAATTGGATATGGAAGCAGAGAGAGATTGGGACCTTGGTTTATTGTCTCATCCGAAAGATTAAGGAAGCCAAGCTTTTTTACAGCCCACAATGAAGACTTAGCTCTCTTCGCAGCAGGAAAGAAGAGAAAGAACTTCCACGTCCCTGCCTGGAATCAAACCTGGGCTACAGCGGTGAGAGACGAACGCCGTAACGGCTGCGCCACCTGTTATATCTACATGTATCATGATATTGGAATGTAAAGCTCTGCCGATCTCATTTGAGAGGCGATATCCCAGGTGTCAAAACGAAACAAACCCATCACATTCCAGAATGTATGTTTATATTTTTATGTTTTCATTAGAAATAAGTTTATTTGTTGATATAGTTTACATTGTCAATGGCTTGTGAAATTTTATCAGTATAATTTCTAATTAGTGAACAACAAATTTACAATGCCTGATAAAATTTGACAAGCTGTTGGTGATGTCAACTACAGCAATAAAATAATATTTATTCATTTATAACAAACAAATAAAAATATAAACATACATTTTGGAACAGGAGGGGTTTGTTTTGTTTTCACACTGTTTGGAAAGTTGCTTGTCAAATCAGATTGGTAAAACTTTGGAGCTGAATCTCATGATAGATATCTGTCCAAAGATCGCTTTATCATTGCCAACAAAAATCTTAAAAATGAGTTTTTTCCAAATCTGACCATTTTGTTTTTCATAAGGGGCCCGATATATGACCAAGATTTTCTCTACTACGCTGTAGCACCGTAGTGGCATATCTTACATACCTTGCATCCTTTCACCGCTTGCGATAAGGTTGAAATAACAAGTGAAGATTGAAGATTGAGTATCTTGATCTCGGAAAACTGTGATGAATAAAATATATTCCCAGCGAACTGCACCGTATTACCGTAGTAGCGTAGTGGAGAGTGGGAATGACATATATTTCAAGCAAACTGCACCGTTTTACCGTAGTAGCGTAGTGGAGATACGGTGCATACGGTAATACGATGAAGTTTTGCTGGAAATATATTTCATTCCCACTCTCCACTACGCTACTACGGTAATACGGTGCAGTTTGCTTGAAATATATTTCATTCCCACTCCCCACTACGCTACTACGATAATATGGTGAAGTTTGCTGGAAATATATTTCATTCCCACTCTCCACTATGCTACTACAGGGGACCCTACTCGATAAACCTGATGGTTTCATTTTATTCATCTTTTAGTCTACCTACTCTACCTGTCAAACAGGTGATAAGCTGTGTGGAAATAAACTAAACTAAACTAAACTAAACTACGGTAATATGGTGCAGTTTGCTTGAAATATATTTCATTCCCGCTCTGTACTACGCTACTACGGTTATACGGTGCAGTTTGCTGGAAATATATTTCATTCCCACTCTCCGCTATGCTAAGTACGGTAATACGGTGAAGTTTGCTGGAAATATATTTCATTCCCACTCTCCACTATGCTACTACGGTAATACGGTAATACGGTGAAGCTTGCTTGAAATATATTTCATTCCCACTCTCCACTACGCTACTACGGTAATACGGTGCAGTTTGCTGGAAATATATTTTATTCATCGCAGTTTTCCGAGATCGAGATACTCATGCTTCGATCTTTACTTGTTATTGCAACCTTATCACAAGCGGTGAAACAATGCAAGGTATGTAAGATATGCCACTACTGTACTACAGTGCTACGAGCGTAGTAGAGAAAACCTTGGTCATATATTCGGCCTGGTATATTGTTTTTGGTCAGGTATATTTCTTATAATTAGATGCAGGCGAGCTCAACATGTAGGAAATTATTTACTAATGTACAATTTGCATCCATCCATGAAGTGTGATGATTTTTCCCCATGCATGTTTTTCAAACACGGACATTTTGTGAAGAAGTTGTTGCATTTCTTGCTTGCTGATTGGCTGTACTTTTTACCATTATTTTTTAGGCAATCAGAGAGCAAGAAACATGATTACTTTTCAACTTCCCTGCTAGCAGAGGCCTCTTTTCTCTGCATTTCGCTGGCTAAGGTTCACGAAGAAAAGAGACCTCTGCGCTGGGTCAAAACTCGCTTTGTTTTGCCACCGTCAACAACCTTGGAAGGTTTGCTGACCGTTTCTTGAGCCCACTATATGCACACGCATATCTACAGACTTTTCCGCTGGGGGACTCAAATAATAACAGTGGAAAATGTCTGTAGATATGTGTGTGCATATAGAGAGTCAAGAAACGGTCAGCAAACTGTCCAAGGTTGTGGACCACGGCAAAACAAAGCGAGTTTCGACCCAGCACCGAGGTCTCTTTTCCTCGCGAACCTCAGCCAGCGAAATGCAGAGAAAAGAGGCCTCTGCTAGCAGGGAACTTTTCAACAAACATGCACATTTGAAAGGTAAACCAATGTGAAAAAATCTTCACACTTCATGGATGGATGAAAATGGTAGTCCTGAAAAAAGTAGCTCTTTGATTTTTACTGTGTTTTATGTCCATCTTAAAGAACTGCTTTGGTGAAAAAAGTTGGAGTAAATTTCCCTGTTTATCATGTCAATATACTCTCAACTGAGTTGTCACACTTCAATTGGCCAATGTTTTTTCAAGGGCTTACATCAAACAATATCACCTAGCATCACTCATCAGTTTAGGACTTCCATTTAAATAATGAAATCGAGATCGAATTCAGCATGATAATGATTATGATAAAAACAGTTTGAAGATCGATCAATTAAAATGAACATCGATGATTAGCAAGTCAGATAACTTCAATTTTTACCTTCGAGTCTAACACGTTGTCCAGTGTTCCGATCAAAAGTGATGTCAACCCACCACCCCCATGGCCTTTCCGTCTTTGCATTACAAAGTAAGGATTCGCCCTCTCTGTAGCCCTGAAGACGAAGCAAAAACAAACTAATCTACATTTAAGCTTTAATAGCGAAGCTTTTTCTATGAGAACAAATTAATATGGCTTCTTTATTATGTTCGAAACGACGACTAAAATGAATGTCCGACTAAAGATCTTACCAAAGAGCATTGGCCAGGAGTACTTCCTCAGGGCGGACCCACATTTTCGCGGATCTGCGATATGGTTTAGCTATATTTTCAAGTCATTTCCTCATTTGTTTGTCCGCCATTCTTAGTCTTCTTTTTATTTTGATGAAACACACACGCATGTTAGTTAGAGTGTCACCGCTGACCCCGAATTTTGCACCTTGTAATCGTCACGGGTTCCACAACATACGAAGATGGGGGATTACGGTGGCTTATAGGGGACACGGCAAAAATAGATATTTTTTTCTACTTCAAGCTAATGATCTCGAAACATCGTGATATTATCTCGAAATTTTGTGATAATTATCTCGAAATTTCGTGATATTATCTCGAAATTTTGTGATAATTATCTCGAAATTTTGTGATAATTATCTCGAAATTTCGTGATATTATCTCGAAATTTCGTGATATTATCTCCAAATTTCGTGATAATTATCTCGAATTTTTGTGATAATTATCTCGAAATTTCGTGATATTATCTCGAAATTTCGTGATAATTATCTCGAAATTTCGTGATATTATCTCGAAATTTCGTGATAATTATCTCGAAATTTCGTGATAATTATCTCGAAATTTTGTGATAAGTATCTCGAAACTTCGTGATATTATCTCGAAATTTTGTGATAATTATCTCGAAATTTCGTGATGATTACCTCGAAATTTCGTGATATTATCTCGAAATTTTGTGATAATTATCTCGAAATTTCGTGATAATTATCTCGAAATTTCGTGATAATTACCTCGAAATTTTGTGATAAGTATCTCGAAACTTCGAGATTCTCGAAACTTTGAGTTATTATCTTGAAATTTTGTGATAACTCTCTCGGAACTTTGAGATATTATCTTGAAATTTTGTGATAATTTTCTCGAAACTCAGTTGATATATTAGGATGGTACGTTTATTCTTTGGGGAGGGGGGCTGGGGCTTCAGAGGGAAGGGTCATTAGTGTAACTTTGTAACTCGAGGGGAGGGTCATACCTTTTCTTTGGACAAGGAAGGGGAGGGCCACTTCCACTGCATAACTGTTGATATCAATTTAGGCGATATTTGATTCTACTCTGTTTTGTTTAGCATTTTATTTCTACATTTCAATAATGCCATGAAACATAGTTATCCCTTTATCATTTATACTCGCGCTCTCTTTCGCCCATACCAATAATCATTTGTCATCATCCAATCGTCAACATAGTCATTCATCTATGTATTGAGAACACAAACATAAACTAAACCGAACTTTTAGTGTCCCGTTCCGAATACTAACCCAATTCAATTGAAACCTCTTTCTGTTCTAATCCATTCACAATCATTATCATTTGTTATCATCTAACACAGCAAAGAAAGCCTGCGTGCATGGACGGATCTATGCACGCACATCTCAAGGTAACAAAAGGAGACTGGGCGGGGGGACTCGTCCTATCCCTTATGCTATAAAATTCACTCCACTGCTATCTCTTAATAAGGGTTTCCAGCGAATCTGCTATCCCTTAGGGGGTCTCACGCCCAAAGTTGACCGAGAAATCAGCAACAACACTGAATAAATTGTTTAAACTTGATAGTGGTAATTTGAAGGACCGCAATAACATAAGGATTTTTCGCAACCAATTTGCTATCTTTAAGGCGTAAAATTCACTGTTGACCACACCCATTTTGCTATCCCTTAGGGTTATAATCAATTTTCCCGACGAGCACCCCCGTCTATTTTTATGGGGAGACGAACTTTCGAGATAAATATCTCAAAGTTTTAAGTAGTAATTATCACAAAATTTCGAGATAATATCACGAAGTTTCGAGATTATCTTGAAGTAGAAAAAATATCTATTTTTGCCGTGTCCCCTATAAGCCACCGTAGGATTCCGGTCATCAACACTATTTTGCTGCCCGGAGAAGCGTATTTTCGTAAGTAAAAAAAATAATATTTTTAAACAATTCGTAGCCCAAGGCGACGTGATTATCGGCGAATAGTCACCGAGACGAAGTCAAGATGACTATTCGCCGATAATCACGGAGCCTGAGGCGACTAATTGCTCAAGTGATTCATAAGGTTTTTAGACAAAGAAACTCGTTATTGTTGGACTTTTTCTATTCACGATATAACAAATTCGCGCGCGCACTCCCAATCCTTTCAATGTTATAATCACCTCGAGAGAAAACGAACCTCTCGACCAATCAGCGCGCGGAAACTCTATAATCACTTGAGTAATCATAAATAGATTTAGGCACTGCCTAAAAGCAAAGCTCCTGACGAAGCCCCAGATGCACGGACACGGAGCCGGGGGATTTCGGCAGATTTTTATATGATTGTTTTCTGTTAACTCAGCCCCCTTCGTTGTCATCCCAATGTCTCCAATACCCCCCCCCCCCCCTACAAAATCTGTTCCCCCGTCAATGAGCTGCCTCGACCCTATCGCCCCATGTAAGGTAATCCAATGAGCCTATTTCGGAATACTCTGAGAGCTTTTAATATACCCTCACTGCACGATTTTTACTTTGTCCACGAGGCGATTGTAGAGGCCGTCCCAGGCTGCGCTGCAGTCAAAATATGGTAAGACCAGCGTCAGGCAAATTTGGACTGCAGTCGCCACATTTACAGGGACAGGAGGATTTTGAGCATACACAGTCAAAATGAAAAAAGCTAACGTGAAAAAAAAGCTAACGTGATTTCCCTAAGAGCTGTAATTTCTCTTTTGCTGCGCGCGAAGCGCGCCCTGATTTTGATAAACGCAATTTCTTCAAGCCTCAGAGAAAAAGTAGATGAACATTCCATTTGTTGTGTATATAATAGTAAACAAAGCCCGCAAATGACGAATTATTATTCTTGATGTGCGTGGCGGTCCAAATGACGAATCTCTATCCTCGTAACGCCGAACTCACGCTTACTTGTAATAAGACGCCTTCTTTCAAACTGAGACTGCTCCGGGAGTTCGTTTCTCCTGGCCAAGCTACACGTTCCTGTAATGACGTTTGCAGTGATTTCATTGCATGAGTTCTCAAAAAGCATATAGTGCATATTATGCGATTCCGATGTGCGCGAAGCGCGCCGAAATTTTTAGTGTACTCAGTTGAGAGAACTAAATTTATGAAAAGCGCAAAAATATAGCAATAACTGCTTTGAAAATTATTGTGGTCTCCTCTTTCAGGGCTTCAAGTTTCCAGAGATTCCCCCTTACTCGCCCAAAAATGTTCCATGTCGCCGAAAATTTTAGTGTACTCAGTACTCTCTCGCCCCAAAATGTTCGCTGGCGGTATGAAGCACTGATCCCCCCAAAGATCCTCTGACTCCCCAGGCGATAAATAATGATCGGTCCCTTATTAATTTGGCGCAAAAGCTCATTAGTTACCCAGGAAGATTTCCTTTGTTTGGTCCTTTTTCAGTCAAGGGGCGCAAACATATTAACACTTTCCATCTCCGCCAAGTTAGTCCAGTCAATCTACGCTCAAAAAGGGGTCTAATTGCAACAAAAGCTTTTTCGACGGTTTTGTACTACATTTAGTCCCCAAATGAACATACTAAAAGTCCCAAAAAAGTTCAGGAACATCACGCCGAAAACGGCAATTAAAAATTCCCATACAAGGCTTGTATGAAAAACCACTGGGAGCCCAAATCTCGAAAAATGCACAATATTTAAATAAACTCGTTTTCTGTGAAACTTTCGACAATACAAATTATTCATATTATTCTGAAACATAGTTTTGAACATAAATGGCACACGTTTTAGTTGTTTTCTGGTATTTTATTAAAAAATCACTCAATTCTATTTTCGCAAGAGTCAGATCTGGAAATAGGAGGCGCCGGCAAGGAACACTTTTGATCGCTAAATCATCTCCGTTGATAGCCATACTAATTTCAGATTAACAAATATTTGATGACAACGGGCTACTCAGACTAAAAATCAAAATAATTGACACCGTTTGACTGGTTTCCTGAAGCCCTCAAAGTACTTCAAAGTCAAGGCAAGTTGGATTTTTTCATCCAGCGTATGTTAATATATTTTACATATTTTTAGACACCAAAGTCCCTGAATTCCTCTTCAGTTAAAAGCCACAATAAGCAATAGTTTGAAAGAGGTGGCTAGTTTTAGTGCTATAGCTTAGCTTGCCTTCCCTTAAGCATTGTCTCGGTCCGTGTTCTCAAGACACCACTTCGCGCCCCTACGGGATAGAGAAGGGCACGCGCGGCCTCCAAGAAGCATGCCAGCTCTCTATAATTGCATCAGCAAGTAGCAATATTCGACTCCCTAATGTGGTACAATAAACAAACAGCTCGAAAGGGGAAATGTTCTTGACTGTATCTATGATGGCAAACCGGGCCAGGTGCTAGAAGCTGGACATGATTTAAGGTACCGGTGTAGTCTGAGAAACGGACCGGACAGGCGAGACCACGTGTCGTCCATCCAACCACAGAATCTCCTTCCAACATCCACTGTTGCTGAAAATTACAGCCATGAGTGTGTTTTGAAGTCGGACGGTAAAACATTAAAGCTCAAGGTTGAAGATTGGAGATGGAAATTGCGCGGTGACATTATGCATCGCCAGGCCCGTAGCATTCTTGGAGAGGGGTTCGTTGTCCTCAGTTTTACAGAAAAGAACAAATCCTGTACAAACCAAATTAATAGCATTTTGTCGTGTTTCCTTCCTGTTTTGTGACCAAAAGCCTGATTTTTCTGGCCCCAAGTGGGTTCGTTCGAACCTCTGAAACCCCCTCCTACGGGCCCGATGTATCGCCCCTCCTCACTCTGACTATATTTGTTAATCTGAGATAGTATGGTTATCACCGAAGATAATTTATCGAACAAAAGCGTCACTAGCTGGCGCCTCTTTTAGTTCCAGATATAAACTCTGAGAAAATAGAATTGAGTGATTATTTAATAAAAAATACGAGAATACTGCTAAAACTCGTACTATTTATGTTCAAAATTGTGTTTTGGAATAATTCGAATCATTTGTATTGTCGAAAGTTACATCAACGGACTATATTTCAATATTGCGCATTTTTCGAGATTTGGGCTCCCTGTGGTTTTTCATACAAGCTTTGTATGGGAATTTTCAATTGCCCTTTTCGACGTGTTCCTGTACTCCGATTTTTTGGGACTTTTTGTATGTTCATTTGGGGACTCAATGTAGTACAAAACCGTTGAAAAAGCTTTTGTTGCAATTAGTTCCCGGTCAAACCGTAGATTGACGACTAAGTTTTCACTACTCATGACGACAAACGGATGGTGATCGAGCCTACGTAATCCGCGCAATAGTGAGATTCTGCAGATCAGGGCCGTAGCTAGCATAGGGTCAGAGGGGCAGTTAGCCCCCTAGCGAAGTAAAATTTTTAGTGTCGACATGTGGGGAAAAACCTGCTTGTCCCCCCAGCAAAAACAAAGAATGACCATTGCCTGCCCCCCCAGTCAAAAATTTCTAGCTAGCGTAGGCTACGGCCTTGCAGATTCTGTTGTAATGGGCATGTAACTAATTGGACTTCAGCTTCTATTCCTTTTTAAATTGCTACGAGCAAACGGAAAAAAATAGCACAATTACTTTTGGACAAGATACCAAATACCGCCAAAAAGAAACCAAAATGCCAAATACCAGAAATAAATGACCGTGATACCAATATACACAAAACCCCTGGCCGGGCCTGATGAAAGCATAACATAATGCCCAAAATATTATGCCCAGTTTACCTCAAAAACATTACTTCGCTTCAACACAGCTTCTCTCGAGCTGTTGTATATTAGCCTGCGTAGCGGCTCTAAAAGAGAAGGGGAGGGAATCGTGGCGAGCGGAAACCGAAAATTGTGCGGGCTGCAAGGGGTTGCCATCTTAATCTTCATAAGTAAGACTCTGGTTACACTAACACATGCGAACACCTTGATTTGGGGCACGCCCCCGAAACATTCTCAATCATTTCGAATAATAACTTGAACAGTAACTACAACATGCATAGCTAGAAATGCACGACTTTTAAAAATAAAGGAAATGACACTTGGATTCCAGATTCTCAAGGCCTTTGGATTCTGGATTCCTGCTAATATGGATTCCGGATTCCATTCTACGGATTCCGGATTCCAAAGCTAACAAAAAGTAGGATTCCGGATTCTGGATTACCTTACATGGGGAGATCCCTAGGCGTCTCTATTTAGTAGAAAGAAGGAGAAAAATCTCTAGCGAGAGCTTTGGTAGCGAGCGCAGAAGGGGACGGACAGTTGAGCCCCGTATAAAGGTATTAAATATCTTCCGGATCAAGCTACGGATCATGCGGATCAAGCGGATTTGACAGATCAGAATGTTGACGTCACAAAGAACCGGAAGGAGCAATGGCCGAAAAGCGAGTGTCAGCATTTTGTCATTATGACATGTTATGAGTCATACCCATATTTTGCTGCTTGGGTATAAAACGGTATAGACATTTACGATGTTCATTTACGCTTTCATGCTCTTGATCGTGATACCACTGACCTACCTACTTCAGGATTATTACTATCCTCTGAGAGCGCTTGACGTTTACGCGAGAGAACATGGATAACGCTGTACTGTACCTCAAACTGTCGGCGGTGTCGATGGCATGATGGCCACGACTGTCAGTTATGTGGACTTTACAGCTCATCAAAAACTTTGTCAAGGCCATGTTCGAATTACGCTCCAATGCCTACAAACAATAACCTCAAGTCGAGGCTCTCTTCTGAAATTACTGTAAATGTATTAGAACTTGGAGAAAGCCTCGATTTGAAGCTTTTGTCTTGTTAGCATTGGAGCATAATTCGAACCTGGGCTATTTGCTAAATATTTGTATGTGGAATTATACTCAAGAAAAATGATGAAAATGCTCAGGCATATTAAGGCATGGGTCAGTGTGACCACGCCCTATTAAATGTTCAATTGCTCCTTAATTCGCTCAAATTAAGATGATTCCTATGCGACACCATAGATGACATTAATTTTGATACTCTTAAGTTCCCATGGAAACCAATTCCTAACCTTTGACCTAGAAATTGATAACTTTTGTTTCAAAGCCGTTTGGGAATAGGAAAATATACCGCCATCGGTAATCAAACTAGTGCAAATAAAAGGGCTGACCTTGAGTATTCTCAGTCCAACTAGATATCGCGACGAACGTTTCTAATTAAGAAGAAATTAAAAGGTATCAAATTTCATAATGAACTAAATCGCAATTCCCTTTTAAATGATCATCATATCTAGTTGGATCAGGAATGCCTTCCTTGAACTTTATCACATCGCAAATTAAAAACTTTGAACTTCACATGTTTTCCTCTTCCCAAATGCCATTTTCTAAAAATTTAGTCAAATCTAAGGATCAAAGGTCACGTTTACGTTGCTATGGAAACGCTTGTGAAAACGAGTATGTTTCTTGATCCTCTCAAATCTTAAAATGGTTCCATAATGATTCCAATGAGCCCATGGCATATAGACCACCCCCATAGTTTTTGCAGCCGCCATCTTGAAAATGCGAGACCCATGCTTTAATATACCTGAGTGGCTAGAGAGGACTGTTATTGCAGTCAAAGAGATCATACATGTCTGATGTATGTTACAAAGGAACTGTGGGGGCTCTACTATGACAAAGAAGACATCGAAGTGAACTTATTTTTGATCGCTGATATGTGCATGCAGTTGATTAAAGCTGACAAGCTCTTACTATTCAAAGTGCTCTCGTGCGTGACGGGCACTATTTAAACCAACAGAACAATAGATCACGGCCCAGTTCGTTGGAACCGACGCTCTAGTCGCTTCTTTCGCTCTTACTGTTAGTCCACGTTGTAAAAGTTCGTTAGCTTTGGAGTCTTTATGGCGGACAATCAATTGCAAGGAGAACCTATCCGTGTCATCCTTCCTCCAGAAGAGCCTGCATTACCTGCAGCCGCCCACAAGATGTTATTAATGGAGGCCAAGCCGCCGCTCCCGTACCACCAATTCCCGCTGTTGAAGTCGACGGTTTTGCTTTTGGTTTATTTGATTCGTTATTGTCTCCTTTTGTCTGCTTTTTAGGGGGTTGGTAGTAGCGCCCTAGCGCAGCTGTTATCTCTGGCCAGATCTCTCGACTTTAACTCCCACTTGCCATGATCTTGATCTGTATTAGGTATCTGTATTAGGCAGTGTAACGCCTGTATTTCTTAAGAATCCTGAAACAACAAAAAATCTTGATTATTTCTTTTCGGAATACGGGCATCTTCATAGCATAGACCACCCGGTTTATAAATGAGTTCTGGTAGAGAAACAATTTGGCGATCAAGAGATATTTCAATTCTAAACTACCGTCACTCATAAATGGAATGTGGAGGACATCACATGGGAAAAAGGCCATTAATGGTAGTAATGCAGACATAGGCGGCGCAGGACCATAAAAAGTGGGGGTGCTCATTAGTAAGGAAGTATGGGAAGAGTGAAAACACAAAATACAAAGGCGGGTCCGCCGCCTATGCATAAAGTCATTGCAAGCTTGTACTGGTAAGCTACTGTGTGAACAGTACGCGAAGGGCAGGGAAATACTTGATCTTGATTGTAATTGCGAAGTAACTTGCAATGATGACAACCAGCAAGCAGCCAATGATGTAAAAACTTATGTTTTTATTGGTGTGCTTCGATTCTGAGTTGGATACCAAATGGAGGGATATCCATTTGCACCGGAAGATATCCATTAAAGATGAGCCTAGTGACAACACCCAGCATAGTGTGATGGCCAAAAAGTATATTCTCTTCTTGGCGACCCGTTGTCGAAAAGGAAAAAATACCGAATAGAAGATCTGTCGCCTGCTATTGCTGCTAATTTAGAGAAAGACCCCAACAATGCAGCCAATGCAAATGTTTTATATGTCATGAGCAGTGGTGAACAGTGGCATTTACACGTGAGAAAAGTGACTGCATCTAGGTTAATGGCCAGAGTCAGGCAACATGCTCCCACAAGCACATCAGCAACCGTTAGACTATTCAGCAGGTAGCTCGACTTGTGCAATGCAACATCAGAAACCTTCTCTTGAAAAACACGTAGAGCGGTGCAAGGTTAGTGATGATGACCAGGAAAGCTAGAAAAGAGAAGGCACTCCCCAAACAACTCATTTTTCCCTGAGGTTTCGTCACTTTCGGTCCCGAATGTTCAACGATCAATGCAAGTTGAAATATTGAATATCGATTTCAAGAGTGACATCTCGATTGTTACTCTCTTATTGCCAGTGTGTGTGAATTGATGTGTCGTCAGCCTAAATATAACGCTCGATAACGGCCACGAGACATCGTTTCAAGTGAGGTGGCCTTTGTGTTCACTCCTGACAAATGCTCATCATTTCTTTCTCCGGCCTTAATGGTTAATATTTTCGTAATGAGAACGAAGCTGTGTGATCCGTTTTTTTTAAAAACGAAGTTCTGCAATCAGTTTTTTTTTCGACATCCGGATGCGGATGTAGTTGATTTTAGTTGGCTGTCGAAATGCAGATCGACACCTACGCACACCATGCGGGCGCACGAATTATACCATCAGCTGTTGCCCACCAAGCTCTATCAGCAGAGCAAAACTGGAACAATCTCTATAAAACGGATCTCAGGTGTTAGATGTGTGGAGCAGGCAAAGAGAGCATGACGCACGTTATCTTGGGATGTAGCCCTTTTGGCATAAAGAAAATATCTAGCGAGGCACAATGGAGCCTTTAAGATATTATATTTCGAGCTCCTCAGTGATCTTGAAGGGGGACTCCCATATTTTTGGTCGGGGATGATCGTCGTATCTTTTAGGGGTTAAAATCACAGGTTTTGGTTTCTTTTAGGGGTAACCTTGATCTGCAAAAAATTTTAAGGGAGATTGAGTACATGTTGCAGGCAACGCCCAAACCCGAGTATCACATCGCGAGAGCCAGCGCCTACTGGGATGTGCCGTTGTTTGCGGATAACTGAAGGGCCGATCGCATCTACGCACAGATCATAGACAAGGAGACGAGAAGAGTGATTATGTTGGAGATGAGTTGTCCCTGGATTGAGAACCGTGCACAGAAGCAGCAAGAGAAGACCGACAAGTACGCGCCGCTGCGTTGGGAACTACGTTAGCAGTATCCGGACTTCGTAATCAAGGCAACATCACAATAGGGGGCTACTCGAGGGACACAGCGAAATTTGTTGATTTGGTTGGATTTGTAGATACTGTTTTTAATTTTAGTATTGTTAGCCTGGAAACCAGATACAATTAAACTGAGCTACCTGTAACTGAGTGTTTATCCGTCATACATGTCCAATACACTCAATCAGACTCCGACAGAAAACTCAAACCTTCCGATGGAGATCTCCATCGTACAGATAGATATCATTATTATTCGTTTACCACGTACCACGTCCTTTAGCACGTAACACAAGCCAAATCCCCCACCCCTCCCCCGTTACAACAGTTTTTTTTTCAAGTTTGACGAAAACGTTCAAAGACACCGTGGCGATTCATGTCCGACCAGACTCCGACGGAAAAAGTGAAATGTCCGACGGAAATGTGCATATCATTATGGGCATATGGGGGCTAGTCCGATCGTCCGATGGACCATCAGACAGACAGACAGACTTTATTTATACACGGACAAAGCACTCAGTATACATGTAATTATATATAAAAATAAACATATATAAAACTGCTACTGGTTTACAGGTTTGCCGTGTGTGAAACTGGTTTAGAAATTACAGTTTTCCAAACCATTCTTGTTTCCGACGCAAAGAGGGAAATGTCCGATGGAAACGCGCATATCATTATGGGCACTTATACACAATATTTGCACAATATTTGAACCTTATACATGGTGATATGGGGGGCTAGTGCGATCGCCCGATGGAGTCCGATCGTCCGATCGACCATCAGACTCCGACGGAAAAAGTGAAATGTCCGACGGAAACGTGCATATCATTATGGGCACTTAGAAATATTTGAACCTTTAATACATGGTGAGATGGGGGGCTAGTCCGATCGTCCGATGGAGTCCGATCGTCCGATGGACCATCAGACTCCGACGGAAAAAGTGAAATGTCCGACGGAAACGTGCATATCATTATGGGCACTTAGAAATATTTGAACCTTATACATGGTGATATGGGGGCTATTCCGATCGTCCGATGGAGTCCGATCGTCCGATGGACCATCAGATTCCGACGGAAAAAGTGAAATGTCCGACGGAAACGCGCATATCATTATCGGCATCATTATATTCCACCGTAAGTTTGTTATTCAATTTTCCTCGTTCTTTAAACGACTCTTAAATAGATGTTCGAAAGAAACGTCTATGCCCCAATTGATCACTCCTTGTCGAGTTATTTTCTATACTGTTTGCCTCGTTCTTAAAAAAATATGGAGCACAGAAAGTTCGTTTGATGTTGCATTAAACATAACCGTTATGCTCTTGTGTCACTCTTTCTTTTTCTTAATACAGTGCCCAATTGTCCTCTGCAACACACTTCCCAACTACTAGAATTAGTGAAATTGAACACACAAGTAAATGTGTTTTAAATAAAGGCTTCAGCAGTTTCGTTGCAGGAACTAACACAACAAGGAAGGATAATACAGTGTGCCGAGTGAGCACGCGAGTCGAGCCGGCTTGCGAAGATAAACAAAATCTTCGCTCCAATTGTAAACTTTCAAGGGAATCCAACTGCAAAACAGTATAGAAAATAACTCTTAAAGGAGTGAATCGGATTCCCGGAAGAAAAATCTTGCGGCGGGCCAACAGGCTGTGGGTACGAGACTCAATAGTGCAGACTCGTAACATGGTATATGGGTTCAGGGATCAAAGCCACAAAATGGTCGGGATCAGGGGTACGAGGAGTTGCCTCAGGGATCAAAATGGTAGGAGTGGGGACCAATCGGTTTATTTAAAGTCCGGATCAGACCTTTCATGAGAAAAGTGATAAAAAAACAAGGTAAGAAATTTGGCTCGATCAGGGATCAAACTTACTGCCAACAATAATTGATATGTTTGACCTGAAATGTACTATGCACAAGCCTTTGCATTAGTGATATTTGTAAATTATTGATGTCGCAGAATTTTCAAGATTGTCAGCTTTTCTGCCTTTCCCTCACTCATCACACATTTCATGGGCGGGTTAACTCTTGCTATATACATTTAAAAGATAATCAAAGCTTTAACCCAGTGGGTTCCCACTAGTGGAGTGGAGAAACCACTAGCGAGTGAGGGAAAGGCAGCTTGGATAGAAAAACTGACAATCATGAAAATCATCAATAACATCAATGGTTTACAACTATCACTAATGCACCTGTCACTGGAAACCATGCAATTCCAAAAATTCCATACCGATCTTGTACACCACTGCCCCTAATTGCCAGCACTCTATTCGATAATTGTGTTATGAAGTTCTTTGCTACCAGTTTTGACCGCGCTTAATTGCATTTCTCGTATAAAATGTTTCAGATTTATGCACCTGTCACTGTAACCCATCCCGCCCCCTGGGACATTGGTGGGGATGAATTGGGCATATTGTTGTACCCAGTGGGGTGGGGGATTTGCAATTGGCAGGTTAAGGGACAGACATACAGATATTTTATAGGCACCTTGTAAAACCTAGTTACATGTAAGCCCAATAAATCTACACTATTAAAAATATATATGAAAGGATTATTTTTATATATCATCCCACCTGAACATCCTATAAAGAAAAACCTCAATTGCGTTTTGTGAAGACGAAGTTCATTTTGACGTCGCGACAGAAAACCATTTTGTAGTTTTTGCCGTCGCGAACTCCAGACTATATTCATTCTAATTATTTTACTAAAGAAAATTGTTGTTTTAACTATTTTTCAAGTCTTCTACAAGAGTTTAGATGAACTGTACTTGATACTTAATCGCATATCAGGTCAGTGACCCGATACCGTAGAATATAGGGACAGTAGATCTCGTTCCTGATTGGCTGACGAACTCAATGATAAAAACACATATTCTTCTTACTTGAAAGCAGTTATATATGAATTGCTTTTGATGGAGTAGGGTTGATTACAGGGATCCGGGTGGGGATTGAGGGGGGGGGGGCTGATCTTAAATTGCTAAGCCAGGTCGTCTCTCTTTCGAAAATATTATAGGAGGAACAACCGCAAATAACTACAGAAACTTATTAAAGAAAGGCTGTTGCTTTAATAGCGTGAGCATATAACGCTTATTGTTTCGTGTTGCGCACGAGGCAAGTATACGACATCTCTGGAGGCGCATGTAGCCCTACAGCCGACCTTGTAAGACCTGCCATCTGCATGGCTCTTGAAGTTTGAGCCCGTTGGTATTAGCTTGCATGCGTGGCACTGAAAGTCAGAACAGAGCTCAGAAAGTCAGAATAGAACTGTTTCGTAAATATGTGGATTGCTCGCATACATACCGATTCATATTATAAATGAGACAATTGGTAACAGCATGACGTCTATCAGACATATCCAGTGGTTGCGATTTATTACCGCTTAATTTGTTATGAACAAGCACTGATGGTCAGAAAAGCCGTGGTTAAGACATAGGATTTCGATAGGATTCAAGTGCTCTCCAAAACCACCACTTATGTCAGCTAAAGATTGTCTATAACTAGAGGGAAGCACGTATTCCCCAAGGATTTCTAGAGATCAGTCGCGAGCTCATAAAAGTAAAGGAGGATTCAAAGGTATGTGCTGGCAAGTTGGTCACAATTGGCATTTTTTGTCAACCGACTTGATTTATAGCTCTATAAATGGGTTTGACAAGTGTATTTGCCTCAAATCTCAAAACGTCTTATCGCATAGAAACTTTGTTCTATCAGAATTCGTGCGTATGCTAACCCACTAAAAAGAAACCTGACATAAAAAGGGAAATTACAAACTTGCTAACAAAGTTATAGGGTATTTCATCATTTTAAGGGCAAGACAATTTCAAAAGGAGATCAACTACGTGGATAAAAAGCAGTTGTTGGAAAGCACCCTTACTTGTGGGGCCGTGCATAGAAATAAAAGGTTTAAAAGAAAGAAATAGTAATATAGATAATTAAATATAAATAATCAATGGATTGCAATGATAATATATGAATAGATATAAACTTATCATTATTCAGATATCAGAGTTATATTCTGACTTTCAGTCCTCGATTAAAGGTGCATTTCGATTGTGTTCGAAAAGAGAAAAGCTTTAATTAATATTTCCTCTTTATACGTTATTCAGTGTTCTCACTCAAGATAGCATCATCGAAATAACTTGAATACTTTGAGGGACTACAGCTGACTGATAAAAAAAGACGTCATGCAGTTGTTGCCATACACCTTATGCATTCAAAAGAGTGTAATTAACTCCAAGAGACGTGCTATCTTTGTAGTAGGCACAGCAGCTGGAATATCAGATCACAATTGGACAATAGCGAGAGTATATCGGTAATACATCACATACACCTTAGTACGTCAAAGACAATCGCATTGCCCAAGTGACTGTGTTAATTATGAAAATATTAAAAGAGTATTAAATTTTTGATGGGTTTCCTAATCTAATCGCTATTCGAACATGGGTCCACCCACAAAAACACCCATGAGAGCACGAACAGCAAAACTCATTGCAGGATTTCAAACCTGAGTGCCTGGGGCGAACCCCTTATCAACATTAAACCCACATAATTAATAAGAAAGAGGACGTTGACCTATACAAAATATTTGGTGTTAATCGGGTCAATACATACATAGATACAGCCATTCAAGCACACACAAAGCCACGCTGCGGAATCCTCATTGATGGTTCGATTCTAAAATTCATGAGTTATTGGTAAGTTCAGTGGCCATTGGATGAACCCTATAAATCCCGATATAGACACTACATACGGGTTACAGTGCTTATATCTATCATACAGGTGGATACCGACGACCGGTTAGCGCAGTGGTAGAGCGCCGGGCGTGTCTTATGTGCGGGAGTTTGGGAGTTCAAACCCCGGCCGGGCCAACACTCAGGGTCTTTTTCTAATAATTGAGGAGAAGGTGCTGCTTTTGCTCTAACATCTGCAAATGGTTAGACCTTCGCGTCTTCTCGGATAAGGATGTTAAACCGTAGGTCCCGTCTCTCACACGCACTACACTAACCGGAACCAGAGGGACGTTAAAGAACCACGAGGACGTCGGAAGTTGCCCATTCTCAGTGCAGGGCTTACAACTTACTAGCCACTACACTGACAAGGGAACCTCGTAATTGGAGCCTCGCTCTGTGCGGATTTCCCGGCCCTCGGGCGAAGCTGAATAAATAAATAAATAAATATAGACACGGTACCCCGCATGTGTCTATATTGGGATTTATTGACAATTGGACCCTTGCCAACCAAGTGTTGGAACTAGTGCTGGTGTGCACTTCCTGCACTTTCTTTATTCAGTATCTGCACCCATGCTTGACATTCTACATCACAGTAGCCATACTCTGCAGTTGTCAACGTTCTTTTATGACTACATTTTTTATTTTGTTTGAGAAAGGTCTTCCATTTTGAGAATAAAGGTACAAAAGTACATGACCTACTTCAAGGTTCAAGTTTATTTAAGTTATGCGATATACATTGTAGTGCACACCACCTGCAAATAGCGAAGCTAATCTAAGGCAGGTGGCGTGAGGTCATACAAAAGGAATATATATATATACCAGGGGCGTAGCCAGCACTTATGAGAGGGGGGTTCCAAAATTCAAAAAATAAAAAACTCCACATAAATCGGACGTTTTTTGCGTTCTCGCCACAGGAAACCCAGCCAAAAATATTGATCTCGGGAAAAAACTAGCGTTTGAAGAAATTTGCTACATTTTATTGGAGCTTTTATTTGTTGTCTATTAAATATTTACCGAATTTTAGTAATAAGTCGGTCCAGAACAGAGGCGAGGGGGGGTTCCGCTGCGGGAGAGGGGGGTTCCGGAACCCCTGGAACCCCCCCTGGCTACGCCCCTGTATACCCTTTCCGGGATACGTTGTCACCCGAAAAGCCTATAAGCTTGCTGCGCTAGGGAGTATGGGTAAATATTTTTTTAAATTTCTGTAAAATATTAGAAACAAACTTGCTTGGAAATGTGCTCATTTCACCTCTGGCTGCGATAACTGTCTGAATTCAGATCAAACAGTAGCAGTTTAAATGCCCCCATCATCCTTTGCGCTTCAAGCTTATAGGCTTTTTGGGTGACAACGTTTCCCGGAAACGATATATACATTTAAGGCGTCAAAAAGGTTTTCTTATTATTATTTACATATATTATAATATCCAAAAAGAGAACAACTGGATTATTGAGATTTGTGATTTTTGTCGTCATGAGACTGGTGACTTTTTTATTTCAGAAATGAGAGTCATAATGTCAGCATAACTATCCTGAGTTTCTAGAGTTTTCAGTAATAGTGCATTTTTGTTTGAAGATGTGCTTAGGTAAACTTCGGTAGTTTGCCGGGACGCTGTTCCAAATGTTTGCACCAGTTATGGAAAAATAATTTTTCTGATTAAGTCTGGAAGGATTAGTATAATAGTTGCCAGAAGCTGAGGAGCGTGTATATAATGATGTTTTTCGTGTGTAGGGTTGAAAAGGTTACAGATATTTTGTGGTGCAGAATTATTGGTTATATCAAGCATCAAAATTGACGATGCATTGTGATTGGCATGATGTTAGTTGAATAAACTATGAATCGCATGTGATCTGCAGGGTGCAAAATTTATTAAGCGCACAGCTCTCGTATGGGCCTTTAACTAGTTCAAAGTTTAGAATAGCTTCGAGCGAGGGATTTTAGATTTTACAGCATACAAAAGGTTTGTGTCATCAGCAAAAAGGTAAAGAGTGAGCTTCTCCGAGGCCAAAGGGTACTTTCCTTCCCTGATATGTGAGAACCTACTTGAGTTGTTTGGATTCTGTTGGTCAGATAGGAAAATATATCAGTATTGAATTTGACCGATTAACACCAAAACCTCGGCAACATGCTATGTTTGTTTCTGTGTGTAAATGTTGATGCTTTCAATATTAAGGAATTCGCTCCAGCCACTCACGGTTGGACATTATGCAAAATCAAGCAAATCAGGCTGCTTTGAGGCTGCTGTGGGTAAGGGCAGTTGTGAATAATCTTTGTTTTCTCTGAAATGAGCTCTTTTAGATAGCGAGGGGATTTTTTTCATGATTTCACGGTTTCAAAAGTCTCTCTTGCTTTTGTACTAAACACAATTAAAAAAACGCAGACACGGTTTTTTTAGAAACAACTTTATAAGGATTTTAAAAAGTGTTACTTGGGAGTCAAGGTCAAGCAGTTCGGCGGCGTTAGCTCGTTAAAATGGCATACCAAAATTTTTAATCAATCTTTAAAAATATATTTTTGTTATTGATAAGTTATTTCTTTTTGCTATAGCCTGCTAGTCCATTTTATAAGCTTTACAACGATATAGGTTGACATGCTTTGGTGAAACAAAGGACGTGTGTGATTATTTTCCGAGGAGGTGCGCGAATGTTCTCAGTAACCTTAAGTACTTGGTAATTGCAATCACAGTTATTTTTCCCGACCGGCAAAGTATTATGTTTGATTGCAGGTTATCCCTAATAATATCAGGAAGATTGCATTTTCATGTTGGGCTGTAAGCCTTTCGGCAGATCGTTAGATTTCGAAAGAGCAGCTTTATCTTGTAAGTCATATCTAAATAAATAAATATTTTCTGGAAAGACCATTACAGTGAATTACAGGCTAGTATAATGAGCTCGAATGAGTGGAGGTAAATGAAAGCCTTTTGATAAATGCCGCCGAATGTGTTTTGACTCTCGATTTAGACACTTAGCACCTTCTCGGTGCAATTTCTCGTCATTTTCTCTCATTTCCTGCTGGTGCCGGGCTGTAGTTATCAGCTTTTAATTTCTTTAAAACGTTTTTTAAAAGCTCCTTATGCCTAACGATAACCAAGACCGAATAATAGAATGATAGAGTCCAACATAAGATAAGCGGTCAAGTGAGCAGCCACTGATTTGGCAGCAACATCAATCAGACCTGAGTTCATATCACAAACTGCGCGGAAATAAAACCTTGGCACGTGTGTACTTGATTAAATTTTAACGATGAAAGTGTACAGGTTAGGGACTACCTTCGTCGTATGTTTCGTTAAAATGCATAAATTCGCGAAACAAGTCGTACCTTGACAATAATATTATATACCAGAATTTAGCCCACGATATACGCTTTAAAATGAGGTGAGCTTTTTCGCGAAATTATGCCATTTTAACGAAAAAGTACCCCGAAGGTAGTCCGTAACCTTAAGTAGGTCTGAAGCTGGAAGGCAGTACGTCTGATTTTATCGTACGTTCAACAGACGGTTCCTCCCGTACAATCGGCAACTGCATTATCACAGGCCAGCCTGATACTCTTATCAAAGCACCTTAATTTCCACGCCACCGAAACGATTTATGATTTTGGCTTGGAAAATGAAAACTTGACATGGAATTTCTTTTATTTAAGAAATCAAACAACTAAGAAATTGAAGGTTTCGGCATTTCATTCTATGGAATATAAGGTGAAGTATTGCTTGCCGAAGAGTTGTGCTGCCGATGCCCTCCGGTGTATAGCAGATTTCTTTTCATTTCTTAAAAAAAATTAATTACTTTTGTCGGAACGCATTCCACCGATAACTGACATTAACTGGAGATAAACAATGTTATTTAATTCCCATTAATCTCGTCCATTCAGGTGAGTCCAACAAAGGTCACCTATATTTTCATCTTGTTTGGTTTGCTTAGACGCGAAATCGACACTTCGACTTTTTTGGCTTAGCCTTTTTGCAAGAAGAAATTATTATGATAGCTGATACCAAATCAAAACTAAAAGAACAAATTCTACTGCTTCAAGCATCGTACTGTTGGAGCTAGGAATCTTTAGACGATAATAACTCAAAATGTAAGTCTACATTCCAACAATTGCTTACAGCAAACGACTTTAGTTTTCATTTTTGTAACGTACTAACGTTCTTTTTTATACGCTATTTTCATTGTGAACACGAATGCTCTTTTACCTCCATCTACAAAAAGGTACACCGTGCATAGTAAGAAAGCTATCTGAGATCCGAGTCAAAGATTTCCCAAAATACTCCAACAATGAAACATGCGGAAACATTGCAAGGATAGAGGCAAACACAGTCTAACATGTGGGTCCCTCTCTTTCAGGTACACTAAAGGATTCGTTACAGGAAGTATGGAGGCTGTTGAAAACTCTACTATGAATACGACAAACTATTACGATCTGCAATACAACAAGACTGGATGGATAGTGGCGTTTGCTCTTGTCGCTGCGGGAACTATTCTCAGTAACTCTCTTATACTGGCGGTTTTTCTGGAAACTAAGATTCTTCATCGGAGAAGCACATACTTAATAATAAACCTGACGATTGCAGATGGTCTAGTAGGCGTTATATCAGTTCCTTTATTCATATGCATCTTCTTGGAAGACAAAGTAGGGAATGTATTGTACAATGTTTACGCATTTCAAGATATTCTCCTCGGGCTAACCTCGGTCTCGAGCTTGACATTTATTGCAAGTGAGCGCTTCTATGCGATTCGGTTTCCGATGAAGTACCGCGCGCTGTCAGCAAAAGGCCATATAATTATGATTCTAAATTCCTGGATTTTCGGCATTATGGTAGCTACGGCTCGAATCTTGACCAGTATTGGTCTGATAGAAATCAAGACTTTCACATATGTGATGGTGTTCTCGATTACTGTACCGTTAACTGTAACATGTGTACTCTATATCATAGTGTGGGGAATGACGCGCGACAAGCCAGCCTCAGGGAGAACGCACCATCACGAAAATCGCTTATTCTTGACATTGTTTATAATTACAAGTGTATTTATAATCAGCTGGACCCCCTTCCCCGCAGCTAATATTATAGTAACCTTCTGGCCGTCTCTCGCCCATGTCCCTGGATTTCTTACTTACATAAATATAACAAAGCTCCTCCATTATGGAAACTCACTGCTGAATGCGCTGATATACACGCTGAAAATGTCAGAGTTCAGAAAGAGTTTGCTGCATCTGCTCTGCCGGGGCAGTTTACCTTGGCGTAGGTATGGAAATGAGCGACCTCGTAAGTACTCTAGGTCAACTGTAACTTCAAGGTTATCGTCTTCAAGTAAACGAAGAAAAACAGACCACAGTCCACCAGAAAACGAAAATGGTCTGGTTGAAAACTATTTTTCAGCCGGGTAAGAATCAGGAATCATCTCCTATTTACAATCCGCTTCTTATGATTGCTGGGCAAGCTACGAGTATGTGTGTTCATGGTCATGGGATTTGGAAAATACTAGGATCCATATCCTAAATGGTTAGGCAATCATCATCTTGGCGGCCTCGGCCGAGATTCACGCCTTGAACTCCAATCTCCAACATGCAAGCTACAAGTTTGGTTATGTTGGTCACCCTGGTGTCACTGAGCAGTGCCTACCAGAGTTGTGGATCGTCGGACGAAGCGTCATGATTGCTGCATGTACTTCATCCCATCAGACGAGATGGCAGGGAGTTCGCCGATGTCGAAAGCAATGGGGGAACTCCCTTCGTCGGAGCTCTTTTTGCTCCGACGAAGGGCTAACGCTCGAAACGTCAGCAAAACACCATTTTTCCACGGCGTTTAATCTCAACCTTTAGTTGTTGTTGTTCATGTTCACGTCTCCGCCGACGCAGACCACCTAGTTTTCCCGTAAAACTAGTCATACCATCAATGTCATGTGACTTTGTTGCTGGATGCCCTTTGTCACGGAGATAACTTTAGCCAAGTTTGGTCACCTAGCGATGTTTTGTTCTCGAGATATTAATTTTTCTAGTTTTGATGACGTCATCGATGACGTAATGTCATGTGACTTTGTTGCTGGATCCCCCTTGTCACTCAGATAACTTTGTCCAAGTTTGGTCAACTAGCGATGTATCGTTCTCGTGATATTAATTTGTTTAGTTTAGATGACGTCATGAGCTAACACTTGAGTTATGAGCGAGCGAGCGAGTGACATCTGGCCCACCACAATAACTCGTGAATACGCTACGCGCATCCACGATTTAAAAATATGAAGCCATGCGTATTTCTAGGAAGCGCTCAAGCGCGGTTCCCTCTCTTGCGGTTAAGCCCTACACCCTCTCGGTCGCGGTTGCGCAAAAAGATCTTGGCGTAACGGTCAACGCCACACTCACGTGGAGTCCCCACGTTGCAAATGCTGTAATCATAGCTAATCGGATGCTTGGCTTCCTGCGCCGGCACTGCGCGCAGTTAGGGCCTAACCACAAAGACTACTCTATCTTTACTTTTGTACGCTCGCACATTGGCTATGAAAGTGAAGTCTGGGCTCCTCAGTCTTGTATCTCAGATCTCAGGCTGTTAGAAGGAGTCCAGCGCCGCGCTACTCGTTTTATTCTATCTTGCGACCCAGAACCGACAAAAAGGCCCAGTTACAAATGGCTGATTGCATTTTTAAACCGCACCGGGGGAGTTGAGGACCTACGGAAAATTTTCCAGGGGGGTTGTGTTGGACTCTGGAAATTCCACGGGAGGGGGTGTCTGGAGACTGAAAATTCCAAGGGGGGAGGGGGGTAAAAAAGGCGACTTTCCTGGGACATATTAGCAAAAAATTGATTTTCCAGGGGTATTTGCAAGAAAAAATGGAAATTCCAGGGAGGGGGTACTTTATGAGGTTGGAAATTCCAGGGAGAGGGGGTCTTTTTGTGTGAGGTCCTCAACCCCCCGGTTTGGTTTAAAAATGCAATCAGCCAATCCCGCTTGCTGACGCTTAGACTGCTACCCGTTTCGTACTGGCTTGAAATAAGGGACCTCCTGTTTCTTCTAAAGGCATATAACGGTATTTACAATTTTTCCCTAGAAATCTTTCTAACTTTTAATACCGGCCGCACTAGAAATGCTGAGCATAATCTGAACCTCCGTCCGCAACGTAGAACTGGACTGTTGTTAGCGGTTTTTTAGCGTTCAACCGTGCTTTCCTCTTTGTTAATTAGTGTATAATTGTGTACTGTACCGTGTTTGGGGCGCCATTGTGGGTCTTAGAGTCCGTCAGCCACCCCTCATCACGTTAGTTAATTTATTTTATATATTTTGTTGTACTATAGCGTGATGAAAGCTACTAAATAAATAAATAAAATACAAAATTCCATACAGAAGTATGGACTCCAGTGCATGGAGCGGAGAACTTTAGTTCACGCGACAAGTTAGATTTCCACAAAGACATCGCCAGAAAAACGCGACATCGCTCGTTACCGTGACATGGAGTTTTCGTGACCGCGTGACATGGCTGGAGTCGGATTCAAGATGACAGCCAGTCGATTTTCGACGGTTTTGGGGTTTGTTGCGCTTTCCGGATATTTTCCAGAGATTTTACTTTCTATTAAACTCGTTTTTCTTCTGTAAAACTCGCTTTCAAATTTTGCCGCGAGTGTCTGAATCCGCTGACCGGCTGTGGTTGTGACTGTGGTCGTGGATTTCGGGACTATTTCAAGTGGTACAGATAGCACGTACTCCGAAGACCTTTACTGAAGGTTTTTTAGAGGAACCTAAATATTACAGGTCTCCAGAAGAACTTGGAATAGTGTACCTTCAAAATGGTGGCTAAATTTAATCTGAACGAACAGTTTCAAAGAAGATTTTGACCGGCGAAGTTCATGGACTTTTCGTACTTTAGCGAGGAACCAAAGGGTTATTTCTCTCTCGGCTTTTTTCAGCTCTAAAAAGGTAAGGCGAAATTTCAAGTTTGGGCAAGCATTTGTGTTTTATGAGCCACCTGGATAGATGAAAATGCAATTGTGATACGAACATTTTTTTCACAACCATTTATTGTTTCTGCGGACCGATTATAAACTATACATGATCATCTCCGATCGTGAATTCTCATACAAACCTCTGATATTTTTTCTCTTTCTCCGCTTACTAGGGCTAACAACGCTCATAAGCACACATGGGACCATTTCATTAGCACGTTAGCTTTCACACAAGGTTAATTCCTTAACTCCACTCAATCCTCTGTAGACGTTTGAGTTCTCGGGTACTAGTTTTAGATTTCAAAATGTAACTCGTAAATGGACTGAATTCACTAATATTTTTACTGGCTGTCTTACTCGCTAAATAAATAAAACTTTGAAATACGAACATTTTTTCCCGACTCTCATAAAATGTGTTTTTCTCCATACATTTCTCTGTAATCAATTTTCAGCTTCAATTCACGCCGGTTGCGTGACACACGGGATGTCGCTTTTTTCTCGCGATGGACGTTATCTTCGTAAGGAGCTTTTCATGGAAGCGCCTATTTCTGTAGCTTATTTTCGAAACGGTTCATGAATAAAATGTTTTGGTTTAGTGCTCTGCTGTTGGTTCTAGATTTTGTACTGCACCTGTTGTTGTTTGGTTGAAACTTTCGCCCTGATAAACATTTTTTTTTTGCTTTTCCCTTGTTTTGGTCCAAAAGTTCTAGAAGAAACTAATCCTTATTTATTTGATTACACTGCTATTGACATTTCAATTTGGAAAGTTTATATTTCAATCCAGTTGTCATTGTTTGAGAGTGCAAAAATGCCTAATGATAACCTCATAAAGCCATTTCGCAAGGATTCGTGTTGCTGTTTTATTCTGCTATCGCTTTTCCCTCAAATATCCAGTGTCCATGGTGTTTATTCACTCAAATTTTCCAGCACACTACTTGTGCAACGAGTGGCATGCCGACATTGTTTTTGCGAGCGAACTGTCTGTCACAAACAAGACTTCAAGTAGTTTAGTTCTCCCTCTTCTTGCCTAATGATAACCTCATCAAGCCATTTCACAAGGATCTTTGTAGCTGTTTTATCCTGCTTAATCGCTTTTTCCCTCAATTATCCAGTGTTTACGGTGTTTATTCACTCCATTTTTCCAGCAAACTAACTTACTTGCGCACACTGCAAAAAGTGAAGACCAGGAAAAGGGATTTTTCACTTGATCCAAGTTAAATTCACTTATTGGTGTCCGTGGGGTAAGTGCTGGCTAAACTTGAAATGAGTGGATGCAAAATTCTGAAAACTCAGTCGAAGGGGTGCTTTCTTAAATTAAGGAAATTACACAAAACTTTGATCAAGTAACGCATTCCTTAGAATGTAAGAGTTTTCCTTTCACTTGGATGGAGGCAGACCATACTTCAATCAAGTACTTTGAAAAATGAAAAAAAAAAACGTTTTCTACAATACCTTTATTCAAGGAGTTCCATTGCACCTCATTCACGTGAGGCATATCCTGAGCAATGCTTCATTCAAGGATTACTTACCTTGATCCAAGGGATTCTACCACACTCCATGCAATCGAGGCCTGTATGAGCAATACTTCATCCAAGGATTACTTACCTTGTTTCAAGGGGTTCTACCACACTTCATCCAATCGTAGCTTCTTTCGAGGATTATAATTCCCTTGATTCAAGTGGTTGTATCTCCGGCACTAATTGCTGTGCAACGACGTGGCTGCCGACAAATAATGTTCATCTCGGAAACTTTTGGCGAATATGCTTACAAATGCTCTTCAATTTGAGCTTGTAATTCCTTCTTGATTGAAATGATACAATATCTTGTTCGCTACATGTCCCATTTTGTTGAAAATGGGTTGAAATGTCCACCCTTTTCTGCACCTTTTCGAAGTATTGCTTGCAAACTTTCGAGATGACAAAAAACGTCCGTATGCAAATCATCTAAGTTTGCGTGAGTTTTGTCACGCGCTAGTTTAAAACACCCGGCATCTGTCCATCACCGGGGCAACACAGATACGCCCACGTAAGAAACCATCTGAGTTTAGCTCGATGGGTTAGTTTTGTTTTTTAAATTTATCTTTTTTTTTTATCTCGAGCATTAACCTATGGTGCTCCACAGGAGTTCCGTTAAAAATCCCATTTTCTTCGTTTCTGTTCGTACTCAGAGCTGCCTTTTCACGCGAAAATCAGTTGACTATGTTATAAAAGCACTTAGATAGCTGATAAAGCACTCTGGTAGCTAGAGATTCTCTTACGCTACCATCGTGCTTTATCAACTATCTGCGTGCTCGAGAATTGGATATACGCACGCTAAGCATGGACCATTCCTTTAATAGTTTTTTTTTTGTTGCAGTATAGAAAAGGGTTCAATGTTGCGCTACGTTTTGGCTTTTAACGCGTATTTAATACATGCATTTTTGCAAGAATTATAAGAAAGGGATGCCTTTTTCTCAATTTAGTATATTAAAGGAGTCCTTCTTTCTAATTTTACCATATACATGGGTTAAGGGCTCCAGAGTCTGTGCGGCGCATCCCCGTACAAATTATTTTGTATAAAGCTATCTTGATTGCTATCTTGATTGTTGGGTAGCCTGTTTCACCAAACATTGACGTTAACACGCACGGTTATTGTGGCTCGACGCTTGTGCATAAATATTTAATGATATATGAAATTCAGCGACTGGATTAAATATACAACAAGAATTATCCGAAGCTTTTTGGAATAAGCTGATTGTCTTTAATACTGTCTTTAATACTGCCTAGCAGTCGACCATACGTTCACACTTACTTATCTTTTTATTCTCATGTCTTCAGTTCATTTAATATAACCGTAGGGAGGTTTTAGATTCGTTATAGCTAATCGAAAATGCTATTAGTAAGCTGTTTCGTGAGCTTTTCTCCAACAATTGCATGGTTGTCGCCGTGGTGTCAATAACTAATTATTAGTTAATATATCTCGTCAAATCGCTTCGCAGTAGCAAAGCAGTAGGTTTGAAGGTGTCAATTGAAAGGAATTCGATTACCAAAAAATACCAAGAACGAGTCCCTACTATAACTTTCCATTTTAATTAATAAGATTACATTAGGTTTCAAGTCCTGCTTTTCCCATTTCCGTTACCAAGAATTCGTAAGAATTCAGTAAGAGTTCTTAAAGAATTAATCTGCAGAATTCACGCAGTTATGTTAACAGGTACTTAAATCTGCGGTTGTATTACCCGTTATTGTTAAACCGGTTGTATAAACAACTTGTTCTTAGCCAATACTGTCCTGAAGCTACTCAAAACAATTCACCCAGAAGCGTCGAGATCTAGACTCGAACACAGCCAGAGCCGTAAGGCAATTTCACTGTAAAACTCTTCTTCCTTATGACACACTGACGGACATCTGTTGGCATTCTTTGGTTGCGTAGCTGGACAGTGGGTTTATAACAATATAATGCCGTCTACACACTCGTTTTGCTTTTCTTTTGGGTGAGTATGTTTCTTTTTTGCCAAGCAGGAAGTAAAATGGAAAAAAGCATGCTAAAACGTTAATAACTACTATTGCAATATAAAACACAAGTACATAAAAAATCAAAGTTTTTTCTGTAGTTCAGTTTAACTACGCTCGTAAACGTGGGATTAACTAATATATTGACAAATTGGTTATTTTAATGTTTGGAGGCATTATCTAGGCGGCATTCACACTAACAGTGTTCATGGCAGCTTCATACTATCTCTCTCGGCTAAATCAATTCCTCTTGGAAATCTGGTTAAACATTGAAACCTTAAAGTTTTCTTTCTGGATCTAAAACTTATTAAATAAATTCAGAATTCTTAAAACATAGACATTACCTAGCACCTAATACACAAAGCATGAAAAGGAAATCAAATTAACAACTTCGTCAATCGTCAGACATTTACTGCCCTTTTTTATGGCACACAGCAAAATAGGTCCTTATAGGCTATGTAACATATAATATGCTTTTATTGACGATATTCACAGCATTACTTTTTTACGTTTTATTGTTGGTATTGTTATTTCCATAATTAAGGTATGTTTTCGTTATTAATCGGAAACGTCTATCAGCATACAGGGACCATTGCCACTGAGTTGGCAAGTTCTTTTGCGAGTTCTTTTCTCTCTGCTGTTTGTGCACCACAGAACCTGTATTGCACTTTTAGGACCAACGCAAACCAATTGAACTTAACATCATTCAACATAAATACGAACACTTATAGGGTATGCGTCGATTTGGATGTTCAACCTCATCAGTGTTACTGTCTCAATGTTGACGGGCTTTGAGACGCTGACCGCCACAAAGACAACTCTTAACTGCAGAGACTGCGTTTGAAAACAATGGCTATTAAATGAGATGTGCATATTTTGAAAGATCCCTGAAATTGTTGTACGGACATTCAATACCTCATTTCTACATCTGATTATACGTGGGGAAATATTCTGAGAGTGCAAACAGCAAAAATAAGTGAAAATCTTGTCGCGACGAGTCGAAACAATAACATGACAAAGAAATCCTGTCGACTACTTACAAAATTACTGCACATTCGACTGTGCACATTTGTGCAATGTTCCACGGAATTACTGTTTGCGTTCTAGCCAGCCCAGACACTAGGTGACAGTGGCGTAACATTTTGAATGTTGAAGTGTTATATAAAACAATAAGAGCAAATGTAAAATAATACCCCCCCCCCCCCTCCCATCGCCAAAAAAAGGAAGAGCTTGGTGCGTCGCTGCACCAACACATTGTGATGCACTTTGGTGGCTTTTAAAATATAGCCATCTTCGACTGTTGACACTATATACAACATCAAAGGGGAGGTCCAACAATACGAATACGAATCCCCACGACCCTCCTTGTGGCCTCCTCTGGCATGTATTTTGTTTTATTTGACAAAGTACTAGCAAGCCGATGCAATATGATCGTGTATTTTTATATTACGACACCATTGGTCCACAAATAAGGTTTGTAATCACCCTCCGCTCGTATGAATGTGTCCTCTAGGTGTAGAAAGCCGCCGATATCTAAAATTAAACATCAAAATTTGTTTTCTACTACGTTTTGGCTTCCGTCTATCAAACGTTTAAGACAGGCACATGGAGTTTTTCTAAGAGCATTTGCATTTTATTGTGAAAAAATAAGTTTTACCTAGAACAGTTCTTATCTCTTCAAAAAACCTCTTATTAAAAAATCACCAAGAATTATTCACTCGTTTAATTTAAGGAAGCCAAACCTCCTTTTTTTAGTTGGCATAGAATTAGCGGAATAATGAAAATAGCAATAAGAAGCTATAACAAAATTCACTTTTTGCTATTTTTCCAGAGCTATAAAACATGAATGTAGCTTGCTATGAAAGCAAGCTAACAAACATTTTGGTAAATATATTTATTATTGATTTTTTTCCTAGCAACAAAAAAGTGCAACTTGCAAACATCAACTTTTTTTTATCTCCGTAAATTGTCTAAGAAAATAAACACGGCTACTTGGAGTACAAAACCAGCGAAAATCGACATATTTCTTTCCAAAATTAACCATACTAAGAATTCTAGGCAATTTTCGCATGATTCTTACGTTTTAACGTCGTTTCTTTAGCAATTCGCGTTGCAAATATAGGAAAGCGATCTCTCCGTCGCAAACTGCAAACGCTGTTTTAAACGAAAAACTGGTTTCCAACTATTTTGGCACGCACGCTTCCTAACACAGTAAGCCAGCAGCAACGACACGTAGCAACAGACGTCGAACCATTGAAAGTTAATGACTGTGGAATGACGGAAAAGGTTAAAAATTGGGCCGCTGGCAAGAAGGCTCGAACAGTCCAATTCGTAGGCTCCATATTAGTTTCAGGCTAAATAGCTAGAATAGCCCCCTGTGGGCATCGGGCTAAAGAGCTTGGAAACTTTCTGTGGGTCTCTGGTTAAAAGGCTAGAATAGTCCCCTATGGGTGTCGGGCTAGGGAGCTGGGATAGTAACGATCCCTATGGGTATCGGGCTAAGAGCTGGGATAACCCCATAATGCGTACTCGGCTCAAGTGCAACATCAATAGTACGAAAGATGGCTCCAGATCGCTAGGGCTTGTAGTCTTGGCAACTCTGCACGATCTCAAAATCTTCTTTTTTTTTTCAGCGTTTGATGGCGAACTGCAAACATAAATCTGAAGAGAATGTAGAAGAATGACCAAGTGGAAATCAAGACCCTTACTACTCTACATACTATACTTCTTGCTTCTTCCGTTGCTTGTGGTTCAGTGTGAAGCTAGGAGGGAATATGGTACCAACGATCCTCGGGAGACGAATGAGAAACGGCTGATGAGAGATCTGTTTCAGAATTATGACAAGGAAGTCCGGCCGGTCTTCAATTATTCAGACAAAGTGAATGTCGAATTTGGGTTGAGTTTGATTCAGATTATAGCGGTGGTAGGTGTGCACATTAATATCAATATGGATTACAACCGTACATACTAAACAAGTAGGATTCAGGGGCGTAGGAAGGTTTCTAAGAGGGAGTTCCAATTGGGTTCAATATGATAAAGGTTGCTTTCAAATACTAGACATAGTGAAGGTAGTACTTAACATTCATTCGAATAGCCAATGCGGCATTTTTGAGTATTTGGCGTTTTACAGAAGACGCCTTGGGATGGCTGGTTTTGGGATAAGATCACTAAAAACAGGAGAAGAGGGTGGTTCCTTGGTGCGAGAGAGGGGTTCAGGAACCCCTGGCCCCTTGGATTATTGAAAACGGATTCTCTTTGGCTCTATAGAATTAGGAATAAACATCCTTGTTGATTATTTTAGAATTCGCATGATCTCAAGTGCTAAAAGTGCTATTCAGTGGATCTATGAAGTACCTATTTCAAACTTAGAAAGTCCGGTCCGTACTGGGAAGTATCGGAACGAGGTCGTCTTTTATAAAAAGAAAGTTAGGGGCTCAGAACAGGTGATCATAAATGGGATTAGCAGGGCTTTTCCCATACCTAGGTTTATAGCTTGGTGCACGACGCGGTGTTACTATAATATATCCAAATATTTTGCTTTTCAGAACAGTAGATCACAATTGGTGACCATAAGTGTCTGGATAAGGCAGGTTAGTGAGTAGAAAATGACAAACTATGTTCAAACCAGTTCAACATTTGATTAAAATGCGTTCATCAATTTCTTCATGAACAAGCTCGGTAAATATTTGTTCAATGCATGTTCAGAAAGTTAAAGAAGCCTGTTGTTCAATGCTTCTTTAGCATGTTCTAAATTACTGAAGACGTCACTACGGCCAAAGTTGAATCGTGTTCAATCATGTTTAGCCCCTTAACATTCGTGAGAAACTTCCATAAAACGACTGCTGTAACTCGTGTTGTAGGAATCACCCTTGTTCTATCTCTGCGACAGCTGCAACTCGTGTTTCGCGACTGCTATGACCCCGGTTTCCATATGTTGCAGCTGTCGCAGAACAACTTTGTTCACAATAGCTGTCGCAGAACAACTTTGTTCACAATAGCTGTCGCAGAACAACTTTGTTCACAATAGCTGTTGCAGAACAACTTTGTTCACAATAGCTGTCTCAGAACAACTTTGTTCACAATAGCTGTTGCAGAACAACTTTGTTCACAATAGCTGTCGCAGAACAACTTTGTTCACAATAGCTGTCGCAGAACAACTTTGTTCACAATAGCTGTCGCAGAACAACTTTGTTCACAATAGCTGTTGCAGAACAACTTTGTTCACAATAGCTGTCGCAGAACAACTTTGTTCACAATAGCTGTTGCAGAACAACTTTGTTCACAATAGCTGTCGCAGAACAACTTTGTTCACAATAGCTGTCTCAGAACAACTTTGTTCACAATAGCTGTTGCAGAACAACTTTGTTCACAATAGCTGTCGCAGAACAACTTTGTTCACAATAGCTGTTGCAGAACAACTTTGTTCACAATAGCTGTCGCAGAACAACTTTGTTCACAATAGCTGTCTCAGAACAACTTTGTTCACAATAGCTGTCGCAGAACAACTTTGTTCACAATAGCTGTTGCAGAACAACTTTGTTCACAATAGCTGTTGCAGAACAACTTTGTTCACAATAGCTGTCGCAGAACAACTTTGTTCACAATAGCTGTTGCAGAACAACTTTGTTCACAATAGCTGTCGCAGAACAACTTTGTTCACAATAGCTGTCTCAGAACAACTTTGTTCACAATAGCTGTCGCAGAACAACTTTGTTCACAATAGCTGTTGCAGAACAACTTTGTTCACAATAGCTGTTGCAGAACAACTTTGTTCACAATAGCTGTCGCAGAACAACTTTGTTCACAATAGCTGTTGCAGAACAACTTTGTTCACAATAGCTGTCGCAGAACAACTTTGTTCACAATAGCTGTCTCAGAACAACTTTGTTCACAATAGCTGTTGCAGAACAACTTTGTTCACAATAGCTGTCGCAGAACAACTTTGTTCACAATAGCTGTTGCAGAACAACTTTGTTCACAATAGCTGTCGCAGAACAACTTTGTTCACAATAGCTGTCTCAGAACAACTTTGTTCACAATAGCTGTCGCAGAACAACTTTGTTCACAATAGCTGTTGCAGAACAACTTTGTTCACAATAGCTGTTGCAGAACAACTTTGTTCACAATAGCTGTTGCAGAACAACTTTGTTCACAATAGCTGTTGCAGAACAACTTTGTTCACAATAGCTGTCGGAGAACAACTTTGTTCACAATAGCTGTTGCAGAACAACTTTGTTCACAATAGCTGTTGCAGAACAACTTTGTTCACAATAGCTGTCTCAGAACAACTTTGTTCACAATAGCTGTCGCAGAACAACTTTGTTCACAATAGCTGTTGCAGAACAACTTTGTTCACAATAGCTGTTGCAGAACAACTTTGTTCACAATAGCTGTTGCAGAACAACTTTGTTCACAATAGCTGTTGCAGAACAACTTTGTTCACAATAGCTGTCGGAGAACAACTTTGTTCACAATAGCTGTTGCAGAACAACTTTGTTCACAATAGCTGTTGCAGAACAACTTTGTTCACAATAGCTGTTGCAGAACAACTTTGTTCACAATAGCTGTCGGAGAACAACTTTGTTCACAATAGCTGTTGCAGAACAACTTTGTTCACAATAGCTGTTGCAGAACAACTTTGTTCACAATAGCTGTCGGAGAACAACTTTGTTCACAATAGCTGTTGCAGAACAACTTTGTTCACAATAGCTGTTGCAGAACAACTTTGTTCACAATAGCTGTTGCAGAACAACTTTGTTCACAATAGCTGTTGCAGAACAACTTTGTTCACAATAGCTGTCGCAGAACAACTTTGTTCACAATAGCTGTTGCAGAACAACTTTGTTCACAATAGCTGTTGCAGAACAACTTTGTTCACAATAGCTGTCGCAGAACAACTTTGTTCACAATAGCTGTCGCAGAACAACTTTGTTCACAATAGCTGTCGCAGAACACGTTTGTCCACGAGAGCTGCAACATATGAAAACCAGCATTAACAGGAGTTAAACTCATTTTTTTCCTGCGGACCGCGCCCGACTTTTTTATATTGGAGTTCTCCCCGAGCGCAGCTCAACGATGAAGATTTCATATCATCCCTGAAACGATACTTATGTGCTGAAACCTACACTCTTTGAACTGATCGGGAACTGACGCATCACTTCAAACACAGGTTCCGGTATAAAAGGAGCTCAGCTGTCGTAGAGTCTTTCGTTAGTCAATCGGATGAGACAATAAACCGAGGTCCCATCTCCCTCCGCTTCAATTATTATTATTAGTCAGAGTTAACATCTTTGTGGCGTGAAACTCATAATTTTGTATTCAACAAAACGCGAGTGTGTGAAGAAATAAACATAAACTATTTGCTTTCCAAACTGTTACCTTTTTAACTGTTCCAGTTTTTTTATTACAACCGATTTGGCTCAGATAAAGTAAAAAGCTTTTCGTGCGGAACCGCGAAATTTAAAATGTGAACTGGAAACGTTAATAGTAGACATCAAATAATTAATCATTCAGTAATAACGGAGATACCTTGCCATTTATTCAAAAGCAATGTTATCAAAACCTTTTTTGGGGTCCTATAAAAGTACTTTCTCCGGAGACTCTCAGGCTTAAAAATTATCGACTTCATAATGTTGAGCTATCTATATATTCTAAAATTCATAAGTTATTCATAAGTTAATGTGACCAATGGGCGAACCCTATATTATTATTTATAACTACGATAAAGACACTCATATTTAATACATAATTATATATATCGTAGTTATAGACACGGTACCCCGATGAAGTGTCTATTTCGACACTGCAAACCCGAGATCGGAACTAGTACTAGTGTGTACTTCTGGTGCCGACCCTATGCCTTGGGTGAAATTTTCTAGGATCGTGAACACTTGGTCACCAAAACCGCAACCATTATCCATGTGGGATGCTTATTCTGTATCTGCGCATGCTTGACATTCTACGCCACACTAGCCATACTCTGCGGTGGGCAACAATCTTTCATAACTACATTTTTCTTTTGTTTGAGAAAGTTTATTAACTGAATTCTTTAGTTTCTTGTTCTTAAGATAGAACTAACCGTCAAACGCTGTCGAATCTTTAAGCTGAGAAACGTTTTCATTCAAGTCTGAACAAACGTGCTCTACTGCGTTGCTTCGCAGAGCGCGCGCTAAGATTTGAGAGAGACACGCGCGTGATTTTCGCACCAAAAAAAAAACATTTTTGGGAACTCACTTCTTTAATTGCGGCATGGTCTATTAGTCTAGTCGGTAGAGGGGGTTCACGTGCACCCCTCGGAACTAGTAACGAGACATACATTTTGGGAATCCTTAGGATGTCTAGGAAATGGTTTTAGGCCCTATTTTGCCAGATTTTTGTTTTTTTAGTGCATTTTTTGGTTATTTAATGAAATTCTTTCGTTTTTCATGAGGCGATTTCATAGACTGTAGCACTGTTCAGAAAAGCTCTTTAGATTCTAAATCGATACTTTTACGATCTTAGGAATACTTTGATAACATGTAGACAAGTTAAATCGCTACCTCAGCCTTTTGCCGTCACATACGCATATCGTTTTGATATTTCCTAATAGGAATACAAAGGCTGACAGGGTCTTAGAAAATATCTATCAGTAAGGAACGTAACATGTATAAAACGGGCATGTAAGTTGTACATATGTGTTCAGTCTATTAATGACACTATAACAGTATAGGTGGTAAGACTGGAATGCTTTTCTGGACAGCGCTATAAAAAATATCATCTCTTAATGGTGCTGTGGGTGGGGGCCAGAGGTTGTTTCTTTTTTCTTCTTTTTTTTTTTTCTTTTGGGGGGGGGGTCGGACTGATTTACGTACACATTCGCTTGCATTAACATTTATCCCCAAAGTGTTTATTTATGCACATTGCTTCGTTCTATTGATAGCGGAGCTCCTTAGCAGCCGAAGGGCGCAGCACCATAGGTTTCGCAGTAAGAATAACAACAGGGGAGAATAACGAAACTTGGGTGGGGGAGAGGGGCAACTGTGTTAGTGGCAAGGGGTGCAATTGCATGCGTGGTATGACGTCAGTGATGACGTCATCTCAGGAGAAACATAATATATCTCGGGAAGGGATGAACCTCAGACAACCAAACTTGGGTGAAGTTGTCTAAGTCGCAAGGGGGTGTAACTGCATGGTCACGTGGTATGACGTCATCAAACGAGACAAGGTTTAAATCTTTGGAAGAGATGAACCTCAGACACCAGACTTGGGTGAAATTAAGAAAGTTGCAAGGGAGTGCAAGTGCTTAGTCACGTGATATGACGGTGCAAGGCTATCTATGTAAAATGGCAATCTTTTTGTCTCATTAACACAGAAAAATATGTAACCGGGAGCTCCGCTTTTAGCCAGTGGCTAAATCTATATATTAGTTTTTATAGAACGAAGATATTGTGATATAGTCATGTCAGAAGATTGATGATAATCGTCAATTCGAAGGTGACTATGATTTGATGATAATCTTCAATTCTTTTTAGTGACCACGTTGGAATTAAGGGAGATCGTGCTCCCTCTCATTAAGTCCGTTGTGATTTTTTCTAAGAAAATACTATAAGTACAGTAAACTAAATGTCTCTGAATTTTTCACGGGCATCAGCTAGTCAATTTATAATTGCCGATTCAAGCGATTCAAGCCGAGGTGAGAGGTCTTATCCTTTGACCGGAACCTCGTGTTTAACGCTCAAAGACGAACGGCCTCTGTTTGATTTACGACCCTAAATTAAGCACTCCAACTTCAATGATGGAGACGCTGGCAAACATAAATAAAACAATCATAATCACTACCTAATGTCAAAACCGAGAGCCATGCATGCATTGGAACAATATGACAGAGCAAATAGTCAGTTATCATAAGTTCTGATACGCCTTTTAATTTATCTGCAGAAATGGAAAAATCCCATGCTTGCTTGGAACGAGTCAGAATATGGAGGAATAGCGTCACTGAATTTCAACCCAACAAAAGTGTGGATACCAGATGTCATTCTTTATAATAAGTATGTACAATGTGGGCTAGAACGTAACTTAGGAAATTCACCACAAAATTCTGAAAGAGAACTCGAAAACCGGCAGACGGATGGCAAACACCAGATTACCAGCAAATGTCGGATCAGCCGATGTAGTCAGGCGGCTGAAGTCAAATGATTGTGCGTTTTTTGATAAAAGCATGAAATTTTCCAGAATGATTGGCGTACGGGTACTTGTCAATTTTTGATTGGGAGGCATCTCTGAAAATTCCCTTTACAGGAAATATTTAGACAACTCGCAAAGCTATTGTTCAGCCGCCATCTTGTCCTTTGTTCTTCATGAGTTTCGCGGCACTTATTATGCAAGTCAGTGAAGTGATTCTCCAGACTCTGCAGCAAAATCCCTGCAACTTTGTTTCATTCAGAGGCCATTAATACCTTGACACATATGGTCTTTGCTCTGATAGCTATGTCGCAAGCTGATATCAACCTGTGTGCCGAAGAATCCCGATGTTTTTTTCTGATTTTCTATCTCCGAAACAGTGTCTGACTGGGAATTCGAAAACATGTTTTCGTAAATAGAAGAAAACATCTAGAAAAGTAATTTAGCTATCAAATGTTCACTTGTCATATTCCAATGTTCGTTTCTCTTAGCCATAAATCTTTAGAGTTTTGTCGATCCGGCGCTACACTCTATAAATTAATCTCGTAGAATAATTAGTCCGGTCAATTTAGCGTTTAACCTGGAAAAAATTGCAACATGGGATTTTTATACAGCAAATTCTCAGGAACATATGTGAGAAATACGTGTCCAAATTTTGGGAAAATCCGTTCGGGGGAAGTTGGTTAAATTTGGGGTTTTCCGTCTGCACGAAGGAAAGCCCGTTGTTTTCGGTGGCACTTGACAATGAAAGCGAACAATTCGAATTGAGGGCTATAGACTGTAGGGCCGTAACTCGGTGTGATATTGAACGAGATATCGAGCAATTTATTTCTACTGCATAATGTGATTGCATAGATGTGAATTGTGTGTTTGTTTATAACCAATTCTGCAAAATAATAACTAAATAATCGTGCGTTTCAACAAATCCCATATGATCCTTGTATTTCCCGCGTGGTGATACACTAAAGTTCGAATATTATACGATAAAAGGAATAAAAGAAATAAACTGTTCATAGCCGTAACTCATCGCTCAGAAATTATTTGTTTCAACCGAAGAACCTTGTTAAATCTTCCCCGGTTTCATCTGTACAGTCTATAAACATTCTCCCAGCTTTTGTGTTTTCAGTGTCCAAGTGCCGCCGAAAACAAAGGCGCCCTTGACGTCGCCGGTAAAACCAAAAATTTAACCAACTTCCCCCGGCCGGATTTCTCCCAAATTTGGATATGTTATTCCTACATATGTTTTTAACAATTAGTACCAAAAATTTCTCATGTTGCAATTTTTTCCAGGTTCGGGTTTTTTTCGGGCTAATTTGACCGGACTAAATAGCTTAAGTGCCATGAAACTCATGAATAACAAAGGACAAGATGGCGGCTGAACAATGGCCGCCCGAATTGTCTCAATTATTGCTGTAAAAAGAATTTTCAGAGATGCCTCCCAATCAAAAATTAAAAGTACCCTCTGAAGTCTCATCCTGGAAAGTTTCATGCTTTTATCAGAAAACGCACAATTCGCTATAAAGTTTGGACTTAGCCGCCTGACTAATGGAGGAGAGTTTACCAGAACGAAAATCGATCCTACCGCCCCAAAGTACAGCATCCCAGCATCCTATTATTATATATAATAGGACTCCATGCTGTCCAATTAAGAAAAAATTGGATGATTCAGAGGAACTCCAAAATTGGACGAGGCCGCAGGCCGAGTCCAATTTGGAGTTAAGAGGAATCATCCATTTTTTCTTAATTGGACAAGCATGGAGTCCTGTTATTTATTAATTATATAACATCCATGTTCAAACCCAAACTGTCCATTTTAGCGCGAACTGTCCAATTAGAGCGCGCGCGATCCAATTAAAAAATAATTGGACGATTCAAGAAAAATCGATCTGCCGGCACAATGGGATTTCGAGCTGGCTATATAATTATTATTATTACTATTAAATATATTTCTTTCCTCATAATGTAGACAATTTAAAGCGACTTCAAATTACTCAACCGAAGCATTTCATATTGAAATAAGTAAGGGCTATGTTGAATATAATTTCAACAGCTGTGTGAACGAAGATGTTTCTAGCGGAAGCGACCCAGAGCCGAGTGTTGGCCAAAAGGAAAGCAGATCGTGATATGATGATGTATATAATGGCGTACTTAACAAGTACTTTCTACCTTATTTTTAAAGTGCCGACGAGACGTATGCTGGAGGAATACAAAAATACAAGACGTCGGTAATTGCTACCAGCGATGGAACACAAGAATGGAATTCGCCTGCATCCTTCACTAGTACATGTAATATCAATGTCAAATATTTTCCTTTTGACAGCCAGAACTGCTCTCTTAAATTCGGCTCCTGGACGTATCCAGGGAATCGCTTAACGATGAACTCAGCCTCCGACTCGGCTGACCTTAGCAAGTACGTGAAAAATGGTGAATGGCACTTGTTGGAGATGCCGGCTAAAATGAACAGAGTTTTCTACAACTGCTGCTCATATCCCTTTTTTGATGTCACTTTGAACTTGCTCATACAACGCAAGCCGCTTTATTATGTTTTTAACTTGATACTTCCGTGTGCTTTAATTGCAACTCTAACTCTGATCAAGTTCTTTTTACCGCCCGAGTCAGGAGAAAAAGTTGGCTTGGGTATCACTGTGTTGCTAGCAATGACTGTGTTTCTGTTGTTGGTTGCGGAGATCCTTCCGTCAACATCTGATCACATTCCTCTACTTGGGCAATATTTCGTCGCTACTATGTTCGTTACTGCTATTTCCTTAGTCGCTACTTGTTTAATATTGAATTTCTTTCACCGCAACCCTTCAACCTCGCCTATGCCACGATGGGTTAAAGTCATCATTCTCGGCTACATGGCAAGAGTATTTTGTTACGGTTCCTTTAACCCGGAAGACGAGAAAATTCTCCCCAAACCGAAACGCCGCAGGATCGAGTTTGACATCACGATGAATGGAGGTTTAGGGATGGGAGAAAATGTGGAGTTAATGAGCATAAGGGGCACAGACGCGGATTACGAGAGTCCGCGCCCCGCGAGGTTCACGCGCGAGGATTCTGTGGCAACACCTAGCGGACGAAGCACTCCATGTGGGAGACGAAGTATGAGTCTTGCGTCTGCACAGCTCAATCCCTTCACAGAACGTCTTCTTGACGACATCAACGTCCTGGCTGAGGACGTGCGCGCAAAGCAAGAAGACGATCGTCTACGCGAGGAATGGAGAAGAGCGGCATTGGTGCTCGATAGGATGTTCTTTTGGATCATGTTGGTCAGCTCTTTGATGACTACGTTCCTAATCTTTTACAAGGAACCTGTCATGGCTGGAGGGCCCCCACGAAGTTCCTAAACGTTGTCAAGAAAATAGACATTGATAAATAGAAAATCCTAGAAACCTAGAAACTGCGATCATTAAAGAACTTGAGTCTAAGAGAGGAAGCAGTCAGTCAAGCTCAATTAAGAGTGCCTATGCTGTCTATGTTGCCTCTTGAGTCATCGCATGGACGAGCAGCGCTGCTGGATACTTCAACAGCAAATTAATCTGACGAGTGCATGTTCTGTTCTTCCGAAAACATTTCCTAAACAGTACAGGCAGCCAAAACCTCGGAAGTCAGCGACATTTTTAAAATACTAAACTTTACTACTGGCACATCGTAGACAGAAACATAAATCCAAAGGACTAGAAAAAAAATTTAAATAAAAAATAGAAAGATGTAACGGCAAAAGCACACAAGAAAAATGTCTAGACATTTTCGCTGGACAAAAATGTCTTGCAGGAGAATATAATAACATTGATGCAGCATTTCAAACTTTCCATCTAATTATTTATCGTCATTTATTAAATTAAATGATGCCACTTAAGCCCATTTACTTTTGACTTGACTTTTATTAATAATTGGCACCCCTGTACTCCATGAGGTGATTAATATGATATGCCACCCAAGGCAGCATCAGTTCATGGCCAATCAAGAATTAAGAAAGTATTAACTAGTAAAGAAGTTTATTAACAGTTTGTTTCCATCTGACATATAGGGGAGCGATCATACTGTGCTAACACTGGAGTGAGCGAGTGACTTCGTGCCCCTCATGATAACCTGCGTCTATGATTCGCATATCCATGATATAGGAGGCTCTCTCCAATTGGGAATTGAGCCTGAGATCAACTCTCAGGATGTATCTTGAGTATACGTCATTTAAAAATTACCCGTCCACCATGGATATAATTATAAAAACAGAATAAGCGTCCTTGGTGTGACCTATCATGTTCAATATATAGTTCACAATAAAGCACAATAAAGATTCCAACTAAGAGCAAAAACAGCGACTTTTACAAACATCATAGAAATGGCGGCTGGTGGATCTGTAGCGAGTTTTTCTTCCAGCATTGAAGCTTCCCTGTAAAACTACATAAGATTCCTCGCAACTCCTTTCTAAATCCCGGCATTTTGAGAGCATAAAGTAACACGTTAACAAGTGAGTTTGAGTACTGAATAAGATCTGTAAGCCAGAGAAGGTAAGGCGCGTTGTGTAGTCCTTCAATACAGCCTGGACACAATGCATGCACAGTCCAGATCACTTCATTCGGGAGAATAGCCAGCATTGAAACTAGAGTCATGAGACAAAGGGCTTTCGCCAATTGTTCGTTTTTCCTGTCGTACATTGATTTAACCTTACCAATACCACGGGTGCGCACCTTAATCCAAATGGCGATATAACAAACAGTAAGAACTGCTATTGAGGATAACATTACAGCTGCAGCGTAAACCGAATAGGCCGTACTGATTTCGGTATCTCTTTCCCTGACAATCGCTATTGCGACGGTGATTATTGGCAAAGTCCAAGTTAATAGAATACATATATAGTAATGAACGGAATGCAACTTTCGATGTCCAATTGGACGGAATATCGCAAACGCTCTCTCTGACGCGATCGCACATAACGAGGTTGTTGAGAGAGATGTAAAAAGTACTTCCACGATAGATATTCTAGTCGAGGTGTTCAGAAGCAGTTCCACATTTCGGCTGCTCGCAAAATACATCAAAGATGCACTTCTTATCACTACAATTAAACCAACGAAAAGGTCAATTAAAGTTAGGTGGACAAGGAGAAAGTGGCATTTCTTGATTAGAAATGTTTTCTTCAGGAAAATCTTCAGTACGATGAGGTTGGCTATAATTATTATCACGGCCTCCAGAAAATAACAAGCTGCCCAAACCAGACATTTCGTCTTGGTGAAACCAACTAACCGAGGATCAACACGACTTTCAATAATTTCCATCCCTATACCTGCTACATAATCGGCATACTCTCAGGGAGTTGTCATCTTACCACTGAAAAATACTTTTGTTTAGATAGTTTTTAAGCTCTCTGCTCAGCATGATAATTATCAGAAATTTAATTAAAAAGTAGTTTAACTCTTACAGCTGTATTGTTATGACGCTAAAGCTGATCCCTGGCGCTACAACCCTCACTATCTCATATTTGAGTTACTCAATTAAACGTTTATTGGGGGCAAAGTCGTATTTTAGGCAAGCTATCAATTTTCAACCAAAACACTACAGCTGTCTCCGAGGTCAATAAACCTACTCCAGAAGTCTGTCCTATGTCTGCCAATACCTCTTATAAACTGCACTTTAGGGTATGCTAAAGGCCATTTCTCTCTAGCTAAGCCCACGATGGCCAGCAAAACCATTTAGCTAAAGCCTCCTGCTAAAAAAGCCATTAGGTTCTTTGACTGACGCGATCATGTTATCAAACCTCCATCTGCTATCGCGGTTGTCAGAAATCCCTTTTATTTTCTAAACCGTGGAGAGAAAAAAGAAAATATTTTCTTTCTTTCGGCGGGTTGCTGTACGCTGTCGGAAGCCACACTTTATAATTTCCCTCTGTACTCCATGATTGGAAACCACAGTTTTGGCGGAAGTGTGAACTGAGAAAGTTTAATGGGCTATTATTGATTGGTTAGGGTTTTAGTGACAATGAGCCACCTCTTGTTCTTTCCTTACCTGCTTTATACTTTTGCAAAAACTACGAACTTATTTGAATATGAACCGAAGAAGTCGCTCTGTTTTGTGTTCCCATTTACAAGCTCGATAACTTGCCAATCAACCGTTATCAGCTCGATGACTTGGCTTTAAAATTCCGTTGTTTCTAGGCTCCAATAAAGTTTTGCCGTGACAATAAAGAAGATTAAACGTTCAAGTTAGCTTCATATTTGAAAAGCAAACTGATAAACGCAGTGTAAAACGCTTTTTCCTGTGTCGTATCTTTCGTATCTTTGACGGGAACCCCGCGTAGGTGGACAACACTTCTTGGGTACAGATTACTCAATTTGTGGGAGAGCAATAAGTCTCGTAATGGTTATTTGGCGGTTATTTAGAACCGATTATGAGTAAGGTATCCATGAATAGACAAATGGATGATAATGCATGCATCAAAGGAACACACGATTAGTAAATACTTTATGACGTGTAGTTCGTTATTTCGTTAATTTCTTTGATATTTGCTAGTATTTGCTGAAGAACATCTTTATTAATCAATCCAAATCATGGCATGGCGCGAAAGAGGCTACTTTAAGAATTGGTATTTGGCCATTGTTTGACTCAAGCAAAACATTGCATACAATAAAACCCCGCGACTAAGAACCTACATTTTCCCAGGTTAGCCTAAACAAGTTCTTATATAAACGGTGCTTAAAGTAAATTTAGGCTATTTAGGTCCTTAAATAGGTTCTTTTTTTATGGCCCAAATAGTAATTTTCATGACTCACAAAATGGTATAAAACCCATTTCTCCTTTATTTCTAATGTCATTATTGAATTACCGTACTGAACTTGTATTGTTAATTTGATTAAAACTGATGCATTTCGTACTGATATTAAGAAATGGCCCAACTCAAGTTCCTTTTCCTATTTTTTGACAACTAAGAACCTCTTCTAAATTTTAGGCTAAACGGGCTCTTCTTTAAAGGTTGTATATATATCAGGGAAATTTTAGCCAAATGGGTTCTTAAATTCTAGAGTCTTACTCGTTGGTGTTTACTGTATTGCATTGTATATTTTTTGGATCAACTGAGAATCTATCAGTGACCTAAAGCTTTCGAGTAATATTTCAGTAATATACATCTTAAAATTCGCGCACCACATTGGTTAAAATTGATGACGAGAGTTTCCGAGATACTAACTCTCCCCGATCTATCGAGTGTTACTCGGCCGCGTTCAACCTCATATTGATGACGAGCATACAGCTCCACTTCACCGAGAGTAAGGGCTCTCGATAGAGATGGAAAGCTTTGTAATTTTCCCTGATCAACCTTTTGGTCTCAAACGGTTACTGAGACCTTTTTTACAGTTTTACAGTCGATACCTATTCATTTCTTCTCACTAGAACGTCTTGTCTGAATGTTATTTCCGCGCTTAAAAAAAACGCAAGAGTATTAACAAGTATACATTTGTCATGATCATTGTCGTAAGCCTTCTTGAACGTACGTCATAAACGCAGGAGAACATTAAAGATAAATTCCTGATAACAATCAGTTCACGTCATAAAAAAATATTACGATTCCTTTTTCTACCTTCAGTTGAAGAGTTCTCCTCTGTCTTGATAACTATCTTTGGCAAATACCCATGCAGGTTTTCATGATCGCATCACTAAGTAGTTGACTATTTGTCTTGATCCAGAGTTCTAGAGTTCCGCTAGAAAGGAGGGAGGCATGGAGTAAACACGTGCCCGTCCCAAGTACAGTTCCAGAAGCAATGGCTTCACTTCCTGAAAAATGGAGACAGATGCATCGTGTACAACTCCTGTAACATTCTAGCCATAGAGGAACTCGCTTTTGGACAGGAAAGAATACGAATACCAAACATGAAATTCAAACAGGACGGGATAGCACTTCCCGAATCCCCCAACACTCACACACACATGCACACCCTTCCCATTCCACACACTCCATACTTCTCACTGTTTTCCCAGTGGGCCGTTGCCATGAGTACATGGACCCGCCGAACGTGTGTGCGGATGGACACAGTTTTTATTTAGCAAAAAAAGCAAAAACATCATATCTCTTGTGAAGCTTCTTTTAAGGTAGCAAAACTCGGAAAACTAACAAAGGCCACAAGAGGAACTTAAGAATTATTTCATTCACTACACAGAGAACAGTGTTTGGGCACAAAAGTCTATTGGCACACAACGATCCGGCTAAAGAGTCTCTCAACTTTGAGGCGAGGGCGCGGTGGGCGGGATAGGAACGCTAGCGACCATCTAGCTCTAAGGAGTGGGCAATCTGATAGAGCAGAACTCGCCCTATCATCACCCTCCGGGTTATTAACGTACCACCATAGTCCCGTACCTACATTTCATCACTGACGTTATCAAAACTATTTGTTCTTTTTAGTCCTTCTAGCTCTCATTGGAACTAAAAGCTAAAGGGCACCCATACACTGTGATACAGAGGGTTAAAAGGACTATCGAGTGCCAGATGCATTTACCAGACAAACATGTAACTCACCGATAATACCAACTGGGTACAACATCAAGTTATCCTCACACCACTTCAGAAACTCCTGACAAGTTTTCATTGGACTAGAAAGATTGCCCCGCTTCTCAAAAGCCGGTTGTGCCCACCTGGTGCCGAACTCTTCTGTTGTTAATTCTAAAGGCCTCAGAAGGTCGCTCATTGGAAGAGTATGATTAAAGAAGACGTTCTTGGAAGTGTTGGTGGAATCTTTATACGTAATTTTGCCGCCAAAATTCATGTGCATCGCAGGTGATTTACATGTGAGCAAAATGCATCGGGACACCTACAACAAAACAACAGTAAATCCTTAACGTACTTATGGCATGTGGAAAGGTTATCAACGGGTGTTTTGCCAAAATAGTTACCATATCGTCTGCTGTATTATATATCATTTTAAAGCTTTTGAAGAGTGGCAAACGACTACGACATCTTTATTAATAGATTATAGTATTAATAGATTATTTTTGAAATTGAATAATGAAAGAAAACGCTAAAAGTCTACGTTTCGGCGACATCGTATCAGCATTTTCAAGACAAAGTCAAAGTTCAGAGCTCAATGTTCTAAGGTAACTAATAAAGGGAGATGATTTAGCGACTAAAGAAAGACTTTGGCTTGCAGGGAATCAGATTGCTTATTTAGGCTTGGTTTAAAGTGTCTAATTAGCAGCATTATGCCATTGCATTTTTTCAGCGTTTTCTTTCATTATTCTATGTTGCAGTAAGCATTTACTTGTGAGATTATTGAGATTGATAATTATTTATCAGAAAATAATTTTGTCGTCTGAGTAAGTTTTTGTCCCTCAGTTTTGTATCGTAATGAATTACCCTAACGTAGACTCAACAAGTGTTTTCGATTCTTTTTATGTTCAATATTTAGGATTATATTGTCTCTCAAAGTTGGATATTAACAAAAATCGTTATGAAACTGGAACAAAGGAAAAATTTAAAAATCGGCGGCACGCGTTTGGAGTTCACTTAGTGCCATTCAAGTTGATACAAAACTGGGTGCTTATGAAGTTGTTCAGTTTAGTGAAGTTGAATTTTTTCTTGTATTTTTTTACAATTTGTGGCCGCTTAAACTCTTCTTCGCCTCTACGGGCTGCAGAATAAAATATGGCTATGGGTTGCGCCGTTCTTCAAAAACATACGCATAAACCTGATTAGGATCGAACGCAAAATTATTCTTATTTCTTGAAACACTTACCGGTTTTAAAGTCTCTAGCACTCTGTCGTTCCACCGAATATTTTCCGTATTGGAAGCGGATGTTGGCCGTAAATTTGATGGCGGTTCAAGTGTACTGACGACATCGGTCAATGAGGAGCTTCCTTGACTCTGATTGGTCAGGTAGACTACTAAAACCAGTTTATCCGGTTCGTATACCTTCCGCAGCGTTACCCGGAGGTTTGCGTCCCAACAAAGCTCTTGCGGATCTGTATAGTGTTGAACGTGCTGGAGTTCTTCTGGCAAAGCTAATGGTAGTGACTTATCATCAGTTAGACTCAGAACACCGAACGTTTCACATACATCTGCATCGAGTAGCGAGGTTCTTGAGTTATAGTCCTAGGGTGGAGAAAAACGCACGCCTCGTTATCATGTACGCGTAAAGAGTCAACGGTTCCGGTAGTTCACAGACAATACTGACATTATAAGACAACAATAAAACCAAGGTAAGCTTCTTTACCTTCTGGTCGTCTCCTTTGCTAAGCAGCATTTCAGCCTCCCGTGTTGTCTCTCGCTTATCATTACAATTTTCTCTACAAAAAAAACCTTTATGGCTGACTTCAGAAAGAGCATGATCTGGGACAGGCGACACAGACTCCATTATCTTTTCCGACATGCTTACGTCACAAATGTTCTCAAGATGCTCACAATTACCATCTCTAGTCACTGGATTGTCCGCCTTACTTTCTGTTGTTGATGCTGCAGAGTCACTTCTTTGGGCTTCCAAACCAGTAACAGGTCCCTTATCTCGTACTCTCCTGCCCTCTTATTATCCTCATTTACTACTCCTTCAATGTTCAGTAACAAGTCTGCATCCCCCCTGACTACCCCTGGGCGGGGAGGTAGAGGAGGAGGTTTGCCAGGGTCGGATGGTTCCCATGGTGTTTTGTTTCGTGTCTGAGGTCTTACAGCTCGACCAGTCCCTCGCGTGGATACCGGTTTACGATTTGAACGCGGTGATCTTTCCTCGGTTCCAACACCCTTGAACAACTGGCTGGCAAGTTGCTGTTTCCTGGCGTCTTCCTGGCTGAACACTAGTGGGCTGGGGGTGGACTGAGGAGAGACATTTGAAAGTTAGATATCAGTGAACATACACACGATAACAAACTGGGTTATAGCCGCAAAAACAATCCGCATCTTATTTCAGGGCTAACCACAGGATTGGTGTATTCCTAAATTACGAGCTCGAATTCTAGGCATAGCTAGCTAAATCTAGGGTCCTAAGGGACGTGTCATTATTTAGCTGGGGGGGAGGGCTCCTATTTTTGTGGGGAGGGTCCTAATTTTTTTCGCGTGTCTAAAGGGAGGGTCCAAATTTTTTTCACTCCTATTTAGGGGAGGGTCATAATTTTTCAGCAACATTTGAACGATGAAGAGGGTAATACCAATGGCGATAGTGGTTATTTCAGCAACTTCTCCATAAAAATTTCGGCGCGCTTCGCGCGCAGAAACAATGACATAATATACTCTTTTAGCCATGAGGACACTACCGTTGACAAGAACAAGTTATCTTGACAAGGTAAATCAAACTTTCCCAGAATTTCCCTGCAAATGATAGGCCTGGAGGGCAAGTCACTATATGTTTGAAAGAAGACCCCTTAGGTAAGCGTGAGTTTTCGACGATACAATATATGTATGTTTATTGAACCCAATCGCAGTTAATACTGAATTACAGGGAGTTGACGAACATAAATTATAAATACTTAGTTGTCAAAAAATCCTTCAGTCCGTTTGTTCTCATCTTGAGTGGGCGTGCTGTTGTGCCAGACCTCAAGCTATAACTATGTTGGACTGGCAAAGTCCTAGAACAGGCTAAGCTCCTAACTGGGTGGTTTACATCCAAGTTTGACATATAACGTACACATAGTTGTATGCGACGGGACTCGAGAGAATCGAGGCCTGAATTTGCTAGCGCCATCGCATAGCTTGAACCGGGAAAGATTATGTTCAAGACTCGCTTCTGAACTCCTTCTAATAACAGTGACAGATAGTTTGGCATGTTATTAAAAACAACGCAACCATATTCCAATACAGATCTTATGACCGAACAATAAACAGCAATAATATCCTGCTCGTTCACTCCACATTTTTTACTTCCTCCATCCTCCAGTGCAATGGCGGTATACCTCAGGGGACCAAGATGGGTCCAATCCTTTTTGCTGTCATGGTAGATGACCTGGTGAGATCTTGGCCCCTTCGTGCCAAGTTTGTCGATGACTTGTCCATTTTAGAGATCGTCCCAAGAAACTCCCCTCCAGTAATGAAGTTTTTAGTTAATGACGTTTATAGTTATGCCAATGATCACAATATGGTATTAAATCCAACCAAATGTAAATGTATGGCTGTTGACTTTCTTGACTATAACAGTTGCAGTTGGAGTCCCATTTTCATCGGGAACACGGTCGTAGAGCGCGTGCGCACCTTCAAGTTGCTCGGCATCACTATTGCAGACGACCTTAAATGGGACGCCCACTGTGAAGTTATAGTCAAGAAAGCCAACAAACGCCTATGACTTGCCCTCCAGGCCTATCATTTACAAGCATATAAATTCGTCCGTTGGGCCGCGCTTCGCGCACATGAATATTAATAACTTCGTCATTTGCGGAGCGCAGTTGTGCGCATGAATAATATAACCTAACCTATAAAGTTGAGGTGGTGTACTTCCTGACAGGCTTTTTTTTTTACTATGCCATACACAAAACATGTTCATCTACCCTTTCTCTGAGGCTTGATGAAATGCGATGAAAAAACAAAAAAAACGATGAACAATCAAAAAAACGATGAACAAACAAACAAACGATGAACAAAATTTGGGCACGCTTCACGCGCAACGAAGGATATGCGAGCCCGTTTTTCTATAAAATGTCTACAGTAGTAGGTCAAACAGGGGACGGGAGATGTGGGATTACGTTAATCATTGCACTTAAGAGGGAGGATCACTGTATTTTACCTGTGTATTATAAACATCCTCACGTAAATAATCGAGGCGATGAATAATATATGCACCAGTCAATTGACACCCCGGCCCCCACCCCCGGGACAGGGCGGGAAAGTAACGCGGTCAGGCCGGGGATTCAACACATTAATCTACGGAAGGGCAGGGAATTTAACACGGACCTTCTATAGCGGGAATATTCAACGGGGCATTAACGGGAAATTAACGCTGAGCCAGAAGTTCGATTATCGTGCGAAAATATTATACACTTAATGACTGCTTCCGAGGGAAACAGCGAGTTTTGTTTTCCCGAGAATCTCGATGTTTCCCGAGACGAAGTCGAGGGAAACATCGAGATTCGAGGGAAAACAAAACTCGCTGTTACCCGAGGGTGCAGTCATTAAGTGTTTTATTATATAGCAAAAAGAAAATACGGTAAAATTCATAAAAAATCAACCGCCGAAATTTCTCGCTCTAGCGATGTCGCCCGCGCGGGCAACAATTTTTTAATTGTAGCCCGCGCGGGCTACATTGGATTTGTAGCCCGCCACGTGACCATGATAGAACCAATCAGAGCGCGCGCTTTGATCGAATAAACACGAGCTATATAATAAATTGGTTTAAGGACCGAGGTCGGAGGATTTTGGGAGGGATCACTTCATTTTTGGGCGTGTGAAAGGATCTCTCGAAACCTGAAGCCTTGAAAGAGAGATTCCAGCAATGAGTTCTATATCATTTTCTAGTTTTATTTCACTCATTATGTTGAAAATTTCGGCGCGCTTCGCGCGCACAAGGAATGACATCTAATCTAGTGTTAGAGAACTTGCCCAAAGAAAACAATACGCTTGTGGCGCTTAAATGGAATGCGTACGAATGTCCGTTACACGCATGTGTATCTTGGCAAGGACAAATGAAAACCCCCAAAAGCCCTCCAGTGATACGCCTGGTTGGCAGTCAATATGTTCGAAAGAAGTGAGTTCGACGTTACAAGCTGCATAGAAATTTTTGGGCTGCGCTTCACGCACATGAATCATGATAATTTGTAGCGCGTGAAGAATAAAACCAACAGGCTTTTTTACTACACGCAGAAAATAAAAAGTTTATCTTTTCTCTGGAGGCTTGATGAAATGCGTTTATCAAAATAAAGGCGCGTTTCGCCATGTTGCAAAAGTGTCCCCGGGGGCCTGGAGCTTTAACAACGTCCCTGGTGACCGGGAAAATAGTAACATTTAACACTTAGTGAATGTTAAATTGGGGGGCCGTGATGTCAATTGACTGGTGCATGACAGAAGTAAGAAAAAAGTAGTTCTGTATTAAGAAGAAAGAAAGAGACATTACATCACTTGGACAATAGTCTATCTAACAGGTTTTTTAGAAATAAATTGCATGGGGGAGGGTCCCAATTTTTTTTACCTATTACTGGGGGAGGGTCACATTTGTTTTGTTATGTTCAAGGGGAGGGTCCTAATTTTTTTAGCCTTCTTTGAAAAAAATGGGAGCCCTCCCCCCCGGTAAATAATGACACGTCCCTAAAAAGGGAGCCAAACTCCCTCTTCAGATTAACATTAATATATCTAAACCTTGAGATTGGTTTTTACTGTCCCATAACATCGAAATCTCACCTGTGGGACACAATTTATCTTCACAAAAAAATGGTATAAATTATACATTTATTTCCACATCTCAGGCGGTTGCCCGCTTTTCGTTGTTATTCATGAGCTTAGCGGCACTTCGAGACTGTATAAATTCGAAGTAACTCTCTTGTCTGTGCGGCAAAAACACTTTAAGTGCCCCTCAAGTTTTAAGTGAATCCAGCTATCCCAACCAGAATTATAGATAAAACATTGTTTTCCTTGTCTGTGACGTCATTTTTTGCTAATTTGCACAAATACAAATCTTGAATATCTCTTGAAGCAAGAGAGCTATCAGCGTCAAATAAACAGCATTCTGCCTTATTTTGAATGGGCGATCAAATACGCCACTAAAATTTAAGCCTTGAGGGGCACTTTATTTAATTTTGTTTGATTCAGAGACCTTGAACACGTTTGAGTTATACTTGCTTACCCATGTCGCAAGTAAATATCAAGTAGCGTGCGAAAGAGCTCCGATATGTTTTCTGAATTTCAAAGTTAAAACAGAGTTTGACTGGAAATTCAACAACCTACATTCCTAAAGAAAAGAAAATGTGTCAGTTTGCCAGTGCAACAGTATACTCGTACTCTACGAAGTCGTCTCGAAGAGTCAGAGCCCAAGTGAATAACAAAGGATGGGATGGCACCTAAAAAATAGCAATGATGTTGCACCACATAGATTTTATGAGTTTTAGTATGTTGTATCTGAAGGCGATGATAATTGAATTATAAAAAAAAGTGTTTCTGTTGCGATTTCGTTTAGGTCAATCCGTAACTTTACTGTACTACAAGTTCGTTAGAGAAAGTTTTAAAAAACATGTATAAAACGCATAAAATACTTAACCAAGTTATTTGTTACCTCAGCGGTTGTCCGAACTACAACGAATCGCTCCGAGCCTGAGCTTTTAGAAGACGAATCGGACCCCGACCCCGATCCCCCTCTTTTTTTAGTGTAACCACCAGGCCCCCATGGCCCTTTCACTATGGGGGAAAGTGATGGGCTTGACTCTGCAGGTTTATCAAGGTTTTTTCGAGTGGTCTTTCTAGGGATTTTCCTCTCAGCAACGTCATGTTGTGGTGAAGTACGCCCATAGTACAGCCTCACAGGAGGCTCGTACGGTTGATATTTGAGGGCAGGCTTTGTGTCTGGTCTGTCTAGAATTAACAAAATACAAGTGATTCAAACTTCCATATGTTCGACTTCCTCTGAGACCAATATTGCTGGCACGTCCTATGACAGCAATGTCCTATGACTACTATGGTACCATCTGCTTGCATTACAACATCAACATCTCAACAGCTCTACTATCTAAATTGTATGCTCTTAAAGACTATCAAAGGTATTCCTCTGGCTCAAACTGGATGATACTCTTAAAATACCTTTTCCTTTGCTAATCGTTCAATTTCCCGCTCAGCCTTGGGTCGATAAGGTGAAGCACCGCTCACAAGGGCGTCAGCTACAAATGAATCCAGAAATGACAGAAAGGAATCTACCTGAAAATGGTAAAAACACGTACTGCAATGTTACACATCTATTAGTGAATTTGCAAAAGTTGCAAAATTCAAACTAACTTGACAAAAGTATGGTCATAGAAATACCCTAAATCATGTAAGAATGGGATAGTGGAATAGTCATCACTTGTGACCTTGTGACCCTAGGAGTCTGGGCCGCATCAAAGAAATTCTCACCTCCAGGTCCTCACAGCTTGCATCCACAGGAAGCACCTTCACCATTAGATTTGGGTCACAGGTTAACTGTGTTATTTCTTTAACACGCTGAAAATTCAAATAAAGAAGGAGAATAATATTTTTCTCCTTTGATGCAAATTATTTTAAATCCCTTCTTTTCTCTACAATAAGTTCTGAGTCCATGATTCGATCACGAATAATGGGTATTTGGCCAAAGATGTACACGCAGCAAGGCATGGCGCAGCGCATGACAAGGCATAGTAGGGCATGGCAAGGAAGGTATGGTAGAGAATGGTAGGGCATAGAAAGGGATGATATGTCATGGCAAGACATGTTAGGTCATTGCAAGGCACGGCAAGGCCCTCCAAAAACTAGGCGTTTAGTTGTTGACAACTATTAGTGATTGACAACTAAAAGTTATCGACAACTCTAAAAACGTAGTCTGTGGTGCTAGTTGTCGACAACTGAACCCTAATTTTTCAGTTGTCAACAACTACGCTGTTTCCCTTTTCGAAAAGGGAAACTGCTTTGTTGTCGACATCTATTAGTTATCGGTAAAATGTTGTTAAAGAATGAAAGCAGTGTATAATATTCGCATGAGCGTGGAACTCTCAAACTTTTGAACTGATGCAGCGGAAAGGGAACTCACTAAAAAAATCTGTGTTTTATCAAATTAAAATGGGGTGTCATTTGTCAAGATACATTCTCGAACCCAGAGCTCCCCGGCTCGTTACCTCGCGGGGGAGGCTCTGGTGACAGCCACCGACGCATGCTCAAAAGAAAATGGTGGTTTTATGCCTCCCAATTACTTTTAGATTATTCAAGTCGAAGGCGTGGTTGAAAAGAGGACTAGGAAACGAATGCCAGTGTTATTTTGACAGATACGTTTTATAAAGCAAAATAAAGCTACTTTTATGTACGCATGCGCGCCATTTCAGCCGATCAGCGAAGGCCCTCAAATGGATGTCACCAGAGCCTCCCCTGCGAAGTGACGAGCCGGGGAGCGCTGGATACGAGAATGGTCAAGATACGCCTTTTTTCGGGAAATTTTAACGAAAAATACCACGATCAAGGTGGTCCGTAAGAAGAGGTGAATTTGTAGCGATAACTACCCTCTGTCTTCCGCAATAGGAACTTTTAATTCAAAAGTTCAAACTCCTCAAAGTCTCTAAAATAATCTTAGGTAAGTGATGTTTCTTCTTACCTGCCCAAAGTCTGCATCCGTATGCATGGACTGACTCTCCAAGATCTGGCGGACATTGTCCGTACAGCGGCCTATCTGTGCAGACACTTTACCAATGGCAGATACAATCCACCTCTTGGTAAATACATCTGCGTAATATCAATATTGTTCGTTTTAACTATTTGAATTGTTAGATTGCGGTGTTTTTATTCTTCTTCAAATTTTCATTTTTCTTTATCCTTCTGTTAGAGCGAATTTCATGACCTGACACGTCTAGTCAATCTAAAGGCTAAATATTATAGTTGATCTGTTGTTTAAAATTGAGGTGCTCTCCTTTCCTCCTTAGTGTTTTCAATATTTCACTTTTTTGTGATAATTCTTACATCGCCGATATCTTCGTTTTCTCCATGTTTTCTTTTTTCATCTATGATCCGAAAGTTTCTATACGATTATTCAAAACTTCAGGAGGCTAGATTCCGCTAAGAAAATAGCACGGAAAAAGCGATATCGTACGTGTCGCACAGCGACGAAGGTGACGCATTTTTTTCGGAGGAATCTACCTACTGGATAGGGGCGTAGCCAGGGGGGGGGGGGGTCCAGGGGTTCCGGAACCCCCCTCTCCCGCAGCGGAACCCCTCCTCGCCTCTGTTCTGGACCGACTTACTACTAAAATTGTAAATATTTAATAGACAACAAATAAAAGCTCCAATAAAATGTAGCAAATTTCTTCAAACGCTAGTTTTTCCCCGAGATCTATGTGGAGTTTTTTATTTTTTGAATTTTGGAACCCCCCCCCTCTCAAAAGTGCTGGCTACGCCCCTGCTGGAGATTTGAATATACTCGAATCGTATGATCTCGTTTTGACACAAAAGAGATATCATAGGATTATATGCTAAATCCGTGATTTTGCCCTTTTACCTTGGTATTTTCTATCGAGCAATGCACACAGCTGTTCTACCACAGACTGGGGTTCGCATTCGCTGGCTACATACGAGTACTCGCCAACAACCTACAAGAAAAGAAAAGCAAGTGTACCTGCTTAGCATAGCCTTTTGGTGAAAATGATCAATTGAAAAACGTATAGCTGATGAGGGGTCGTAAACACCCAATACCAAAATGTAACTTAAATATAAAAATGCAATGCAAACAAAATAATGTTGACGGATTTGACAATGAAACTTCACTCTTCAAGGAAACCTAAATAGAAAAAAAGAGAGATTTGAAAGAGATGAGTCAAAAATAAAACAAAATGGACTAGCAAAATGTGCGTGCATGGTACCCAAACTGTGTGCTCAATCTCCGCGCGCGCGAGGGTTATCTGTCACCTCAGAGGAAGTGAACGGAGGACCCTGGCGTGCGAGGATTATAGAAAGTTTTTACTAACCCAGCAAATGACTTGGATAAGGATATCCGGTAAAACGTGGTTTTCAAGTAATTCCAGATAGGAAAGCACTGCAAACCGCCTGAGTTCAGCGTCAGATTCTTCATCATCGTTGCCTTCAGCTATCAACCTCATCAGGCTATGGGCAACTTCCGGTCGTACCAGACCCCCGCCAAGTTCTAGGACCTCGTTCATTGTGAGGATATACCACGAGTTGTCAGGTGCATATGTAATCTCAGTCAAGGCAAAGTGTCAGCAACGACAACAGGAAGGACAACCATGTAGAGATGGTAACCATAGATGGACAACCATAGCTAGAGATTCGATCTCGTACCCGGTGCCCGCACGTGGTGAAGACCGTATTTACGCACCCATATTTGCAGCGTATAGTAAATACGGTCTTCACCACTTTTGCTTCGCATTTACCATAGGTTTACACCAAATTTGCTCAGATTTGCTCATGAGCAAACTTGAGTAAATCCATTGTTTCGTCCAGTGGAAGTTGCGTGAGTATGATCCACAACACATGCGCACACTTGGATTCCCCCAGAGCCCTAAAATCTTACCACTGGCCAAAAGATGTCGGGCTCTTGGAACGATATTGCTAGAGACTAGCACGTTTAACATTGTACTTCTCGTCCCCCTAATGTATCTATAACAATTAATACATGCCAGGAGCAAAACAGGAGCACGAGTAGCGATTCTGCACAACCTCATTACCGTACACATGTGCATTAAATGAATCACAAATGTGCAGATTGTGTGAAAACCTTAAAAAACGTTAACAAAAGTTAGGAGTATTCCTATTGAAATCTTTGTGCGCTCGTTTGTTTATTTCGAATTGCAACCCTTAAGGTTGACTTTGCAGCATTGGAGTGAATTGGAGACATAAGTAAAGGATATCTTTCAGCTAGCTCAGTTACTCTAGCAACCAGTTGTGATCGAAAGTAGGGGTCGTTGGTTTGCCTGAGGTGAAAGATGAGCTTTTCACATACAGTCTCTACGTTGGTGGCGTTGGTGATGCGACATAGTAGGTCTAGCGTCTAAAAACAGAATACACGCCCTGAGAAACACTTTAGTTTGTGGTCGTGTGAGCAAATGATAGGACAAACATAGTAAACGAACAAGATACAAGTTATCAAGGAGATTTTCATTCCCATTATGTCTTACATGTAATACGATCGCGATAGCCAAATTCGCTAATTGCTCGCAGGAAACCTGAATGGCGAACCCTTTTTCATAAAGTCATAATACACAATTACCCTTTTTCACAATTACCCTTTTTCATAAAGTCATAATACACAATTACCAAAGTATCCAAGTTTCACTCAGTTACTGACTAGATATTGACATCCTGCCACGAGGTACCTGTAGCTTCGTTGCCTTTAGGTCCATTGGAGAGGCATTTGTATGAAAGAGCTGATTGTCTGATTGCTTGTAGTCCAAGGAAAGTGATTTTGATTCGTGAGTTGACAACACATGATCATTGTTATGTTTGACCTTGGAAACCCAAAAGCTAAATTTATAGCATATAAATTTAAGTTAATGTGACAACCAGGAAGTACTCTGCCCTCAAACAGGAAGTTAATATTTCCCCTGCACTGTTCTGCATTTGATCATAGTATTATCTCATGTTACATGTCTCTGTAACTAAATAGCTTGTAAAACAGAGACCCATTCATCAGGGCAAAGTCCACTTTGTGTTTGTTACATTACAGTACCTCTTTGTGTCATTCTACCAATCACAGGCTTACTTTGTAGCACTGTCAATCACTGACACAGTTTTCTAGCATTCCCTTACATATTTTGTTTCACTTCTGGACAAACTGATCGTCGATCAGTTGATTTTACTCTGGTTGATTTTACCATGTTGCCATGGTAATATCCAAAATTCATTAGGAGCACTTTTCCCCTTCCCATTTCCACATATCTGTCTCCTTATCTCTTCATGGGTTGGGAACATTAAACCAACACGCCGGCCCCGCTGATTTCTCAAGCATGATTCCTCAAAACCTCAAATACAGTGCAAAGATAGGTCATGGTCTAATTAGCGAATTGGGCTATCGCGATCGTTTTGCAAACTTCAGACTTTTACAGCTGAGAAAATCGCGTGAACACAGGTGAAACGCGAGTGGGGTCATAGTCGTGTGGCCAGGGTCTCATCGCAGGGTCTTGGAACACAGAACATCCATAACAAAATAGAAAAAAATAATAAAGCCTTGTCTTTTTCTCCTTCACTTTTTCTTGGTGTACAACAACAACAAGCAAGAGTTCTTATTAGATCAAGTTGCAGATAACAACTAACCGTCTAAGAAAGAACTGTTGGTTCTCAATCATCAAGCGCAGGCCATCAATGCATTATTTAGTAAGTAATGTTTATAAGAAAAGAATGAGTCATGAAATTACATTCATATACCAACAAACAATATGTCTAGATGGGCGCCAGGCATGGATTGGTTTACAATGAGATATAATTATAGGCAAGCAAATTGCATTTATAACAACCAGATGGCTGTCTAGATGGGTCAATATGAGGCTTTAGTTCTCTACCTTCCGTTTGATGGTCTCATCAGGGTCGTCAAGACAGTCAATAACAATTCTCTGATATGCAGGCTCGGTAGCTAGACTGGAGCTCACTTGAACAAGTGCCGCTAGAGTTGTGATCCCTGGAAAATGATTATTCGACAGGTTCTTACGCACTTTCCTAATGTATGATAATTCGAACAGATGAAAAAGTGACAGCTTTCACCTTTTCCACTCAATTCTGAATGGATAACGGGTTCAGAGTGAGCTTGTTCTGCACCCCTAATGTGATTTCATCAGTACTTGGATATAATAATTCATTTATTTAGTTATTTCACCTGAACCAGGGGCTTAGCCAGCCATTTTGGGAGTGCGATATCATTCCTTAAATGTACCTTATACTCAATAAACATTCCATATGTACGCACCATTAGAGCATCAGAAAAAAGCGTTATGTTGGTGTCCAAAGGCGGGATCCCCGTATCCCTGATAGCACCCCTGGCCTTTGTATACTTATTTCAGCAAATAGCCGTGAGTTTTCAAATTAAGTATTAAGTATTATAACAGAAGTTTATGGTTATGAACTTCTGGTATTAATTCCAATTATGGTGTTATTACCAAACTAATATTGTCATTACCTAAGTATTTGATGTCATTATTCTTGGCCACCAAGAACAGCCCCACACATTTGGCAGCTTTAGAATGAGTTGCTTGTTTGGATAAATGATGGTGATGGTCTTACAACATTCGTATGCGATAGCTAAAAACAAAATATGCAACAATCAAAGTTTACTTCACAGGTACAGGGTAAGAGCAGTATAAAATGGCATGTGCCTTGCATGTAAATTAACATCTATCAACTCTCTATTTATCTGTTTATTGTTGAGGATTTGGAGTGAGTCTGTACATGTATGTTCAGAGAGGGGTTCAAAGAAAGGTTCAAAGAAGTATGTACAAAATATATCAGGAAAACAAACGGTTCTAAAGATTTTAGAGTATCAGCGGCTGAAAGGTAAGTAAACACAAGGTAAAATGATTTAAGAATGTCACTACAATGTGATAAATTAGATACCACACGCTTCTTTTGATGTTGTTTTCTGTGAAGCGCTGTTTTTCCTTGATCCAGAAGAAGTCAAAAGATATTCATTGATGCAGTGAAAATTTATGTAAAAATTATTTCTTCGCCATAAAAATATCAATGTATAAAAACTCACCATATCCAATAAGGGCATTTGTGTTAAGAGACGATATTGTTTTGTTCACAACTTCATACATCTGACTGCTTGCTCTAAACATACAATTAAACAGAGGTCAGACTAATTCAAGAATGCCAGGGGCATCATTAGAAGCCAATCCCAGGGTACGAGTGCCGTCTCCACTTTGATACCATTGGCTGGCTCTTCGGAGGCTTGCTCCAGACAATCTGAGGCAATTTAACACGACATCAGCGTAACATTATCCTAATACATGTTACTCGAATTTTTGGGGTGCCTGCCTTCTATACCATCAATACACATCAACTTCAAAAGTTAATGAAACCAAGTACAATACAATTTAGTGAAACAAATGAAAACAAATTAATGACTGTCTGACCAGATGGGTAAGGAGAGCCAGTTTCACAAAAACAGAAAAGTATTAATCAAGTATTCTATTTTACTACTATAATCATAACAACTGTATTGTAAAAGTCTTGTATATTGATATTTTGATGCGATTTCTATAAGTTACCATTTTCACAGTAAGCTTAATTCCATGTACTTATGATTGGAATTAGTTTAACTTACTTCTGATCATCAGCTCCCAGGAGTGCCAGTATCTTGAGAAGTTTGATCTGCACCCAGGGACAAGGAATGTCATGGTAATCAAACAACTTCTCAAGTTTACCACTCACAATCTTCTGCTGGAAAGCCACAAATACGGGTAGTAGGTGCTTGAAGGAAGCAGGATTTTCCTACAAAAAATATACAAATGGCATTTATGGGCTTGATGACATATACCGGACTATCATTAATTCATTTCGGATGCTTATGATACTGCACAGGCCATTAAATCGTATGATTCTGGAAAAACATCTATATCTCCAACAAAAAAGGAATTTCGAAAGAACACTAAAAATGCAGGTCTTTGAAAAATACAAATGAAAATGTAGTAACTGTATTGGAAAATTGGATCGCCTTATGTACGTTTACTCAGCCTCCTCTCGGAAATTTCCAGTTCCCTCTTAAGGTTATTTACACGCGCCGATTTGTCGGCCCGACTTCTAAAAATCTGATGCGATTCAACAGATTTTTGTTGTCGGGTCCGATTTTTCATTTCACGGACCAAAGCAGAGGCCCGACAAATCGCAGCGTGTAAATGGGCCTTTAGGTAAATTGCATTTAAAATTCATGAATAGTTAATAAGAACAACACACAATAGAAACACAATAAGAATCACAGGACCGTAGCGTGTTGTCAAACTGATACAACCACTAGTGGTTGTAACTAATTTCCAAGGTTAAGGGTTTTTTTAAACAGAGGACACTAGAAGTGATGAATGTCTTCTTAATATTTTAGTTTACAATAAGTTTACAAGTAGTTTACAACATTCGCGTACGTGATCAGATCTACATCACTCGCCTGCGGCTCGTGTTGTAAATCTTATACAACACGGCTGCTCATGTTGTAAACATTACTACAGACATTGAGGGGGCTTTAATGTTGATATCCAGGGGCCGGTTCCGGAAAAGAGGACTAACTTAATCCAGGAATAGCGGTTAATCCAAGACTAAATCTGCTATGCTAGGATTAGCTAATCCAGGTATACAAATTCGTTCCTGAAAGCAAGTTACTCCCGGATTAGTTATTCCCGGAATAAGATTCAACATAACTGGTTTGACTACTTTCAAAACGATTTCATTGGCTGACATTTAACGCAGAAACGTTTATTGGGTATTCTGTGCAATCGTGAGGAGACTGGCCTAAAAAAAAACAAAATGTCGGTGTGGAGGAAATTTAGTTTTGCTGTAAAAACAAATTAATCAATTATCAAATGCCATTTTTTAACAGATGTCTAGATTAGTTTCTTTTCTCGGCCTTGATGTGGTTCTTAGTTTTTCTTCTAAAATATGAAAAACAAAGAGAAATAATTTCTTTTCCGAAAAGGGTAGAAAAATATCGAATTCTATCATCAAAAGACCTCCTCGGCTTGGGCGTAATGTTTTCCCATTTCAGATCACGTGGCATTCCCCTGAGTACTATTTTTCTGCTACGCACCGAAGGATATATATGTGGAAGCATCCAAAAGAAAGAAAGATAATTAAAAAGAATGAAACGTGATCTGAAATGGGAAAACATTACGCTCAAGCCGAGGAGGTCTATTTTTGTGCGGGAAAGCGAACAGAGGAACACTAAAAAGCACTCGGTCGACTTGTTGCACCATTATTCAAAGGGCATGGAGCATCTGACTGTCCAATTATTTAAGTGAAGATAAGGCAGAAAACGTGAGTAAAACGGTTAATTTAGACCTATTTCGTGTTGTTTTTCATGATTTATTCCTGGATAAGCGACTTATTATATCCTCGCGAGGTAAATTTAATCCCGGGATTAGCGCTATTCCTGCTTTCAGCAACTCAATTTATTCCAGAGATAGATTTATTCCTAGAATAGAGCAAATGTATTCCTAGAATATCGTTATATTCCACCTCTCAGGGACCGGTCCGTGTACTAGTGCTCTCACTTACTGAAATAAGGTCATGAAAGATATGTAAAGACGATGATGCTACACCAAAATCTTTGTCCTTGAGGGCTTTCAGGGCCCTCTCCTCGATGTCTGGGACCATAGAGGGGCACTTTTGATACAGACAATGTAGGGTCATAATGGCCTTCTTACGAATAATGTCCCTGAAAATCAATAAATGCAAGTAAGAAAGAAGTAACTGTTACTGAAACCTATTCGCGAGAAAAAAACTGAACTTCACAGGATATTCCTCAGAGCCACTCACCTTTTAAAATCCAAAAGAGCAAGAATGTTTTGTAAAACTGTAGGGGCCATATCAGAGTTTATCAGTTTACAGACGGCTGTTAGGGCACATAGTATCTCAAGGATGTTAGTGCTCTTCAAATCCTGAAATGATAGACAGAGACAGACATATGACTTTATTTAGCCACGGTAAAACCATTCAGCCTTAGTTTTCATTGCATACTGTCTCATGATGTGTGAATGCAAAGCAGAGGTAATTCTATTGCCGAGCTTGAAACCGTTCTCGATAGGGGTATAAATACCTCAATGATTATTAGCCTTTTTTCCCAATAATATACCTACAAAAAAATACGTAATATAGCAGATCCGTAATGTTTGCAGCAGCCTGCCAGAAAGGGTACCGCATCTGCCGAAGTGTCTCAAGTGTCTCAACTGCAGTAAACGTGAGGTGATGTTATTGATCTGTGAAATGCAACGCACGCAACAAGGATCCCCATAACAAAGGCAGGACTTCTATCTAAATGTAGAGTTAAACCTATTGCATCATACGCTACATTAGCGTGTAAAATACATAGATGCATGATGGCACTTCAATTAAAAAAACATATAAACAAAGCAATTATTGATCATTCCCCTCGCTATTGCTATAGTCTTAAGAGATTGTGAATATCCCTTAGAAGTGAATTTCATTTTATCCAAGACCCAGCGAAGATCCCCTGACCATTTATATAAGGGAGTTTCTTCCCAACTCAATAGGGAGAAACGGGATGAAATGTTAGCGCAAATATCCGTTCTGTTTAGGTAATGCGGGAGCTTTCTGGAGAATGGACGGTAACTTGAGTCAAACAATCGATGGTTTTCCTTCTTCTTTTGCAGCAATACTTCAAAAACAATTTTGACGCTAGAGGTAAAGCATTTGGAATCGGCTCACTGAAAATAATCTAGACGCAGAAGAAAAGCATCTCTTGATTTCTAAGCCAATTTCAATTTATGAGCGGCGGTAGGTGTGTGTATAATCAAGCAAGTAACCTGATAACCCGATGTGCGATGGACTTTCATTGTGTTTCAAATCAAGAGTTTTTCACTTAAGATTTATTTAGTGACAAAATTCTGATGCATTCTGGTCGCCTTCAGAATGTAAATAATGTGTTCCTTTGGGGAGCATGCCCTCATATACCCCTCTAGAAAATTGAAAGACAACAAAATAAAATGTATCGCCCCTGAGAGTGATTTCGCATATTCAAGCCATATTCTTCCCCTACTCCTTCCCCGTGTGCCTTTAATTGCTGCCGCTTGTTATTTACCATATTGTGTCGGCCACTGAGGAGGACGTAGTTCGAAAGGCCTTTGGCTGTTTCCAATAAACTAATAACGTGGAGCTGTATGGCGGTGTTTCTATTTGTCTATTTACATAGTTTCCCCGTGTGGCCACGATTTGCTGATTTTTCTGTGCATTCGCTCTTTTTTTCATTCTTTTTTTCATTCTAATTTTCTACAAAAAGCTTGATGGCCAGAAATCTTCATTTGCCCTTACCCTCTGAAGTGTGTTGACAAGTAAAACCAGTAGTGGATGATTCTCGTGTAAAAACAGCGACAAGGCTAGATAACCTGAAAAATGAACAAAGGAATGTGAAAATATCTGAAACAATTTAAAATAATGTAAATAATGTAAAGTTTAGTGATCCTTAGAGTGTCGTTAGAATAACAGGTATATCTCGGCTAGGAAAAAGAACTCTCTCCGAAATCCCTGTTGTTCATACGCGGCCACACTGCTAGCAGAGGATTTTCCACTGTATCTCTCTTTTACTTGACCTAATTTATTCGCGAGTCGGTGTGCGCCTTGTTTTTGTTGTTCTGCCCCAAGGCAGTAAACAAACCCAGCTACGCGAAATACACAGAGACGCGAATGACTACGACATGATGCAAGACTCACAGGAGAAAGCTCTGCTAGCATGGTAGATATAAGAAGGGAAGGCAAATAATATTTCACATTCCGAACACCACTTTGTAGCTCCAAAACATGCTTAAACAATAATAGCAGTAACCAGACAGGTACAATTACTCACCAATTCGCTTATCCATCAGATTCTTTTGCTGAGCAAAGTTGATTGCATGAATATGTAATTCTGATGCATCAATTCCCAACATCTCACAATAGATTAACCGCACTAGGTATTCCCTCATTTGCTTCTGTGTCACAGAGAAAATGTACTATATCAGCATTGTAAGGTGATTTATTATATAGCAACGATAGTACACGCGGTCTGCTTGGTGAATTTGAGGTCCATATTTTCCTGTACGTACCCAGCTTTTGTTGTTGTCATTGTTGTTTTGATTTTTATTATTATTATTATTCGGTAGAGAAATCAAGTTTGATTTAAAAATTACTTATTGTGCTCTGTTGTCACAAAAATTTTCCGCGCCCTTCCCGCTCAGATATTTGTTGCCAAATGATATATAATAAAAAAAGTAATATTCAAATCGTGCAGCTTGGAGTGAGATATCTGCTTGAATTTGCTTGAATCTCAACCACCGTCTCCCTAAAAAGAATATCAATACACCTTTTCGCGTAACATGACGGCCAGTTTGAAAGGTAAAAAAATGTAAAATAATTTTTACTTTCAAAAACTTATTGCGCAGCCCTGCATAATGTACATTGGTTATAATACTAGCATCCTTTATACATAAGCTGCGACAACGGCAACGCGAACGAGAACGGCAGAGAACAATACACTTTGATTACAGAACAAAATGCGCACACGTGCAAATCCATATATGACCCTGGGAAGGTCATTGCTAGAAGAGATAGGTCAGAAGGAGGTGATTAATAATTCACAGGCTTCATGGTAGAACGAACCTACATATGCCATGTGGCTTCGTTCTATTGTTTACAAATGCCTATGAATTATTAATAACCTCCACTGTGAGTATCCCATCAAGCCACGACCCCCTGGGAAAGGCTGAGTCACATGACCTCAAGAGCACCACAGGAATCCAGACTAACCAGCTTTTTTAATGGCATTAAATCCACTTAAATAATAAATCTTCAAATCCATACTCATTTAATGTAATGATACAAAAGCTATTTTAGAACTGGAAGATTTAATAAAATGCCTTTTTCAGAGATACCAGTATATATAATGGTTTACAAACAGATTCGTACAAACTCTCTCATAGGATCGCACCATACTACCATGCACTGAACAACTAAACAGCTCGCAACAGAATTTGATATCAAATCCTGAACACTTTTAGCCAAACAGCCCTGTAAGCTCTCAAATCAGGGTCCCATCTTGTGAAAACATTAAGTTCATCTCTCTGGCTTTACTGAGGCATTCAGGACCAACTTGCCAAAGTCAACGTACAGCAGCACAGAGGAACACCTATCCCCTAAGTGACATACATGTAGCCTCCTTTGCAGCTGCTGGCGTGTCGCTCGTTTCACCTTCTCCCCACCAGCGTCTGCTGAGATTGCAACATATCCACTTAACCTCACTTATGGATAATCCAGAAGTATTGATAGCACCTCCATATATGAATAATCCAGAACTCAAGAGCATGGTTATTTGACATGCGCAATGTCCCACATGGTTGTAGGTTGCCGTAGTACACTTGTATCGAGCGCTCTGGAAAGGGTGCAGTGGGCGGGGGTTCTGGGGCTGGTTTTTTTTTTTTTTTTTTTTTTTGGTTCGGACAATTTTAGAGTGTTCATACATACACATTGCTTCGTTCTTTTCATAGTCTTTTATAGAACGAAGATAATTGATATTATACAGCTACCCTGCTCTTGAGTTCTGGATTATTCATATATGGAGGTGCTATCAATACTTCTGGATTATCCATAAGTGAGGTTAAGTGGATATGTTGGAGATTGACCGTTAAAACCAGTGACCAATCAGAGCGCGGCTCCTATTTTCTGGGAGTCGATCCAGTCCCTCTCGTCTTAGTTACAGAATTTCGCGCCAGAAAATGGCGGCCATCGAGGAGAGGAAAGTCACTGGAAGATTTTCTACGAAGAAATAGTCAGAAACTGTGGATAACTACACTAACTCATTCTGTTTCTTCTCGAGTTCATAAAGCTCATCCATTTTGTTCAGCATCACTGCAGCCATAAAATAAACTGCTAATCATGAAGACTGACGGTGCTATACTCCATACTTCTTGTAGATTGTCGTGCTTCAGAATCTTCATGCAACCAATAGGACCTTATTTTATTAGCACACATCCATTTTTTGGCTTTTACTTGTTCTCTGCTCAAATATCTCTGCTCAATTCGCATTAAGGTACCTGGAGTCCCATGGAACAATTATCTAGGCATCGCAATTACCAACAAGATTGAAATTGTTAGGAATTTTCGACTGAATCCGGCTTCGCCTTGACTGTTTATGGCTCAAACTTACGCAACGGCAGTTTCAATCCAGCTGTTTTTCTCACTTTTCTTCGTCAAACTTGCCTTTTTTTATTCGTATCTGAATAACTTCTGTTCAAGGGAGGTAGCTTAAGTCCCATGGAAAATTTATCTAGGCATCTAAATCACCCGGTGGGGGACTCCCATATTTATGGGGCGGGGGTGCTCGTCGTACCTTTTAGGGTTTAAAATCAGGCCTCTGCTACCTTTTAGGGGGTAAAATTCGAAAACTTGCAATTTTTTCTAGATAGGTACCTGTTAGAGTCCGTTCTAGCAAATCAAGCAAATCACACTTGTTGGTAGCCTGAATTTCAGACGTATGTTTCCTCGTAAAAAAATACGAGAAAAAAATTAGGAGGGAAAGTACGTCTTGTTGGTACCTTTTAGGGGTCAAAATCAACTAAGCGACGCCATTTTAGGTACCTTTTAGGGGTAAAATCGAAAGTTCCCGACGAGCACCCCCGCCCCAAAAATATGGGAGTCCCCCTCCCGGGCTAAATCACCAATGGATTGAAGTTATTAGAAATTTTCACCTGAATCTGCAGCTTACTTTCTCTTTCTATTCATTCGACAGTTCAGCAACTTTGCGGGAAACTGGATGACTTATTATTCAGCTCCATTCTAACACGCTCTCTGATTGGCTACTGAGCCGCTACTCTAAAACAATGGGAAATAAAGTAACGGTCAATCTCAGCAGACCTGGTGGGGAGAAAGTGAAACGAGTGACATGCCAGCGGCTACAAAGGAGGCTATAGGTGACACTGCGTGCACAGTTAAACTAGTTGACTGAGTTCAGAGCCAAATTGCTTTTGCACCCTCTCAGCAGAGTTCCAGGTTGGCTATTGCAGGAGGAAATGAGGCAGCTTCTCAACCAGCTTGTTTGTGAATCAATGACAACAGCAACTAATGATTTTCAGATTTCCAGATCCATACATCATCGAGGCTTGAATCACTCCCAAAGTTCCACAAGTAAACTGTATGGAGGCTAAGCATCAATATAGGCTTCAACAAATCGGTCATTTGGCCTGTTTGATAACACATTTCATCATCTACATTCACTTCCCAGACTCGTGGTAATCCGCAACTTGGTTTCTGTCTCCGATCAATTGGTCCGATTAATCGAACACTTGATCTGCCCGTTCCAGCTGGAAATCTTTCTTACTGACGTTCTTTGGACCCAGAATCGAGAGAGAAAAGCTTGAGTGTCATATAGCTCTTGTCAATACCCCCTAAGCGATGTTAATTTTTTCTGAAATAAAGTGGCATTCGCTATGTTTAGGGCTGGTTAGTCAGGATTCCTGTGGTCCTATCGAGGTCCTGTGACTCAGCCTTTCCCAGGGTCTTCTCCCCGAGTCAACTCCATTTTGCAGGCCTTCTGATATTTTGCGGGGAAAAAACGATTTTCGCGGGATTTTAAGGTGTATTTCGCGGGAATTTCGCAGGAATTTCGCCGGAAATTGGCGGTGGTTTAAGTGGCCCAAAAGATCTTCCTAAATAGAATGAGTTGATATCTTGAAAGATCTATCGTGCTTGCTAAGAAAGGAATACAAAATTTTCGAATTCACACAATTTTTATAAGTTTAGAACAAGTTTTTGATTACGCGAAAAATACAATCGCTTTTAGTGCCCAGTTCCCCGCGGAATTATACTTGGAACGCCTTGCAGTTTTTTGTCGTAGCAAGATTTGGACTTTATGGCATAAAAACAACGGCAATAACTGTGACGAGCATTTATTGTAGTTCAATGGTATGTATTTTGCAAAATTCCTGGCAAATTCTGCGTAATTTCACGCACTTTTTTGCAAAATTCTGCAAATTACGTGGGATTTCACGGACTTTTGTGAATTTCGCGGGATTTCGCGGATTTTCCTAAATTTCGCGGGTCCGCACCTGTGTGAAATATCAGAAGGCCTGATTTGAAAATGACCGAGACCCTGGGGATGAGGTTGTAGAATTGCACCCAATGAAACAATTTCGAGAAAAGTGCATCATTTTTATCGTACTGAACTCTGGTAAATTATGCAGTACCGGTAAACATGAAATTAATAATGACATTTCATTCAAAGATTTCACGCTATTATGCAGGATTTTTCAGATTATACAGGACTATGGGAAGTTTAAGCCAAAATTATGCACTATCCACACATAATTCTGAGGGCCCTGTATATACTATAGGATTATTCAAAGCTTCAGGAGGCTAGATTCCGCTAAGAAAATACTCACGAAAAAAGCGATATCGCACGAGTCGCGCAGCGACGAGGGCGATATCGCATTTTTGAGTGCTATTTTGGCGGAATCTACCACTGAACGCTTTGAATAGACTTGAATCCTATGATATCTCGTCTTCAATTTACACAAAAAAGAGATATCATAGGATTCTATAGGATTATTCAAAGCTTCAGAAGGCTAGATTCCGCTAAGAAAATAGCACGAAATAGACTTGAATCCTATGATATCTCGTCCTCAATTTACACAAAAAAAAAGAGATATCATAGGATTAATCTATATATTAATACCGTAAGGAAAATCGTGTCCGCACTCGCTCCGCATAGCCCTGAAGCTGTGCCGCCAAAAGAAGTTCGCAAACCCAAAGGGAAGGTGGAAATCTGGACCGTGGGCGTGTTTTTGTTGGAAAAGATTCACCTCGGGCTAAGTTCTAATTCAAGCGATTTCTTAAGCGAGGGACAAAGCCGCCATCGCCGCGCCGCCATGTTGAATTCTCCCACAGAAACTAAAAAGAACTTTGTTCGCGCAGCCGAAAGCACCATTGACATTCAAACCTAAATGGTTCTCTTACAGATTACATACAGGAATGTGCAGGGATAATTCTAACTTGAAAGACTTGAGCTACGAAACATTTTCATTCAAGTTTCAACAAATGTACACACTACCTTGCTTCCCTCGGAGCACGCGCTAAGTCATGCTAAGTCGAAATGACACATTTAGAAAACTAAGTCCGTGAAAGTCATGAATTATTTTCTCTAAGTATAAATCCTGACGGCTCTATCGCAAAACGAAGGACACAATCCCGAAGAGAAGGAGGAAATCCCTCCAGTGGGCATGTTTTTGTTGGAAAAGTTTCACTGTGGGCTAAGTTCTAATTCAAGCTATATTTTAAGCGAGGGATAAAGCCGAAAAAATATAAATAAGATAAACTAAAAAAATTATTATTCCTTAGAACATTTTTACCTGACCTGTTTCTTCTCCCCGGGGGGGGGACTCCCAATATTTTAGACGGGGGTGCTCGTCGGGAAAATTGATTTTGACCCTAAGGGATAGCAAAATGGGTGTGGCAAACAGAAAATTTACCCCTAAAAGAGAGCAAATTTGGCGTGGCGACCGCCGAATTTACCCCTAAAAGATAGCAAATTTTAGGGTTTTCAACCAAGTTTTCTTTGTAAATATCGGTTCTGGTGTCAGTACCAATATATTTCTGGGCAAGGATCGGTCTGAGACTCCCCTAAGGGATAGGGCTGATTTTAAACACCCCTAAGAGATAGCACGTCTGTCAATTTTATACCCTAAGGGATAGGACGAGCACCCCCGTCTGAAAATATGGGGAGTCCCCCCCCGGGTTCTTCTCTCCCCTCACTGAGATATGATAAACATACAAACAATTCCGAAGTCAAATTGCGCTTTCCATTCTCACGGGTTCTTTGACCGATTTGAGAGACGGACACGAGCATGATTTTGCCGCACCAAAATCAGGGAGACCAGTGCAAAAAAAAAATCATTTTGGGCTCACTTCATTTATTTCGGCATGGTGGGACGGGGTACTCATGCTGATGGTAGGTTATTAATAATGTAAATCCAGCAGTTTATGGAAGGGGGAAATCATGTACCCCTCCCCACATCCATGTGGCCATTGTGATTTTCTTTCTTTTACTTTTCCGTTTTTTTTTAAGCAGAGAACACTTTAAGTAAATTAAATGCCCCCCCCCCCCCCCCCCCCCTTACACTCCATTAATTTTTCACGGGCATGAGCTAGAGTTTAAAATAATATGCTAAATTTTGGATAATCTCAACAACAGTTTACGACCCTACAACATCTCATAAGAATTACAGCAGCTAGTACATAGTGAGCTGAAAAATGCAAAGTATTTTAAGTTGCTGATCTGCTGCTTCAATCATTCACGAATGACTCTGAATACTGAGAACCTCCTGACAACTTACAGTAGATGGCTTCTGGCCAAGCTTTTCCTTCAGGCCACAGAATTCTTCCCGGATGATTCGTCCTTCCTCCTGAAAATAAAGAACTTGATAAAAACTACCACCAACTTGATAATTTTGAACTGCCCTAGAAAAGCTTCCCATGGGCATTTTGGGAGTGGGTAGAGGCTGGGACATATTTGTATGGCATTTCCAATATTGTGAAAACACATTTATCCCTGCACCAGATAGTACATTTTGTATGGTGGATATAAGTTCCTTTCTTTTTCCTGGTTTAAGGTTTTATTGCTACTTGACAATCTTATTCAAAAATTGGCTGTACGTAATATACAGTATTATTATTCAGCCATGCCACTATTTTGGTTCTGATTGGCTAAGAGTATGCAGCGAAACCTGGTTGGCATGCAGTGCCTGACGTCATACTACAGACATTAGGATTGATGCACTCTAATGACGTCATAACGCAAGCCAATAGGTTTGGCCGCCATCTTGGTTTTCATTTCCGAATTGAAAGCGGGTTTTGCGAATATTCTCATCGAATCTGTTATGATTTTTGCCAAGAGATCATCAGGATATCTAAACATCAACTATGGCTATCTGAATTGAATACAAAAAGGAAAATACCAATGGACGTAAGATGAAGTTGAAAAACCGTGAGGCCGTGCACGGCCTCATCGCTGACTTCATTTAGCTAGGTAAGAATTCTTGGTTGCTGAATAATAAAACAATTATTGAATTCGGTTTTCGCATGATATCAGATTTGTCAACGCCTCGAGTTAGTGTTATCCGCCTCAGCTTCGCTTCGGCAGATAACCTTGGCGTTGCCAAATCTCACTATCATGCTCAACCTCATCCAATAAGTGTTAAATACTTCACTTCTACAGTATTGGCATTCTTTAAACAATTTCCCAGGGGCACAGAAAATCTACACAGGGCCTAGTTATTGTAGAAGGTTAGTAAGTTGTGAGCCATACACTGAGACTGGGCAACTTCCAACATCCTTGCGGCTCTTTAATGTATACTTTAATGTCATTATCCAACTGCCCACTTATTGGAGCCTGACAATGATCCGATAACCAACTTTTGAAAATCATGCAACGCGCGAGTACAATATTTCAAATCTAAGTGGAAGTAGAAACATTCAGGCATTTCTCTACAAAAGTTTCGGGAAAAGAGGTCTAAGATTTACACAAAAAATGACCAACTAAGTATAGGTGCCTGACTATAGTCTGATAACCAATTCAGGCAAAACCTGTGGTCTCATAGGTGTTGTGGTCCATCCCCAGCTTGATCGATTTTCTGGCTTTTATTATGATCAATCAATCAGCTAAGAGCTTAGCCCATTTTTGTGGGTGATAACGCTGACCGAATATGGCTCAAATGGCTAAACAATAGCAGACAATTTTGAAGAGCTTGCAAAATCTGCCTTGGATTCTTTCAATACCAAGGGCTTTCACGACTCTCATGCTGACTGGCCCTGAAAATTAATGTGCTTCAAGGCAGAGATGTGACGGCTATTCAGACTACAGGCTTCAAAAATCACTGGCTTTTCAACGATTGTCTTCGCTTCATGACGCAGTGTGACGTCAATGACAAGCGAGTAAGACCATTAGTCCAGCTGTTTGTGTGGGAGGATCACAGACTGACACAATACAATGGCTGGAAATCCAGCCTAGTGGTCTCATAGCCCTGTGGTTTCTTGTATGATGTACCAATAATTCGCCGCTTTTGTAAAATCGAACCAATCACAAGCAGCTACTTCAATGAAAACAAACTAAATGGCTGCTTGTGATTCGCTGAATTTTACTGCCACTTAGATCTGAGATATTGTACTTAGTACTCACTTAAAAATGTATTTCTGTATTTTTCCAAGTTGGTTATCGAACAATGGTCATGTTGCCAGCATGGTGTACATTTGGTGAATCTTTTCACATACACCATGGACGTTTTCCCTGAAACTTTTAAACTCCAGGAAAGGAGATAAGACAGTCAGCAGATAAACAAGGTATAATACAGTATTCTCATCATCAAGACTATTCCCTTCATCAGTCATCACGGTTTTGTCAAATCATTATTGTATTAAATGTTTATTTCAAGACTATATTACTTCGTCAACAAGGTCCATCAAATCTGTTTGAAGATTTCTATGTTAAATTTAAAAACAAATAGTTCAAGCGTTATACCACCTTCTCTTTTAAAACTCACATGTTTCGATTTCGCTTCTCCGATACCTCGAACTAGAGCTTGAAAAGCTCTTGAAGAGCTTGACCGCGGGCCGTAATAACCAGTGATAAAGTTCGGCAAATGTACTGACGATTTATCCATTACGTGATAAAGGCTTTACAAGCATGTTTCCGCGTGTTTTATCCGCATTTCTGTCGCGCATCCCTCATTTCTGTCATAAAAGGAAGCAGCCATATTGAATTGAAGTTTGACCGCTGACCACAACAACAGCGAAGAAGTCCGTATGGGTTTCCTGTGGTAAGCATCATCCGTTTTGCACTTCTCAGTGGTAGGGTAGGGAATTTGTACCATAAACATGGAAAATAATAGTTAACGGCGCCCCCTTTCTCGGGAGATTTTCCCATACATTACTGTATTTGATGAAGAAAATTTGCAAATGGTCGTCCATGTTTTCACTATCCGGCCCCCCTTTCTGAAATTCCTGGATCCGCCCCTGTGAGTGATGCCAGTATAGATAATTACTAAGTGAAAATATCTGATATATAGTTACATACGAAAATACGCTTTACAGGCAGCAAAATAGCGTTGATGACAGTAAGGCCAAGTAAAAAAAATAACATATTTATCGTCCGGAGCTTTCCAAAAAAGTGTCAATGCGGCCCTTTTATTTTTTATTTTTTATTTCTTTTTGCTCCTTGTTTATGCCTTGTTTTATTGGTTTATGCCATATTTTGTGTATGAAAATGACTACGACTGTTTCATAAACTATTCTTAAGGGCAATCTATGTTCATATAAAACATTTCCATGTTCATTAAAGCCACATTTCAAAGTAGTTTCTAACCGCTTGTGACGTTTGACTTCGTTTTGGAGGAAATTTGCGAAAATAAAAGAAAAAAGGATGCGGCTCCAAAAAACGATGCGGGCGGGGACGATAAACATGTCTTTTTTTTACTTGGCCTAATGCCTCCTTAATGGGGTGTCGGATATCCAGACTCAACTGCCACCCTTTGGGTGTCTCGTGCTGTTAATGGTAGCCTTCGATGCCTTATTCACATTCTTGGGTTGTTTGGCCGAGTGACAATGGGGCGAGTGACAAAACTTGAACGTTTTGTCACTCGCCCCATTGTCACTCGGCCAAAAAATCCAAGATGGCGCTCGCGACTACGAGCTCTGGGGTTTCGCCGATAAAAACAGCCTCCAACGCCTGCTAGCAGGCTATTTCTTAGAGGAGACCACACAATGTTGTTATCCCTCAGGGTTGGAAGTTATCTTTCCAGACATCATCCCTGTATAGGTTTAGGGGGAGTTTCCCACCCGGGATGCAGCTTTTTCTAAGGAAGCTCACATATTGTTAATAACTATTATTATCTAAAAATCGCCCTGCAATGCCATGGCCACGACGGAATGTGTCAGTAAACGAGTGAGGTTCTGTGGCTTCGGTACCCGGCTATATCTATTAGTCAAATCACACTAGTGGGATATTGTCAATGCTGCATTCTGATTGGTTGAGCTACTACTAGGCTATAAGCTATAGCCTACTAGTAGCGAAAAGTGTCGGATTTGAAAGCCAGAAAATGGCAAATGACCAGACCAGAAAACGTCTATGGCTATACAAATTGACCTACTAATGTGATTTGACTAAAACAATTATTCCTCTCGCCCTCATGGGCTATTGACTCGGGCTCGAGCAATAATTGTTAAATACACGTCACTCATTCAAGGCCGTAGCTAGAAAATTTTGTCTGGGGAGGGGGCAAGCCTTGGTCATCCTTTGTTTTTGCTGGGGGAGGGGAGGCAAGCAGGTTTTCCCCACATGTTGACACTGAAAATTTTGCCTTCGCTGCGGGGGGGGGGGGGGGGGGGGGCAACTGCCCCCTCTGCCCTTCCGCTAGCTACGGCCCTGTATTGCATAGAAAGAGGTAAAGAGTATTACGTTAAATATTCTTGAGTTGTGGTAATAAGAAGAATTGATAATTTAGTTTATATTTAGGAATATGGATTTTAGTTAAAATTAATAGAGTGCGCTGGTGTGATTAAAGTCGTACATTTTGTCGATTTGGGCTATGTTCCACACTTCTTTGTCTCCTTTTTATTCCCCTCACACAACAATCCATCGACCACAAACTTTAACTGTAATCCCCCTTAATATATTTTGAGCATTTGAGTGTGTTTTACACATATAAATGTATATTAACAAGTTTTCCCCTTAGCAAATAGGCATTGTTCTGCAAGGAAATCAAACAGCTTTTATAAGTTGTGTCAACCTTTTGTCGTGAATTTCTAGTTTCACTATCCATCGGACAAAACCTGAAAAGGACGAGAATAAAAGCGTCGAAAAACTGTCGTACGTTTTGTGTCCACAAATGTCAAATTCCAGCCCAGGTGTGTCTAGCAATGCAGCCAGTCTTTTGTCTCTGGTGATGTTTTATTAGCTTTTAAGCTCGATCTTTGTGATGGCCCTTGGTGGATCCTCAGGGGAAGGCACGTGCTCCTTTTGCCTCGCTAGGGCTTTTTGAAAACGAAATATCATTGGCATATAATGTATAACGTTTTTATCATCCCCTAGCGGGAAGGATAAGAGGAGGATTGGGAAGGCATTAGAGATCAGATGGCAGAAGTGAAATAGACTGAGGAGTAAAAGGAAAAAAGGTCGAAAATGTATCTCATGTGGGGAGCCCCAGCTGCCCCAGCACTCCTTCCCCCTCTTCTGATCTGCTTCACTACCTCGGGTGGTAGAGTCAGTGATAAAAATAATAAGCCATCTAAACCAGTGACTGGTGGAGTTATCTGCCATGTAGCACCTGGCTGTACAGTATCTCATAATTTAGCTATACAACACTTCCAGATTCATCATGATATTTTCGTTTGGTAAAGTCGTGTCCTTGGTCTTTTTCATTTTGGCTTGGACTACTGCTGCTCAATCACAAAATACTTGTAGCGCTCAGATTGAAAGCAGACTCAAGAATATCGAGAAAGGTAGGGGAAATAAAAGTTACGTATGAAACAGTTGTGTATCAACTGAAACATACCATGCCATTAGCGATCAGCATTCAGACCAGGGTAATGAATTTTGGGTAATGCACAGGAATGGAATCTTATCTGATCTTAAGGATAAATCTGATGACACCTTGACCGAGTAATTACACTGACGAGTGTTCATCTTTTAGGGCAGCAGAGCATGATGGCATTCATGACGAACAGGCTCGCTGAAATCGAGAAAAAGATCGAATTTTGCAACCAAGGTCTGTATTCTGGTGCAAAATCTGTCCTTAACCCTTAACATGCTGACTTTATATCCAAAACGCAGTCCCTCAAACTGACTTTTTTTTATGTTGGATTGTAGCAACAGAGTGTCACGCAGAAAAAAAAATCCAAAGCCACTACTATTCAACAATTACCTCAATGTTATATATCAAATTAAAGGTTATAAAATTATCTTTCTTTTCATTACTACAAAAGCTAAACAAATGAGTCTATTTGAAAAATGTAGCCAAACAAATATGAAAAAAAAAATTTCTCAATGATATGAAATGCAGCTCATGAAAATATCAATGAATAGAACTTCAATATTTTGGAAATTACAACAAGATTTGTAATATTTTACAAAAATATACACAAATTTGTATTCCCTCTTAAATCAAAGTACCTCTGCCTTGATATCTGACAATGTATTTTTGTGTTTTTGCATGCTACAAACCCATAAAGCAAAAAAATTATCATGGCCGACATTTCTGAAGTTGTATATGCACTGTGCAATAAATATTTGTGCTTCAATATCAAACATGATTTTAACAAAATAGCTTTAATAGGATTATCTTGATTATTTTGGTGTCATTGGTTGCAATAGTTAACAAATGTTACTCATTATTAGCAACAGACTCAACTGTTTGTCGAACGTTCATCATCATCGTTTGTCGAACAGCACCAAATATCACTCATTATCAGCTTCCTTTTCATCATGTTGTCTAACATAAGCACCAACATAGTCCTCCACTGTATGGTACCGCTTAAAACACTCCTGTATGCAAAGTGCGACTTTACAGACATTGCACTGGTAGCTTGATTCCCGACCTGCCCTCTTCCGTTTAGCTCCTAAGTGTGCCAATATAATTCTCTCTCCTGGGTTACAAACAACACACGACCTTGAAACATTCAGTTTCCTTCCACTAGCCATTATTTTTTCTGGAAAGTGTCTCCCATGAAGGCGGGTCAAAGCAGCAGCAGCCAGCCTTGGCCTACCCCTAGGAGTACACGTACCATTGACCCCAGAGCTGTGAATTAGCTGCTTGACCAGTTCCTTTCTGAAGACACTGTGCATTACTGGTGTCCTTGTCCCATTCTTGTACAACAGATAGCTATTCAGCACAGACAATGAAAGTAAATGGAAGAACACTTTCTTCCACCACTTCAGGGAGCGTCTTCTAAAACATGAGTAAGCAACCATCTGATCACATCTGTCAACTGCCCCCATGTATTGATTGTACTCATGAACAATTTCTGGCTTTTTCACTGCAAGGCCTGTTATGGGATTGCTGTGGCCAGTTTCAACCTCATTTATAGAATGTACTGATGATAGCATTTGAAATACTTTCCTGTCCTTCATTTTGAAGGCAAGCAAAGTACCATTGTTCATAATAAATGTGTCTCCTTTGTTCTTTAGTTTCGCATTTTTGAATGCTGGAGGGATGCCTTTCCGATAACGCATGGTCCCACATGCCCCAGTTTTCTTTTCATACAAGTCTGTAAAGAGAACTGGGGATGTATAGTAATTGTCTACATATAAACAACGACCCTCACCTAAGTACGGCTCAACAAGTCTCATTACTAGGTCATAGGTTTTTCCCTTTGCACTAGGAGGATTATCAGTTGCTCCTGTGTATATTTCAAATTTACAACAGTACCCATTATTAGAGTCACACAGTTGATATGATTTGACTCCATACTTATCTGGCTTGTCTGGGCTGTATACTTTGAAGTGCACCCTTCCTCTGAATGGAATCATCCCTTCATCTATACAAATATTTTGTCCAGGAATCCATGTAGTTGAGAAGTTCTCTGTCACTACCCTGTAAATAGCTCCAAGCTTATCAACAGGATTATATCCTGCATTCCCACGTGCAATGTAATTATCATTATCACAGAGATGCAAACATGTTAGCATGTTTAGAAATTTATCCCTTGGCATGATTGCTGGGAAAAATGGAGTAGATAGCACCTCGTCAGTAGACCAATAATTCTGTATGTTTTCTTGATTGACTAGGCCCATAGCGATCACCATGGCCAAGAATGCCTTGATTTCGTTCGATGTCACGCCATCATCTGGCCATTTTCTGAGTCGAGAATTCGCAGTTAGATTTTCGCAGCTATAGTTTCCTTGGCATATTTATTGGTCTGCTTTGCAATTTCCTCAAAGAGATTCTCTGGGAACAGTAAATAAAAGTAATCAAGGAAAGTAGCATTATCGGGTAAGTGTGCTTTGAGGCCACTGTCACCAGTGAACGTAAGTCGCGTCGGCTCTCTTGGACCTCTAAACCAGCCTGTAGGATCGTCTTCATCGTTGATTTCCTCTTCACTATCCTCCTCCTCTTCCTCGTTCTCTTCTTCTTCATCTCCGCTATTCATATCAACATCACTATCAGCATTTTCAGTGATAACTTCGTCGACGTTTTGTTCATCTATGAAAACAATCGCCGCCATGTTGTCAACTACGCTCGTCTGTCACGCGCGAGGAAAATAAGATCGCTATCCGTTCGGATGACAATCGGATTAGCTCCGATTGCCATGCATGATTTGTTCTGTCTCAAAGAACATTGCCCCGATCCTATATCGACTGTTGTCGAGCAACTTGCGACATAACAGCGAAATTACGTCATCATTCGTAAAAACCGGAATATTCCGGGACCCGTCGAGACGGCTGACACAGGGATCCCGGACAAGATATTGAAAACATAATACATTCTCGCCACAGATTTGTGCCCTCATGGTTTCCACGAGTTCATGAATTCCTGTTACAAAGCTGAGCCGACCGTGAAGACCTGGGACGAGGCGCGAACTGCCTGTCAAAAGCTTGGAAGTGACTTAGTGGTCATTACGTCCGAAAAAGAAAACGATTTCGTGTACAAGCTATCCCGCCAGTTCGCCTCCTCAAGGCAGCAAATGTGGATCGGGTTGAGATATTATAAAAAAGATAAGAAGTACCATTGGGTTGATGGGTCTTTGCTGGGTGCTAGCGCATACTCGAGATGGTCGCCAAACGAGCCCAGCCATCCTGGCGTGGAGGACTGCGGGCACATGTGGACGGATCCAGTCCGTACTGTGAGCGTTCGCTTACCCAAGGATTGGAATGACCTACCGTGCTCTGAAGTCAAAGGTTTGCCGAATGGATTCATCTGTGAAAAGCCGATTGGCGTGTAGATCCATGCATTCAACACTGAATCAAACTAGACTCACAAGAGCTGAGGATTGTGACCCTCAAATTAATCGCAACAGTTGTATCTGGAAATAAAGTCTAACTGAAGAACAAATATTTATATCTTCTCTTTTATTCTCATTTTTTCCTTGTTCTTATTTTTTTAGTTGCTGTTCTGTTGTTTGTAGGAACAAGCGATAAAGTTATATATTCAAAAAGTAGGTACTTTTTTTATAACTGACCCTGAGCAAAAAATTCATTTTTTTTTTCATCAGATTTACAAGTTGAGCAAACAATTAGAAGCTTATCAATAAAGGAAGACCCTCCACTTCCTTTTATAGGCGCCGACCATTTGACTTTTGAGGGGGGGATGCGCTCTTTTGAAAAAAAATTCCTGCTCTGCATCCTTTGTTTAAAAAAATAGTCAAATACAGCAAAAGAAATTATTGCACGTCAAATGCCTCTGAAAAAAAAATACCATATGGAAGTTGGTTATTATTTTGACATTTTAAACATTCTCTCAAAGTTCTCTAGTTGTCATGAATATTTCAGGAACTATCGATCTTTTGACAACAGAATCCTCAATTTGTGCAGTTTTGTTTACACATGTTTTAAGTAAACAGCATCTTATACAAACAGGACTAAATACAAGGCACGAAATGTCTTGAAACTTTCGAAAAACAAACGTCCCTCTGAGTCAACTCGTGGAATAAGTCCTGACAACAATATCTCAGCAGTTTAAACATGTGTCCTAGAAATGTCACAACTGGATGAACGTGGTTAGCAGCGCGCATTCCTGCCTTTTCGCTCTGTTCCCATTGGTTACCTCGCACTTTTAGGTCTCTCGTTTCTGTTGGATGGTAAGCCTTAGTTTTACCGACAAGCTGTACTGGACCTACCCTGGGTACCAGAGTCTCCAAGCTTCACTCGTTTACAAGACGCATATTTTACTGATCGAGGAGTGCCAAGCCGCCGCTATCGCGGCGTCTTGGCTTAGCGTGTCAGTAAACGGGTGAAGCTTCGAGCCTCTGGTATCCAGGGTATACTGGACCAGCCGTACCGTACTTGTTGTTGTTGTTGTAGTACCTACCGTATTTTGTACCCACAGCATTAAGTTTGCTCCCCAAACTAGAGTATCTATGCCGCCCCTAACTCCGCATAAAATAAATGTTTATTAAGAGAGATTTTACAAGGATTTAGAGCAATTATGACAAATAGTGGTCAAAAATCCAGTTACTCAAAAGTTAAGAGGCGCCTCTTTGCTTGATTTTGATGGTGTTTTGGAAGAATATATACATGTTAGCATCATGTTGGGTTTGTCTCATGAAATTCTCATGGAACACGGATAATATTTGTTTTATTTCAAAGTTCATCACGAGGAGTACTATAATAGGGAAATTCTATGTCAAGGGTACCCTGCGAGCAGTGATTTCCTCTTCTCTTAGGCCACTGCTTGCAGGGTATGTCAAGGGACGTTCTTTTACATTCAATCATATATTGTATACAATCTTAATGCAAATTTCCTAGGTTGCAATCAAGATTTCATAACGGAGCTAACACGCTTTTACTACTTGCATGGAAACCTAGTTTAAAAGATGCTATAAAAAAAAGCCAATAGGTTTCATACCTTTCTAATAACCAGATGTTTGGCCGCAGGTTGCTCGAATCACTAAAAAAAACTGTCTTAATCAGTTTTTGCCACGTGGTTTGAATTCTGAAATTATGCTATGGACAGGCTGGGGGTAGCCAGGATCTGAAAAATAAGAAATCACAGCTCGCTCGTATGGTGTCCCTATATCCCCCCACCCTTGAAAACCGCATGACACACTATTTGCACGAGCCCACACGTCGATCCTCCTCGTATTAAATTCCAATAGCTGCAATAGTCATATGTTTGTCGTCCTTCCCACAAGCCTGTAAGCCCACTTTTCGTCATTCCCAAAAGTAACGCAAATAATTATCATTATCCATGCCACTATCTCGATTCTGATTGACAAAGGGTAAGCAGCGAAATCGTGTTGGCGCCAAGTTCGTGACGTCAATTTGCAGACATTAGGATTGATGCCACTGCAATGACGTCATAATGGAAAAATTATAGCCAATAGGTTTGGGCGCCATGTTGGTTTTCGTTTCGGAAGGGGAAACCAATTTTGCCAATACTCTCGTTGAATCGATTTTTGCCGAGAAAGCATTACTTAGGCTGTCTAAACATCAACTATGGACCGCAAGCTGAAATTGAAAAAAACGTTTCGCCGTGCAAGAGCTGGGCAATAATTCCTGTTGAATAAAAATACTTTTATTGAATTCGGTTTACGCATGATAGCGAGAATTGTCATCGCCTCGAGTTAGTGTTATCCGCCTCAGCTTCGCGGGCAGATAACACACAAACCTCGGCGTTGACAAATCTCGCTATCATGCTTAACCTCATCTAATAATTGTTCAATATTACGTGACGTACGAGTATGGAACGGTGCGTCTCTGTGTGCCAAATTCGTTCGTTCCGTTTCGACTCGTATCTTCAAAAATGTTTCAGCTCGACAGGAAACTCAAGTGAACTCAGGTCTAAATCATGTTAATGGATTCTTCAGAGACGAAAAGTTTCAGTTCATATAGAAACGAAAAACTTTATTTTAGCATTGCTTGCGACACAATCGTTTTTGCTTCAGGCAGTTAAACTTTATTACACTTTTTAAATCAACATCCAAGAGATGATGGCCTGTTTTGCGGTCACAACGCTACATATATTTTGTCAAACTGCTGCGTTAGTAGTATCTATGTCCCTGATATAATATAGCTACGATATAATGCGTGCTCTGATTGATCCAAATCTATGCTCTATGGTTCTCCCCCGCTATATCACTTGTGATGTTGGGAGGCACTCGAAACGCTTATATATATTATATCTCGTGTTTTCAAACATCACGCGTGATCTATAGAAAAAGTCTATAGAAAACCGATAAAGTCATAGAAAGCTGTAGTGTTTTACAAGGATTTCGTATCTCAGCACACGTAAAGATACGATATTTTTCACAAATTATCAACTTTGCATGTGGGACGTCCCATTCCCGCTGTTTTAAAAAATACAATTACGGTTTATGTACCGTTTCCGGGACACTGGAAACAGCAACCGAAGCTTGGTGCGCTAGGGGGTATGGGTAAAGATTTATTTGAATTTCTGTAAAATATTATTAGAAACAGACATGCTTAGAAATGTGCTGAAATTTAATGATTTTACCTGTGGTTGCGATAACTGTCTGAATTCAGATCAAACAGTAGCAGTTTAATAATAGTCTTTAATAATAATAATAATAATAATAATAATAATAATAATAGTCTTTATTCAATAATATCTCCAGACAGACGTGGAAATTTACAATATACAATAATTAATTACAAGTAGGAAAAAAGGCAACGATTAATGAAAGAGCTCTTAAACCGCTCAGTGCGTACGCGCGGAAGCAAGTAAGGATGCCCCCTCCTCCTGAGCGTACGAGCTCTCAGTGGAGAAAGGAGGTCATCCAGGGCTGTAGGAGTCGGCCCTGTTATTACCTTCCACAACTTCCGGTCCTTTTCTATCAGAAGCTCAGTTATCGTGTATTTGTGTTTGCAATAGCCCCATTTAAATGCTCTTTTGAAGAGGCTGTCCACCCTACTAAGATATTTATCGTACGCGGCACAGCCCCACACTTCTAAAGCATACATGAAAATGGATACAATCAGGCTCTGGAATAATACGTCTAGCTGGTCTATAGGATATTTATAATACTTACACGTTCTAAGAATATAAAGCCTGCTACTAGCTCGTTTGAGTACCTCATCTAAGTGAGAGTCCCAGTTCGTTGGGTCTGCCTCAAATGTCACACCTAGCAATTTAAGGCTAGACACCTGTTTGATGCCAGGAATAGGCGATGGCGGAGTCTTTGGAGTTTTTCCCTTTTAAGCACCAATTCCCATGTTTTCTTTAGGTTAAGGGTCATACTATTTCGTTCCGCCCATGTCTTGATCGAGTCTACTTCAAGTTCCACGAAGCTATTATCTACACTATCTTTAATAGGGATGCTGAGTGTTAAATCATCCGCATATTTCAAGAGTAGATTACGTGAGGGGTGGACCGCCTTAATATCATTAACCATAAGTGAAAATAGCACCGGACCTAAGACGGTGCCTTGAGGAACTCCTCGATTGATGGTCTTGTAGTTGGTGGTGATACCATCAACTTTAACCCTCTGCTGCCTGTTGCTAAGGAAACTAATTATCCAGTTTGTTTAGATGCCCACAGTTTAGATGCCCACATTATCCTTTGCGCTTCAAGCTTATAGACCTTTTGGGTGACAACGGTTCCCGGAAACGGTATATAATAGAGTCCTAAAGTGATCCCTTGATTTCGAAAGGTCATATCGAATGAAAGCTACACACCAAAAATGAGGCAAATCGGTTGCAACGCGACCAAGATATGGCCCGCTGAATACATAATGTTCTTTAAGAAATCACTGTATTTTTGGTTCAGTTTCATTTTGAAATGAGTCGAAAATACAGTGATTTGTTTAAGAAAATTTTGTATTCAGCGGGCCATATCTCAGTCGCGTTTCAACCGATTCAGCTCACTTTTTGCATGCAACGTTTGTTGGAGCTGGTCTTCCATTATTCGAGGACAAAGATCTAACATTCGAAAATTTTCAAATTTGTGACGTCACTTAAGGACTATAAACAGAACAGTACGTGGACGCTTGGAGTGCGCTCGCTCCTCTCCGTGCGCCCATGTATTATTCTCTATTTCACATACTGGATCACGTAGTCGGAGGAGAATTTTAATAGTTGACAAATCATGTACACAACATATTGACACTACTCTCAATTTGTTGCAAATATTGATGTACTTCTGGGGGTAAGTAAATAGATTTGTTTTAATTGAGTTCCTCAAGTAAATAATCATTACTTTCGCTGACAAATTTAATTAAATGAACCCGCATAGTACTCCTTAGTTCAGTGATTGTGGGAGCGATCCACTGTAAGCCATAAGTACAAAGCTTATGGAGGTATTTCCCTAGAGGACAAAGGTGTGGTGTAATCATGGCCAAAGCTTTTGTATTTGCCGCATGTTGTTGCCTTGTAGCGCTTCTTGTTCATTGTAAAGGTGAGAAAATTGAATAACTTTTTCCAGGGGAATTTCTAAAAAAATACCTCTTTGATTTTGTGAAAGTATATTGTTCCCAAAATCGAAGACCTCCCAAAAGGCCGTGGCGAAGTCGCACCCTCATTTGAATACAAAAAAATAAAAATACAGTCCTAAAGACTAGGCTCTATTAGAAGCCCTATTGACAAATTTGCTCTTCAAACCAGAAACGCAACCCCCTTTCCAAAATCCAGGATCCGCCCCTGAAAAGGCCATTAATCGTTAATGAAAACTTCCGGTGTATTTTCTTTTTTTTACCGACGAAAAGGATCTAAAAACGTCCGATAATTCTTTGGGAATTTTAAGACCAATAAAACAAACTGAAGATTGGAAGAAACTTACAATTTAGAGCATATTATTTTCATTGTATAGTGACTTCTTGTCCTCTTTTGCACTAACGGCACACGCTTCCTATGAACGTTAGTTCATAGGCGATGAATGAGATACGTTCCAGGTTAAGAGCACTCGTCAGTAAATAACGCCCGGGTCGCGAATTTCGAGAATTTGAAAAATCCCCCAAAATTTGGTAAAATGTTGAACTAGTTGACCACTAACTACGGTGCAAGTTTTAGCTTGATCTGATAAATATATTGCGTGAACGAGCACTTAATCGGATCACCCGGTTGACCCCCGTTTCGAGCTCCAATTTCACGTCCTTTCAGAGCACCTGAAATCACACTAAAAATCGCCAAATACGCATTCAATAAAACCTACAATGGATGGAAACAGAAAGAATAAACATTCCTTGGTAATCTGAGTGCAGTTTCAAACATTTTGAGTGAAAATAGAATATTTTGTGGAATTTTAATTATTTTTGGGTTTCGAGACCGCTATTTCGAAGGTCAAATTAGTTGGCTTATATCTCCCATGTTACGCGAAAATTCACTGATTCTACACATAACTTTATCAAAACAGGTCTTCTACTTTATATCTATCAAATAAAATCCCGGGGATTTTGCGATTTTCAATTGCTGTGAACGCTATTTGCATTAGCTGTTTGCGGCAATTATTCGTGACAATTTACATTCGCACTACCGACCCGAGCGGGACAAGAATGCTAAAATTTGCAATCAAAATGACAAATAAATACATCAAAACACATTTATTAAAGCTTCAGCTCACTTACAGTGCCGTAGCGTCCTTTGATTTCGGCGTTGGGAGAAAAATACTCCAGGATTCCGTGGCGGCGATGTACATTTTTGCAGCAACAACAACAAACTGGACTCGAAGATTACATAAATTCGGCTGGAAATCTTATTTGTCCTCCTGATATTTGACCCATTACAAATTAAAGCAGGAGTGCTAATGAAATGTCTTGTGAATATAATGTTTTCAAACCGATCGAGCCCCAAAACAGCAACGGACACTGCGAGTGTTCAACACGCAGATACAACACGAGGGTGAAAAGGGCAGGTTGCGTGACAACGACAGACATGCAGACTCCCGGGGGGAGGTGGGGGGATTTCAAAACATTTTGTACGGACTTGCACCATTTCATTTATTTATTTTAAATATTAAAAATAAGAGAAAAGGTAACTCTTTCTTATAATGTGTTAAATACCTGTGTTAAAAAATCTACTAACTTAGCGCGCTATTGAAACCCTTATGCGGCACACAAAAAAATCCAACCACTTAGACAATCTAGTGTTTTGCTATCCTATTTGAAATTCACAAATTCGCTACGCTTTTACATAGTGCATTCGCAAATCGCTACCCTTTTATATAATTTCAGCTTCAAAACAGTACCCTCTTCATACGGAGCATCCACGTTCAGTAAATCACCCCCACTCCCCAGACTACCTGTTTCGTCCTAAGGGGGTTCATGAAAATCTACAGAAAATCTACATCTCAGATACATCAAATCTACATCTCAGATACTCTTCTTCTTAATTTCTGTGCGCATAGTCTAGTGGTTTAGCTAGGTGCGTGTTCTAGTAGAGTGCTTAGCTGGCTAGTATCTACTTTTGTTCCAAATGCACTAACCACCGCATCAGATCAGCATGGGATTATTGAAAGATTCTGTAATCCGCACCTGATTGCAACAAAAAAACCTTGTAGACAAAAATACCTAGGGTGTATATAGCTCGTGTGGCCCCAAAAAAAATAAAAGGGCAGGATTCTTACGTCACGTCCGCTGGCGAATGCTGCATGCAGTCCTGGCGTTAATTGTCACGCAACTCACTTCGTGTTGTGGATAACTAGTCACTCGCAGTATTCGTGCTACTCGTTTACTCGTTTAGGGGTTCGATCGGCTTGAAAACATTATTCTCACAAGACATTTGATGTATTTATTTGTCATTTTGATTGCAAATTTTAGCATTCTTGTCCCGCTCGGGTCGGTAGTGCGAATGTAAATTGTCACGAATAATTGCCGCAAACAGCTAATGCAAATAGCGTTCACAGCAATTGAAAATCGCAAAATCCCCGGGATTTTATTTGATAGATATAAAGTAGAAGACCTGTTTTGATAAAGTTATGTGTAGAATCAGTGAATTTTCGCGTAACATGGGAGATATAAGCCAACTAATTTGACCTTCGAAATAGCGGTCTCGAAACCCAAAAATAATTAAAATTCCACAAAATATTCTATTTTCACTTAAAATGTTTGAAACTGCACTCAGATTACCAAGGAATGTTTATTCTTTCTGTTTCCATCCATTGTAGGTTTTATTGAATGCGTATTTGGCGATTTTTAGTGTGATTTCAGGTGCTCTGAAAAGATGTGAAATTGGAGCTCGAAACGGGGGTCAACCGGGTGATCCGATTAAGTGCTCGTTCAAGCAATATATTTATCAGATCAAGCTAAAACTTGCACCGTAGTTAGTGTTCAACTAGTTCAACATTTTACCAAATTTTGGGGGATTTTTCAAATTCTCGAAATTCGCGACCCGGGCGATATTTACTGACGAGTGCTCTTAAGTAGGAAGACATAAATGTTTCGATTTTGCGCATCCTCTCCTCAAAGTGCATGTGCCCCTCTGTGTTCTAAAAAATAAAATATTTTCTGTTTTATACATGACGTCTTAGTCCTTACCCAAAACATGTAGAAAAGTGATATATATTATTTAGCCTTTTCTCTTGAATCATTTTCACTCGTTTTCGTAGCACCCATCGCCAAGACGATAATTACGTATGCACGTGGCCGATATTTAGTTTTTAACAATTTTTTTCACTTGACTTATGAACGTATGAAATACCGAATGTTTCATTCATCTATATCCTATTTCCATTCACAGCTCACAGACTTCGCTCCCGTTGGTGTGGCTATCGGCCCAGGCTCCACAAGCGAATCGTAGGTGGGCAAAATGCCGGACGTTGGCCCTGGCAAGCTGAAATTTTAGTGAAAAGAGGGACCGTATATGAGCACAAATGTGGCGGTTCATTGATACACAAGTATTGGGTGCTAACATCCGCAAGCTGTTTGTTCGAGAAACCTTTTCCATCGGAATATCTAGTCAAGCTTGGTAAGATGCTTTATACAACTATTCCCCGAAGGGGAGATGAATAAATAGGCTAACGAAAAGCAAAATAGAGTCCTTCAGACCCTCGTTTGCATTCAGATTTTGCAAAGAGTTTTAACTTTAAAAAAGTTTTTCAAAATTTTTATTAGCAGTATCAAAGTATAGAACGTTCTACTGCTAGAAAAAAGGACATTGACATTGCACTTTTCTCTTGGGAGCTTTGAATAGTCAAGGGTATTTGTGAACGACATGACATTTGTGTTATTAACGTTTTTGTTGGTTACGCTTTTTGTTTGTTGTCCTTGTCCAAGGGTTATTTAAGATAAAAAGTAAGTCATTATTATTAATGTCTTACAGCAAAAATGAAGAATTATGCAAATTTATGTAATTATAAAGTAAAAAGAAAGAATATGCAATGTTATATATATAAAAAAGAAAAAAAGAATGAATGTGTAATTTACATAGTCACACATGTTGCAATAAACAAAAATAAAAATTGTGATAGAATAAAGAAGGCTAAGAAACAAGAAAAGCGTATCACTGCTGACCTGCAAACACGTCGCCTCTGGTAGGCCTTTTCCAGATTGCGCTCCCAAAAAGCTAAAAAAGTGCTCCCAAAAAATGCCCAAAAGATGCTGAAAAAGTGCTCCAAAATCAAAATAGTGCTCAAAAGTTGCTCCAAAAATCAAAAAAGTGCTACCGAATATTTTTAATTATTTGAAAGAAAAGATGCTTTCCAATTTAGATTTGCATTGAATACAAGTCAATAATTGCACAAATAACGAATAATACTTTTATTAAATGAATGCGTTAGAGTAGTTTCCATAAACCTGTGAAACACACTTCAGCGTATAACAACTTACTATTTCTTACCTTCTACTCTTTACCTTCAACACTTATATTTCACGGGTTTATGGAAACCACTCTAAAACAATGTTCATTTATATAATATATACCATGACGCCTCCCCCAGGGTCTTCTCCCGAGTCAACCGCCATTTTGAAAAACGACCGAGAAGACCCTGGGAACGAGGTTGATAAGGTGTTATTAGTTACTAGTTCCACAGCTCACAGGCTACCCAATACTGTACCACAGGAATGGATACTCAATCAAATGTCAAAATCACCAGTTTTAGCCTAGTGTGATATTATTTGTAGCCAAGGGAACTTGAAATTGCTATATAAAACAAAAAAAATCAGTAAATTTGCTTCAAATAAGCTAGAAATTGGCTTGTTTACCAAAAAAGTTGTCAGAAGATGCTCTTTGGCCAAAAAAGTGCTCTCTGATCAAAATAGTGCTCCCAAAGCCAAATTGCGCTACAAAAGTGCCGAGCACAATCTGGAAAGGCCTAGCCTCTGGTAACGCTCGGCTAATCGCGGTGCTATCTCTTGTATTTTTATTACTTAAAAGAATTATTGTTATTACTATTATTATTGCATTCTTATTTCATTCTAGGCGAGTATGATCGCAGCAAGAAAGAGCGAGGCGAGCAGATTATCGCTGTGCATGAGCTGCGCCTTCACCGTGGGTTCTTGACCGATAGGGGTTGGGGAAATGATTTAGCTTTGATAAAGCTAAAAGAGAGAGCCAAGCTATCGCGGAGTGTTTCACCGATCTGCCTACCACGCCAAGGCCAGGTAGCCGAGTATGGTACTGTCTGCTACATGACAGGTTAGTATCCACACCATAGAATAGAATAGAAACTTTATTAAAATGTCAATAAAACCACCTAGCTGGGGAGAAATCTCCCTTACTAATACGGGGACATTATAAACAGAAAAATATTAAATAAATAAATAGATAAATACTAATAATTGATAAAAGCTATATAAGATAGATACTAAGAATTGGTAAAAACTATATACAATAATATTACTAAATCATGTTTACGATAAAATATGGCTATGTACAATAAAAATTACTTTAAGAAGAGCACAGGCCGCAACTCCTACATCCATCATCGATAAGTTTGCTTAAGTCAAGTTCTCTAATATATTTTTAAAACAGTTTAGTGATGCTACGTCTCTATATTTCTTGGGGAGTTTGCTCCATAACTTTGGGCCTAAAAATCTAAGAGAATGTTTACCGTAAGTTACAGAATTAAATCTTGGTAATGTGAAGTCGGATTGCCTTAGGTTGTAACCATTAGAATGTCTGCTAAAAATGTCGCATATATAAGTGGGGCAAAGCTTGTGCTTAACCTTATACATAAGAGTGCAGAGGTCTTGCAAGCGCCTATTTAGTAGTGTAGGTAAGACGGCCTTGCCCAACAGTTTCTCGTAGCTTGAGTTGTTGTCCTTAAAAACAGCTCTAAGGCCTCTTTCTTGTAGTCTTTCAAGTTTACGCGTATCACTGGCCTTACAGAAATGCCATACTAAGTGACAGTATGTTAAATACGGCAAAATTGCACTTTTAAAAAGTACTAATTTACACTCCATAGGAATTAGATTTCTTAATCTCATTAGAACGCCTATTCGTTGGCTAGTTTCCTACAAACAGAGTCTATGTGTTTAGAGAAATTGAGATCAGAGTCTAAAGTCACGCCTAGTAATTCAAGATTTTCTGCTGTTCTAATTTCCTCCCCGTTAACATAAATATTGCTGTTATTCAGATCAAAGCCAGAGTTCATGACTTGATATTTCTTTATATTCCCAGCTAAGAGGTTGGACTCGTACCAGCGCGTAGCCAGATTTGCACTCTCTTTAAGTTGCAAAGTAACATCTACCTGATTATCACCAATGTGATAAATCTGGTGGTCGTCCGCGTACATTGACAAATTCGCATTTAAACCATAAGGTAAATCGTTTTGGAACACATTCCATAACAGCGGGCCAAGAGCGGAGCCCTGAGGACAGCCTCGGTTTACTAGTCGACTCGAACTCACGTGACGGCCAATCTTCACCTGATATTTCCGGTCGGTGAGATAACTGTTTAGCAGTTGGATAGTGTTCTTCTCGAAACCGTATGCTTTGAACTTGCTCAGTAATAACGGTGAATGCAAGGAGTCAAAAGCCTTTGACATGTCTGTAGATAATATACTAACGACCTTACGTTGATCCCTTGCAAGTCTCCAGTCTTCCACTAGATTAATTAATGTTGTTTCACAACTGTGCGCTTTACGATAAGCGGAAGATTTAAGGTATATGCGGTCGCTGAAACAGCCGTTTATTTGTACCCCCACTAATTTTTCCAGAACTTTACTTGTGCATGGTAGCAGTGTAATTGGCCGGTAGTTTTCCTTTGCCAATCTGTCGTCCTTTTTGAATACTGGGGCCCAGTCCCCACATTTCCAGTCTGTGGGCCACACGCTTTTGCTTATACAAGAGTTAAATAGAGTGGTCAGCGGATTTGCCAGTTCCTCAGCACCAATTTTTAAAGCTTTGGGAGGGATGCAATCAGTACCAGTAGCTTTATTCGCATCTAGCGATTCCAGCACTTTTAGAACTTCTCCCTGCTTGACAGGTTGGATGCCCAGGCTCTCAGTGTAGTTACTGTATTCTTGTTGTATCCTTTGAACACAGGGATGGTCCACGAAGTCTTGAATAGAACTTTTTTGAGCTGCCTGGCCTCCAATACCGTCTGCTACAGTAGCAAAATATTCTACCAGTTCCTCGGCCACTTGCTGCTGATCAGTGATTACACTGCCATTTACGTTCAAATGGATGTCATTCTTTTCGACACCATTAAAAAGGATGCCTTATAAGGGAACAGGAGAGGAACGAGTGGGCACTATTTTGTAGTCTACATCAGTAAAAGGGAACGGCAAAGGAACGAGTAGGGTCTACTTTGTAGTTCACATCAGTAAAAAGCAAAGCTTACAAAGGAAGGGGAGAGAGGAAGGAGTAGGTTCTACTTTCTAGTCCACATCAGTAAAAACGATGGTTTATTAGGGAACGGGAGAGAGGAACGAGTTAGGCAATACTTTGTAGTCCACATCAGTAAAAAGTAAAGATTATAAGGGAACGGGAGAGGAACAAGTAGGCAGTTCCTTTGTAGTCCACATCAGTAACAAGGATTGCTTATAAGGGAACGAAAGAGATGAAATGAAAGAGCTAGGCACTACTTTCTAGTCCACATCAGCAAAAAGGATAGTTTATAATTAAGGGAACGGGAGAAAGGAACGAGACAAGGGAGTACCTTTTCAGTCAACATCAGTGAAAAGGATGGTTAAATAAGGGAACGGGAGAGAGGAACGAGCTAGGCATGCACTTCTTTCTAGTCCACATCAGTGAAAGGATGGCTAAATAAGGAATGGGAGAGAGGAACGAGTAGGCTGTACATTGCAGTCTTTGTGGTGAAATGTTAATAAGGTAAAACACTATTCTTTTTCAAAGGGTTGCAGTACTTGTTTGACTCGCTCCACTATGTCGAATGATTGAGTACCCAAGCATGCTGTATGCAAGCATTTATCTGGAAAACATCTTGGAGGCGAGAGAAAGTGTGAGGAAATTCGGCATCTTGTATCTTGTGTTCACTACACCTGTTGTTTCTTGTGTTTTCTGTTCAAGGCTGGGGCAAGCTAGGATCCGACAAAGGCCTGGCCAATATTCTTCAAGAAGCCCGCATGCCTGTCGTCAGTGTCACCCAGTGTGATTTGCGGAACAGCAAACAGCATCAGGTGGATTGGAGGTCCATGCTGTGCGCGGGGTATGACGACAAGACAACAAAAACAAGCGGTTGTAAAGGTAGGAGATAATTTCAGGGAAAATGGCATTGCGTCCACAACAACAAAGCAAGAATGTCAAAGTAATCATCGCACTCGCACTACATGTAAACAATGGACACCATGCTTGCGGATCCAGCGCTACATTTTGTTAGCACGCATGGGTTTTCCTGGAGCACAGGGACTCGCATGCAGAGACGTTGCGTCTGTCACACAACATCTTGAGAGTGTCCCTAGATAACGGGGTCTGCCTAGAACAGTGACGTAGCGATTGTTACTCACTGCAATGGCAGGTTTGCGGACCGCGGAAATTAACTAGAAAAACAACTAGAAAAATAACGAAACGTCGCACTTAAATACCTTTATTTGGTCATATAAAAATGGCAAACCGTTATTTTTCTTATCAAAAAGTTAATACAACTAATTTTTCCATTAAGTAAATTTCATTTTTACTCGTTGGCAAAAACAATGTTGCTTAACTTTCATCTGTTGATTAGCGTTCAAGTGCCCAGGTCTTTGTGCAGAAAGCCCTTCATATCGCAGTCAAAAATAGCCTGAGGCATGCCAATATCAAATGACTCAAAGCCCGGACAACATGACATAGCTAGAATGCGGGACAAGCTCCTGGTGTCAAGCTCTTGAACGTGCTGTGCTTTTTTTGCAGGTGATAGCGGGGGCCCTCTAGTATGTAAGGTGGGCCGACGATGGATGTTACATGGTGTTACAAGTTGGGGGAGCATGCAGTGTGATGGGACGGAGGCTTACTCGGTGTTCGCTCGCGTTAGCAACTTTGTACATTGGATATATTACACAATGGTGATCGGACATAGACCCCCTCCCCAAGGTAGGCAAACACTCTCACTAGTAGAACCAGAGAAACATTTTTCATTTATGAGTCGTTTTCAATAAATCGTCGTGAGTAATTTGCAGTCATTTTCTGATGGTAGATATGACCATCGTATTTTTAGGGGTTAAAATTGGCGATCCGGTATTTTTTAGGGGTTCGCTAAACAAAAACGGTACGCTGAAGAAAATCCTGTATTTTTAGGGGTTCTTTGGACTATATTTAAGGTATTTTTTAGGTGGAAACTCGGGCTTCCCGACCCACCCCCACCACCACCATCATTATCGTTCGGATATTTTTTGGAGTGTAGTATATACTAAAACAATTATTCTCTTCAGGCTTCGTGAATAGTGGCGAATAGTCTATTCGCCACTATTCGCTTCGCCTTCGGCGAATAATTGTTAATTATGTCGCGATAGTGAAACGAATATATAAATTTGTCGTTCAATGAAATGACGTTCAATGCAACCCAGCAATACAAGCCACACCTAAAGCTACCACTTTTCTATATTTACATCAAAGGGTGTCGGGATAACCATTGGTACTGTGGTCCATGGAAGAAGAAAAACCTTTGCAGGAACTCTTATTACAGGAACATCCTAAAAATGTACTGTCCGAGATCTTGTGCTCGCTGCACATAAATGATGTAAGTGGAAACAGGGAAGTGGGACTTCCTGGTCGACACTTTCTACATTGCGAAAATATTGTTAATGTTACTGAAAAAGACTTTTAAATTACCCCGTACACAGTATTAAAAAGGTTTAAGGTTATTCCACAGCAGTCGGAACGAAGAGTACGTTCTAAATTTGGATTGCGCATGATGCACGGGGTGCTCTGTGTAAGTCGGTAGTATAGTTGTGGGATATTTCTAAGACCCATGACTTCGCATTATATAGCTGTCAGAGCTGTGTTTGCGCTTCTTCCTTCACAATACAGAAAATATTTTGATTTATTTACAGATTGTCATTGCTCGTGTCTTCAGGGATGTACAACCTGCATGTACACACTAAAGTCGTAGTGATATCATGTACCATAATACACCGTGTACATGATGCTAAATAATGAAATGAAATAAAAAGTATATGCTTTATCTAAGTTCAGTTTTCTGTGCGGGGGCTCCCATATAAAAATGTTGGAAATTAATTGTTTGCAGAACCGATAACACCGAAATAATTTGTTTGCAAACGTAATAAACAGAAAATAAATTGTTTGTAAACACTTTTTCAACTGTGACTTTTAAGTGATTTTGCAATCAGTTTTGTCAAGAGTGGATTAACAAGAGTTAGAATCTTTCGTACAGTATTTGTCCACATCACAGTCAGAAAAGTGTCTATTTTTAGATGTGAATTTCGCGTGCGAAAGTATTTGAATGCTCAGGTTCGAATGCTCGTATACCCAATACACAACAAATAGAGAATATCCTACCTTATCTTTGCGACTTTAAAGGTTTTTCGATTGATCTGCGATTTAATTTTAGGCTGGATCTCACAACTGTTTGCGTGGCGAGAAAGTGGGAGCCCTGTGGATGACGAATTTTTGCGGGAATCCTAGTTCTAAAAATAGACACTTTTCTGACTGTGATTCGTACGTATGTCCCTTATGGGCCACCGTAGATTCGGGCGTACATAGTAAATATGGAAACTCTTGGTAATCCACTCTTGGTTTTGGTGCATCTTCGGCCATCTTGGAACACTTAATTTTGAAATTTCTCCCTGGTGGCGCATGCCCCAGACTCCCCTAGGAAAACATATAATACAACTTCATTTTCTCGCAAACCTTAGGCCTAGTACATACGCCGCTCTTATCATGAGCCGATCCAACCTGTTGCCGTGAAATACGCGAAAATCGGGGCATTTAAATGGATTCTACATTACCGGTATGATTAGAATAGCCTAGGTGACAGGCAGGCCAGAGATGGACGAACAATATTGTTTTATCGAGATTTTGCAATTGGATCGGCTCATGATAAGAGCGGCGTATGTACTAGGCCTTAGAGACACTGACGGTGATAGTAACTTCCTAATATATTTCACAATATAGTAAACAGAATATATGACGTGCATTCGATTCCGTTAGTTTCACCCAAATATTCACTTCGAAAGCAACTGTTAAGGTAGCGGTTAACCCTAAAATTTCGTTAAATATGTCGCATGTATAAAATTTCGGAAATATAGCCTAATCTTTTCGTTTTTTATACCTCTTCTATATTCTGGCTTCAAAAAGCCTTATTTTAAATTTTCCCGCCGATAAATTAGCAATTTTTGTAGAAGGGTCAATTAAAATGTTGCTAGCAACGCCGTGTTTATTTTCGGGCAAATTGGTTGCTATGGGGATATTTTTAAAACTAAAAAAGCCAGAAACAAAAAAATTGCGATCCGCTGTCCCAGGAGACCTGTAGTCCCTTGTTCCAGTGCCATTTTTCCGATCCCATCAGTCTGTGCGGTCCTAGAGCTATAAATACAGCAAGTCGATCGATCGCTCAACTCCGCTCAACTCTAATCTCGAGCGGTGCTACGCTATTTATCATATAATTTCTAGTTATTTTTGCTGAAATGGATCCGCCCACGCCAGCAAAGAGATCCTGAAGCATTAAACGTAAAAAGTGTTAAGGTTTTCTTGGCAAAAATAGGTTGGAAGTTGCTAAAAAACCCGACAATAACAGCGAGTCGTTCGGCTGAGGTCCGCCATGTTGATTCACCGGAGATGAGAAAGAGACAAGAAATCTACACCGCAAACAGCCAAATAACCCCGAAATGTTTTAGCTGAGAAACTGTTGAACAGTTCTTTTAAAGAATCAGAGAAGCAGGAGGGCAAATTCACTCGTTCGAGTGCATGAAGTCTTGGCCTTGGTACAAGAAAGGAAGTCACAAAAGCACATGGCATGAAACTTCAAGACTCGTCGCTTCTGTCGAAAAGCATTATAGCTATTTGTAGCTCATGTAGGAAATCCGACAGAACGCTGGAAAGATTATACGTTCTTCGAAGCACAGAGTTTTTTTGTTATTTCTATTTTAATTGGGAAGTGCTTGACTAGGAAGTCAAGTCCTTAGTGTACCAAGAATGTGTGACACATGTGAAATGGGACAAAGAAAGCATGGAATACATGACATGGAAGGAGTCTCATGTTTCTGTTTGTGCTATCAACCACAATATAGCTCTTTAGAGGCCATGGAGACAGATGGAGCAGTAAACATTTTAAAAGTAGCATTGAAAAGATAGGGCTGTGATGTACATTGTTCATAGGTGATGGGGACAGTAGTTGCTATGGAAACAAAGGATGCTGTGTAGGACATGTATGAGGTCGCGAAGGAGAAGTGTGTGGGTCATGTGCAAAAGAGAACGGAAACAGCAATAAGGAAGTACAAGACCGAAACGAAAGGCTGTCAGATGGGAAGGGGGGAGGGGGTGCAGGAAGATTGACCGAAAAGCAGGTTGATAAGACCAGAACTACTATGTCGAGACAATTAGGAATCATCCTGGAGACTTGTTTTTGTGTATTGGTGTTGTCTAGGTACTTTAAAATGTGCTTGAGGTAGTGTTTTCAAAATATGGTAGAAGTAAGTTAGCCAAAAAACATATTTTTCCTTGCAAACCAAGTGTTTGCCTAAAAAAGCTTGTTTTCTCATATTAAGGATTTTGAGAGGAAAACACTAATCAGTAGGCAGGGATTTGATATTTTACCTTCAAATTTTCAGAAGACATTAGTCTTGTTGACTTCTGTGCAATGAGTGAAGGATTTTGAGGAAACGTCAATTTTGCTCCAGTTGCCATGGAAACATTGATTTTTTAGCTTTCGGCAACAAAAAATGTAAACTATGACTATTCCTTCACTCATTGCACAGATCTTCATCAAATAAATCTGGTTACTGAGTTTGAAGTCAATATCTTCTATTTGGACTGAGATATTTAGATTAAGAGAAACAGTTGAATCCGAATGGATTTTACATTACCATGGTAACTATGTAATTAAATTACCTGAAATCTATATCATTTTGTTTTGATATTAAATGCCTCTATGTTCACCAAGTCTGACTTCTTCAACTACAATTCTAAATAAATTGTGATTTTTTTCGATTTTTGACCAATTTAGGGTTAACCGCTACCTTAATTCAAAACTTAATCTATAATTGCATTGTCATCGGGTCACCCCCTGCCAATCAGAGCCGCGGCATTTTAGCGAGTTTCGACGGGCAGGCGAAGGTAAAATAAAGGGCCATAAAAATAAACGCCGTTTTCAAACTCTAAACATTTCACAGCCCATTGAAGAGAAAGTCGAAATCTCACCTGTAGGCGTGTTTTTGTTGCAAAAGATTAATCTGCAGCGAAGTTCCAATTCATGCGATTTCTTATGCGAGGGAGAAAGCCGCCACGTTGAATTCTTCCATAGAAACTAAGAAAGAACTGAGTTCGCATAACCGAAAACACCATAGACATCCAGACCTAAATAGAGTCCTAAAGTGTGACGTCACAAATTTGAAAAATTTCGAATTTCAGACTTTAGTCCACGGATAATGAAAGACCAACTTCGAAGAACGTTGCATGCAAAAATGAGGTGAATCGGTTGAAACGCGACCGAGATATGCCCAATGAATACATAATTTTCTTTAACAAATCACTGTATTTTGGACTCAGTTCATAACTTTATGAACTGAACCAAAAATACAGACGTGATTAGAAAATTATGTATTCAGCGGGCCATATCTCGGTCGCGTTTCAACCGATTCACCTCATTTTTGGTGTGTAGCTTTCAATCGATATGTCCTTCGAAATCAAGGAACAAATATTGCTAAATCGAAAATTTTGTTTTTGTGACGTCATCACTTTAGGACTCTATAGTTCTGTTATAAATTACTTGCAGGCATGTATAATTCTAATTCGAAAGCTTTGAGCTGACAAATAATTCCATTCAAGTCATAGCGCGCGCTAACTCTAAATGAATCTTACAGGAAAATGCAAAGCCATGAATTTTTCTCTAAAATGTAATCGCTACATTTTGAAATAGCGTTATAAAATACCCATCTGTATCTTGTGCTGGAAAGGGTTTTGTTTGAGTTTTTGTTTAAGTTAGTTGGGTTTTTAAGGCCGTGAATTATTTGTAAAGAGTCTCTTGCCTTTAAAATACCGGCAGAGAAATTAGGTTTCTTTTGTGAAACTGAGGTATTTCCATCACAACAGCAGGGACGTCAACTCTCCCGGTTTTGCCGGGAATCTCAATATTTTTACCCTATCTCCCGGTCTCCCGGTTTTGTAGCAAGATCTCCCGTAAAAAAAAACTAACATTTTTTTGGGGGTCTCGAACTCGAAGTACTTTTGTAGCATTTCTCAGTTTCTACACTTTGTTTCTACACTCGCTTTGTTATCTGTCAGGACAAAGATTTCCACGCTACAAATCCCTCAAATCTCCACATTTTATTTTGATATGGGTTAACGTCCCTGCAATAGTGGGGTTTGTTTGTACTGTTATGGAGTTAACCTGATTTGACATGGTGACATGTCAATAGCTGTATTCACGCTAGAGAAGGAAAACTCGTCTGAGACGAGTTTCTCGCCTTGAATATGGTTCCCTGTTCTTCTGTGATCACGTGAAAATAATTTTTTTGAAGGAGAAAGTTTAGACAGATAACAAGCAAGTGTTTCTGAGCAGAATTGACATAAAGCAGGAACTTTTCCTGACGAGAAACTCGTCTCAGACGAGTTTTCCGTCTCTAGTGTGAATACGGCTATTTTGTCTGTGAAGACTATGTGAGACGCATGAGGACGATTTGAAAATTGTTGATTTTCTCATTTTGCCCAAGTCTCCGCTAGATTTTTGTAGTTTTCTTTCCCCACTCGAGTTTCCCATTCGCCTTTGGCATTGAAAAGAAATCGAAACTGCAGTGTTGTTTGCATTTAGCCACAATCTAGATTCTATTTGTGAACTCGATCTGTCGATTTGATTTTTGATAAGCACGTAATTTTCGCGCCAAAACCAGGGAGACACCACAGGTAGACCAGTGCATAGCCAGGGCCAAACATAACGGCGAAAATGCGCATGACGCTTTGTTTCCAGACAATACTGATTTATTTTGGTTTAGGGAAGCTATTTCCTAGCCATTGCCCAACACCATTATCAACCCGTAAATTTCAATGCATAGATAATCTAAACGGCTGCAAGAGAAAATGACGTCTGTTGCTCTTTCGTTCCCGTCACAGAGTGACGGGTTCTTTTCTGGTAATAATTATTACCTGATTAATAATGCGTTTCGTCATCATGACCAAGGACTATGATCATCGTTTGTTGTCATAGCCTATCTATTGACAGAAACTAACACATTTTTGATTCTGTCAAATTTAAACTCCGTTTCTTTCACAATACAATAGTGCCACTCGCTTTTTATCTTAAAAGAGTCATGCCACGATTGAAGCAGGCAACTTGATTTTGTAAGTTGCTACGTACCTGATAGGCTCGCAGGAATTCGCGTTAAAAAATATCTAAAAAATAAGACCACTACCCTTAAAACATTGTTTGCAAGGAAAAATTGCCCAACCCTCCCCGTCTGAGACATAATGGTCCGTCCCTAAAGGTTGGTTTCCATATAGTCATTCCGGTTGTTTTTGGTCACTCAAAGTCTTTCCGAAAGACCAAGGCGACTGGAATGGCCCGATACGACCGACGATTTCCATACGGTCGTTTGTTGTCGCTTTCCATATGGTGCCTGGTTTAGGAACGGGTGTCCTCTGTTTTTTGCGTTGCTCCCGGTAGTAGGGGTGAGCAGGCTTTTGCATGCTTTCTTTAATCTCTCGTCTAGCTTGCGCACCTAGATAAGGGCGAGCGACGGCGAAGAGCGGTAAGCAGGGATGAACAACGGCGACCAAGGGTGACCAAGGATGAATAACGGTGGGCAAGGGCCAGCAAGGGTGAGCAGGGATTAGCAAGGATGAACAACAGTGAACAACGACGAGCAAGTGTGAGCAGGGGTGAAGGATGAACAACGGTGAGCAGGGGTGAGCAAGGATGAACAACAGTGAACAGGGGTGGGCAACGGTGAACAAAAGTTGGGGCCTGGGCCAAAATCTGTTTCCATAGTAACGTCATTATGTAGCTATGATGTGTATTGCACTTTGTTCTGTCACGTTCTGATATAGAACTCTGACGTCACCGGAGTTCTATATCAGATTCAGTTCAGTGCGCAGCAGTTCTATATCATTGCTGGCTGATTGAGCACCATTATGATAATATGGCAACCAATCAGAACAAAAAATGCTATGTCGGGGTATAATAATTTATGTCGGGGTATACAAAACGGGTTCATGGTCATGATTTTCATTGTGTTTGTATTGCCTGATTGACTATTCATGAGTTTTAGAATAGACGTTTGACCCATGCTAATTTCAGGGATGTTTCAAATATGTCGAAATTATGTATCAGTCAATTCCAGCGGTGACCATGCGTCCCCCCCTCCCCCCCTCTCCCACGGACACCGTGGGCCAGTTGCACACCACTGGGTTCCCTAGGGTGGGGAATTTTGAAAATTTTGCTTGCCCGGGGGTCGGGATTTGTTTTTCTCCAGAGGAGGGGGGTGGGGAATTTCGGTTCTCTTTCACAATCTTCTAGCGCTTTGAGTTTTGCGGAACACTTCCCTGACCAGGTATAACTATCAATTTGCAGTTACGATGTCCCAGTTACAGAAAATAACGTCACACCAGAAACATATGTGATATATACACAATAAAATGCCGAGCATAGCCCGTATACACCTATTTCAATTGACGTTGTTCTGCAAAACGTAAAACCATGAACCATGCATCATAATGAAGACGCTATTTCTCGTATTTTCCTCGAGTTTAGCAAACCAAACTAAACTAAAACCACCTAATGGCACTTTGTTTACTACTTTGAGACACAATTTGGCGTGAACCGCTTCGTTTAGGCAGGAATTACCATTACGACTTATGAAGCATGGTTCATGGGTTTACGTTTTGCAGAGCAACGTTAATTGAAACAGGTGTACACCACCATTTGTAGCCAAAGCTACAACCGCGAATATATCGATTGGCGCTCGGACCTACCCTCACCGACTTGCGCAGCTACTGCATCGCTCATGCGCAGACTTCTGGACCTAATAAATAACTACGCGTTTTCTCAATATGTCATCTGGTCCCAACCCGTCGTGCTTCTCTAAAGACACTAGATCTCATCCTTTCATCTAGTCCATCTCTTGTCTCCAAAGTGGACACTGGCCCGGGTATGAGCGACCACGACATCGTCACCTTTGATATCCTGTTCAGTCCCCGTAGGACACCAAGACCAGTCCGTAAGATCTATTTATTCGATCGTGCGGACTTAGACGGGATGCGCGCACACATGGATGGCGTCAGCAAAGCTTTCATGGAAGCAAGCCCCCTTTCAAGAACAGTAGAAGAAAACTGGTGCCTCTTTAAGAAGGAAGTGCAATCAGCAATCGACACTTTTGTTCCCTCTAAACTCAGCAAGAAAAAACCTGATCTCCCTTGGATGACTAACTCAATAAAGCGCGCTATGCGCAAGCGCGAACGCCTCTTCAAGAAGGCCAAAAAGTCACCATCAGCGTGGCCCGAGTACAAACAACAACGCAACAAAGTGACAAGGGCGCTTCGCACTGCTCATGACTCGTATCTCAATGACGTCATTGGAAATAGTCTCAGCGAAAATCCAAGGAAATTCTGAAGCTACGTCAAGCAATGCCGACAGAACGCGTCGGAATTCCAACCTTGCGTGTGGATGGTGTCCCCCATGTTTCACCCAAAGGCAAGGCACAAGCACTTAACAACCAGTTCCAAAGCGTGTTCACCCCTGATGACGGCCTCCGCCCCGATCCAGGGCCGTCTTTGTGTCCGGCGATTAAGGATATCAGGTTCACTATAGATGGAGTAAAAAAGCAACTAGCTAACATCAATGCTTTCAAAGCAGCTGGTCCAGACCACCTACCAGCTCGTACTCTCCGCGATCTCTCTTGCGAAATTGCCGAGATTTTGTCTTTTATCTACCAGCAAAGTTATGATACAGGCCAGCTTCCTAGTGACTGGCTCGTAGCTATGGTCACACCCGTCTTCAAAAAAGGAAGAAAGACAATCCCGCAAACTACCGACCTATATCGCTAACTAGCCTTTCTTGCAAGGTTATGGAACATGTGGTTCTGAGTCACCTTAATAAGCACCTCAATTCCAATAACATCCTCACTCTCCTGCAGCATGGCTTCCGGGCCGGTTTCTCCTGCGAGACACAGCTTATTCTGGCTGCCCATGATTGGGCAACGACCCTGAACAACCGCGGACAAGTCGACGTGCTCCTATTTGACTTTAGTAAAGCGTTTGATAAGGTTTCCCATCAAAAGCTTCAGACGAAGCTACAGCACTACGGCATCACAGGGAAAACCTTATCCTGGCTTTCTGGATTCCTATCAAATCGGTCCCAGTTCGTTGTTGTCGACGGCGCTCGCTCCACGACAGTGCCAGTTACATCTGGGGTCCCCCAAGGCACTGTGCTGGGCCCCACGTTATTTCTGCTATACATTAACGATATTGTCAGCTGTAGTAACTCCCAAATGCGGCTGTTTGCGGATGACGCGATTCTGTACCGCACCATCGACTCAACCAGCGATCACGGGGTGCTACAACGGGACATCGACTCACTCTCAGACTGGGCAAGTACGTGGCAGATGGACTTCAATGCTTCCAAGTGTCACCTTCTGTCAATTACCAACAAGCGGAACCCCAGTCTGCACGAGTATACAATCGGGTCCAGCCCACTCACCAGCGTCTCGGAGCACGATTACTTAGGCGTGCGCATTGCCCACGACCTACGCTGGAGCAGCCACTGCTACAAGATCTGCAGTAAAGCCAACAGCACTCTGGGTGTTATCAGAAGGACCCTGAAACCTGCTCACCTACCGTCAAGGAGAGGGCATATAAATCGCTTGTCCTACCATCACTTGAATACGCTTCCCCGGTTTGGAGCCCTTACACCACGAAAGACGTTGCCCTCCTTGAACAGGTCCAGAAAAATGCGGCAAGATTCGTTACCTCTGACTATAGAAGAACCACCAGCACTACCCAGTTAGTCAAGTCCCTGGGTTGGCCTACCTTAGAGCAACGCCGCCTGAAAGATCAAGTTACTCTGTTCTTCAAGATACGACAGGGACTAATTAACATCAAGTTCCCCGAGTCTGTCATAGAGAACAAGAGACACTGCGGCCTGAAATATCATCAAGTACCGTCCAACTTGAACGCATACGGGACCTCCTTCTTCCCAAGAACGATCAGATCATGGAATCTGTTGCCTGAAGAAGTGAGGTCCTGTCGCACCATCGAAGCGTTCAAGTTGACCGCCGCGCCTGCAGTAACATCAATGCAGGCGCCTGCCCACCTGCGCCGCCTTTGAAGCGTGCGCCCCAAAATATCTTGCATTAGCGTCACGCTACTAAAGATAATTGAACTTTAGAACTTTAGAACTTTAGAATAGCCGAGAGAAATTTAGTGGAGCCTTTTGAAGGTATGTCTATTGTAATACCTTAGTAGAAGAAGAATTTCAATTACGATTTGAGACTGGCAGATGTGTTTTACTTGTTTACTTATATTTTGGCTCGCTTTCAGTGAAATGAGAACTTGTTCATAGATGAGAAAACTAAAGTAAAGTAAAAAACGAATTATAAATGCCCGGACAGAATAAATGGATTTGAAGTTCTGACCGGAAATATTTTGTTTGTGAAGCTTTGTAACGCAGTGTCGATGGAATCTTTGTCTTTTTCTGGTCCAGGGGAAGGGCCATTTGTCCATCTTTTGTCTTCTCCGCCGTGGGGTATTTTTGCATCTTTTCCAGCGGGACGGGGAATTTTTACTTTTAATTTTAGAAATCACCAAAATCCCGGGGGTTGCCCGGAGGGGGCATGGTCACCGCTGGAATTGACTGATACATTAATCATGCCTAAACCGCGTTTTCGTTGTTAACTATTGCTCGCGCCCCTGCTAAACGTTGTTCACTTTCTGTTCACCGTTTTTCACTGTTGTTCGCCCTCGTTCACCGTTTATCACCTCTTTGCTCACCCCTACTACCGGGAGCAACTAAAAAATAATGTGACCCCGTTCCTATCAGGAATGGTATATCGCTTTCGGGTCGTTTGTAACGCATTCGGAGTCCGCTTTTGAAACAGGAACTAATATAACTTCACGAACTGCACACTGGGAGCTGAAATGCATTGTAGGACAGTTTTTGGTGGTATCGGCTCGTCTGGGTTGTCTCCGTAGTTCCCACAAGGTCTTTTCTGTCGCTTCCGCTCGTCTCTGGCGTCGACTCGTCTCTGGCGTCGACTCGGTTTAGTTTCCATATAGTCTTCCCAGTCGTCAAGGGTCGTTTCACCAACTGAAACGACCCGAAACGGCTATATGGAAACCAGCCTTTAGAGATTGCAAAGACAAAGCTACACTACAGCAACTTTGCCACGATCAAACTTTAGACCGGTGTAAATACTGAACAGGTTTGTAGCTTTCAAATTTGCATTCACGACCAGAATAAAAATAAACAGGAATTTGGGGTTTCCATGCGTGAGCAAACCTTGGGACCTCCACAGATAACACTAGTGACGCTGTATAGAAAATGATACATGGGCGCGCAGAGATGTGGAATTTATCATTGAATTTATCTTCGAGTTTATTATATAAACCGTAACACTACGTGTGCTGAGGTACGAAATTTCTCAGTTCAGACTCATGGATAGAAATACTTGTAAAACACTTTGGTTTATATAAATGAATATTATAAGAACAAATAAAGGACCACCCTGTGCGACATATTGCAGGAAACTTGTCAAATGCTCTAGCTCTGGAGATTATTAATTTCGCCGGTAAACTAAACTAGAAACTAAACCTAGTCATTTACCGCGAACGATGTCAACCTTTCTTGCACAACTTTTCGATAAACAAAACGTACGACACGGGGCTTCATTTGTCTACAAAGCAGTCACTACCTCACTCACTGGGCTCTTTTTGGGAGACCCTTCCATGTACAGGGACCCGTTTTGCCGTTCCTCCTCCCCCTCGGGAGGTTTTCCGCAGCACGGGAACGAGTAACTGTCCTTGTGATACTCGGCCTCCTCGATCGTCTGAGTCATCGGTGCGTAGAGGGTCTCAGGAATGAAAAACGTAGAAATACTAGCTACTATGGCAACCACTCCAAATATTGTAACAGGGAGGTAGATACTGAGACCCGGAAGCTGGCTCTAGAGAAAATAACAGGAATCAAATTTTGAGATGGCAGTATTTAATATTTTTTTAAAACTATCCCCTTAGTAAACAGTCTAAAATAGCCTTATTTCATTTCAGTTTTATAGTTTATTCCTCAGTCCTTGATTTACCTTAAAACGTTGTTTTTACTGCTCTCGAAAATCTAGATGTTAAGGTACATAGTTATCCTCGGGAGAGAATATTTTCAAGAACAAAATATTGTCAGGACGTAACTGACCATAATGGCATGAAAATGTTTATTTTTTTCTGTCCTTGATTTTTCTAAATACACACGATTTTGCCCCTTTCATTCGAGGGGCTACGAAATTAGCGCTTTTATTGAAGTGTTCTAATCAATTATAAGTGTTGACGTATTGTAAGCAAAATTTAATAAAATATTATTGATACTAAATATGGACATTTTTTTGATAAAATATGGACATTTGGTCAAGTGTTCAGTCATCTTACCAACATGACGATATATGGCGCCATCAAAGCTCCACACCTTTGGAATGTTGAACACATGCCAAGAGCAGTGTTCCTGGCAAATAAAAAGACCTCCATTAGTAGACCTACAAATGACCCGTACTAAATCACACGATAGCTCTAAACAGGTGAACGCTATTAAATCACATGATAGCTCTACATATGACCCCCATTAAATCACGGGATAGCTCTACAGATGACCCCCATTAAATCACATGATAGCTGTAAAGATGATCCAATTAAATCACATGATAGCTCCACAGATGACACCATTAAGCCACTCAAGGCAGAAACCAACCACATTTCATCGAGAAGGTCTATTATCCAAGGGAACAGTAGCAAAAGAAAACTGTTTTGCGCGCGCTGTGAATATATTTTTTTGGCGGATTCTTTTCGTTCAACTATGCGCGCTGCATGTTGGCGGAGAAGCTCTTCAGAACAGGTCTTTGTTCTTCTTTTTTGTCTTGTTGTTACGTCACAGGAACCATTGTTCATCCCATTGTTACGTCACAGGAACCATTGTTTATCCCACAAGATGCAGCGCGCATAGTTGAACGAAAAAAAATGCCAATTGGAAATATTCAAAAATCAATAAAATATTCACGGCGCGCGCAAAACACATTTTTCTTTCGCTACTGTTATATTCGATAACGGATCTTTTTAATGAAATGTGGTTGATTGCTACCTTGATTCGCACTTTAAGTCAGTGACTTCCAATCAGCTCTTGCGACTACAAATAAAATTGTCTACGTTACATCCTTTCGACACCCGGGTCAATAATTTTCATCCCAGTGTGCTTATTTTGACCATCGTAGCTCATCTTACGTGGCAATCACTCATGCTTCAAAAATCCGTGGCGCGCTCTTGAAACCAGTCACGGTTTCGAATCGAACTCAAAGTGCTCGATCTTTTGACTGATTGATATCGTTTTCATGCACGCGTCTTGTATTTTGAACGTACGCAGTTAGGAACACGAATAATAATCGTTGTACTGTCCCTGGTTTCGTTATCTTATTGTTATTTTTCTTATCCAATATCTCTGCTGCAGAAAACATCTGACCTTATAGTGGTTGGGAAGAGCTCTGAGCCAACCAAGTAGATAGTTAACCATCCAACACTCAGGACACTCTTGCCTATTAGTGCAAAGGCTGTAGCAAGCGTTGGGTACTCTGAGGAAATAAAATACGTGAAAATAGTGATGCGGACTATTTAACGATTAGACTACGAGTTCGAGTTTTCTATGAGTCAATAGATAGTTAACGAGGCGCGTAGCACCGAGTTGACTATTTGACTCATAGAAAACGAGAACGAGTAGTCTAATTGTTTTAGTAGAAACCCACTAACATACTACCTTCGAGTTGTTGCTAAAGGTATTTATTTTCATAGTTTTAGAAAGTTTTGCGCTAGCGTTTTCGCTACTCACTATCTATTACGTGATAGATAGCGATCGAGTAGCGGAGCCATTCAAATTGCAGGATTCGTGATAGTATGCGAGTGGGTTTTTACTAACAAGTGATAGTTAGGAAGGGAGAGTTAGGGGAAACATGGTCCAGTAGTTAGGCCATCGGCCTCGCAATCCGCAGTTCACGAATTCGAGCCCCGCTGTATCAAGTTGTAATGTGTTTGTGTATAGTCAACAGAGTCAACTGTTTCCTCCCGATCAGTTAAGGTTTATAACCAATTTGTATGTGTTTATTTGCTGTTAAACGTTCATTTGTAATGTCTCCAATGAGCTCTAAGACCTATAATTTATCTAGACCAAAATACATGTATGAACGAAAGCCAAAAAATTGCAAACAAACGAAATCAAGCAATTCTTAGCTTAGCGAATAAATAATATTTCGATAGATCTTTTATGAATGAAAACCTGCACTTTAAGATAAAAATAATTATAATAGTAATTATGATTATAATTAATATTGATGATCCAGGGGCGTAGTAGGGGGATCCGGGGTTGCCTGTGACCCCCTTTTTAGAAGAACAATACAGTAAACACTAAAAAAAAATCGGCAAGCTGGAAAAGGGCACAGATGCATGTGATCCCCCTTTTCTCAAATCCTGGCTACGCCACTGTAATCTATTATAAGATTCCACGTAAAATAGCTCTTCTACTGATAAAATACCTATCTACCTCTATACATTGTAACGTAATATCCTAATCTGCAATATATAAAATGATGACATATAACCAGATTGACAGTCAAGATGCGTGTGAGGAAGATTCCAGTAGTCCGGTCTTACCGTCGGGAATGGCCATAATAACAAGACACAGGACCCCCGAGATGAACATCGCTAGTCCATGTATCAATCGCCGTCCACACCTAACAAATGCGGTAAAGCAAGTTCAACAATGAATCTTTCCACATCTTTCCAGTTCGCGGTGGTGAACGCTAGATACTATTGGGCTGTGCAGATTTGTGTATAAGGGAGCGCGTGTGACATTATTGCTGGCCGGGATCAGACCACAAAAGCAGAGGGTTCTTGCATGAATAACGGAAAATTAACAATATGGCTTTCATTTGAAGTGATCTGATATTATAATGAAGTCTATGGAACGCTTATATCTATATTCCACCTCACTATAGCAACCACAGTTTTATCAGTAGTCATAGTCTTGTCCTAGTAGATGGTTTCTCGGCCTCGTGCTTTCGTGCGCGAGACATTTTCTGGTAACGTCCGTTTTGATATGATTTCTACACGCCCGTCAGCCACACAAGCACACCCCTCAGCCACAAAAGCACGCCAGTCAGCCACAAAAGCACGCCAGTCAGCCACACAAGCACGTCCGTCAGCCACAAAAGCACGCCAGTCAGCCACACAAGCACGCCCGTCAGCCACACAAGCACGCCAGTCAGCCACACAAGCACGCCAGTCAGCCACAAAAGCACGCCAGTCAGCCACACAAACACGCCTGTCAGCCACACAAGCACGCCTGTCAGACACACAAGCACGTCAGTCAGACACACAAGCACGCCAGTCAGACACAAAAGCACGCCAGTCAGCCACACAAGCACGCCAGTCAGCCACACAAGCACGCCAGTCAGCCACACAAGCACGCCAGTCAGCCACACAAGCACGCCAGTCAGCCACACAAGCACGCCAGTCAGCCACACAAGCACGCCAGTCAGCCACAAAAGCACGCCAGTCAGCCACACAAGCACGCCAGTCAGACACACAAGCACGCCAGTCAGACACACAAGCACGCCTGTCAGCCACACAAGCACGCCTGTCCGCCACACAAGCACGCCTGTCCGCCACACAAGCACGCCTGTCAGCCACACAAGCACGCCAGTCAGACACACAAGCACGCCTGTCAGCCACACAAGCACGCCTGTCAGCCATACAAGCACGCCTGTCAGCCACACAAGCACGCCAGTCAGACACACAAGCACGCCAGTCAGCCACAAAAGCACGCCTGTCAGCCACAAAAGCACGCCAGTCAGCCACAAAAGCACGCCTGTCAGCCACACAAGCACGCCAGTCAGCCACACAAGCACGCTAGTCAGCCACACAAGCACGCCTGTCAACCACACAAGCACGCCAGTCAGCCACACAAGAACGCCAGTCAGCCACAAAAACACGCCTGTCAGCCACACAAGCACGCCAGTCAGCCACACAATCACGCCTGTCAGCCACACAAGCACGCCCGTCCGCCACACAAGCAAGCCCCTCAGCCATAAAAGCACGCCTGTCCGCCACACAAGCACGCCTGTCAGCCACACAAGCACGCCTGTCCGCCACACAAGCACGCCCGTCTGCCACACAAGCATGGGTAGGAAGACGCAAGAACTTTCAAATGAGCTTCATAAGAAACAGACATTGTAGACGTAGGGACGTATTTCCGAAGGTGAGAGATGCTTTTTAATGGTCCATTGGCCCGTACGTTATTTTTTCCTAGTCTTCGATATATTTCAATCTCGGGACAGCAGCTGCTTGATATTTTTTTTTTCGGGACTTAATCGCACAAGCACGCCAGGGGGGGGGTTGTGTCCATGTCCCATCAAAATTAACCTACATACTTCCTTAAGAGGTACCACGTGATAGGTAAAAGCACCATTTGAAGTGAGAGGGTGATAGCAACATTCTGATAGACATTTCCTGGTAGCGCCGACATAAACAGAACGAACCCCATGTCTGACATAGCTACAGTAAACCTGCAACGACAATATTGGTAAACAATAAATCAGTAACTTAAAGCTATAAGCATTTTGGCAGGCCTGCGGTAGTGGCAGTTTCTAGTTTGGGAAACAAAGTAGCATGCGATCGGACTGGGTGCGCGAAAGGTCCCAAATCGATGTAGTGAGTATTGAATGAGAGCCACGAGCTTCGGATTCTCCATGATGAAAGAAAAAAAATATCTACCCTAGTATCGGGGGTACAAGCGGAATAAAATTATGATAAAAGTTAGTTTGAATATGAATATTGTTAGTTTTAATATGAAGTTTGAATTGAATGCGGAAGTAAAGTAAAGTAGGTGTTTATATAGTGCTTATCCTTATTTTGGATAACTCATCCTATAGAAACGAGTATATAATAATAAGTGTGTGTGTTAGTATGGCGAGTTCTGTGACACAGAGGTTGGGCAACTTCCGACAGTCCTCGTGGTTCTTTAACGTACCTCTGGTTCCGGTTAGTGTAGTGTATATTGAGAGACGGGACCTACGGTTTAAGGTCCTTAACTGAGAAGACGCGATCGAAGGTCCAGCCATTTGCAGATATTAGAGCACCACCTTCTCCTCAATTATTTAGTAAAGCCCCTAAGTGTGGTGGTCCGACCGGGGTTTAAACCCCCAACCTCCCGCATATAAGCCAGGCGCTCTACCACTGCGCTAACCGGTCGTCGTGGATGTAGGAATAGTGAATATAGGGAGTTTTGAGGTTTGATTATTGAATATTCCAGTAAAAATATTCCGCTTCTACCTCCAGCTATGAACCTGACGAAAAATAGTCAACTCCCTACCAGTTATATCCCATGATAATGGAGAATTTCCTCATCTTGGGAGTACGGAACAAATCTACAAATGTATATTTTTCTCCATTTTCTGTTTCTCGATCTGACACTGCCGTATGTTAATGATGAGTTCTCGTAATATTTCTTGGTCGATAGGTTTCTTGCTACCGTATCTGTTTAGGACGGCTTGAGCCTCATCTAACTTGCCGTGCGCAATGAGCCAGCGGGGGGATCTGGGAATACACCTAGAAGGGGAAAGGCAAGGATAGTGACAAACTCCAATTCCAGGTCGGCGTAAAAATATTCTTGAATATACTTAAAATATACCAAGAAAGCGATTGCCCAATTAGCAGTTTAAGAAATTACGTACCTCCAAAATAATACGAAAACAAACCCTGGGAGGCTAGCAGCGAGTAGGAGATACCTCCACTCGCGATTGAAGTACGCTAGTAAGTTTTGTATCAGGAGACATGAGCACCAGAAAACCTCCACCAAACTCCCAGCCATGGTGCGCTTCTTAGGGCCAGCAAGCTCGATGCTATATGTGTATTCCGTCAGCAATCCCGCGACCAGGAAGAAACCGACCAGGAATTCCAGGCACCCCAAAAGAATGTAACTGTTGGCGAACGACGCTCCAATGCAAAACGCAGACTAGGAAAGTAAGTAGTTGTATTAGATCTTAGAATTTGATCAAATTTAAAACATAGAGTTGTGGTTTCTCCTAGCATGGTCAAAAGAGGCCACAGAGATTACGGGGCGTAGTTTGTTATTTCAGCGAGAGTACAATCGAAAATCGATTTCTTAATGAAGCCTACAGGAGTGATTACAAAGTGATCACCAATTACTCCCGACAGTCATACGAAAACCGCTCTATCACACGGTTTGCAGATATCACTTACAAACAGCCCGGTACTGATCAACATGGTGTATTTCCTCCCAAAAGCATCGGACGCCATTCCTGAGGGCGTGGAACCCGCCAGCTGACCCACAAAAAACATTGACTGGATAATGGCAGCGATATAACGACGGTCACATAGCAAATTCCACTAAAAAATAAAATTTAAAATAATAAAAAGTTATGATATAGGCCAGCCATTCTTTAAGCTTTCAGACGACATATAACCGATCTTCATAGAAGGAATTTTCATGCCGCACGTATTTTACTCCGCGGACACCTCATACACCTTATATCACTATCATTGATGTCCCAACATGTCCCAATTCTAAAACCTCTCGAATGATATGGAACCTCAAAGAAGGGGGGCTATTGGCATCCGAGGGTTACGGTAATCTTAATCACAAAATTACATGTATTTTACAACACTGAATGATGACATGTATAGGCGTTATGTAAGTTGTATAATATTCATTATTTATGTATTTGTTATTTCTATTTATGTTTTTAAACATTTCTTGCCTACCTCGTTTACGACACTTTCAAAAGGTCCATCAAACGCGTACGATGAGCAGTTATTACAGCACTTGTTTGGTTTACACGTTGTGTTGGTGTCCTCACAATGGAATCGCGGAGTCCCAAAGCTGAATAGAAGACTGCCATACTGGAACGCCCACGCCAGGATAATGCAGTTACAGCCATAGTAAAGCGCTTGTTGGTAGCGACCAAACATAGATACATGTTCGAAAACTTGTTTAAACTCGTAGAACTTTGCGGGTGAGTTTAGATCCTCGTTGGGCGTTTTTTCTCTCATTTTGAACTGCAAAATAGAAATAAACGGGCCATAAATTCTGAAAGCCGAAGGGCAAGCACCCTTTACAATAATCCACCCCTATATTCTTACAAGTTCTTTGCGTATAAAAGGCGATCATTTTTTCTGGTGCCAGCGCTTGTGTTGTTTCCTGAGAAATAGCTACAATAAACTTTCTGTTAATGTTCATCAGTGTGAAGTTCCTTATTACCCAGTTACCTAGTTCGCTCTCTCCAGTTACCTGAAATTTCATTTACATAGGAGAGTGGACCAGTTAACTGATACACAAAGTGGAACGGTTGACTTTGAACATGTCCATCCGAATATTTTTTCAATTTACAGCAATGTTCGTTTTTAGATGCTTGACAAAACCAGTATGGCGAGAAACCTAGTGCAAAATCGTTGCATGGCCGACCAGTGATTCTTATCGTTCCAAAATAACATTTCTGTACAAGGTAGCGCTGTTTTCAATCGCTCGTAGTTAGTTTCGTATCCATGAGCCTCGACTCAAAGGAACAGACCATGAGCACAACTAGTAGTAGTAGTAGTGCAGTAAAACTTTATTTTAATACGCTAGCCTATTCAACAGAAAGCTAATTTCCGATAAAGGCGTACAATAATTCACAAAATGCTATAATAATAATAATTCAAAAAAATGAAAGCTTGCGGGGGCTCAATCCACCGCCGAGGCCGTGTAGAAGCCCTAAATGTAATAACTGGCCCTAAGTGTAATAAAGGCCCCAAGTGTAATAAAAATTGGCCTTAAATGTAATAAAGGCCCCAAGTGTAATAAAAATTGGCCTTAAATGTAATAAAGGCCCTAAGTGTAATACAAAGTGGCCCTAAGTGTAATAATGGCAATGACCATCCATCGAGAGCGAAAACATATAATTGTTTTGGAAAGAACCATGAGTAAATTGGCATTATTAATTTGTTTCAAAATTGTGACTATCGAAATCCTCCAAAATTTGGACCGCGCAATTTCAACAGTGTTTTTTTCTTTCTTCTTTTTCGAGCACGAATTCAGCTATGGGGCTCCCGACGCTCATTCCAAATACAGTGGTACTTTATCAAGCTGCCACCCTCGGAACCGAGCCAAGTGGCCGCCTTAGAGAGGTTGGCCGCTGAATAGATGTATTAAAATGCAGTACTTTAGTGACAAATACGGTATTTTGGTATGGTAATAAGTGGCTGCTCAATAGAGGGTGGCCGCTAGAGGTATCACTGTAATATATTGATATAATATGTCGATTTATTCCAACAAGGACGGATATCTCTACCACATGTAGACGGGGTCTAATATGAAGCAAACCGCCGTGGGCTTTGTAATATTAAGTATCGGCTTCGGGGTACTCATGTATTGAGGCTAGGTGTGTGCTCTACTCTTTGAGAAGCTGACCTTAAATCTGCAACTTTAATTATACGTATCTGTTCTAGGGAACTTACAAAAATCGGTACCCTGCAAGAACAAGAAAGGCCGCTTTCAGTTATGTACGGTTATTTTAAGTGATCATGCTATTACACCACCTTTGGGTAGGTTTGAGCAAGTTCTTAAGATAAAATTCGCCAAAAAAATTGTCAGCAGCTCAAACTGATAACGATAAAAAATATATCCAAATTTCAAAAAAACATTCCCCTCAAGTTTTTATATAACTAGAAGTTTCTAATAGAAAGTGAAGTGCTGTGAGCTGGTAAGACCTTTAAACAGTGTTTTCAGCTGTAACTGAAATCATTTTTATTGTCCAGAAATAGTAATCAAGAAAATATTTTGTTTTAAATTTGTAGAAATCATGCATAACCTCTATAACCCTATTTCTTCAAATAAAAGAAGCGAACCCCTCACATTTTTTTTACTTCATTTGTCACTCAGTTAACAATTTGTATTCAAGTTGCAAGTACTCTTTGCTTTCCAATCTGTTACCTTGCCATTTATTCTGAATGTTATTTAAACTTTGATGGGTGCCTATATTATGGTCAGAGACTGAAAATGCTTGACTTTATTCTGTTGAGTTATGAATTTATAATTCATAACTTATTACTCTTCATAGGTGGCAGGTATAGGTGGCAGACAAGTGGGGCCGGGGGGCAGAAACCCCCCAGATTTAAAAGTGGGGGGGAGTTGGGAAAAACCCCCAACTTTTGGACATGCTCCGTATCCCCTGCTCTTAAACTGGAACCTCATTTTTAAAGCTATATATTTTATTATTGGACTGCAAGGTCAGTTTACCATATGTATGCACCTTCACTTTAAAAGCAGCATTACACTTCATAGCCTAAAACCAGTTGTAAGCCGCTTTTGTGTGTGTAGTTGGATAAGCTTCTGTTAGTAAGACTGTGCATACATAAAGGATATTACATGGTGGTGTAAAGATATGAGTTTTATTTTCGAGTGGCAAGAAGAATATTTTACGAATGAGCACAGCGAATGAGTAAAATTGTTTTTGACACAAGAAAATAAAACTCATATCTTCAAGCCACCATGTAATTTTCTTTTTATTATATAGACAAAGCAGAAAAATATTCCAAATTGATTTCCAAGCACTTTTGTTTGGACCGATATCCTCAGTAGTGAGGATATTGACACTCAGGTCCCGGATGTAGCTTCGTATGAGATCTACAAGTGCCATATTTCCCAGTAAAACACTCGTGTCTATATAATAAAGTACAATACTGGTAAGTCAAATTAAAGAAAAAATGTAAGGCTTGTACTACAACATTTGTATAGGTAATGGTACAACTTTCAGTTCAATTGGGATTAATCATCATGTTTTTTTTATTTCTGGGCATCATTTGGCAAAGCTTTTCATTTAAAGGGTAACTGGGTCATGTAATCTCTAAGTTCAAAAGGCGTACTGCAGTATTGCAGGGGTGAGTTTTTCAAAATTGCATCATAGTTAGTGGAGGAGACTGCCTATAATAATTTGCAACAAGCCGCTAGGCGAGTGCAATTTGAGCTTTTTGAAAAATTCAAGAGTGTATTTAAATCCCAAATTGAATGAGAATAGTTGTACCATTACTCCTTATTAATAATAATTAATAAATAATTTCTTGAAACTATAATAATAATTATAAATAATTTCTTGAAACTGCCAAACAACCAAGCAATTTGCCCCTGGCATTTTGCATTAGTTTCCACTATTTTAATCATCGCTGCCTTATCCTGCTGGATTTATTCACAGTCGAATTCATAGTAGTAACATTGTCATGGTTGTTATTTCCATTGTATTATGACATCTTCCGTGTGTTTATCTCATACAGTCATGTGGAGTGCAATTCAGTAGACTGTTAGTACAATTGTCACAACCATTGTATGGAGTTTCCACAGATCTCAAAATTATTTTAAGCCTGAGCATGTTCAGAGGTTGGTCATGTTATTATAAATTGAGACAATCCAGTATTAATTCTGCTACAATGACTGTATCAGGAATCTGTATCTAGGACAGCTAACATCTCTGCTTGTAAAAAAAACCCTTGTAATCACAACCTTCCTGCATAATATGCTTGTCTTGCTTGTCATTCATTATGAAAAGGGTCAGTCCTATGGAAAGAAAGCCAAATGTGCTTTATACCACAACGCACGCGTTTCTCGAATTCTGATTGGCTCTCAGCCATGGGTACATAAAAGTATGTACCACGGAACGCGCCATCACCAGCGCGCGCGCTAAAAAGAACCAACGAAAACACGGAAGTCACTATATCCCAATGCTTGAAACCAGAACGGGCCCAAATACTTAGATTTTTTCAGAAAACTTCAAAGAAAAAAAGCTTATAAAAATTATTGCTGATTCGATCCTGGACCAACATCATTATAAACCCGAGACTCTAACCACTAGGCTACGAGGGAGTTTGCTGGTCAGGTCACTAATTTTATGGCATTTTATGTAATTTATCATATATAGAACGAGGAATATACAGTAAAAATCATATCTAAAACAAACCAAAACCCCATCCTTACTCTAATCCCTAACAATTACTGTTTTAGGACAGTTCTCTTCATTTCTTGAATAAAACGAAGTATGATAAAAGATTTATATAGATTTCTGGTTTCAACCATTGGGATATAGTGATTTCCCGAAAACACCGTTTTGGCTGCTCGCGCGCACGCTGTTTTTGTATTTATTTTTGCCTTTTTGTTGTGGTATAAAACAAATGTCCTCTGATTTTCCGTGGTATGTCCTCTTATATACCACGGAATGACGTAATAAAGTGTTCAAAATGTACTGCGGACCCACTCGGCTGCGCCTCGTGAGTCCACAACAGTTTGACCACTTTATTACGTCATTCCGTGGTATATAAGAGGACATACCACGGAAAATCAGAGGACATTTGTTAATTGGTTGCCGTGGAATCTACAATCGTTCGAAACACAGCAAAAACTCTGGGACAAAAGGTCATTTCGGTATAGAAATAATAACGGGGGTTTAAAAACTGCAAGTGAAAGAAACAAGGAACTTACCTAGAAACGAAAGTCTGCTCTCAGGCGTTGGAGAGTACGGTTTTTAGGACGAAGAACCAGAGTTTTAACCACCATCTTGAAAATGTGACGACACAAATTCCAAAGGAGTCCCGATTCATGTTCGCTACTTGCACTATAACGAGGCGATCCCTTGTTGATATCGATTGGATATCGATTGTCCTGCTGATATCGATTGGATATCGATTGACCAGACAGACAGTCCCCAGCCAGACGAAAAATCTCGATGATTCACGGCATATCATCTTGCGACTGTCCCAGAACGCTCTGCGCGCGTAATCCAAAATGGCGCCCAGCTATCGAAAAATGCACTACACACCGAAAATTAATGGCTCCCAGCTATCGAAAAGTGCATTGAACGTCGGAATTAGTTTCGCTGTTCGCTCGCTGCGCTCGCTCACAGCAATTAATTTCACGCGCAGTGAGCATGTCACAAAATAACACGATCTGCAGAAGTGCCTATTGCGCATGCGCCAACCGTTAGATACAATGGCAATCTCGTACCCAGAGCCCGTCATCTTTTGGCCAGCGGCAAGATTCAGGGCTCTGGGGGAATCGATTTTTTTAAAACCCAGATTCTGGGTTTCCGGTTTGAACATTGTATGAAAGTTCGTTATGTTTTTGACCTACCACGCATGCTCACAAATCGGATTCCCCCAGGGCCCTGAATCTTGCCGCTGGCCAAAATATGACGGGCTCTGGGTACGAGGTTGATAGAATAGATATTGGCAAGCGCGCGCTCAGTTTCGCTAGCGAGCGCGCGCGCGATGAAATACAATACAATCAGGAGGTCTGTCAGTCTTCCCGTGAGCACCTGCGCAAGATTTTTTGAAACTACCCGCCAAAACGGACAATGTTCCCGGGAAAAAAGCGTGAAAACAGATCTGAAATCCCTCAATAAAAATCTCTTAAGACCACCATTATATGCAATCTGATAAGTATACATAAACGTTTATGAAATGAACTCGTGGTTTAGCTAAATGTTCACTTCATAATGTCAAGCAGGCGGAAAATAACAAGGGCGCAACTTTGCCGTCAAATCTCTGCACGGACATTTTGTCCAGGCGATGGCTTTGTTTACATTTTTCATTAACCAAAATCTACTATTTCTAGCCAATTGCCCTCTGATTTTATTCAGTATTATACTTAAGCAAATCTCTTTGATTTTAAATCTTATTCATTATCAGAATTGCCCTCTCGATTTCTTGTTGAATTTGGGACTGGAAAGTAGACAACCGAAACAACGGTCGGCCTTCGTGAGCACTGCAAAACACGTTGAAAACCTAAGTCTCACCACTCGCGAACGGGGTCGATCCTGAACTTAATATCTAAAACAATATTCAAACGCGATACATTTCTGCAATACAAAGTCCGGAATGGTTTCTTAGCTATATTTTAAGCAATATCTAATGTCAGAAAGATATTTATTCGCCGAAAATATGGGAAAATGTGAACAGAAAAGTGCTAGAGCTCGTGCGAAAAGCCGTTGTGATTGCGCGAGAGCGCGCGCTAATCTAAAGAGAATTGAGATTTCATCGACGAAAATAAGCTTGCACTGCTTGTAAACAAACAAAATCTGCTTTCTTCAAGCGACGACGGGAAAACAAAATGTCACAAGACTTTGCAAACATGTGAAACTTGTCAACATGATGTTTATGCTTCCGCTGACTTCATCGTAGCAGAGGTGCAAGATCATTTTTTCTGCGATAAAGGCCGGAGCGCTTAAATTTGTGAACTTCACAAAATCCTCCTTGTTCAACTGCCGCATCGCGCGCGCGTCATCCGGCCATTTATAATATGGCTCAAAAGCGATGCATTATGGGAAGACTGACAGACCTTATCTTTTATCAAGAGTGGATTACCAAGAGTTTCCATATTTATTATGTGCGCACGAATCACCGTCAGAAAAGTGTCTATTTTTAGAACAAGGTTTCCCGCGAAAATGCGCCTGCCACAGGGTTCCCGCTTTCTCGCCACGCGAAGAGTTATGAGATCTTAGAGATCCAGCCTAAAATTAAATCGCAGATCTATCGAAAACCTTTCAAAGTCGCAAAGATAAGGTAGGATATTCTTTTTTGTTTATACGATGAATTATTAAGGGAATCAAGAGGGGATTTGAGGAACAACAGTACAGCAAAAGCAATCGGTTGTCGATGAGGCATGAGAAAAAACCCGCTGAAGAGAAGAAACTTTCATTTATCCCCCCAATTTCGACTGCGTGTTCAGTAGCAAGACATTTCTTGTTATAGAGAAAGTAATTTTATATAAAATGGAGCAAAATATAATATCCCACTTTTTTTTTACTGCCGCGTTTGGAGTCTGGTTAAGATTTCAACAGCTTCGGCCTGAAATCGGCATCGATAACTTCTTTATCAAGGACTAATATCTGGCTATAGTTTTGCAGGTCTTGCTCTTTAGCTGATAAATATCCACTTGTTCTTTTTTCTAGTATTGGCCAGGCAGATTGGATACTAGATCGCCTACACTCTCCGAGCTTACTTCCTTATAAAAAGAAGTCTAATACTCTCCAAATTCGTTTTATTTATCAATGATGCACTGATGCTTCACATTTTTAGAAACTCTGTACTGTTTGTAGGTATATTTGTGAGTTGACAGCAGTTGAAATTAAAGTTAAGTACCTCGTTTAATATCCACTGACTAAGAAAAGGCTCCCTCGAAAATGTTCAATATCCTTCGTCCAAGTACTGCACACGAGTAGAGTCGAAGAGAGACTTCAATGTCTTATGCAAGGAAATCGCTAAAACTGGCGCTAAACTATAAATATTAACTTAATAGCTTACGTTCTTGAGTTGATTGCCCACTACGAACATTTTCGATGATTTTCATCCAGCTGCAGGCAAAGTGAGCTTTCCTGTCTGTTGCAATCACTTTAAGAATTCCTCTGCTAGAGTTGAAAGCTTTCTGCAAAACCCTGTCAGTAAACTAAAGTTGTTTTTCTGTCGTTCACTCAGCAGAAGTGGTTTTAGCAATTTTTTCGCGAGCTGGAAACGCTGCAATTCTTGTTGTCCTAAGCTTATCAAGATTTAATTGGTAGCTTTCCAGGGCCTCAAAATCCATACAGCAATCTCTTTCCGTACTCTGCAGTATTATAGTTTTCTGTTGCCGTTTTCTTTTGCTGCCAGATCTGGCAAACTTATTCGCTGTCTTCGCCGTCTTTGTGCGATTTTTCGCCTCTCATCCGAGCTTTCTTTCAGCTAAAATACTCTCGCTTTCTGAAGTCCAGGAAAGCTCCGATTCTTCAGGATATTCACTCGATCTCGATCTCCATTTTCTCTAGCCAAGTACATCTGCTTCTAATGTCTAACTTGTCAAGAGGAAAAGCTTTTGCTTGGCAGGTTTACTAGTAGCGAGCGAGTTTGTACGAGAACTCTGTTTTTCCCCTCAGCTTTTTTCCTTTTTTGACACGTACGCTTACGTCACAGCAAGTTGCATTCTGATTGGTGGAACCTAAGCATTCGAATAATTTCGCGCGCGAAAATTCAAATCTAAAAATAGACACTTTTCTGACTGTGATGTGGGCAAATACAGTAGTGAAAGATTCTAACTCTTGTTAATCCACTCTTAATACAATACAATACAATAATTATTTAATGTCGAATAACGCAGGGAGTGGTTGCCCAGTCACCCGAGCCAGGGGCTCATGTTAAAATTGTTCGACATGAAAAATGTAAATAACAACGAATACTACACTACGCTACATACAATGAATTGACTATAGAAAAATTATAATGAACATTTAGTGAATAAGAGACAAAAAAATCAAGTAAACTATGGAAAATGGGGCAAAATAGGGCTAAACTTTGGAGGCAGTTGATACACTGGCAGCCTCTGAGCGAGATACTGGATATAGCGAGACGAAATTCAGTAACTGAAAACTATTGAAAACTATTTCGAGCTTTCTTAAGGTGCTTTAAGGGGCTCATGTGTTGATTAGGTCACGTGACCTGATTCCGACCCTTATATCTCGTTAACGGTACATTATCGTTCAGCAGCCAAAACAGTACGATGTTTTAATTGCTGAGGCCTATCCATTTTCACCGAAGTTGTATTGTTTTAACAATAGATCTTTTCTCCATCACCGGAAAAGCAATTTACTTTTTAGTCACGTGACATGCCTTGTGACGTCATTCCGTACTAAAATATAGCACCAAAATGTTAAAAATATATATAATGAAAGGTCGACGAACAGATCATTATTAAGATCATTATTTAATTCCGATATTTCGATCGGCCATTACCGATCTTTTCGTCGAGCTTTCATTATATATATTTTCTCAGGTCAACTGGTTGACAGTTCCGTTTTTCAGGATCCACCTTGGCAAAATACCTCGTTCGCGGATTTTCATATTTTTAGTTTTATAACTGTGCCAAACATTAGCCTGCCTTAAATAGATTAATGCAATTTGAGGCTTATTTTGCTTATTGGGGGATTATCCCCCAATTTGGGGTTGGTGCAAAATTTTAGAAGTACATTTGTGAAAATGTGACGCATATTTCTCCCCCATCGATTGCCGGGACAACAAGTGAATCTCAAAATCTAAGGAATATATTTGTCACACAAACGTCACCAAAATCACCTGTCCATCACATCTTTCCTTTTCTGCTCCAAAGTCATTCCGCCTGCAGATTCTGGTGAATTTCCGTTGGCATTCCGCAAAATGAAATATGAATTTCCCGAGACAAGCATTAAAACACAAATCAGGCAAGAAAAGTCTGAACTTCTATGTAAATGTTCAGCTGTTGACAAAATTTGTCACGCACGCGCGCTGCTATCGCGTCCTCGAGCTACGGGATCAAACGAGTCATCTGCGGGACCAGGGGCTCATGGCGGGACTAAAACTCAAAGTTATTTCTCTGTTACCCTTGTAACTTCGCCAAAGATATTGCCGCTAAATTTATCCACATGGGAGCTTACCAAAAAACCCTTTGTTTTAAAGCGCTACTTTTTTAGTCATTTTATAACCTAAACTGTATAAGGACCTTTATTGTACAAAGCTGAGACACCTACACGAGGCAAGAGGGTGGAATACTTGGGCATATAAGAGGTGCGCGCGCAAAAATCGAATTGTTTTAGAAGGCTACTTTTAAGTGACTTTAAAGCCTATACTGTAAAAAGGACCTATCTGCACAAAAATGGTAAAACATATTTTTGCGCTGATCACTGCTAAAAGTCACTCGGGTTATCGGAATGGCGGGAAAAATTTACGGGAAATCTTGGCACTGCGAAGCGAGAACTTTTCGAGGCAAAACAAGACCGAAAAATGGTTAGTTTTGAAGCAAAAAGAGGTAAAAATTTCGGTAATTTAAACTTGACTGAGTCTAGTTGAATAACTGAGCTTTATCCAGAGTGAAAAATCGCAGGAAAAGAAATCAATTTTTGACCTTATTTTAAGAGGGGTTGTTGAGGCCACATTTGTAATAACCTGCCACATTTGTAATAACTGCCACATTTGTAATAACATTGTGCCACATTTGTAAAAACTGCCACATTTGTAATAACATTGTGCCACATTTGTAACATCACTGTGTCACATTTGTAATAACTTCATAACTAAGTGGAAAGTAAGGGGGAGGTACATTACGTCATCGATGACGTTATCAAAAATAAAAAAAATCATATCTCGTGAAGGGAAGATTCCAAGACAACCAAACTTGGATATAATTGTAAATGTGAATAGAGAGTCGCAACAAAATGATCGTGTGATGTGACGTCATCGATGACGTCATCAAAACTAGAAAAGTCGATACCTCAAGAAGGCAATATCGCTAGGTGACCAAACTTGGGAAAAGCTATCTTTGAGGCAAGGAGGTGCATAAGGAGGAATAATGCGATGGCAACATTGCTAGGTGACCATACTTGTGTTAAGTTGTTTTGGAGGCAAGGGGGTGTACTGCCAAGATCACGTGGCATTACGTCATCAATGACGTCATCAAATGTAGAAAAGTCGATACATCGATGACAACAATGTATTGATTCGAGCTCCACTTTTAGATAGTGCCTCAATATATTATCTTTGTGTAAACGAAAAACACTCTACGATTACACATTACACTACACAGACTCTACAGTTCATTTAGTGCTGTCTGGCAATATGTTTGCTCGCCAAACTGCACCGAATGTATTTGGCTTGTTGTTTGATTGAGTTTTTGCCGAACGTTCGGCTAGATAGATACGTCAGGTTTGTGAAAATGTATCATTTTCAGGGACGTAGCCGGGGGGGCATAGGGGGCCGCGGCCCCCCCTTGCTCTGGATATTTTCCCATACATTTACTGTATTTGCTGGAGGAAATTTTCGTCCTATATTCTCAGTATCCGCCCCCTCCCCCCCCCCCCCCCCAAAAAAAAAACAATTCTGAGCAACTTTCAATTCTGAGCAGCTTTTTCGATTTTACGTTATTTCCGATCAAATTTTTACAAAAATGGCAATTTGTGATACATTTGCCATTTCAAATCAAACACAGAACGAAAAATCTTGCTAAAAGCACTTTTTCACCTTGGGCGCTCTGTGGTGTATCCATTATGGATTTCTCATTGGGTATCCTGTGTTAATATTCTAAGTTTAGTATAAACCAACTAATGGTCTATTATTACAAATCGTGCATTCTGATTGGCTGAGCTACTAATGGTCTATTAGTAATAGGCCGTACCTGGCAAACCACCACCTTTCTTTGCAAGAAAACATTTTTCAACATAAAATTAAATAATGGTATTTATTGCCAAAACCGACCAACTAGTTGGTTTATACTAAAACAATTAGACCTCTTGTCCTCATGTGCTATGATGTCAATAGACCATTCGGCCTTCGGCCTCATGGTCTATTCATCATAGCACATTCGGCCTCGAGGTCTAATTGTTAAATAGAACAGCTTCCAAAATGGCGGAAGCCCAATCTTGTTCCCAGAAACTCTCGGAAGAGGCAGTCGAAGCCATGCAAGAAAGCACAACACCCTATTCAAATTGCTAGAGAAAATGGGGCAGAGATGACGGAACCTGGAAGGCCATCAATAAGGACCTAAAGGACTTCTTGAAGAGCCTCAGGGAGCCTCTTATTTGTTTGAGTTTTCTTTCAAAAATAGTAGGAGCTACTATTGTATGAGTTTTATAGTGCTGCTGAGTTGAGAAATCTGATTCTTTATCATTTTTCAATAAATCAGGCGACAAGTGTGAAAGACATGTTTTTTTTTTTGGGGGGGGGGGCAATTCAACTTTTGATGTTCTATGATCAACTTTTTCGAATCATTGAGTCAACTTTTGAGGGTATTTTGGTGCAACTTTTAAAGAATTTTGAGCATAATCGATTGTCTGTGCCTAGCCCCCCCCCCCCCCCCCCAGGTTGTCTGGCTTCATCCCTTCATGAGATATGATTAATAAACGGAGAAGGGTCTTGGTTTACCTGTAGGCGCGAGGCACGCACGGACGCGCCCGCGATACCCATATGAACTACCGCTGAACCATAAGAAAGTCGATCGTACACCTAAGTTCTAGTTTGAGTTATTGCATCTTCCTAGCTATGGTGCTCCACTCTACGGCCTTAGGCCGCTAAGGCGCTCCGCTATTACACTGTGGCACAGTGGTATTACAAATGGGGCAGTTATTACAAATGTGGCACAATGTTATTACAAATGTGGCAGTTATTACAAATGTGGCACAATGTTATTACAAATGTGGCAGTTACTACAAATGTGGCAGGTTATTACAAATGTGGCCTCAACAGGGGTTTCCTGAGAAAGTGTTCCAGAAGTAAAAAACCGGGGTTGTCAGATTTGGATAAAAATTTGTACATAAGTTAGTCTTAGTGAGAAACTAAGAATGCCTGTTTGGTTTGGTTCTTGGCAATTTGCTTTGTACGTTACAAGGGGGGTTCCGATTTCGACCTTGAGACCTTCAATATTGAAGGTCTTACACGGCACAATAAAGAAGCTTTTTTTACAGAAACATAACAAAGTCAAGGACATTTAACTTGTATCATGTGAATTTAGTATCAATACCCTTTCACAACACATGTGTAGTTTGCAGCCAAAGCGATCTGGTGGGGAGGAGCATGGCACTAGTTTAACCCAATTTTTTAAGGATGGAATATTTGTCAAAATTGACATATTTCAAAAATATATTATATTTACCTGCCATGATGATAGCAAATGAAACCCATGCAGGCTGTTACTATAGACTATGTACTTTGAAAATCAGGTGAGAAAAATTGGCTCATAATTTTTTTTTTTAGAAATTTTGGCACTTTTCTGACCCATGTGAGACATAAAATAAAACATACAAATTCATATATTTGGCCAATTTTATCAATCTTAAAACCTTGCAGGTCATAATTTGTTGATATCTAATAAGTCTAAGATAGAATAATGTTTGTTATTAGAGAATCAGATAATTTAACAAGAACTTGGGCTCAGGAGGTGATGAAAGAGCTAGAAACACTGACATTTTTTTGCCTCAGCTTAGTAAAATAGTTAAAATATACTAGTCAAACAAAATATTGCATAAGTGCAATCCATTAAATTACTGAGCAGATTATAGTGCGCCGGTCATTTGGTGATTAATTTACTATATCAGTAAGCCAATCTAGGAAAACATACCATATTATGATCAGGACCACTTCCGGCATTCTGATACTTAACTAATTTGAGAATATTCTCTCCCACACCAGACCCAGATTGTCCACATATTATCAACTATAATGTCTACAGCTCTGTAGTAATATATAGTGAAGCAGATTATCGAATGAAATAGCAAATTCTTCGAAGGAGAAGGTGCTCACATGACATGCAACGACGAGAGGAACTAGGTTCGATCCATTTCGTTGGGAACCCTGTGTACACTAAATTTATTCTGTTCACGTTCTTTACTGAAATACTTGGAGCAATAGAAGAGATACATGGAATCTTTGTTTATTTCATCTTAGCTAGACGAACTAGTTAGTATCATCGTCGTTCCCTCATAGGTGGGCGTATATGTATATGTAATGCACTAGTAAGTGGAAAGCTCCGCACCCCCCTATCCGGGGAATCGCTGGGCATTAGATTTCTGAGCCTGCTAGTGCCCCGCTAATTCCCTGCAATGCGAGGCACATTTCCATGTCTAATCTAGACTTTTGTCTCCCGCCCCGGGGCCACCAATTTCTCTGCCGCTTAGAAACATCCAATAAAACACTATGTGGAACATTAAATAACGTTTATATGCGCAGGGAAAAACTGCTGCGGCCCAACCCGCCTACAGTCCCAGGCCGTAGCAGCAATCACGATCTAAAAACCACTAATTCCCCGCATAAACCGTGGCTTTTCTTAAGCAAACCGAATTAAACCCCCGATATTCCCCGCGGTACGGAGGCGCGGGGCTTTCCAGTGACTAGCGCATAAACGCAAATGTCGTGCAGTTTAGATATGTGAGCTGCTAAACTTGCCGATATCGATGGATCTTTATTAGTAAATAGGACACGTTTGGGAAAATTGTGCTATAATAATATAGCTGTACATTAGCACATTTATAGAGCTTGTCACCCCAGTTACAAATATAGCAATATTTTCGAAAAAAATTTTGCGGCGTTCTTAGATATTTTTTCAGTGGTACGCAAAATTCAGATATGCATAAGCCGCACTAACCACTCAAGTAATGAAGTGTCTTGTAAAACGTTTTCTACTAAAGAGCCACAAGCAAACACGCACCCACTGGCATATAGCCGGGATCTCCCCTGATATTCTATGCTGTACGCCTTTTTATGGCTGACTTGACAATTATAAGCATTTTCCGGGGAGTAGATCGAGCGCATTGGAATTATTTCGATTTCATTTTTATTTGGAGTGATGCATTTAGCTAACTTGTCGTGTAAGTCACGATACGCCCGTCTATGTATAATTGTTGGGGTGTGCTCTCAGAAGTTTTCCTGTGCAGCCGTGCCTCGCTGTACTCGAGGAGCCCCAGTGGATGCCGCCCTTGCCAGGTTGACTTTAAACCGGTCTTTTAAAAACCCTGATTTTTAACCGATGGGCTCAATCGCACATTCGTATGTTGTAGTCCTAACGCCCTTGGTAGATATGATCATGATCCCAAAGCAGAGTAATTGATATGCACTTACTATCTTGCATCTTATCCAAAACTATCGTCGGTGTTCCTCATTCCCAGGAGCTACTCAGGGGCGTAGCCAGGGGGGGGTTCCAGGGGTTCCGGAACCCCCCCTCACCCGCAGCGGAACCCCCCCTCGCCTCTGTTCTGGACCGACTTATTACTAAAATTCAGTAAATATTTAATAGACAACAAATAAAAGCTCCAATAAAATGTAGCAAATTTCTTCAAACGCTAGTTTTTTCCCGAGATCAATATTTTTGGCTGGGTTTCCTGTGGCGAGAACGCAAAAAACGTCCGATTTATATAGAGTTTTTTTATTTTTTGAATTTTGGAACCCCCCCTCTCATAAGTGCTGGCTACGCCCCTGCTACTTTGCTGCAACCAAGAGGTGGGGCATTTCTAGAATTCTACAGCAATTTCTAGCCTTTCTACAGGACCGCAATAGTCCAGGTCGTCCCCGAACGAACACTCATTCAACTATGTTTGCTGTAATCTATAATCCGGCACTAAAGTTTCAATGAATGAATGAAATGCACTAGAATAAAATGTAATATGTACACAGGGTACCCAAAGAAACGAGTCAAACCCAGTTCTCCTCTCGTCTTCACAGTGGTAAACAAGATACCGTGAAACGTTTTTGCTGTCAGCGCAGAGCTACATCGATGATTGGAATTTGCTAATAATCAAGATGTGCTCGAGAATAATATTTATAATATACAGGGCAAAATTATTCGATGCTGATTGGCATTTTTTTTCTTCATTGAGGGCAAAATTACTTCGTACACGTCTGAATACGTGCAGTCAACACGCGCGCTGAATTTTGCCCTTTTATATCGTAAACAAGTTATCACATGGGTTCCTCGTAAAATTAGGGATTAATTTGGAAAAAAATTGAAAACACTCGTGAAATTAATCCCTAATTTTACTCGGCCCCATGCGATTACCTAGACTTATTATATAAATCAGTGATTTACAGGGATTGTGCCACTGAGAAAACCGTATACGATATTTTTACATGTGGAAATATCAGCCAATCAGATGTCTTCTCCCGTGGCCAATAAAAGGCGCTTCCCTGGAACATGGCAGTGTTTTTTGTTTATTATAATAAGCAGAATAATACATGGACGCTTGGAGAATGGAATTTATCTTCTCGTGTTCACTTTGATATCTCACTCGTTCGCTGCGCTCACTCGTTCGATATCAATGTGAACACGCACGATCGAAGATAAATTTAATATCTCCGCGCGCCCATGTATTATTCTCTATATCCTTAACTTAAGATCATCGGACTCTTTTGGGATTGGACGGTAGTGCTGGAAGTGGTGGTTGTTGGCAGAGTTGCGGCCCTAAAATTTGTTATCCTTGTTATTTGTTAGCATAAACATTAGTTTTGCATCTCAGAAGTAACGTGAGAGACTAAAAATTAGTTTAAATAAGATGCAAATATGATCTATTGTTAAGGTTATTCGGTATTACCAAGAAAAAGAGTATTCAGCAGTTTAATGGATTGCACTTATGCATTATTTTGTTCGACTAGTTTATTTTAACCAGTTAACTGAGCTGAGGCAAAAACATGTCAGAGTTTCCAGCTCTGAATCAACATCTTGAACCCAAATTCTTGTTAAAATTATCTGATTCTCTAATAAAAACACATTAATCTATCTCAGACTTACTAGATATCAACAAATTATACAACCTACAAGGGGTTAAGATTGATAAGATTGGCAAAATATATGAATTTTCATGTTTTATTTATGGCTCACATGGGTACAGAAAAGTGCCAAAATTTCTAAAAAAAATGAATGAGCCAATTTTTTCTCACCTGATTTTCAAAGTACATACTATATAGTAGCAGCCTGTATGGGTTTCATTTGCTATCATCATGGCAGGTAAATATAACATATTTTTTAAATATGTCAATTTTGACAAAAATTCCATCCTTAAAAAATTGGGTTAAACTAGTACCATGCCCCTCCCCACCAGATCGTTTTAGCTGCAAACTACACATGTGTTGTGAAAGGGTATTGATACTAGATTCACATGATACAAGTTAAATGTCCTTGGCTTTGTTATGTTTCTATAAAGAATGCTTCTTGTTGTGCCTTGTAAGACCTTCAATATTGAAGGTCTCAAGGTCAAAATCGGAACCCACCTTGTAACGTACAAAGCAAATTGCCCAGAACCAAACCAAACAGGCATTCTTAGTTTCTCACTAAGACTAACTTATGTACAAATTTTATACAAATCTGACAACCCCGGTTTTTTACTTCTGGAACACTTTCTCAGGAAACTCCTCTTAAGACTTATATACTTAACAGTGACTCGAGGGTGGCTTGTGACTCCTATTAGATTTGAGCTCGAAGTTCATGATCGAGAAATATATTTCCTTGTGATTTAAAAAAATAACGTTGACTCGAGGTTGACTCGTGACTCGTATTTGACTCGGCCTCGATTTTGGTTCGTGAAATTAACATACTCAGCTCATGTCCTCCCTGTCGAATAAACTGCAAAATAACCAAGCGCAGGCGGCATTTTCAGATGTTTCGTTCGTTTTTCAAGGGAAGAAAGCCACGCGTTGGCCTACGGCGTGCATTTGATTGGTCAGTGGCGGCTCCCAAATGAGGCGTAGCAGGAACCTATAAAACCCCGTCCACACTACACCGTTTTTCCAACGAAAACGGATACTTTTTGGTCCTTTTTCAAAAAAATTTGCGTCCACACTTATCGTTTTCGTATTGTTTTCGCCGTTTTCGGTGATCGTTTTTGGCGTTGTAGTGTGGACGATAGCCGTATCCGGAGCAAAAGTATACGTTTTCGTTTGAAAACGGTGTGGTGTGGACGGGGTCTAAGACGCCTGGATGCTCAAGGGCGATAAAAATGCGATTCAAAACGAGGCTGCTATACCGCTGTCATTTATAATTACGCGCTCGTGTTTTGGAACAAAATCTTATATAGCGGACGAAAATACCGTCCTTTTTGCACAAATTTTCCCCTTTAATTCTTGGCGGAATATTTCACTAAACTCAACTCAGCAAGAGAGTATTGTAGATAATTCAGTGCTGGGCCGAAACTTTTGGCCATACTAACACTTAAGGAATACTTTTGACTTTTCGGTCTACTGCTTGTTAAAATCATTTCTCTGATCAGCTGTCTGATGCATCTATCAAAAATATTGTTTCTCATTCCCTCCTGATTGTGAGGGGTCGGGGAATGAATTTTAGCCCGGCTTGTGACGGGGTATGCTAATTTTTTTGGGACTAATTAATTAGGGGGGCTTAAAATATTTCTCCCACATACACAATGAAGGCAGCCTAACACAACTACTAATATTTATATAACATTGAAAATGTTTGGAAATTTGGTACGGATTTGATCTAATTTTCAAAATGCGTTATGCGAGTTTTTAAAAATTCTAGAGAAGAGTGAACTAGGTATCATGCAACTGGATAACTAACTGGTAACTACAAGGTAGTAATCAAAGACCTACGGCACAAACGCCGAACTTCAGCCGCTCTATTTCTGTAGAACCTTTCCCTTTTCATTATACTTTATAATCAATAAATTTATTCTATTGTTTTGTATTGGAACGGCACGACTCTGGCGCTGCGTTTGCCGAGGGCCAAACATGTACCGTACCGTGCTTTGTTCTCAATTCGTGCTCGGTCGGGAGGCGACGAAAATCTTCTCCTGTCATTGAAAGATTAAAGTTATGGAAACTCTACACCAACCGTGATTTCCATGACCTTTTTATCGGGCCACAAGCCACATTCCTAAACATTTCAAGCCAAGGATCTAGCCAGGTGCTTATGATTTGTGACCGTATTTCTAAATTCTTATAATATAGAGAGACTGAATGCGCCCGTTTATAATCATTGTGAAGCGTAATCTTCTTTTACCTTTGCCTAAAATAACAACCAATTTTTTTGCACTCCTAGTGAGGGTTAGGCTACGCAGGACTTCAAGTGAGGTTTTGTTCTTGAAATAGGTATGACATTATATGCACGTATGCCTGCTAGTTCGGCAGAAAATCAGGATACTGTCACCATAAGCACTCTTACTTCATGATGTATTGTGGAATACCTGAGGGGGTCAATGATTCACGTCGGTGTCAACAAATGCAACCACTATTTTGTTCTATTTCTCTACGGAAATTGTAATCGACGAAAATAACTATCATTTAAATGGGTTTAATGATGGTCAGAGCTCTTACCAGTTTATTCGATGTTGCCTGACCCGTCGCACGGTAGTACTATACCATACCCAATCTGCTACACTGATACTTCACGCAATCAGTGATAATCATATTCATTGCCATTACTTCTTGTTGACTTCAAAAACGTATTCGATAACACGCATGCGCTGTTGGCGCAGACTGTCCTGTTCGATTAATGCACGATCCAATCGCCGTTTTGTCAGTAGGAAGCCGGGGGGACTCCAGCCCCCCTAAAAGAGACCAAACCCCGTGACCCCTAAAAGATACGACGACAATAATCCCCGACAAATATGGGAGTCCTCCCCCCGGCCCCCCTACCGGGAGTAGAAGACTGCTCTCGGTGAACATTTTACAGAAACCCACACCCACAAGTGCGATTCCTTGTTTGAACTGAACAAGTAAGCGTTTCCTCTTTCCTAACTTTATTTATTTTCTAAATAAACTTCTTGTTTGTCTTGTCTTGTCCAATGTCCTCTATTCTTAAATGCTACTTTCTGATTGGCCACTGTCAGTAATTTTTATAACAAAGGAATCCATTGACTTTCACAAGCTAGTGAACGGAGTGTCGTAGCAATTATTGGTGTTCAAGTGACGTCATCAAAATCCTAACTTTGAAACTGTGCTTTTCGGACCAGTTACAGTTCCCCGATAGGAGTCTTCGCACCAAATTTAATCGGATTCCCGTTTTTAACTCCTGAGATATCGGTGCTGCAATTTCTGTCACGCAACACTAGTCACGCTTCCTTAGCCATTGATTTCACGCCATATTTCAGGAAATTCTCCCGTTTCGAGCATTCAGTGTGAAAGCCAACATGCTAATTACGTGCAAATTCATCACATTTTGGACAGTGCTAGCTCATATTGTGGCCTTACGGCACATTTGGTCATTTCAGCCGCCATATTGGAGTCCTGAGGGACTCCAACATGGCGGCGCCATACAATTTACAGTAAGCAGTTTGCACATTCGTTCGCTTATATCTCGCTTGCAGTATATATAAGATGCCAGTCTAAAACTTGGCAAATTGAAGATATAATTCTCTTTCAGAATATTGGCTTTTTGTTCGAAATAACTCGCTAAAACAAAAACGTCTCCGGAGGCCGTGAACACCAAGAACGAGAACGTACCATGGGCCCTTTTAAGACACATTTAAGGTGGATCGACCCCGTAATTTTGCACCCATGCCAACCAATTTGAACCTCTCATATAAAAACAGTTTGATTTATATAGCGCAGCCAATATAACACACATACTACCAATAGACTGAAATACATGTCAGTACAAAAGTTGGGGAGATTGGAGTTAGTATCACGTGACAATCGGGACACGCCTATTTTTACTCTCACCCCAGTTTCATGCTGTACCGACATTTTTTCGATAAATGCTCTACGGTACCTCGAGATTGACTGATTGCCTACGTGTAGCCGAAGTTTGACTAAATTCTTCAAGCCCGATCTGAAGATATTTTAGGAGTTATAAATCAGGGATATAATTTATGTAAAATCCAGTGTTATGAATTAACATGGCAGATTTTGGTACTTCATTGTTATAAATTGAACGCTTTTATAGCTCATTCTATGTGTGTATGTTTAAGAAATTTCATGCTTTTTATTAGAATGAAATATTTCTTTGCGATTTCGAAAAGGATACAAATGTAAGTATCAACATAATGGCCCCACGCATCAGCTTACTGCGAAATTTGGGCCTACTTTCACGAAATGTGGACTGATTTGAAAAATCGTAGTTTTTTTTTCACTTCAAATTTTTGGACGACTCCGATTGACCAATGTAAAGTTTGTCTCCAAAGTTTCATATTAATTGAAGATCGATAAATATTGGATGGATTCGTGTAGTTTCTGCTTCGCAAAATAATATTTAATTTTAATCAAAAGCATGACCTTCCTTGAACAATTACAAATAGAATGAGCTATAAAAACTTCAATTTACAACCGTGAAGTACCAAACTCTGACATATTTATTCACTACACTGAATTTTACTTAAATTAAAGCCCTGATTTATACATCCTAAAAAATCTTCAGATCGGGCTTATAGAATTTAATGAAACTTTAGTTACACGTAGGCAATTATCAGTCAATCTCGAGGTACCGTAGAGCATTTATCGAAAAAATGTCGGTACAGTCTGAAACTGGGGTGAGAGTAAAAATAGGCGTGGCCCGATTGTCACGTGATAGTAGCTCCGATCTCCCAAACTTTTGTACTAACATATATTTCAGTCTATTGGTAGTATGTGTGTTATATTGGCTGCGCGATAGAATTCAACCTGTTTTTATTTGAGAGGTTCAAAATTGGTTCAAGCTCTGTCGAAGACGTCCCTTACGACATTAGAAAAAGTAGGGGTTGAAAACTCTTTCTGTTTTCGAAAGTGGCACTTACAGTACCTAAAAAGCACCTTACAATTTGTAAATTAGGTAATTTCCTTCAGAATTATGAAAAAAAAAATTAGTCTAGGAGCAGCGACCGGAAAAAAATCGCCTCGTAGCACCCAACCCGAAGACACAGGAAAATAACATAGAAAAACAGGTACATGCCTAAGGTTCAATTTGATCCGTATCGCACAAATTGGCTTGTGGGACAACACCCCGATATTTGGCATTTGATCCCCTGGTGCTCACATGTCCTTTGCAAAAAATTGCGACTTGTACACGCCTGCAAATTCCTCATTGAAGGATCAAATGTATTCAAAACTTCCCATCATTTTACGAAATCACACACTTAAAATTCCTAGCTGTTAGTCTGCCCTTAATTCCCACTCTAACGCCAGAAACATAAATTAGAAGTTAGCAGCCATATTACTTCTTTGTTATTCAAATGAGTTGTGCGTCCTCTCCAGAAGACATGGATATAGGCTGTAGCGCTACAAGTGCCAGCGCACCTAAATGTGTGCGTTGGCAAAAGATAACCCTCCAATGCATTGAACACTTATGTGGACATTTTACTGATTCATTTCGTATGTTTTCTGTGATCTCTGCTGGCATAAACAAAACATTATAGGTTTATTAGAAAATACCAAAAACATTTTCTTTATTCGAAATTACCTAGTGAAATGATTCAGACAACGTCGGTGAAGAGATACCAGACCATTAAAACAATATACATAATGCCGGCAAAGCTACACACAGTCTATGTCATTCTTGACTTTTCAGTCGTCAGGAACTCATGAATAACAAAGGAACCTCATGAATAACAAAAGGTTCAAAATGGCAGCCGTCACAGATATCTTTTTAACCTTCACTTTACAGTACGTACGAATCGATACGAAAATTACGGCACAATTTTATATCTAACCATTTGAAACGCATTTACTTCTACAAGTATGCCGAGTTTGATGTGTTTCTTGGTAAGATTTTGAATTTTATAGGCTTTGAATTAGTTTAGAATTTTACAAAGAACATGTGAGCATCTTGTAACAAAAGTGCCCGAAATCAGAATGTTGTCCCATCGTCTCATTTGCAAGCTTATACACATACCTATCATCCTATGCTACTTTCCCGGGTCTGCGCGAAGGGTGCTACGAAAACCACTTTCTAGGCCTCTTTTCAAGATCTGCTCCTAGACTCAGACTAAATCTGCGGTACAGCGCGCCGTGGAGATTCGAATTGAAGTTGGGACAATTTCTTGTTGTTGTTGCGTGACAAGATTTTTCAGATGCGTCACGCTAATAGTTCAACGTTTTTTCTTAGTGATGTCGTACAAATATTTTCCTAAGGGACGGGCCATTAGAAAAGTGGTTGGGGGGGGGCAAAAAGCAGTAAAAATATACAAGGGAAAAAATAAAATAATAAAATCATGCAGCCTCTGTGGCTCCCAAAAAAAATTCTTGCAAGATTCCCAAGTTTTGATTAGGCAAAATTGATGTTCTTTCAACGCTTTTCTAGGTCATTCAATTCAGTACTCTAAAAATTTTAAAAAGACTCGCGTGTTTACAATAAACTTCTATTTTTCCCCGCTCTCAAACGCGACGCGCGAAAGCAATATTCCCCAACCGGTCAATAATTTTTCGAAATATTGACTGATCGGGGAATATTTGATTTGTACTTCACCACGTGACCTTGATTTAGCCAATAAGAGCGCGCGCTAGGTTGTAGTGAGCACGTGCTATATAACAACACGTGATATATTGACCCTGCACAATCTTTTGTTTCACCTAATATGCATGTCTGGTTGTACACTGAAATCTTACTGGCTGAATTTTGGTACTTATGTACCGTGACCCTGCACAGACAAAAGGATTCCTCTGAAAAAGTGAACAAAGAGTTAGTACAATAGTAGGGTGTCAGGTTTCCTAACCATTCCCTCTATAAACTATGGTCTGATGACGTCATCATCCGAATCGTACTTCTTGTCCGGAGTATGTATGTTGAAAATTCTGAAAAGCAACATCATGAGCTTTTGGAATAAGATAAAAAAACACTAGATAAAAAAAAAAACCTTACCACCTTACGTCCCTTATTCAATAATAATATTTTAAGCTGTTCGTCGACCTTTCATTATATATATTTCCCTTAGACTTAGTTGACACTAGTGCAAATATCTCCGGGAGACGACAATTTCTACGGAGACGCGTTTTCGAGTATACGGGTCATAGGCGAACCGTTTACACTACGAAATACTACGGATACAAATGTACCCGAATACATGATCCCACTTTCAAAACCGTAGATGCGTCTCCGGAGATTTGACACCAATCCGTGATAGTTTGATCCCGGATTGACAAATTTTTGTGTAAACGGCAAAACGTCTCCGTTGACAAATGATACCGGATTCGTCATGTATCCGGGACAATTTGCCCTCGTGTAAAAGTGTGTGACTGAAATGAATTGCGTGACTGTCTGTTCAACCTCTTGTATGTGCAGCACGGAGCTGCCGGAGCCAGGTTCTTGACGACTCACGCAACATGGAACTCAAGTCACTTGCTACCCATATTTCTCAGCTATCTTGGTCAGCATTAATAGCTGGCCTCCTAATCTTCGTCATTATTACATGGCGTGCATTTAAACTGATATTACCAAAAGGTAACGTTGGTGATTTTCACAAGAAATACGTCTTAATAACAGGATGCGATACGGGGTTTGGAAGAGAGATTGTCATACGACTAGACAAGATGGGATTCAATGTGTTTGGCGCGTGTTTGACCACGGATGGTGTGAAAAGTTTGGAGCAAGTCTGTAGCAAGCGGTTTGTAGGTCTGGTAATGGATGTTACTAAACATGATCACATTGTGGCCGCGTATAAGAAAGTTCGAGGGATTATTCCTCAAGGCACAGGTAATAGTATTAACTCCAAGTATTAAGTTAATTTCCCAGCCGAGTCAGCAAGAACAGATTTAATGTTTGATATAAAGGGAAGTACAAAATTTATACATAAACGTACTCGTACCCGCTCTCTTCATGTCTTTCTGCCACCAAACGAACCGGCCAAACAAGATTACGTTTGGATAATAAACATGAATACAAGAAAACGAGCATTTAAATACAATACAATAAAAAACCTTGCCCTGCATACATCCCTGGCATGCATCGGTTGTTTAGTCAGATGAAATGAAAGCCAAGCCATTTGGGTAATTAAAACGTGTTTATTATATCTAATAATAATGTAATGAGTGTGGTACTTCAGCGTCATCAATAAACACCGGCAACTGAAGCGAGTTCTGTCATAAAGTCTGTCATAAAACTCATTTGTTATGCAACACTGCATTGCTCCCCACTGATCGGCTGATGGTGTTCATAAAATTGATAAAACACGAACAAAAACGTTCACTGATTTTCACTTCGATATTGAAGATATTAACGCGAGATCTTGCATGTGTTTATGGATGAAGTGCACTAAAATTAAGAAACTTTTGGCGAGAAAGAGAGGTTCTGGAAATTGTATCTGTCATTCTAAACTCATCAGTAGTCAATCGGCAAACACAATGAAAATCATGACCCCGATATAAATTATCATTTAATAGAAGGAGTCCATGATATTTTCAGGGAAGAGCTGTAGTGTTCTGATTGGATGTCATATCATAATGGTTGCGCTTACGGAGCAGCAATTCTATCAAGTTTGGCTCACTGAGCACCAGTATTGATATGACAACTCCCATAGGCCGTTATCACGCAAAATTGATTAATAATATTCAATAGTTATCTGAAAATGAAATCCAGTACTCAATTCTACACATCCGTACTAGAAAAAATTGCAAAGTTGGCGAAGATTGCTTGAATATTGACTGGGATATGAACATTCAAAACTTCGTATTCTGGCGTATTTTTTTTGTAAGAAATGTATGGGAAAATACATCGAAACGAGACTGGACGGGCATAGATGCCCGTCCAGCCTCGACTTGACGTATTTGCCAATACATTTCTTTGTAAAAAGTAAGCCAGAATACGAAGTTTTGAAAATTCATATCTCAGCCAGTTTTCAAGTAATTCTTTTGAAACTTTGCAATTTTACTATTACGGATGTGTAGAATTAAACACTAGATTTCATTTTCTGATAACTATTATATATTATCAATGAATTTTGGGTGATAACGACCTATTTAAATTCTAAATTAAGAGACGATCCTAGGGGTTTCCTGTGTTATAGGTACGAGCGCGCACGCGATACCCACGGGAATACCGCTGAACTATGGAAGATAAATGTCGTATGAGTTATACTTTGAGCTACACTCCTTTTTTTTATAAGAACGTCTAATTTTCAGTTGAGGCTGGGCCGTTCTTATTTTTGGAGCAGTTTGAGGCTGGAATTGTTCTTACGGATGTTCTTATATTTCAGTGACGTCGGAACTTGAAATATGATAGATCTTATAGAAGGATACATACCAATGAAGTATTTAAGAGAGTTTATAAATTACAATATTGAAGGTCGTTATTATTAACACATTTGATTCTGGATTTTAGAACGCATCCCTGAAAATAAATCTATTTTGCTCCTATCTGAGGCTCAGGCATGTTCTTAGCATGTTCTTAAAATTTGGGTAAATTTCAGGCTGAACGTTCTTATAAAAAAAAGGTTCTTATAAAAAAAAGAGTGTATTGCGGTTTCCTGCGTTACCTTTGGTGGCCCGCTCTGCGTCCTTCGTTCGCTAAAAACTGATTGCGGAGCTTAGATATTTTTACAACCTATAGCCGAGCTCCTTAGCGGCCGATGCTTTATTTCTTTAAAGCAAAAAAATCTATTTAGGTTAATTCACTGTAAATAAAATGTTGTACAAAGATAGGTCATTCTCTAAGCTTTAAAATGGCATATAAGCGATCCTCGTAACATGAATTGTGACGCGACACTGATTTTTCTCCGCGGGCGCTTCGTTTTCGTGAACCAATTGTTAGCGAATCAGCAAATGAAAGCCCAAAGCAATGTGCTACGAGAAGAGGAACATTGACAACTTGATGCGTTAGTGTCTGCCCTAAGACTGACTGGTTACGACGTATTCTGTCTCGACTGCCATATTGTATTTCAAAGCAGCGCTCCGTTTCCCGAAAACCCCGCTGTTTCCTGTCGATTTGCAAGAGTGAATTTTGCTCTCGTGTAAACCACTCAACTGAATCGTTACAACAGAACCTCCAGTGTAGGAGAGATGCTAACCAACCTGGGCTGGGAAAAGCTCGAAGATTGCCGGAGAAAAGCAAGACTGATTATGATGAAAAAGATACGCCTTGGTTTGATTGCCACGGATGGGCTACCAACTCCCATCCCTATGCACCGACGCAGTAGACATGTCAACAGCGAGAGAGTTTTTAGCTTCCGAAATCCAGAACTATCTAGCACATATACTCATTCTTTCTAGGACACTAAGGGACTGGAATAACCTCCCAGAGGACCTCGTGAAGGCGTCCAGTTTGGCTGCCTTCAAAAAAACGGCCCTCTGAAGTGACCATTAACATTATTTGTTTTTAAAGCACCATTTACTTATTTTAGTTTTGCACTAGCACTATTTATTTATATGCACTACCCTCACAATAATCTCTTAAAGGAGGTGAGGTTTCCTGCAAGAAGAAGAAGAACTCTTAGTTAGGACCCTGGTGGTGCGCGCCTGCGCGCTGTTGAACGATTGTGATCTTTAGCTATTTGTCCATTTTCATACCAGGTCTGTGGGCTCTCGATAACAATGCTGGTTACATGACGCTCGCTCCTGCTGAGTGGTTCCCCATCGAGGAGTACAAACGCATGGCAGACGTCAACTTGTGGGGCTTGATTGATGTGACAAAGACCTTTCTTCCCCTATTACGGATGGCAAAGGGAAGGATAGTCAACATGTCAAGTATTGTAGGTGGGTGATCAGCTTTACATGATTGCAATTTTTAATACAACACACATACCGGTGTGACAGGGGCACTATATTTGCCATCTGTGAGAGACCTTTCCAGTAGTTCTTTGTGTCTGAATTGGGAAGGGATTGGGAAGAGGGAAAGCCTTTTGTTTATTGTGTCATGCGAAAGACTAGTTATTCTTATTCTCGGATTAGGACTTCTTGCCGGGCCGTTCACCGCACCATATGCTGTCACCAAATATGGGGTCGAGGCCTTTTCTGACGCCCTTCGCCGAGAGATGTGTCACTGGGGAGTGAAAGTGTCCATTGTGGAGCCACAAGCCTTCAAAACACCACTTTGGAACCAAATACTAAAGAAAGTAGACGGGCTCTGGAACAAGCTGAGTCCCGATCTCAAAGACGCTTATGGAGAGCGTTACAGAGATGTAGGTGAGTCAGTACGGAAGCCTAAGAGGGCCACGCAAAGTTTAGGTTCCATTTTTCGACTTCGAAGAAAGTCTAGTTTTATTTATCTCTTCCTCAATGACTGGTTGTGGAGAAACATCTGATGTTATGTTAGTGACGGTTAGTGACGTCACAGGTGATTTGCCGCGTAAAACACAGTGAACTTCGTGACATGGAGAGGTGACACAAGTTGCATGGGGACGAGGCTGATCCCCCTCCTTTCCGCTTGAGTTTTTCACAGTTCCTCTATCTATTGTGATTCAAATTGGAATTCTAAACTGAAGTCGAGTCTACTGTTGACCAAACAATACACAGCAACGGCTTCGACTTCAGGCTAGAATTCCAATGTGAATCACAATAGAGCGAGGAACTGTGAAAAGGACTGAACCATTTTCATCTTCACACAAATCCTTTGTTGTTTGGCATTGAAAGAGGCAAAATGCTGTCTAACCTAAGAAACAATCAGCACTTCCCACCTCACCAGACACAAAACAATGGGTAACGTAGTTTTTCCTGAAACTGCGACCCTTCGCACGAAAGAGAAAATGTTTTGTTTTGCTGTGTTTTCTGGTTTAGATTATTTCATAGTTCCGACAAATAGTTTTTACACTTTTTTTGACTCACTAGGTCACTACATTTAATTTAATGTTGCAGCGCTACTCGTTTTGCATAAAAGAAATGTAAAAAAAGTGTAAATTCATGTGTATAGTGGTAGTGCACTTAGCTACACCCAGCTATTTCATAGACACTCCACTTAAATCAGACGTTTCATTTTGTTCTGCACTAGGCAATATTCGTATTGAAACGGTTACTGGGACGAACACTCAAGTGAGGCTAATGCGGGTGATTCTTTTATTTCACTATCATGAGCCTGGTCAAAAATCAAATTGACAGAAATAAAATCTAGTAATGTGGCAAAATGCGCTACAGCACTGGAGTTTTGATTTCACTCACTTAATGACAAAGGCTCAAACTCGAGTGAGGGCAACACCACAACATCCCCATACCGTCCCCGTATCATTCAACGTCGCATGAGAAAGCAACCAAGCCAACACGGAAGGTCGTGGCTAGATGGGATACTCACAGTGGAGGTGATTAATAATCCATAGGTATAAACAATAGAACGAAGCTACATGACATAACATGGCTTATTATATGGATGCCAGTGTTTTACCGGAAACTAAAACAATCGTATTTTCCATATCTTCACTAGTGAAAATATGAAAAAGTTATGTACCGCATGTCCCGGATGTGCACGTTTGCAGTGTTGTTTTCCTCACCTTCGTCTGCAGTGATATCTCGCTCGGTCACTCGAGTTTTAAGCCACAAAACTAAGTTTTGTTCTAGTTCTAACGAGAAAAACCTTATTTCAACTATGGCAGAGAATGCTACAGCAACACAAAAATGGAAATTAGTTCTTAACGACACTGGGAACCAGAAAGATTGAGGGAGCATTTCACAACTAAACACTTTCGACTTTACCAAGTGAGTTGTTCAATTTGTTATGTTTTGCCGCTATGTCAATTCTTATCCATATAATAAAAAGAACATTACACGGTGGCTTGAAGATATGGATTTTATTTTCTCGTGTCAAAAACAATATTTTACTCACTCGCTGCGCTCGTTCGTAAAATATTGTTCTTGCCACTCGAAAATAAAATCCATATCTTCGCGCCACCGTGTAATATCCTCTATATATGTAGGTTCGTTCTACCGTAAAGCCTATGATTATTAATCACCTCCTTCTGAGTTATCCCGTCTAGTCATGACCAAAACGGAGCGTTCGGCGGTTTACGAAAACATCGCAGGCTCTTATTTCCGCATGCGCACTTGCGTTAGTGTCGATCCGTGTACACAGCCAATCACTCCGTCTTGGATCACTGAGCGCGCGCTTCGTCCTACACATGCAGCACAGCGCTGCGGCGTTCGGTTTGGCTCGAAACTGCAAAAACGTGTTGCATTTTGACGCCAACTCCCCCGAAATACATTGATAATCACAGAGATTGATGTGGATTACTGTTAGAGATTCGAGAAATAAAAAGGGACTGAGCTAACAGCGAAATGGGAAAATATTTGCCAACTCTCTGTTGCTGGTATAGCCCGCGATGGAAGAAATAATCTTTTTTTTTCTCACATTCAATCAATCGGTCATTTACAAGCGTAAAATTCCAAGTTGGGTAACCATAAATTCCAGGGTGATCATTTCAAAATTCACTGAAATTCCAGGCTGGGTATCCCAAGCTGGGCTCCTCAAAAGGGATACATTTGTTATAAGAATAAACGATGCAGTAAGAGGTGGGGTGTGTATGATTGGAGTTCCGCTTTTAGGCATTGCCTAAATCTATATATTAGCATTGATAGTTTACAAACGAATTCCACCATTCTGATGAAATATATAGCAATTTTGATTCCATTCAGCCTCAGTCTTACAAAACAAAAGTACTTCTTCTCTGGCAAAGGCGAGGCAGAAACTCATATAATTCAGAGAACTCCTTCAAAAAAGTCCAACTGAAAAAAGAGATTTTGATGATTAACATAACAAAATTTTGCGAACGAATAATTTCGTGATTCCCAAACTATGCCTAACAATTCGTAAAGATAATTCGTTTAAGGTGGCACCCGAGTATTTATTGTAGAAATAGACCTCAACTTCTAGCGCATGATTGAACATGAAAAATTCAAGCACCTCAACCAACCACTACACTACTAAACGGCGTATTTTACTGGATATATAAAGCGCGTTTGTTTGGGATATTTTATATTTTCTAAAGGAGGTGTTTTTTAGAAAAAAATGGTATAACTTGAAGATGCGACCGTGAATTGTATTAATAACATCCTAAAACGCATTCATAGTAATCAAAGTTTGCCCAGAGAAATACCTAGGCCAGCTATTTCCACATGCAATTTATGTTGCAAGCGATGTTATAATTTGACCTCTAAAATTGTTTAGTACTTGCGCTATTGTTTAGTATGCCGAGCTCATATATCCCGAAAGCTTTGGAGCTCTCAGGCATTATAACGGCTGGTTAAGTCTTACTTATTCAAAAGGGAAAATTTAATCGAGTACCAGCAGAAAGCGATATTTCACAAACAAATGAGATAAATTCAACGTCCAGAAAGTGTCATCAGCGTCTCAATGGGGATATAGCTCTGACGGTTGACGGTTAAAAATTACGCTTTTTGACGGTTGACGGTTAATTTTTGTTCTTGACGGTTAATTCGGATATTGTTATTAAAAAAGGACAATGCATTACATATCTTTTGTGGTAATATAAAAAAAGCGTGAGAAATCCCTCTGTTCTGATCCTGTGTAAGAACCTGAAACAACTCACAAGCTACGTCACTGCTGCTTCGTAATAGAACGAATATCATGATGAAAGGAACCCCCGACGTTTTGCAGAAAAAGAGGATCGCATTCTTCTTCTTTGCGAAGCGCGCCCAGATTTTAACAAACGCATTTCATCAAAACTAACGTATGCCAACCAGAGAAAACTCACCTGAATTTGAAAAAAATCCAGGCTGAGTGGGATTCGAACCCAACAATCTTTATTAGTACTTGAAGCTTAAAATTATTTGAAATTTTACAGTTTCAATTATGAAAAAATGAGAGAAAGAATAATGGAAAAAATGCGTATTGCGTTTAGGTTCTGACACAGAACATTTAGTACGGGCATCCTAGAGTAGCAAGGGCTTATCGAGCTAGGGTGTACTTAATTGAATTTAAAAGGTTTCGAAAAAATACCTTCGGGTATCATGACCGCCGCTCTACCAACTAAGCTATCAGCCCGTTAGGATTGGTGTGTGGGTCGAATCCCACTCAGCCTGGATTTTTTTTTTTTAAATTACATTAACAACTCAGAATCCTTTGCATAAAAAAGAAAAAGGATCTTTAACTTGAATTATATAGGCATTCTTAGGTAAGATTTACCAGCTTTTGCTATCCAATTTTAAAGTTTGAAAATTGTTCAGCCTGATACGAAATTAAAAATGTTATTCACAATCCAATTCCATCCGCTCGATAGCACACGATACTCCAAATTTATGCTCATCTTGTAGCTGAAAGGTTTTTTAACAAACCTAAACGATCGATTACATTTTGTTCAATTCTTGTGAATCTGACTGCATTTAAGGTGCTTAGTTAACCCCAAAATCGAGAAAAATGGTGGCAGTGCCCCTTAGTGGGAGATTATTATTGGAGTTATTAGCTTCGTTGCGCGTATTCTCTATGTTCTCTACTGTATGAGATGTCTTGTTTATGCGCGCGTAGCGCGCCGAAATTTTTAAATTCACCCCCCTTTCCACCTTTCGCTTACTCAAAATGAAGTGATCCCCAGTTCGACTGTTAACGGTTAATATTTCTTTGACGGTTGACGGTTAATATTTTCGCAATTTGACGCTTGACGCTTAATTTTTTCGGCTTTTGACGCTTGACGGGTAACCCATGGAGACCCTGTGTCATTGTTATTGTATTCAATTCGAGTTCGAATGCGCCAAATTGCACAATTTGTTTTGCGAGTCTCTTTTGTGAAAAGGTGAAAAGCACAACCAACTGAGATGACTAACCAAGTTTGGGTTCGTCTTTTCAATACATTATCTTAGGAGTCAGTGTGCACGCCTCAGCGCACTTGGAGCTAAATTCTTCGCGTGCGCGGCTTTCCGATCCCACGACAGCAGCAGCAACCTGTCCTTTATTTTTTTTAAATGTAGAAATAAATCAATCTATGAAGATATTATACAACCTTAATTTATTCACGTCCAATAAACTACCTCTAATAAGATGCGATGTTTGGTAACGGTTTGCATCGGGATTAACCAACAAAGACTTTGACGTTTGTCTTATTTCTCTTCTACAATAGGTAAAAAGGTGTTAGACAACTATTTCAACCGCGAAGGATCCCCAAACACACATATGGTCGTAGATGACGTCATAGATGCCTTCACATCACTTGACCCCAAGCCTCGTTACCATGTAGGCTTTGGCTCTACACAAATAGGCGTGATCGCTTCTCTTCCAACAACCTGGGCGGATGCGTTGATCCGAAAAATGTCGCCTAAAAATGTACCAAAAGGAGCGCAGCAGCAGTAATTCAGTACATTTGAACTGCAACAAAGAGACGGCGTAAATTTTTGAAGGTTCCTACGTCGCTACTGTGAGTTTCTGTGTTAAAATAAGCCGTATAGCAACGTTATAACAGTGAATAGGCATTATTCTATAGTGCAATCCTAAATCAGTTGGCATATTTCGCATTAATTGTTCAATTGTTTGCTGAATGCACAGGCGTGTAGCGTACCCTGTGAACCCAAAATAGTGAAACACCTTTTCAGAAACATTTGAAGGATACACCTTATTTGTAGTAAAAACGACAATGTCGTTCATGCCTCTTCAAAATGTCTAACGATGACCTTGAATATTTTAAAAAGTGCGTGCGATTTTTGCGGTGATCGTCGGCGTCATATCGCGCGCTGTGAACGGCCGGCGATTTTGCGAAATGTGTCAGTTTGTTGGCGACCTGAGGAAATCGCACCCGCATTGCATTGGAATTCGAACATGTTCAAAACGTCTGTGAAATCGCCATAACATCGCCGGCCGTTCACATCACACGATGTGCCATCGCCATTTCTTCCGGTTCGGGCACGCCTGTACAGGCTCTGACAATTCATTGTTTTGGCTATGTTAGCTAGGTTAGCTATATTGAGTAAGGCCTACAGCAAACGCCGCGCCAGAGTCGCGCCGTTCAAATCTAAAATAATAGAAAGGTTTCTATTATAAAGTGTAATGAAGCGGCATCGTTTGAAAAAGGAAAGGTTCGACTGAAGTTGGACGTTTGCGCTTGGCCTTAGCTAGGTAAGCTGTTAAAGGAACACCCGCTCTTTATACATTAACCACCCCCGGAATAAGTACCCCTTTCCCTAAAAAGGCTGCTAATTCGGTTCTTCCTGTACTACTCAGATATTCTGAGCCGTAAGTGCGCATGCGCATGCATGGTTCAAGTTGCTGAGAAATTCTCAGACTTTTTCGGAATTTTGAGTGGCTCAGAAATTTAGTTACAGGTTCAAGTGCCTCGGAAAATCTGAACCATCTTCGGGCTTCTGGTGGCCGTGATGATTTCGGGTCAAAATATGTGCTCAAAGCACTCGGCGTTTTTCAATAAAGATACCAGAAAATCGAATCATTCAAGCATTCCGACATTTAAAATGTTAAGAAAATATAAGAATATGACCAACTTGTCTTCCTGGTCCATGAAGATGCACTTATCTCCATTTACAGCTGTTTCAGATAACACGCGACTTCGCCGTTGTCAGATTGGAGTTTGGCAGTTTTCTGCGTTGTCAATCAATGCAATCCGTGTGAGCCAATCAAATCCTTGCCCTGTGCATTTGTTTGGCTTCCCTTGCGAGACATGTCGCGACAGAAGCCAATTCACTGCAGTACTAGGCGATTTGATTGACGTCGCAGAAAAACCAAACTGCCAAAAAATGTTTTGAACGCGCTGGATCTCGTGTTACCTGAAACAGCTGTAAACGCATTTTGTTCTCGTAGAGGAGATGGAGAGATGCTACAAATATTGCGATGTTAATTTGGAATGCTTTCTGATCTTTCGCCATTGAAAGCCTTAATTTCAGGATTCACATTAAGCCCCAAATTCAATGACATTCCTGCACATTTTTTAACAGGTTAGTTCTAAGCATGGTACTATTTCACTGGTTTAGGAAGTTTGGTGTATCCCATTCACACAGGAGCGTGAAACAAGGCCATCTTGGTTAAAGGTACCGAGCATAAGAATGCATAAGAGTCGATTTCTGTACAAGTTATGCTCCTTTCTTCAAAATCAGTGCAGCGTGCTTCAGAATCCCTTTGAATTTACTAATGCGAACGCGTATGACACTGCTGACACTGAATATGACAAAGAGTAGGCTTTTGTTGACACAAAATCGCGATCTGTTTTATCCTATCTGTTTTTGCCTACGGCAAACATCGTGCTAGAGTCGCGCCGTTCCAATTCAAAACAATAGAAAGTTTCGACGACCGGTTAGCGCAGTGGAAGAGCGCCGGGCTGATGTGCGGGAGGCCTTTACTAGATAATTGAGGAGAAGGTGCTGCCTTTGCTCTAATATCTGCAATTGGTTAGACCTTCGCGTCTTCTCGGATAAGAACGTAAAACCGTAGGTCCCGTCTCTCACATACACTACACTAACCGGAACCAGAGGGACGTTAAAGAACCACGAGGACTGTCGGAAGTTGCCCAACCTCTGTGTCACAGTACTCACCATACTAACACACACCCATGTTTATAAACTGGTTTCTATAGGATGAGTTATATCCAAAGTGTAAAGCGCTTAGAGCTCTTAATAATAATAATAAATACAACAATAATAAGTAACAATTATTGGATGAGGTTGAGCATGATAGTGAGATTTGTCAACGCCGAGGTTTGTGTTATCAGCCGAAGCGAAGCTGAGAAATCATGTGAAATCTGAGAAATCTGAAGCATGTGTTTCAGTTATTGAGTGTGCAAAAGTTATGCTATTTGCAGTTGAAAACATGAGTGTGTAAAACACTGCAAATTTGATGCGGACTTTAAAGAAGTTGTGTGCGGAGTAAACAGTTTCTGGTGCGCGGTTTTCGATTATTGAGTGTGCAAAATTTAGTGATGCTTGCAGTTGAAAGCATGAGAATGTAAAACACAAGTTTGATGTGTTGGGATGAATATTTTGCGGTACCTTTACGTGTGCAAGACAACACACAAGTGTGATGTGCGCGACTTTTAATTAGTTGTGTGCGATGTGAACATTCAGCGATGCGTGTTTAGGTTACTGAGTGTGCGTGCAGTTGAAAACATGAGTGTGCAAAACACAAGCATTATGTGCGCGTTTAAAGTAGTTGGGTTGGGAGTAAGGATTTTGCGGTGTGTGAATTATCGGTGTGGTTATTGAGTGTGCAAACTTATAGGGAAGCGGTCAAAACGTTTGTACTCGAACTGAACCCAATTTTATTACGGGAGGTGGTAGGTTCTGGGTTGTACCACCCCACCTGTTTTTTTAGTGCCCATTTTCTCCGTGCTCAAGTAAGGGAAGTTGGATGTTATTGCATGGATGTGTTGCTCTCGATATAAAGAAGACGGTGTTGAGCCTATCTTTTGTATTAATTTATTATTTGAGATATTCGCAGTTAAAAATGACCATTTTGCCCGTTGGCTGCGGCATACACCACCCCATCGGGTCCCATTCAAGTACAGATGTTTTGACCACCTCCCTTAGTGGTGTGTGCTGTTGCAAACATCTAAAGTGTCAAGCCTAGAAAATCGAGAAAATTAAAATTTCAAATATCTTAGCTAATTATTAATGTTAGAGCATGAAATTTTCAGGATAGCAAGAGTGGATTAACAAGAGTTAGAATCTTTCCCTACTGTATTTGTCCACATCACAGTCAGAAAAGTGTCTATTTTTAGACTTAAGTTTCGCGCGCGAAAGTATTCGAATGCTCAGGCTCGAATGCTCGTATACCCAATACACAACAAAATAGAGAATATCCTACCGTATCTTTGCCATTTTAACGGTTTTTCCATTGATCTGCGATTTAATTTTAGGCTGGATCTCACAACTGTTCGGTGGCGAGAAAGTGGGAACCCTGTGGATAACGAATTTTCGCGGGCATCCTAGTTCTAAAAATAGACACTTTTCTCTTTTCTGACTGTGATTCGGGCGTACATAGTAACAACATATCCACTTAACCCCACTTATGGATAATCCATAAGTATTGATAGCACCTCCATATATGAATAATCCAGAACTCAAGAACATGGTTATTTGACGTGCGCAATGTCCCACATGGTTGTAGGTTGCCGTAGTACACTTGTATCGAGCGCTCTGGAAAGGGTGCAGTGGGCGGGGGTTCTGGGGCTGGTTTTTTTTTTTATGGTTCGGACAATTTTAGAGTGTTCATACATACACATTGCTTCGTTCTATTAGAGTTCATTTATACACATTGCTTCGTTCTATTCATAGTCTTTTATAGAACGAAGATAATTGATATTATACAGCTACCCTGCTCTTGAGTTCTGGATTATTCATATATGGAGGTGCTATCAATACTTATGGATTATCCATAAGTGAGGTTAAGTGGATATGTTGATAGTAAATATGGAAACTCTTGGTAATCCACTCTTGGGATAGCTAACATTCATTGAGTGAAGTGTTTTAGTATGGAATTTGCGCTGATTACTGGTTACGTGCCCAGTCACGTGACATTTTCACTTTTCAAAGTTTAAAAAATTATCCGATATCAAGAAAGTGCTGTCGTTTTTATTGCAAAATCCACGCGGGCTGCCTGTGGTGTTCAAATCGCTTCTCATGCCCCTCGGCGGGGGACAAAAACAAAATGGCGACCAAGAGAATGATGTTTCTCGAGTATCTGCAAGTTTTGGCAAAATTTCCTGCTTTTTTCGCTAAGATACGAGGAAAAGTACTTACAGACCTTCCAAATAAGGTAAGGGGGAATTTCCTAATAAGGAAGTTTTGCGACGTCGGCAAAACGACAGTTTTTGGCGAAATTTTCTTGATAGGCGGTTGTGAGTTTCACTCCTTTTTGAAAAGTTAATGGCTAATAATATTTCTATTTGGGTTCTATATAAAAGCATCTTAGCTTGTGGAAAAAGTTTTCTCCTTTAACGTTTAAGGTGCTTAAGGGGCTGAGATATTAAGTAGGTCGCGTGACCTGATTTCGACCCTTATATCTCGTTAACGATAATGATAGCTCAGCAGCTACAACGGTACGATGTTTCTATCCCTGAGGCCTATCCATTTTCACCAAAGTTGTATAGTTAGATGTTTTATCCATCACCGGAAACACTATTTACTGTTTAGTCACGCCTGGTGGTTTTTTGAGGCCCTCTCGCCTCTATATTCTTCCAGTACTGTCCGACTGTATTTAATCCTGATGGCAATAAACTTGACTTGACTTGATTACTTGTGACGTCACTCCGAACTAAACTATTTTTAAGCTCGTCGAGTTTTATCCGATGAAAGCGATTTAAGGCACATTTTGCGTTTTTCCATTTGAGATGGATGTGTATGATGTGCGAGTTTGAATTAGTTGTGTGCGGAGTAAACATTTTGCGGTGCGTCGTTTAGATTATTGAGTGTGCAAAACAGTGCCCATAGCTCGTAGGCTCTGAGGACATCCATTTGAGGGCCTTCGCTGATTTTGAACGTTGGGCATGCACAGAAAGTTGTTTCTCTCAACGCATTCTCGTACCCAGAGTTCCCGGCTCGACTGCTCGCAGAGGAGTCTCTGGGGACATCCATTTGAAGGCCGTTGCTTATTGGCTGATTTTGAGCGTTGGAGCAAGCGCTGAAAGGTCTTTCTCTCAGCAGCTCTGTATTAAATCTCGCGCATGCGTCAATGGCCATCACAAGAGCCTTCCTCGCCAACCTTGTACCCAGAGCCCGTCATCTTTTGGCCAACGGCAAGATTAAGGGCTCTGGGGGAATCCGATTTGTGAGCATGCGTGGTAGGTCAAAAACGTAACGAACTTTCATACAACGTTCAAACCGGAAACCCAGACTCTGGGTTAAAAAAAAAACGATTCCCCCAGAGCCCTGAATCTTGCCACTGGCCAAACGATGACGGGCTCTGGGTACGAGAATGCCTTTCCGAAGGGAGGGGGTTTTGAGATATAGCATCTAGTATCTACCGAATGCCTTCATCGCGAGGTAATTGTGTGCGGAGTACGCATTTTGTGGTGCGTGTGTTTCTGTTATTGAAAAACTTGGTGTGTGTGTGAGTGTGTAAAACACAATTTTGATGTGTGTTTAAATTCGTTGTGTTCGGAGTGAACATTCTGCAGTTGAAAAAAAAATTGTTTTTGATCTTTTCTTATAAACCCATCATTTTTGTTTACACCTATTCATATATGTCAGAAAAGGTTGCACCATCACAACTGTCTGTTGTAGCCCGCGGTGCGTCATGGGAGAAACTAAGAAGAACGGAATTCTCGAGTTAACCCGGTATACAAAATTTTCTTGCGAGCGGTGTATTGTAGATTCATTTGGCAAAACAGGGTGATACGTATGGAAGCCAGTGTTCATGATTCTGGTTTGGTAAATCTACTTGTTCCCATGACGCATCGCGTGCTACAACACACAGTTGTGATGGTGCAAGGTGCATGTCAGCAGAGATCACAAGGAAAATACGGCAGCAGTAAAATGTCCAATTAAGTGTTTAATGCATTGTGCGGATTTTTGTTTGCCAACGCACACATTTACGCAGAGCTGTACTTGTAGCGCTAGAGCCTATATCTGTGTGTCCAGGAAAGGAGAGACACAAAGTCCCCAGCTTCCCCAGTGACGGATTTTAGGGGGTTCCGTTTCTTATTCACTCCTTCGAAGACTCATATGTAATATATTATGGAGAGCTCGTTCGCGAACGGTCTGGGTATCAAAATAAAATCCTTACTATTTTAACTGGTCCTCATTAGTGCAAATGTAAGGTGCTATTAGTATTCACTTGTTGGCTCTACTCGTGCAGGCCGGTCGCGTCTACCTCCAGCTCCACCATTCTACAACTCTACAACACCGACTACAATCTGGGATAATAAAATTCGTCGTCTTCATGGCTCCACTGTTTCTGCCCTCCTTCACGTGGCACTCACTGTCTTTGTGGCTGTTGGTCTGAGTTTTGGGATTTTGACGGTTTTGGGCTACCTAAGAGTTTCACGAGTCCACCTATACGTGGGTAAATGTAATTCAACTGGGTTGTTACCAGAGCTTCTTACTTTCCATCGGAAGCTCGCCTATCATTTATTTTACTAAGGTTTGTGATACAGTATTGCTTTGCCGTTTCATGCAGTGTTTACTATCTTAGCAGTAATTGTATAATTTGCCTCGCGTTGCTTAGTTCAGTTGCTTGTATGTCCTGTGTTCTCTTTATTTAGGTTCATTAAGCGTGGACCTAGTGTCGGTAAATATCCGTTGTTTAATGTTAATTCCACCAGTGAAGCCAGGAAGGGGCTGTGGTTTGGAGAATATTGGAGATAAGCGATATGTCCACCGGTGAAGCCAGCAAGGGACTGTGTATTTTCGTTAGTCTTAAAGTGTTAAATCCACCGGTGAAGCCAGCAGGGGGCTGTGATTTGGAGAATATGTCCACTGGTGAAGCCAGCAGGGAGCTGGGAGTTAGTTCTGTTACTGCGGTTTTCATAATTCTGCGAACTCTCGCTAACGATTTCCAACCGTCAAACCGCCTTCTGGCTTCCGTCAATCAAACTCCCGAGTCTTTTCGTCGTTACTCTTAGTGCTTTTGATTGGCCAGCACGTAACGTTGCTGTCGCGACAGGAAGCCATTTTAGCACTGCTTAGGCGCTGGCCAATGAAAAAGCACAAAGAGTAACGACGAAAAGACTCGGGAGCTTGATTGACGGAAGCCAGAAGGCGGTTTTACGGTTAGAAATCAATAGCGAGAGTTCGCAGAATTTCGAAAACCGCAGTAATTCCACCAGTGAAGCCAGCAAGGGGCTGGGATTTCGGAATATATTCCATCTGTCTTTCGCATACGTTTATACTTTATTGCTGGGTCTGTCACACGAGTCATGCATGTGTGTGAATGCGCATGGCGTGACATCGGGTCACGCGTGTTTTATACTGGGTGAATGCGCATGGCGCGACATCGGGTCACGCGTGTTTTATTCTGGGTCTGTCACACAAGTCTTGCATGTGTGTGAATGCGCATGGCGTGACATCGGGTCACGCGTGTTTTATACTGGGTCTGTCACTGTACTTTGTAATTTTTTCGTCGACCTGGGGGAGTCTGCTCGTGGCTCTTACATCACCCGGGACACCTGTTCCGGGCCTGGGGTCGACGGTCGGCTGGAGCTATTTTAACTGGTCCTCATTAGTGCAAATGTAAGGTGCTACTCATTAGTATTCACTTGTTGGCTCTACTCGTGCAGGCCGGGCGCTTCTACCGTCCTGCTAATTTATTTTGTGTTTTTCATCTCTTTGTGCTCCTGGGGCCTGGCGGTGCCTTTTCGCTGTTCCCACCCACCCTCCCCCAGTTTCGTTTCCACGCAATCACTAGGCTCGCCAGGTCTCCTTCCCATAACTTAACATTAGCACAATGAGACCAGTTGAAAAAGATTACTGTTCTGACGCTCAAGGGGGGTTCAGTGGAACCCTTCGGAACCCCTCTGGATCCGCCACTAGAGCCTGTCACGATACGCGCATTATATGCTCCAGGACCATCCTATCAGATAACTATACAACTGATGGGTAGAAATAGCTAGTGAGGGAACTGAAAATATCCAATATCGGGGTGCTGTCTCACGAGTCCATGTGTGTGATCTGGATCTAATGTACCCATCTTTCTGTTATTTTCCTGTGTCTGCGCGTTGGGTGCTACGACCGGTACTTTCCCCTAGACTAGTATTACAGGTGTAACGGAATACATAGAAAGCGAAGCTTCACCACACATTGCCATTGCAATCGACACACTTGTTGAGATATCACGCGAAGCGAAACCTTGCTTACTTGGGTTCGGCGCAGACCAGTTCCTTGTGCTGTCGTATTTACCATCGCCATGGGCGGATATGGTGTAAAAGTTTGCTAGACCTAAGGTGCATGCATATAATGGCAGCGATTCGAGTGCGATTTCTGCGGCGACGTCACATCGTGATGCAAGGACGGCCGGGTTTTCAGGGGCACAACAAAGAACCACTGAGGATATAATAAACCCCACATAATAAGCCTCAAATCACACCTCAAATCGCAGCGTATGATAGGGCAATAAGATTTCAGCCGCGGTTTTCAAACTTCCATTTTATTGCAGTATTTGTGCAAAGCCGTAATAAAGAGCTTAGTCAAAACACGTTTTACTGGTAAGTATAAAAAACGGAAAAGCCATAAATGGCTAACGTCACCTTAACATTCCCTGACAATACGCCATGTACACGCTAGCCAAGATGAACATGCCCTTGAGGACATCATTTTTCCGTGCCATTCGAACATCTGGCGGTGTTCCAGTGTTGTGTGACGAAGGTACTGAGATTCGCGAAAAAAGTCACGGTTATTTCATATCTTTTCCTTGCTTCAAAATGTGGAGCTTACCAAGCTTACACCCTTGCTTTGCGTTAACACGAGGCTTGGTGTGCTTGCTCTTTTTGAAAAGGATGAAACGGTTTACCAAGATGTATTCCACAACACAACGGTAACGCCGTTATCTGGCCACAATTGCGTACAAAACCTCTTTTTCATGTCTAGAGTACATAAGGCGTATGTATCGGTACTTCCTTCTTTGCAAACATTTTCACATGTTCTACGTTTGCTTCAACAGATTAGTAGACTAAATCCGTTTTATATGCAATAAAGCATATTATAATTTTTATGTAACCGTTTAAAGAAAAGCAGATTAAGTCTATTGTATTTCTTATCTAGTAGATACTAGATGCCCAACCTAAGTTTTGCTTGATTGGGCATCATTTTAATACCAACTACATTATGGCCTTCGCTCATTCTTGATAAAGATTTTCCGTAGAGGCTTCGGAGTCCCCTCTATAGCCTAAGTCCTGTTCTGACCCAAATCTCGGCTCAAAAGTGAAAGAATTCTTGGGTGTTAATTCTAGCTCGGTATCCAACTCTTCACTCGACGTCCTCCGCTTAGGCGTTTTCTCGCCCTCCCCTTCTGTGTCGGAGTTAACGGGCGTGTTCCCATGGGGGCCTCTCAGAGTCTCTGTGTCCGTGTCACCATATGCCGAGGTGTAATCAAGCGATGTCGTGCTAGTGCTTATTTGTGCTCGGGCCGTGTCGTAACTTGTTGAATCAGTGTCAGAGGCTGGCTCGTCTAGTGCGCTCACAAACGACTCCGAATCACTTTCAATGGCTTCACTCTCCTCGTCTTCCGAAGCTGAATTAACAACCTCAGGCTCTTTCACACTATTTTGATCCACATTGAGTCTTCTACCATCATCTGATAATGACCGACCCGCTTCCTCATCATCCATGATGTGGGAATCCTTTAATTCCGTGGCCTCCATTAAACCTTCTTTCTCATCTTCAACCAAGTCTAACGATTGCTCTGAAAACTTTGATGAAGGTTGTGCCTCAAAAACACCACTCTTTGTTACCTCTTCCTTTATCTCCTTGTCTGAGCTATCTTCAGAGGATGTGTGCTCTTTACTAGGTATCAGTGTGATAGTAGCACCGGTTGGCGAGGGATGCTCTCTGTTGATAGAAACTGACGATACAAAGCTTTTATGCGCCGTAACGTGATAAGAAGGCGAAAAAGTGTCGAGTTCTTCGTCATCGTCATGCAAGGCCACCACTTGCCTGTGCGGGACGTTCACTGTTATCCCCGAGTGCTGTTGTGCACCTGCTGCTGTTGACACATTCATGTCTTTCTCTGACGCACCATTTAGAAGAGGCATGACGGTACTCTCTACTTCTGCAACTGATGATTTCTCAATGAGCTCCTCAGCAGGGGCAAGCTCCGCCTCAAATGCTTTACTCACTTCCTCTTTTATGATGGCCTCCACTTCGGGCTTCAGCGTCGAGGGGGTTTCCTTTTAAGAGTTCTGTTTTCCGATGTAGTTGATGATTCTGGTGTCTGAGACTGATCACCGTCAGTCACATGGCTCTCCTCCATCACCTCTTTTTCCATCTCTAAAATGAATTGCAGCCTTTCTGTGCTCGATGATGCCGAGTTCAATTCTAGAGCGTGGGCTGCTGTAGTTTCCTCCCCTTGCTGATCCTTGGGCGTGCTTATGTCCTCTGCAGGTGGGCTAATATATTCTTTGGAGACACGTTTTACCAGAGCCGCTTTGACGGGAGAGAATCTCTTAGGCGTGACAGGTTCCACAACATCAAACTCAACAGGACCTTCAACGTCTTCCGTCGATTGCCTTTGTGTGGCAACTGTCGCCGTGGTAGATGTTCTTGTACTACTATCAGTGACATCAGTAGAACTGTCTTTACTGTCATCTCCTTCAAAGAGCATACAAAAGGCAGAATTCAGGATAAATACAGCGAGAATATTATTTCATTTAACCTATATTCAAAAGCAGTGTTCATTTAGCTATCAATACCACCATTTGCGACCTTCCGTGAGGCGTGACGCTACAACTAGGTTTGAAAAGTTTGTATCGCAGACGTTTATCAAACAAAACTCATTAGTTTGGTCTAAGAAACTTTGCTAATGAGGATCAAATTTCATACTAAAAACTTTGAGTTTCTGTGGCGATAATCTTAGTTTTCACCACAATTCATCCTAAGTGGAATAAAATCAAAACATTTAGTACCTTTTCTTGTCAGAAATGCTCAGATTCTGTAAGTTTCGTTGTGTAACTTTAGAATTTCCCAAGGGAAACATGAAAGTTTCACATCCCCGCACGTGAAGTGTTTGATTCACAAACGTCTGCGATACAAACTTTTCTTTTCCAAGTTGATGCGTCACGCCTCACGTAATCCGATTTCTCTTTTATTTTTTAGGAATGAGTTTAAGAGGCGTGTGGTTAAATAATTTCACTAAATAGAGGTCAGTTTCAATCGCGGAGCTACAAATAGTACGCCGATTCCCTTAACTTTGTATCGCTCATTCTTTGTTCATTACATTTTCAACGACTGTTCAACTTATTATGACCAGCTTTATAACATTCATATAATCAGGCGCTAGACTAAAGTATCATTAAAATCGTCAGTATTTCCCAACAACGACGCGGTTTTCCTCTTTATTCGCGAATACAAGAGTTAAACTGTCTTGATCAGTTTTCAGGACGTTGGCATGAATGCAATTTATTAAACAAAAACATACCGCTGTAAGCTAATAAACATGATCAATCAGATTTGGCGTTAAACCAATCGCAATTGTACAAAATCTGCTCCAACAAATGACAGTGCACCTTAAAACAATTTGACTGGTAGAACAAATTTTGTCCGAATTGTTTTCACGCCAAATCTGATTGGTCAGTTTTGTTCAGCATGGCCCGCTTTCAACAGAGTGATGACCTTGGATTTTAGTCCTGCAGATGACTCGCTTCATCCCGCAGCTCGATTGTATGGATGACTTCAGCATATATTATGCTAATATCGTGCTAACGAAGGAGTGAGTGGCATCGAGCCCCTCCAATAACTCCTTGTACGCAACAGCCACGAGTTAAAAAACGAAGACAAACCTATAGCGGGACTTTCACCCCGCTAATTTATCTTGAAGGCAGAGGTACACCACCAAGGTCACGTTGCACGACGTCATTGATGACGTCATCAAACTAGAAACGTCAGTATCTCGAGAAGGCAACTTAGGGCCTGTTCACATGAAGGTGGGAGACCCGGGGTAGTTGGGTTACTCGCCTTTTCATATAAACTCTCTAGTTTTATTGCTTGTGTTCACATGGCAGGTGTTCTCACCAGGGTGGGTTGCCCGCCTAGATTAGGTTGGGTGCTGGGGTGAGGTCGCGCTAACCTCTGTTTCTCAATTGCTTCAAATACAATATTTAATTTTTACGTTTTCAATCATCGTTGACTACTTTGAATCAATAAAAAGGACAACATGAAGTTAAAAAAACAAAGTAATAACTTTTGAGTTCATAGCGAGATGATTTTAGCACAACCATTAAGCTGCCATTTTGATTTTCTCTAGCTGACCCCAGCTACCCGGTGTCCCGGCCCAACTTCATGTGAACAGGCCCTTAGGTTAAGTTATCTTGGAGGGAAGGGGGATGCACCAGCAAGGTCACGTGACGTTACGTCATCGATGACGTCATCAAAACTAGAAACGTCGATACCTCGATGACAGTAATGTACTGATTCGAGCTCCGCTTTTAGGCAGTGCCTAAATCTATATATTACCAGCTTACTGTAAGCCCCAACGCTAGCAGCTCTGGGATTTGCCTAGGAATTCACACCTTCGCGCAGCATTTGGAAATGCGAAAGTCTATACAAATTGATTTGATAAAATGAGTCCATGAGTTTTTTGCATGGGATGAGTTTACCCACGCGCGATTTCCAAATGTTGCGTGAAGGTGTGAATCCCTGAGCGGTTAGCATTGGGGTTTACAGTACGCTGGTAAAAGTTGTGCCCTTTAGTTGCGGAGTTTGGAGCCATCGTTGTACCAGAGTCTCAAAGCTCCACTCGTTTACAAAACGCGTCATTAACTGATACTTCATGCGTGTCTGTAAGAGAGTGTAGCTCTTGGACTCTGGTACCCAGGGTACCGCGCTGTATTTCAAACACTTGCTTATATTATTTGCCAGAGAACTTGTTGATGCGTTGGTCATCTGACACGGGGGTGTCAACGACCCCCAGCGCTTGGAACATACACTGTGTATTTCTAGTGTTCAACTAGAATATTCCTGGTCATTTCTTGTATGCTTATTTCCTCGCGCATGGAATTGGTTTGGTGTTTGGTCACAAAAATGGAATGGAAATAGTGCCACATATCCCAAGTGAGATTTTAGTATCTGTTAGGATTATTTGCTACGCAGTTACAGTGCGGACACAACTGTTCATAGCCGTAACACATCGCTCAGAAATTATTTGTTTCAACCGAAAAACCTTGTTAAATCTTCCCCGGTTTCATCTGTACAGTCCATAAATATTCTCCCAGTTTCTGTGTTTTCAGTGTCTAAGTGCCGCCGAAAACAGAAGGTGCCCTTGACGTCGCCGGTAAACCAAAAATTTAACCAACTTCCCCCCGCCTGATTTCTACGAAATTTGGATATGTTATTCCTTCATATCTTTTTAACAATTAGTACCAAAATTTCCCATGTTGCAATTTTTTCCAGGTTCGGGTTTTTTTCGGGCTAATTTGACCGGATTAAAAATGGTACACATAGCGCTAATCCTTAGGGTATTCATCAAGGTCGCCGAATCAAGCCGATTTCAGATATTCCAGGCGACCTTTCTTGTATTTGACATTCAAAATGTTTCACTTGCTAATTAAGATGAATTTAAGGGCTTTTGAAATAGGCTAGCGAAATCTCTTACTGCAAAATTGATTCCAAGGTATAGAACTACTTATCTGCCAATTGAACATATTAGATACACCGTCCATGTGTTTTAATAAAACAAAGCGGAAGGCACCTTGGAAAATTCCACCGTTCATCACGTGATTCCCACAATTGTGGCCGTTCAAAGTTAGAGTTCAAGTGGACGTAACAGCAGCAATTTTGCTATAACTATAACTGTATCTCTTAGAATCCTATGATATCTCTTTTTTGTGTAAATTGAGGACGAGATATCATAGGATTCAAGTATATTCAAAGCGTTCAGTCGGTAGATTCCGCCGAAAATAGCACTCAAAAAGTCGATATCGCCCTCGTCGCTGCGCGACTCGTGCGATATCACTTTTTTCGTGCTATTTTCTTAGCGGAATCTAGCCTCCTGAAGCTTTGAATAATCCTATAGAATCCTATGATATCTCTTTTTGTGTAAATTGAGGACGAGATATCATAGGATTCAAGTATATTCAAAGCGTTCAGTCGGTAGATTCCGCCGAAAATAGCACTCAAAAAGACGATATCGCCCTCGTCGCTGCGCGACTCGTGCGATATCGCTTTTTTCGTGCTATTTTCTTAGCGGAATCTAGCCTCCTGAAGCTTTGAATAATCCTATAGAATCCCATACCTCTATTCTATCGCGCGCGCTGATTGGCTAAGAAGGAGAGGTATTTTTTGTGGAATACCCCAATTACACAGGGCCCCCGTCATTTAATTTAAAAAATCAACGAGTTTTTTAGTTAGTACAGCATTCCCGGACTATTAATCAGATAGCACATACAAAAATCAAATTTGTTTTATAGTTTTTGATAGAAGGTAGTTACGATAAAAGCAGGGGAAATGTATTTATCTCCATTTTTCGTATGACAGTTTTTTCGCGCGCTTTGTGAAACGTGGGCACACGTGCCTCCACAAAACAAAACGCTCAAACTCTCGTGTGGTCAACACAACAAGTTTTGGAAACAAAAACTCTCTGGTTCCTCCAAAGTTTGGGGTATTTCTATCCTGGGTATGCAATGCAATGTCCAGATATTTACTTTACAAGATAATTTCAACGAGAAGCTGTTGGCTCGTTCGATGAGAGTTATGTTATCGATGAAAAGTTGTGTCAAATGTTAGAGGTGGAAAACACATGCAAAACGAAAAACACTACAGGAGCTGCGGTATTACTTACCAAGATAAAGGAGATAGAAAGCCGTAAGGGAACAAGACATCAAACAAGTAAGCTTTAAAAGTTAAAACATTTTCGATCAGTAAGATAAATTTACTAATTCAAGTCATTTGAAACTTTTGTAGACTCGATCGCTATTTTTCAAATTGGCTTCAGTCACTTCAGTGTGTCGACAATCTAAAACTATACCTAAGCTTACTTTAGACTTGTAACACTGAACTGAATGAATTTTCTCTCATCTAAACATTTATATATTGTAATTTCTTGTTTTAAAGATTCGCTATTGCAGCAAAGCCTAATTTCAAGGGACTTCAGGGGCGTAGCCAGCACTTATGAGAGGGGGGTTCCAAAATTCAAAAAATAAAAAACTCCACATAGATCTCGGGGAAGAACTAGCGTTTGAAGAAATTTGCTACATTTTATTGGGGCTTTTATTTGTTGTACTACAATTTTAGTAAGGGGGGGGGGGGGGGGGGTCCGCTGCGGGAGAGGGGGGGTTCCGGCCCCCCTGGCTATGCCCCTGGACTTTCGTTTTGAGATTCCATCGCTTTCGCATTAGCGCGGCTTTCAAGCGCACGAAATCCACTATCAATTCTCTTAAATTTAGACTTTAATTTTCTAAAAATGTCCGGTATGGGATTCAAAGAAAATCCATTACCTGACGCGGGAATTCCACGCTAAATTTCACTTGAAAAACCGATATCGCTCTCGTCGCTGCGCGACTCGAGCGATATCGGTTTTTTCGCGTGAAATTTAGCGTGGAATTCCCTCGTCAGGCAATGGATTTTCCTATAGTATAGAATATATCCTACCGGTATTTCATTGTAATTTGTTCACAACTGACGATGGCACAGGAGATGCCGAAACATGTCTTTCCATTTTAAGTCTCATTCTCTTTATCAAAATTAGAGTTCAAGTACGTTCAGGATAGTAGTAAGATTTCTGTATGTAGGATTCTAGGACTTACATTACATTACCTGTGTCCTGAACGGGTTGTTCAGGCGAGGGAGGGTGGTTTGGATCGTGTACAGCATAACCATTTGCAACCATCTCTTGATTTACATGAACATCCTATAAAATAATAGCATGCAATACAGAACTGCCAAACGGCCAAGTCACATGTAGGTAGGCCAGGGCTTTCCACAGACTGGAAGCAACGATTATTAGAATATGTGTGCCAGTTCAGTGTTTCCAGTCAGAAAAGCGACACACACAAGGGTAACAACAAAATGAAAAAAAAAATACAACTGATACAATATTTTTTTTACTATAAGATCAGAATAATATAATAGGTAAAACATGGTGTCTGTTCACTATGATTGTACCTTGTCTGCAGTGATACTGTATAGCTTGGTGTTTACTCAATGATTGTACCTTGTCTGTAGTGGTATACATTGTAACCTGGTGTTTGTTCATTATGATATTGGTACCTGTCTGTTGTTTTATCACATGGTGTTTGCTCAGTATGATTGTACCTTGTCTGTTGTTTTATGCATTGGTGTTTGTTTAGTATGATTGTATCTTGTCTATTGTTGTATAACTTGGTGTTTGTTGAGCATGATTATACCTTATCTATTATTTTATCACTTGGTGTTTGTTCAGTACCATTGTATCTTTTCTGTAATGGTATAACCTTGTGTTTGATTGCGACTATGATTGTACCTTGTCTGTAATGTATCACTTGGTGTTTGTTCCCTATCATTGTACCTCATATTTTGTTGTATCACTTGTAGTGTTGATTGTTTACTATGATCGATACCTTGCGTGTAATTCTGTCACTTATTTGCAAACTATGCATGTACCTTGTCTGTAGTTGTATCATAGATATCAAGACATGGAATGTGTCCTGAGAACTTCACGATCTTGGTCATAATAACAAGCCAGTCTGGGTAATGAACCATTTCCTTGAACAAATCAACGGCGGCTACACTCCAGCTTCCACCTGTAATACAAAGTTATTTTATAAACAAGTCTTGCTGATCTGGCCCTCTGAGACAAACAGTAAATAACTCATCTCTATGAGTTCAACAGATCTAAAACGTTATAGTCTCAGTTGTGATAATCTACTAAATTCTGCAGAACATTGTGGATTTATTGCTTTGCTAAATTATAATGTACGGTATGATGCATTAAACAGCTTTTATTAATTTCGCCAATCATCCCACAAATTATTATGACACTGTTGACATGTACACTTATCTATGCGTTTCTTTGTGATACATATGCAAACATTTGGTTTTCTACAATCTTGTTTTTTATAAATATGAAACAATATTCATTCTGTCCAATGAGCAAAGGAAAGTCTATTTTCATTGCGCTGCAACATAAAATCTTGTATTTTTTTATACAGTAGGTGTGTTTTTGCCAGACCTACTGTGATTTGTTTCATCCCTTATCTCTTTTTACAAGGTTAGCATCGGATGGAAGTATCCAAGGATTTAGCAATATTATTTATTCCTTAGGCCCAATGGGCTCTTAGTCAATAGCCCATAGGTTGAAGGCCGAATGGGCTATTGACTCAGAGGCCACGAGGGTCAATTTGTTTAGTCAAAAACGTTTTCTGGTCTGGCCATTTTCTCTGCTAACTTATAGCCTACTAGTAGCTCAACCAATCAGAATGCAGCATTTTGACAATAGATAGACCACAAAATTGATTTGCCTAATACATGATTGAGTGGTGGACCCAATCAGATTGCAAGATTCCTCACAGTATGAGTGGGTTTCTACTAAAATATAGTAGTGTGATTTGCAACTGACCAGATTACATGCTTTAAGATACTACACTGTAAATAAAAAATATATATTCTCACCCTTGGGCTTAGTGTTTGCCAGGTGGCACTCAATTGCTTGGAATGGAAGCTGAACCTGATCATCTCTGATTATATAAAAGAGTTTTCATTAAAAGCTTGGCAAAATGAAGACTACCACATATTCCATATAATAACTCCAAGATTTATGTACCTGAGTTTTCTAAGTCTGTATTTGGCAACAGTACCAGAATCACCATAATCCACATAGTAAAGGTCAACAGTGCCATCAGGGTTGATGTCGGTGACCTTAGCTCTGTACCATGAGTCATCATGGGAGAAGGGTGCACAAACAATATCACCAACCTGGAATTTAATTAGTCAACAATATGCATTAAGGTGGCCCATGGCTGATTATTAGGCCAAATACGATATCATAGATAGCACTAGTTCCTAAATTATACCTTCTACGATAAAGGGCAATGGCCTGCAAATGGATTTATAGCAAAACTAATTCATATCAGACGCACTAGGCAAATATTTCACTGGATTAGTAAACCAGATTATAACTCATCCAAATTTTCAAAACAACACATTTGCATTTACTGCTGTCTATGTTTTCGCTGCATTTCTGGACTTACTGTTTATATGTGATGAAGACCAACATATACAGCAAGAGATACACTTGGTTATGGCTTTCCTGGGCATAGCACATTTTGCTGAATAAAACGCGCTACTCTGAAACTTCAAATTCGCAAAGCGAGCAGCAATGGTCTGGTGCTCAACACTGGATATGAATTCACACATTGACTAATTCTTAATGCTTCATGGGACACACCATATTTTTATGCAATCTAATGGTCCCATATGTAGCAACAGGTCCTGCTTTAATTTATGTTGCTCAGCAATCCCTCTTTTTATTTTACTGGGCAGTTGAAATATTTAAGGCAGATTTTACCAGGATTTCGAGCAATTTTGTCAAAAAGTGGTCAAAAATCCAATTACTCAAACTTGGCAAGAACTGCATTATATTGAATAACCTTGGCTAGTTATGCCATGAAATTCACATGGAAAGCGGAGAACTTAAATTTCAAAAATGTCAAACGCAATTCCTTCCAAATCCCTATACCTTTGTATATCAACTTTGAAATGTATTTTCATAGGTTCCCTTCAAGATTTCTTGATGGAACTAACTCAAGTTACTTCTTGCATGCAAACTTTTCAAAAGATGCTAAAATAAAGCCAACAGGTTTTTGTACTTCTAGGAACCCGATTTCTGGCCACACGTTGAACGAATCACTAAAAGAATCTGTCATAAATATTTCTACTATATAAATATTTAAATATTTTATTAAATAGATATTGACTTTTTTTTTCTATGACCTGCAAGTGTAAATACAGTAATATATTAAAATGTCAAGTGGGTTTATGCCCGGTAATTTATTGTGGAATACTTCACTGACAGGATATGAATTGTAATTACATGAGGCATTAAGAAATTAGTCAGTGTGAATTCCCATCCAGTGTTGAGCACCAGACCATTTGCAGCTGCTTTGTGAATTTGAAGTTTTAGAGTAGCATGTTTTACTCAGCAAATTGTATCAATCGATGATTAAAGTATTGTTATGAAGTGCTACAAGCTTTTCAGAGTTATGATTGCTCTTAATATTTTTTTATCTTGAATGCTTAGATATTTATATATAATTATTAATATGTTATTAATATGTTAATTATTAATATGTTATTATCATTTGTAATATTAATCACATTTTATTACCATTTATAATATCCTAATGTACCAAAGTTGGTGTTTAATGGATTAAAAGATAATAAAAGGCTTTAGTCCAGAAACGCAACAAAAACATAGACAGAGCAGTAAATGTAAATATGTTGTTTAGAAAATTTGGATGAGTTAAAAATTGGTTTACTACTCCAGTGAAATATTCGCCTAGTGCGTCTTATATGAATTATTTTTGCTTATGAATCCCTTTACAGAAAATTTCCCTATATCAATTCATAGGAGGTATAATATTTAGGAACTAGTGCTATCTATTATCGTATTTTGGCCTTTTCACAATGACTACCATAGTGTAGGGGTGAAAATATTGATCGTTCAATAATTTAATTGTTAAGCTTAATAATTCCTTTATATTGCCATCAGGAAAAGTTTATTTCAAAGTTTTCCATTGTCTTGAATCTCCCCTTATACCGGTATTGTTGCAAAAACATGTAATTTAGAATTATGGTGTTTGTAATCGGCTTAGATTTTTACAGATCTGTTTATTCAGGAGGAAAATCTAATGATCTACCTACTTGAAGTTGAAGAAATTACAGACATCGAGGAAAAAATGAACCCAAAACAGCATGACCAAAGTGACAGTCCGTCCCTGAAATAATTAGCTATGGGCCACCTTAAATCTAATGATCTTAACAAGAGAGGAAAATTTGGCAGAAACCCATTAGTGGGAAAAGCTAAAATTATTTTCCAAACTACATGTAACTTCCATACAAAATTTCTGGGTTTGTCAAGCATTCAGTGTTTTGAAGGGTCACTTTCTAAATTTCAGCACTGTGTTCCATAACTACATGCTTTCCTACCTCTACTGTTTCTACAAGGCTTTCTGGGTGACCTGTGTTAGCCTCATCTGTTAGTTCTTGCACCAGTCTATCCAGCTGTTGTGCATCATGTCTCTTGACCAGCTGCACCCAGAAGTGACCAGGATTGTGAACGGCAGACACAAAAACCTCCACATAATCATCAACAAGTGGGTACTGTACTGTCTGGGGTAGGGAGGAGTCAGCAGCAGGCACAGGAGCTGAATAAAAGAGAGGGGCTGCTGGTTAGAAACTAAACGACTGGTTAGTGCAGTGGTAGATCGCCAAGCTTGTGCATTGTGTTGCTATTATCCGCTTGTGTTTTCGAAGTGTTTTGCAACTAAATAAGATCGACTATTTATAGCGGTCACGTGACACGATTGTGGGCGAAAATCGAGCAGCAGGAATCTCGACGAGACAAGCAGTCCAAATGTCATGGCGTGACAATGTCTCGCTCCATTCTCATTCTTTTTTCGTCCAATTTTGTGTCGCTCGTGTCTGCCAGATTTTCATCTCGCCGTGTCATGCTGTGTCGCGCTCTAAAGTCTGGCTGGATTTCGCTGTTGTCTTGGTCAGAATTTTCGTACGGGTCACTCTGTGAGGTTTTCCCGGCCCTCTGACTAATTTAATAAATTAAAACACAGACCTGTTGCTAATGTTTGGGCTGACATTGGTGCCAAAGGCTGGGCAGCAGGCATACGTTTCCTGGCCATTGCCATATTATGCTCTTCCACCTTCTCTTCCAGTAAACCCTTGGCATTAGCAATCTGGTCAGCTGTGCCAGTGATGGTGCATTTGCGTGGAGCATCTGGTCGTATCTCATTCCTGTCAATCACAATTCTTGCACCTGGAAATAATGGAATAAGAGTGTCAAGAGGTGAAAGCAACAAGTGAATAATTTAGAAGCTAACTACTTGATACCAAAACTTTACCGGTTAATCAATGTTTTGAGAGCAAAATTTAATCATTCTCAGCAACATTTGCTATGAGAATTCTGCTTTCGCATGTTGGAAGGTTGAAGGAGATGAATTTGCATGAAAGATACAATGAAGTAAAACCAACTGACCATTGACTTCCATGTTTCTACAAGGAAACATGACAGGACTTTCTATTGGGGAAGGCGGCATCTTAAAAATGTTATGTCCAGCATGCATAAGGTGTATTGCCCCGCCAAATAACACATAATTAAATCCTGCACTTCAGGCTCCCTGTGGCCACATGAATTGTAGGGATTTGTACAAATATAATAATAAAAATAATAATAAAATACTTATTAGGCGCAAATTAACATTTGAATATGATCAAATGCGCCTAACAACGATTCACATAAATATAAAACAACATACATAACAACAAATATATTCAAATGTGTTTTGATTTCCACCCCCAAATAACTATGTAACTTCCTTTCAACAGTGACACAATGAATAGAATAGTGCTGAAGATCATTATGTCTTGGGTAATTATGTGCCCATTTTTGGTGGAATTTCAGGTGAATGCAAAATTGGACCTAGTGGAACTCTAATGCCTGCAGGATAAAGATGTTACAAATTAATTTATAACATAAACATGACAAAACGTGAGGTCTGATTGGTTGATTTCTAATGAAAACGTTTCGGATGGTTTACTGAAATTACGCCATCCCTGTGAATGAATAGAGGAAAGAATGAGTTCACTTATCTCCTGGTTTGTACCCTCCATCTCCCAGGGAAAAAATTGAAACTTTTCATATATTTTACTGTATATAACCAGTGAACACTGTTCGTTTTCAAAACTTCATAACATATAAGTACACATTTAGAGTAATTATACATTATAAGTGAGCACATGCTCCTGTAATCCAGCTGCATGCTGCGAAAGGTTGCTTTTAAATAAACTATACAGTAACTACATATCTCCCGGGTAAATTTCTTGCAATTTTCTCAAACAGTTGTTGTAATTGAGACAAAATCTCCCTGTTTTGGAGTTTTCAAGGTTGACAGGTATGCCTTAGCATCATGTTTGATCGCCTGGAAAACATTTTGGTCGCAATGTAATTTTTTATCAAGTAGGAAGGAGAGATGGGACCTCGATTTACTGTCTCATCCAAAAGATGCAAAACACAGTAGCATGGTTGGCTTTGTGCTACGGCGCTGGGGCTCTCACCCCTTTGGTCTGGGTTCGACTCCTGGCCAGGACAGAGGAAATATTCTTTCGATTCTGGTCTCAGTGAATTTGGTTCATATAGGCCGATCCTTGGTGACGTCATTGTTTACATTCATGAAATTTTAAAATGCTGCATCTAGCTTTCAAAATGCAACAAAAAGCTCAAGAAAAGTCTGATAAGTTCATTTTTTTATTATGTCTTGACCTGTTTCCATATCGTTTTTCAGGCTAGTTAAAGCTTTTCTAAATTGTGTAAAATCATTGGGGCAAAATGCTAATTATCTCACATGTTTCCTCTAAATTGAACGTTGCACCACACGCTTAGAATTCGAGCAGGTTGAAATTTCCAATTACCTATGTTTTACTTACAGTCCTCTATCAATATTCAGAGCTTATCATTTCATAGCTCCCTCGATTGATCTGATTCTGAACATTGCTTATGCTGATGAGCTCAAGTTGTAAACAAAGGATCCTCCTATTGTGAGTTGAATGTTGTTCTACTGTGTTTAATGTCTTTCAAGTGAGACAATAAACCGAGGTCCTGTCTTGCCTTTCTACTAAGTATCAGGGGGACGCTAAAGAACCACTGGGGATGTAATACACCCTATGGCAGGGACCACCCTCAGTGTCTGTGCTTATGACCGCTTAGCTGCCAGTGGCGCCGTTGAGACCCAGCGTTTACATTTACATTTACAGTTTCATCTGAGAACCGAACAGAAAGAAAATTACTTTCCTCTGTCCTGGCCAGGAGTCGAACCCAGACCAAAGCAGTGAGAGACCCAGGGCCGTAACACAAAGCCAACCATGTTACAGTGTTTCGCGTCTTTTGGATGAGACAATGGAGTTGTTCCAGGTAGGAACCTTACAGATGCAAATGAGGCAAGCCTTTTGTTTCCGGTTGACGAGAATCAATGGAAACAAAAGGCTCGCTTCATTTGCATCTCTAACGTTCTTACGCGGAATAACTCGGACAGTAAATCGAGGTCCCATCCTCCTTTTTACATATTGTATTGGCTTGTAAGGGACCGGTCATAAATTAGAGGGGGGGGAGGGCTGGTGCATTTTTATTTTGGTCTACATGTTTTTGGGAAACCCTCCCCTGACAAGATGCACGAAAAATGTTGGCCCTCCCAAATGCGGTGACATATTTAATGATGACCCCCCCCCCCCCCCATTATTCACTAAATATAGATTTGGAAAAATATATACATTTTTATTAGCTGTTTAAATCTACTTTTCATGTTATAATAGCAGTGCAAGATTTGATGTATTTCATACCCGAAAGTTACTTTTACATATAGACATTATATAGTACATTACTTTGCTTAAATCCCAGATAATAATTATCTTGCCAGGTTGAGTATTACTTACATTGTCATTGGTAAATCTAGTGAGATCCTAGGGTCGTAGCAAGCCTGCAAAAACTCTAAAACTGGGGGGGAGGAGGAGGGCACAACACATCAGCAACTCAGAGCAGCATTTTAATAAGGGAAAGTTAAAATTCTCTTGCGCGCGGAGGGCGCGCCGAAAATTTAGAGACCAGCATGTGAAATTTCCGCATGTTTGGGGGAACTTTGATATGCAGGGTGCAAAATCGGGAGTTTTAAGGATTGATTGGGGAAAAACTGGCCCTATAAGCGCTACCGCCATGCAGTATTACCCAAACAACGTTTGCGTAAAAAATAATGACCCTCCCTTCATCATTTGCACCAAATTTTTTGACCCTCCCTTTTTCACCTGCATGAAAATTAGAGGCCCTCCCCATATTTGCACCAGCCCTCCCCCCCCTCTAATTTATGACCGGTCCCTAATCTTGCATGTATTCTTGGCAAGAAGTCATGTTTCTCGCTTGCTGATTGGCTTATGTCTTGAATGCTCTCACCTATCAGGTGGCAAGAAATATGACTATTTGTCTACAAAATGTGTATGTTTTTAAGCCAAAACAACTTGTAAAAAAGTTTGCTCTTCAATGTACCTAGCTTGAAAATGGTAGTGTTGCTTTGCTGTGATATTTGCATTAGGAGCAATGTCATGAAGCAAAAAGATGCATGGTTGAAAATACAACCACAAATTAATAAGGATAAAATTTATGCAACAATCAGGGGTTTCAATAAGTTTTGAAGTAGCAGGCTAAGTTCTGGATGTAGGCGGAGTCCCATAAAAAGGCCATAAGGCCTGAGCCTTCTAGGGGATACAGGGGCATGCTCCCCCGGGAAATTGTGAAATTTTGCTAGCAGAAAAGGTGTTTTCCTGCGTTTTGAGGGCAAGATAATTGGCATATTCATGTTGTTTTTTTTGCTTCCTAATAATGCAGTGAGGTAGACGGTGGTTCACCGCCGGTAGCCGCCTTCTATTGAAACCCCTGAACAATGTACTCAAAAGTTCATTTCACTGTGCTGACCAAGCCAAAAGGGGCCTTGTACAGTACTTTGCAATATGTATCTTTTGGATAATGTTACATGTAGGTAGCTCTGAGGTATAGAATGATATAGGTTAATTTAGACAACACTGGCAAATTTATGTCTTTTGTGATGTACATGTACCTACCGTACCGCTCTCGAGTAACGTAACATCGACTAGGGAGTCTCGAGTCTATCTGTACACTCAAAAGACTTGAGGCTCGCAAGTATTTTCAGGCTGCATATTCATGATATTCATAAGTCACTCGAACGTTTCGAGTGGCTGGTTCCTTTGTTTGCATAAAGCTGGCTGGTTGAGACTCAAGCACGATGCTGGGCATATTTATGGTTGTCACCGGCAATCTTTTTTTAGAGTCGCTGTCAGCTCTGTTATCTTGTTGAGAATAATGTTACACAAATCGTACACGTTTTTTTTCGTGATTCTTAAAATTGAAGTAGCAAAAATCCGATGGACGATACAGACTTTTATTTGGAAGCCATTCAAGTGCGCGCACCATCTCCAACGCTTTTGCAGATGAAGAAAATTAGCAAATAAAAAACTCCTTTTCCCGCTTTTTCAGCTATTTCGCAATTATAAGACGGATTCTCTATGAAACTAGGCAAAACTTATATAAATAAACTAAAGCCTAGCCTTGTGCAGTTTGCGTTTCTGATGTTTATTTTTATAAGAACTAGATAGGAGCTGATAGGGGAAAGCAAAAGCGCAATCAGTTTCAATCACTTGCGGGTTCTTGTTCAGACTCAACAAGTCAGATTTTACAATTACACGATGGATTCTCTATGAAACTAGACAAAACTTATATCAAATCAAAGCCTAGGTTGTGTAGTTTGCGTTTCTGATGTTTATTGTGATGCGAACTTGATAGGGGAAAGCAAAAGCGCAGAGTTTTACTCAATCACTTGGCTTCTTGTTCGAACTCAACAAAAGTGTAAAAGCCGCCGTGATGCCAAAGTCGGATTTCGAAATAACAAGACGAATTCTCTATGAAACTAGACAAAACTTATATCAAACTAGTTGTAGCTCTCGCTAAAAGTGCCAACGAGCAATAGAACAGAAAGGCATGTTTTGCCCTTTTGAATAGTTCCTCTGACTCACTGCTGCGCCCTGATTTCATTTGGCAGACTATACGTCACTTTAGGGACAAATATCTACCTCTAAATTTTGTAAAGGTTGCATTTACATGAGCACATGGACAAGCTAAGTCACTGTGATAGCAATGATTGTGTACAAGAGAACATGATATAAGAGAATCCATCGCGCGTATTCATGTCCAGGCCTATGAAAGTCGACAATAAGAATCTATTTTTAGAAACCGGAAGTTGGCAGTTCTCAACGAGTGCTGTCACGGTGTCACGCATCGCCTTCAACAATTTGCCGCCTTGTGGGCGCTGCTCCTCCGATTTTTCATTGATAATGCAGTTCTTGGCATCGCTGAGCCATTTAGTCCTTTACCGAGTTCTTTGGCTATTGTTTTTCTGGTTTTTGTCAAGGTTTTAGTCCTGACTAAATGCATTCATTCAAAAGAAAAGTAACTGCTCACAGAAGCACTTTGCTGAGTAAGAAAAAAGAAGTTCTAGAACTGTGTTTTTCTGTGGTGTCGGTTTCAAACACAATGTGTTGCCTGAAATATCTCCATCTACAGATGGACACTTCTACAGTGTTTCACCAGACTTTGGAAGGAAAATGGAAGACTGTTGGAGGTACAGACTTCTTCAAGAGGAGACCAGAAGCATACAGAACATTGCTCGTTCCTGAGAAAAAACTTTCAAGGCTGAACACGTACTCGGCCGTTGGCATTCTCAAACACGAGAAACTGATGGGAAAAGCTCACCTTATTCCTCAAAGAGAACTTCCTTGGAATAAGCTTAACTACTTATAGTCTTTTTATGATAAACATTCTGCAGTGGATACAGATTCCGGAAGAGCAAGTAAGCGTTTTTGTGTGTTGTCTTCTTTCTCTCTTTCTGTCACTTCTACTAAGTTATTTCTTTGACGTTTGTTCGGCAGCGCCCTTTTTGAAGCTACTTCACATCACTGAAGTTCAAATTGAATATATAGTTTTAGACCTATTAGATTTCTGTGATTTACATTCCGTTTTATGTGCTTATTATCTTCATTTTTGTTAAAATAAAATCAAAGTGGGAGCAAGATCTTCGTTTTCCGCTTGATCATTCTGTTTCCAAGGCGAATGTTGATGAATAGACAAAAACATTTTCATTTGATTGAAAAATAAATCATTTCTCCTTCTTTTAAATGAGATAGGGCTAGAAACATATTCTGCATTCACAAAACATGACTTCTACTTCTAGTCATATAAGAATTGTGTTTGAAAAGCCTAAAATAAAAATCGCCGCTTGTTATACTTATAGTTGAAGTTGTCTATTTATTGACTTTGCCGTTTGATTTTACTTGAGTTCAGTTTGTTTTGGGCTGTGGAAAACTTGGTTGGTTTCGGAAAAACTGCAACCAGCTTTTGTAAGCTACGCTTTGTACCACAATAATAAATAAGCCTATCAAATTTTAAATTAAAAATGTTTTTTTGTATGTCAAGATTGGCTCTTTCATTGTATTTTGGCACAAAAAATCCTCTCTGAAAAATTTCCCGCGTTGGCTTTGAGTGACGCATGACGTCATGATTCGTGACCGGAAGTGGCTCGAAATCTATTTTTAGATTCTTATTGTCGACTTTCATAGGGCACGGGGATATGTTCTCTTATATCATTTTCTCTTGTTGTGTAATAATAACAGCTCGAGAAATATACACAACATAGCATCACAGCGTTGGCTACACAGGTGCACTTAAGAAGTGGACCAGGGGTCAAATAATAGATTTCTCTTCTGATACTGATAGTGCTAAGCATTTGGTTATCACTTGAATAATAATGCTCTTTCGAAATCCTGGCACGTTGATTGGCTAGTGGTTATACCACTCTGAACTCGAGAATTTTTCTCCTCGCACGGCTCTATAATGCTGCCGCCTCGCAGCCTTGCCTCTTGGCTCGGCTGCTCGTTGGCAATTAAAGCCTACGTTGTGTAGTTTGCATTTCTGATGTTTATTCTGATGCGAACTCGATAGGGAAACGAAAAGCATGAGAGTTTTACTCTCAATCACTCGGCTTCTTGTTCGAACTCAACAAATGTGTAAAAGCCGCCATGATGCCAAAGTCAGATTTCGCAATTTCAAGATGAATTTTCTACGAAACTAGACAAAACTTTATATCAAATTAAAGCTTAGGCTGTGCAGTTTGCGTTTCTGATGTTTATTTTGATGCAAACTCGATAGGGGAATGCAAAGCGTGAGAGTTTTATTCAACCTGGTACTCAATCACTTGACTTCTTGTTCGAACTTTTTAACAAGTGTAAAGGCCGCCGTCATGTCACAATTTTATTTACAAAATCCCAGATGGTAGGGAGACAAGTTTTACAGCGTGTTAATTAATTTGACGAGAATTTGACAGCGCTCAAATATTTCTGAAGCAATGTTACTTTTTGCTTTGTGTCGAAAAAATTCACTACTGAAGCGTTACTAGAAGGTAGCTAAAAGTTAAAGTCGCTGGCTATTTTTTAACCTGTAATGGTAGCAGATATTCGACAGCTCTAAAAATCTTTCTGAAGCAAATTTACTTTACAGTTTACTACGGTGAAATACTTTCTCGCCGGACCACACAATGACTTCTTTATTTCTAGTTTGCTGTGATGCTTTTTCAGACTTATGACTTATTTAGTGAATAACTTGATTGTTGATGATTGTTGTGAATTCACATGAGTTTTTCATCGCTAGCAAATAACTTTGATTTTAAATACCTATCACATTTGTTCTTATCTCTTCCTGGCTGTGTAAAACTTCACCTTTTTAAAACAATTTTTAGGACTCAAAAGACTCGCAAGTCAAGAGTGCCTCGAGCCGTTCAAGTGACTTGTTTAATGAGGCTATTTATTAAAAACAGACTCCCCAGCCTCAAGTCTTTCGAGTATAAAAATAGACTTGTGACTTGTGAGTCGATGTTACGCTACTCGAGAATGGTACGGTATCTCAGCAAGTGCCTCGAACTTGATTGGCTAAGTACAACTGTAACCTTAAAATACTACATTGTAAATAATAGTTTGTAAATTAGTAGTTTGTTTTTTATTTCTTATTTTTTAATGATTGTAATTTTTAACGATTTTAATTTCCAATGTAAAGCGCATAGAATGTGGCTATATGCGCTATATGAATGTTGTATTATCATTATTAACTGGCTTTCAAGTCAGCTCTGGAAGCACTGGCATAGTTGAGAGAGCCGTCTGGTAGCTAGTGGTCTGCTGGCTGCACCTCAAGCATCTCTTACGCTACCTTCATGCTCTCTCATCCATCAGCGTGCTTCCAGAGAACTGGAAATAATGCAATTTCTACCTGAAACTTTAGACAGATGTCGGATCGTTGTACCTCCCCTTCCAATTATTTTTCCACATGCTCTCTGGGGCACGAAATACTCATCAGTGCATATTTTCGGCTGTTCATTTACGATCTTCTTTAATATCAACTCAGCCTTGCGAGTCTTTTCTCTCTCGCCTTTGATGACAACTGTTCTTTCTGCGGATGATTTCTCGTCGCCAAATCCTCTTTCTCTTGGTTCATCGTCGTCCTTAAAGTTGATAAAAGTCCCTGTATCTTTTTGTATTTTTTTAATAACTACTCCCCCGCGGCCAATTACAGCACCGGCGGCGCTTTGTGGAATTTTGACTTCAAGTGTGGTCTCAAATACTGTCGCCACTTCTTGCTGGGTTTCCGTGTTTTGTGTATCGTCCTCAATTTCATCTTCAAAATTCTGGAGATTCTGACGTCTTCTGTACCAGAGAAAAAGTAAGAAAGCTACAGCAGGTACTGTAATTGCTATCGCTAGCCGCTGTTCGGGAGAAAATGTTGGCATTGTAGGAATTCCAGGCGAAAATTACAGATCTCTCATACAAAACACACGTCAAACATGCATCTTGAAAATTACCCACAACACCCTGGGAAAGAGGCTGCTGCAGAACTCAGCAACCGCGCCAAACCGGACGCCAAACCTACCCCTGGGAACGAAGTTTCGGTCTTCCTGTGTCACCTTCTTTGTCCATATATGGAATCAGGCAAGAGTTGAAATTTGGCGGGATTCAAACCTCAAAGTGAGTCAAGAGTCTACAAGGCTGAATAACTCGCATCGCAGGGAAGTTTGAGTTGCCGATCAGTACTGCGTTCCTGGCAAAACAAAATACACTGCTAAATGTGCCCAAATATTTAAATGTTCGGGTCAACTGAAGTTTAGGTAAGAACAAAGTTTTTAACTTTCCAGTAGCGAAGGGAGACATGCTGCTGGAAAACGGCATCGAGTGGTCGCCATCTTGCTTTCATTTCGAGCAGACGCCAGAGGCTACTTTTTATCTCCATGCATTTCCATTTACTTTTAGTGTTTTCTTGTGTTTTTTAACTACGCAAAAGTAGCTTAAAAGCACAGGACAATAGAGAAGTGGCCTCTGCGTGCAGAGAAGTACGAATCGAGGCTTCACTAACTCCATTTCTCTTCCAGCACCGAATGCGTTTCTGAAGACTCAGTCGAGCCACAAATGACCTCTGGACCACCTCAATGAAAAAGTGCTGAACTACTAGTTCAACTAGACACGTCGTCAAGGGTGAGTAGTGCACAGACAATCTTTTGACTTTTCATAAATCTGCAGTCTTCACTTCCTTTACAACAGAACTGGTTCATCAAGCTTTCAGTTTATGGAACTTTCTCTGCAAAAATTCTTCTTTTGTGAAGTTACTGCGCATTTCATAATTCTGCGAACTCTACACCGACAAGAAACCGCGGTTTGGCTTCCGTCAATCAAACGAGTGAACAACTCTGGGTGATTTCACGGAGGCTTTGATAGATCTTGTGAACTGGTAGGGGTTAGCTAGGCTTCACAACACAATTTTTCACTGTGAAATGCAAACCAAACTCAGAAAACATGCGTGGACTTGACTTAAAAGGTTTGATTGACGGAAGCCAAAACGCAGTTTAGCGTTCGGAAATGTCAAGTGGTAGTTCGCAGAATTATGAAAATCGCAGTAACTAAAGGATGTCCGCTGCCTAAGAGTGGTCCGATCGATGTTGGTCAAAAACTAATTTTCCTTTTTTTGTTCACCACTTAAAAAGCATTGATAAGTAAGTAATCAATTGGGATTTCTTTTTGCTCAGAAATATTCTTCTTTGCGTAGCTTTGCAACTGTTTCCAAAGAGGAATTTTGAGAGTTTCGAAGGCCATGCTATCACAAAGCAAACAAATTTTGCCAATTAAGAATTATACAATTTTACAGCATTACTTTTATTTTTATCTCTGTTGCTTTTCTGCAGTTTCCTCACATTTTTCATTGTGGCCAAGAGCCAAACGACTTATTTAGGGTATTCGCATGATCTAGCACAACCTACAGATTAGAGAAAAAGATATTTATTATGTATTTATTTATTTATATTCATTGATCTGCATTTAGCATTAGCATCCCTTGGATATATACCAGTAGTCTAGATTAGAAACTGCCATGTGTATCTCTAGTACCCGGTAGGTATACCACTAGTTGGTATTTGTTAGTGATCTGTATGTTGATGGCTCGCTTTACCATGACCTTTATTCCAAACAAAAACATCAATGATATTGTACAAGCATTACTAGATAGGATAGTTATATTAAGTACAACTATTAAAAAGTTAGAGTACTTACTGCTGATTCAGTACAAACTACTCAAAAAAATAGTTTGGCTTACTTCAACATTATCATTTTTTCATTCTCAGAATAAAAAGGGAAAATGCAGAAAACTGCTTACAATGCCATACACAATCATCTTCCTTGAGTCATGGGACTAACACAGTCTCAAGTTTATGAAATTTGATAGTGAAATATTTTAGATCTTATATAAGAATGTCTTTACAAGGCAATTCTTAGTTGAGTTATGATAAGGGATTCTGAATTTTTTATGTCGATCACTGGTCTTATTTTAAACATAGCCCCACAATCTCACAATAAGGTGAATCCACATACATACATACACACTTTATTTTGATATGGTTAAAACATCAGTAAAGTATCATTTTAGTGATCTGAATGCAAGCTGACAATGGAAGCAGAAGTGACACTTCATGTCAACACTACGCAATTAATGTGTGAAAGAGTGAAGACACAGAAATAATTTTACCTTAAAGGAGGTGGCAGAACCAAAACAAAACCATGCCTATTTCCTGTAAAAAACACACCCACATTTACAGTGGCCCACAAGTACACCACAAAAACAAATAACTGATGCCGTAAATAAATTGTTCATGGTGAAAGCAAAATTCTCATGACAAGAACAAATTGCAGTCATGGCTAAAACAAATTGCAGTCAATGCAAAAGCAAATTGCTCGCAGCAAAAAGAAGTTGCAGTCAGGGCAAAACCAAATTGCAATCATGGCAAAAACAAATTTCTCACAGCGAAAATAAAGACCTGCATAAACAGATTGCAATAGATTGTTGGGGCGATTCTCATGATTCTGTATCATCACCCTAATCAGATTCAATACAAACACAGAGGTTTCAATAAGTTTTGATGCATCACACTTAGTTTTGGAAGTAGGCGGCTGGGTTTCGGGGTCTTATACAAAAGGCCATAATGCCTGAGCCTTCTGAGGACAATTGAATCATTGAAATTGGGGATTTGTGTCATCATTAGATTGGTGTCTTTTTTTATTCAGAAATGAGTCATAATGTCAACATAACTATCCTGAGTTTCTAGAGTTTTCAGTAATAATGCATGTATTTGAAAGGAGCTTTGGCAATATCACAGGGCGCCCAAGATCAATGTTTGCGAAAAGTCGATCCTGTTTTGTCCCGTTAAAATGCCCCTGTATCGTGATCGTTAGAATGCTCTAAAAACGTAAAACTATTGTCAAATTTTCAAATAAAAAAATCTTACCTCTATACATTGTCTCTGTGATGCTTTGGAGTTCTTTGTACTCCAGAAAATTGCTCCATATTGCGCAAAACAGCCTGTAAAAGCCAAAGTTCCTGACACCACTTCCCCCCTTGGGGCAATTTTCTGGACTACAAAGAACTCCAAAGCATCACAGAGACAATGTACAGAGGTAAGATTTTTTTATTTGAAAATTTGACAATATTTTTACGTTTTTAGAGCATTTTAACGATACAGGGGGCATTTTAACGGGACAGAACAGGATTGACTTTTCACAAACAATGATCTTGGGCGCCCTGTGGCAATATTCGGTGGTTTTCTGGGATGCTGTTCCAAATTTTTGCTCCAATTATGGATCATCCAATTGGACAGAGGTGATGCCTTTGTTCAAATTAAGAACAGGAAACGTAAAAATGCACTTAATACACCTCTAAAATCGATAGAAGAAATTTGACAGCCTAATAGTATGGGTACTGTTGACAGAATGTCAAGCATGCGCCGATGCAGAATAGTAATCCTACATGGATAAAAGTTGCAGTTTGGGAGACCAGTGGAACAGTTTTCAAAAAATGGGGGGGGGGGGCTCATTAGTAAGGTTTTGTGGCAAGGTGGGGAACTGAGTTTAGTGAAAATCTAAGAAAGCGTGATGAAATGTGGGGGGGGGGGGGGGGAGGGGCTAAATAAAAGCGTACGTCCCATGACCCTGTATGTATGTGTAGTGTATATACCAGGATTTCATAAACACTAATTTCTGCTTGGCAGCAAACAACGTGGCACTCCTTTGTAATTCTACAAAATACTACTAATGCCCTTTCTTGGCCAATTTCTCTGGACTGTGTTTTTTTTTTTTAATTTTATAGGTTCCTCAAAACCCAGTATTGTCGGTGTGTATACATTTTTTTTTCTGATTTTTGTGTCCAATTTCTCCTTAAAATTGTTCACACACCACACAAATTGGACAGTTTGGAAATGAGCATTAGCTCTGCGACCTCGTCCAATTTTTGAATTGCTCCGAATTTTGTCATTTTATGTTTTTTTAATTTGGATAGCATGGAGTCCTATATATATAGATGTATATAGATATGCTTGGTGCATTTTTCTTGGCATAAGTGCTAGTGTTGTGCACTATGTTTAACCATATCTTTTGCGACTTCTTGGAGGGATCAGGTTCATTCCTAAACATCAAGCCTAAAAAACAAGTATTTTTTGTAGCCTCCATGTAAATGAAAGTTCAGACTTTCCAAATAACAGTTGATGTAAAAAATATTTCATCAATACTCATATGATAACAAAAGCCTACAAAGCATTGAAGTAGCTTTTTGTTTTTAAAATAGGAAAAATTAAACAACAGCCATACACATATTGACATTCACTATGGTCAGGACAGAGCACGGAGATGCTTCTGCCAGAGACTCCAGCTATCAAAGTAAAAATTTGTTACAAAATTAGACTACAACTTTCCAATAGCCGAGCCTGTGACAAGGATGGCTAGAGTTTGATCAGTTCATACCTAAGAAAACACCAGGCATCTTTCCTAAGGAGATTGGTAACAATGGTGATGAGGGTCATTTTTGATGGACCTTTATGAAGGCTACAGTACTATCAGGGGACAACCAAGCAAATGTCAATCTCTTGATGTTAGCAGCAGGTTTTTGGCCAGGGAGAGTAGGGCTGACCGTCCATGAACACAGGGGATGAGATGTCTGCTTATCAACAGCAGGTGGGCCTCTAAAGAGGGCAGGGTACAGTCAGGGAAAGCAAAGGGTAAGAACAGCTGAGCGCCAGCAGAACTGAGTTCCCAGAGACAAGAAATTTACTTTTTCCAATACAGGGATGACCATAGCTTAGGGTCAGTATCATGGTTACTCAGAGACTATAGAGCTGAATGTCAGAATACAAATTTATGAAAACACCAACATTTGGTTGAATAAATACAACAAGGAGTTCTACAGAATGTACATGGGATGACAGCAACTGGTTATCAGTAACAATGTTTAGCCAGAGATATCAGGATTGGTTGTTGCGAGCATCAGACACACTAACAGCCAGGTACCAACAACAGGAGTGTGCCAAAACAGCACGGGATCGGATGTTGCAAACACAGGTCATCAAGATTGGGTTCATGGAGCAAGTGGCTGTGTGCTGACATGGGGCAGATTATTGGGAATGGGGAAGCAACAAGGAGCAGTTACCCGAATGGCTGTGCTCTAGAAACATCATAGCTGCATGTTGGCATCACAAGTAACACCAATGTCTAAGTACTAGTATTGGGTGGCCACCCCTTGACATCCGAACCGGCTTTTGTGAGCAAAAGTGATGCCAAGGAGTGAGTGTCTGCACCAGGTGGGTGTTTGAAGACAGCAGGACTGATTGCTTTGAATATGGTAGGTAAGGATGACAAGGTAACACCACATCCTCCTTGTCTCCCCTGTTCCTTGCAATTAGTCGTTGACTGTTGGAAAATATGCGGCAACGAGGCTGGGCCACTGTCCAGGAATAGGGTGCACACTATGACTAAATAGCAGCCCATCCCCTTTGCTTCACATTTTCTCAGTCATTCCTGCTGACTTCAAGCGACATAGGTGACTAGGAGGCCAGGGAGCTGGTGAGGGCGGGTGCACACACCCCTGTCAGTAACTTGTCCTCCTGGAAGCCTGTGTTTCTTGAAGTCAGTAGTGCTGGTGTCTTCAGCACTTGCCTGGTACAGGTACCCACTCCTTATCATCACTTCTGTTCACAACAGTCAGCCCTGACATCAATGGGTAACCACTCAATGCTAGTACTTAGGCCCTGTTGTCACTTCTGATGTCCACATTCAGCTGTGATGTCTCTAGAGCCCCACCATTCTGGTAACTGTTCTCTGTTGCTTTCCATATTCCCAACAGTCTTGGTCCATGCCCACACACAGCCTCTTGTTGCTAGTTCCCAGTCCTGATGAGCTGTTTTTCAGTTGTTGGTCTTTGGCTGTTGCTATGCCTGATGCTCAGAACAATCATTCCTGCTGTCTCTAGCCACAAATGTGCTGTTACCCAGTTGTTTTCATCGCCTTTCTTATGCTGTCATGCAGCTTTGGCTCTTTTCAGACATCCATTTGCCAATGACCTGCAGTGGGTGCTAATTTCAAATTTGTGTGTAGGTATCCTTGTTCTAGTTGTACAGCCATTTGTTCTTTGCCAGTCATTTTGATCATATTTTCCTTGCCATTCATCTCTATAACCTCTGTGTAGCTTTCTGATGCTGACCCTAAGCTATGTTCAGCTCCTATGTTTTCAATTGGCAGGTTTCATTATGTTGCATGTGCAACTAAAATAGAAAATCAAAGCAAGGATGCCAAAATGTTGGTAGAAGCAATTCAATTCAAAATATACTACCAAAGCAGAAAACATTTTAGTTTTGTGTTTAAAGTTATTTGGTAGTTCGCCAAACAAGTTGGTCGACCTAAAAGAGCCTCAGTCAGTCGCTCCTTTGTTATTGTTTAAATGCAATATTACAAGACGAATTACATGTAGAAATCTCTGATATATCCATATAAGGACAAAGCCGCTCCTTTGTTATTGTTTAAATTCAATATTACAAGACAAATTACATGTACAAATCTCTGATACATCCATCTAAGGACAAGTTGAATACTTGATTTACTTAAGGTTTTGCCATATCTTCACAAAATCTCAAAACATTCTCCCCAACGTGTTGTAGATTCAGAAATGTTCAAATTTGTAATTTGCTCAATAGGGTTGAATAGACCTACTAATTTTGTTTGAAGAAATGTTTGTGACCACTCCCTTACAAAAACAAACTATAGTTTTTGCTGAGAAACTATAGTTTTAGCGTGATTAACTATAGTTTTTGCTAGGAAACTTTAGTTTTAGTGTGGTTTACTATAGTTTTTGAAATAAACTATAGTTGAGTAACGAATCACTATAGTTTCTATAGTATTACTATAGTTTTCTGTTTTCCTTTACTTTAGTTTTTAAAGGAAACTTTAGTTAAATCATCCCTACTATAGTTTTTCGAAGCAACTATAGTTTACTTATCAATCAAGTCTATAGTTCTAATTAGAAACTATAGTTTTACTATAGTTTTTAAAGGAAACTTTAGTTAAATCATCCCTACTATAGTTTTTGTTCAAAGCAACTATAGTTTATTTATCAATTACTATAGTTATTATTAGAAAGTATAGTTTTGTCTTTCTAGTTTATTTTAGCAGGAAACTTTAGTATAACCATCACACTATATTTTTCAATGTTTCTATAGTTTACTTATCAATCACTATAGTTTTTGTTTCAAACACTATAGTTTTACTTGTTTTTTTACATTTATTATTCAATAAAAAAACTCATGTTTTACTGATATATTTTTCAGTTCTACAGATATTTATTGGCAGCATGTAAAATCAGCCCATTGCATGCCTGAATCAGTTTATTCAGGTTTTGTAATGCACACGATTTTGACCTCCAACTGAATTTGGTTTAGAACGCACATGGCGTCATATGAAACCCAAGGATTAGCAATTAATTTTAAAATTGAATCATCAGTCATTGATATGCAAACGATAAAATATATATTTTTGATTATAAGTAGCCAGAAATATCTTTATTCGTAGACAATAGTTTTGAACAATAATAGAAGTAATAATTTATATTGATTTATTCAACATTGAAGTTACATGTATAGTCTCCTAGAGTGTATTCAAATAATGTTGGAGAAGTATTAGTGGCATAGCTCTTCGAGATATTGAGATGGGCGTTTGTCACACCTGTGTCTCCCAACTACGTGTTTTTTTTTATCGGGGTATGCTTCCCTTATCATGGTTCCAGAGCCTCGAATGTCGCTTCATTTAGTGACTGCGATAGCGTCGCAAGCTCCTAGTGCTCAGTGCCGCTATCACTAAATCAAGCGACATTCAAGGCTCTGGAACCAGGGTATGTTCCCCTAGATCCATATGCAAGTGTAGCCACAGCAGATGGTCTTCTACATGTGAGAGGCTAGTTACTTTGGTCACTTGCTGATGACGAATGGACCTATTTTGCGCGTCACATGCCGCTGGATGCGGGATGCCTAGAAATTGCCAACCAGAAAGGTACTACTCCGCCATTGATCCTTGCCTTAGACTACACAGAATGACAGGATGAAGGCAGGCAAAAGCGCCATATCAATATCTTCTTGTAAATGCTAATACATTAAATTGTTTTATGTTAGTTACCAGCTAAAATTCTAAGAGAGTTCTCTGCCCAATGCAAAAAAGCTCATTACTCAACATTGACTGCAGAAGGAGGTGGGATGGGGGTGCACCCCCTGTGTACACGTACATGTAATAGCAATTGATTAAAATGGAGTAAGGGCACAATAAATAATGCAGACCTTTATATACTGTTATCTTTTATTATACCATGTCACATAAAATTCAACCACTAGAATACAACCACTAAGAATGCAAGAAAGCCATTGCATTATGGTTAACTAATTGCACAAATCATCACCTTATAACATTGACTGACCTCAGTTATAAAAGATGCTACAACATATTTCGATTTTAATCATGTTATTATGCATAGTGAAGCTGTGCCTTCTTACTCCATTTCAATCATGTTTGGCATACTAATTAGGTACATTTTCCTGTCTTTCATTACCTTGACGCACTTACATATAATACTCTCAGGATTTAAAATAATCTTTGCTGGTGTTGCCTCCACTTCTGCCATAAAGTCAGACACTAAGCTAATATCAGAACGCCTGAAGTGCTGACTGTTCACTACTCTAAATGGAGAGCACAGTAGCACACTTTCTTTATCACAGTTGCATTCCTCATGATGTTGTAGAATACAACTGCAATCTCGTTTGATTGTCAAAAGGCCCAATATGCTGCAGTGACGAATTGAATGGTCCCTGCACTCTGCTTTTACAAGACAGTTTTGGCGAGTAGATGACCTAGTATAATTAACTGTGTCATACAATTTACCATCCCATATAAATCTATTGTATTGGTATACTAGGTTATTGACTGGCTCATTATAAGCTACTCTAAAAGAGACAACTTCGTCATCTGATAGTCTCCGAACCTTTGGCGTTCCTAGAGCTAACAAACCTTCTGTTAACTGCACTGCTCTCTTTGTGTCTCTTTTGCGCAGAACAATTTTGTCAAACAGATCTTTTAATGGATCATCTTCACGGACACATTGAGAAAAATACAAAGGAAGGCTCTTATGCAAGGCATAAGAGTGGCAGACCTGTTGGGAAACATACTGGGTTCCCTGGAACATATTTTTGATAAAGGCATTGTTGCCTTCAAAAACAAAGGTAGCAACTGCCCATAGGGGACCACACATTTCTACACTTTTGCCTAAGTGTGAAAGCTGGTGGACATTAAATGAGCAATGCCGAGCCCCGTACAACTCTTCTGTTTTGAGGATAAACAATTCTAAGGCAGCTTTAGATTGAGCTATCTTACGAGATGTAATTTTGGTTCCAAGAAGTGTATGTAATGCCCAGACAAACAGAAAGAAATGATTAAGGTATGTTGATGGGAGAATACCATCCAGTATGATCAAACAATAGTACAGGATGAATGTTTTGAATTCATTGCCCTTCCAATGTTCTCGAAGGGAGATGGACCTTGGCAAGCGTCTGATTTCTTTTGGAACAATAACCGCCTTCAAAAGTGCATCATACTTGGACTGAATACGTGGCCTACCAATGTACCATAGTTGGTCATGGTTTTTGGAATCGAACCAAAGAGAAACAAACTGCCTTGCTACACCAAGTAATGCACAATGCAGAAAATCTGGAACAAATCCATGAACAATATCAAAGTGAGGAATATGTGATAAAAAGCTTGGTGCAACTACACCATAAACTGGAGTACCCCTTTCAAGGGCCTGAAGTGCGCTTATCTCCATAAGTTGGTGGGTTCTCTCCTCCTGTGGGCCATTAAATCGGTATACTCTGGTAGTTCCCTTGCCAGTTGGTACTTCTTCTCCTAACATCAAGAAGAGCAACAGAATTATGAGCAATTGGTAGAGATACAGTATCAGTAAAATATTATGTAATAGAATCGTAAACTTGATTTTTCGGAGATTCCTTTCATAAAGGCATAAAAACTATGACATATATTATAAAAACTAAAATCAACTCCTACCAGGATGAAGACACCAGTCACAGCCATACATGCCATTGTATTGCTTGGTATTTTTAACCTTGGGCCTGGCAGGTGCGTCTGCTGTGCATACAGGAGCAAATACCCTTATTCTCTGACCTCTGAACATAAATCCTACAGTATGAGTTGAGACAGAAAAATACATTAAATTACCTTTCTACAGCAACACAAAATATAGTTCCTTACATTATCTTACATCAAAACACTGGAACAATCATGTCTGATACTTTGGTGATACAACAGCATCATCATGATCACAGTTAAGTTAAAGAAGCAGAAAGTGATGTTAGGTTCACCACAGACTTTATTCAAGCGGCGGCCATGATGGCGCCCAAACCGTGAACAATGATCTTAGGGAGCATGCTCACAGAACATGAGGCAATGTACATAGGTTACCCAGTCTATACAATGTAAACTAACCTAGCCACACTATGGCGCTAGATTTTTTTATAAAACCTGATAGGCTGAGATGTTGCTGTGTATTTAGATAAGAACTTGTTTTAGGCTAAAATGCTAGGTTCTTATATGCGGGTGGTTACTTTTGTGTTAGGTGGAGAGAGACCAATTAATACTCAAGTGAATAAGGTGCCAGACCACCTAATTGTGTATATAGCCAACTGATTTGTCTCCTCACTAGTTGGGGTTCTTAACAAGGTATGTTTGAATTTTTTTTACAGTGCCCCCAATTAGCTCACGTAAAGCTAGCATAGCTGGCAGTTATTTTTTTGGGGTGGAGGTGGAGCATTATTTCCAAAGAGGGATTTCAGAGCAATCCAGAGGTTTTTGAAGTGCTCTGACTAATGTCTTGCAGTATTCCACTGTGTGCTCATTATCATATTTTGAAACAGACAAACATTCTGCTTACAAAGGATGTAATTATTTTTCCATGTTGGGTTCTAACAAGAAATGGAATAGGTAAACCTTAGTGGGTACCTTTAAAGAATTCTCAGTTTTTTATGTACATGTAGTCTAGCATCTAATGCAGAAAGTAAACTAATCACGATTTGTTTCGGTGCTGGAGGTGGTACACAGAAATACCCCCAGCATTGCCTTAGCATATTATAATTTAGTCAAATCACACTAGTGGTCTATCATCAATGCTGTGTTCTGATTGGTTGAGCTACTAGTAGGCTATAAGTTATAGCCTACTGGTAGCGAAAAGTGTCGGATTTGAAAGCCAGAAAATGGCTTACCAGTGACCTACTAGTGTGATTTGACTAAAACAATTATTCCTTAAGCCTGAATGGCCTCTGAGTCTGCCTCATCGGCTATTGACAGAGCCCATTTGGGCTCGAGGAATAATTAATTGTTAAATAGATATTGTTACCTTGTGTTGACAAATGGTGCATTTCATGGACAAATGGTCGAAGTAACAATGACATGTCCACCTTGGTTTTGACATACCACAAGGCTGGCATTATGATATTATTTTTTCTAAGGTGCACAGGTAATTCCAATAGGGTGCACTGTATTGGCCACAGGTCTTGCTTTGATGATCTGTGAGTGGGTAAAAATAAATAATAAGATTTATATACCTAGCACTGCTTCTTTTAAAAATCCAGTAGCGCTTCACAATTTTATAAAAGGTACTTAATATATTAATAATAAAGAAGAAATTTTTAACAAGAATACTTATTACACTAATATAAATATATATTATAAAAAATCTAAGAATCTATGCTGTAAAAAGTCTCAATTTTACAAACAATACGAACGTTTAAAAGATGTGATTTTACTTTGCATTTAAAAAGCGAAAAAGTTCCGTGCAGCCCCTGATATCGTCTGGTAGGGCATTCCATAGCCTTGGAGCGGTGTAGGAGAATGCCCTGCTACCGTAAGTGTTACTGTAACTGAGCAGGGCGGCTGCACAAGAAGCCCCTTATTGGCCGATCTTAATGCCCTTTTAGGAACGTAAGGGGTTAAAAGGTCTTTAAATATTGTGGGGCAATGTCATTAAGGGATTTAAAAGTTATAATATCAAGGAGGTACAAAGAGGCAAACAACAAATCATTAACATTGCCTCCTTGGCATTGCATTATTACCTGAATACAGGAACTCCGTCAACATTCCAAAGCAATGAAATGTCATTAGGCCCATATCCATGGACAGATTTAAGGTGCTCGTAAATTTTGCCATCTGTAGCATCTGTAATTAACATGCTTCTTTCTTGTTCTGTTCGGTTCAATACATACTGAAGAATTTGGTCATTTTTAAACAATTGGTTCAGCTGGGATTCTATACTCCAGTATGAGAAGTACCAATGTTTTGCTTTCGCGGTCTCCAAAGAAATTGGCAAATCACATGAGCACAAGTCATCATTATTACATCTGCTTGCTGGTCCAAAATAATGGCTGCAATCAGCACAGAAAAAGTGCTTAATAAAGTTCTGGTGGTTGAACTTCTTATAAAACAGGTACTTTGACTCAGGAACAACATTCGGTATATGCGCATTCATTATTGCTAAAAAATCACGAAGTGCCTCATCTGTTAGATGGTGATTCAAAACAAAGGACATTATAAGCAAAAGTGACTGATTCACAGACAAATCAGCACCATCATATATAGGCTCATCACTCCCAGTGAGAAATGTAGCGCTATCATCAGCATTAGCCTCCGGCCCTGATAAGTATGCATCACTATCATCATCATCATCGCTATCAACATCAAAACCTGCATCATAATAACTTTCACTATCAGTATCTAGTCCATTATCATCACCATCAGTTGAGAGTCCCATGTCATCATCATCGGCATGAGCCACACTTTCGCTGATGACGTCACTGGCATCTCCAATTTCATCTTCACTTTGATCTGAATAGATATCTATATCAGAATTTTCATCACTTCCAATTTCCCCTGTAGTCTCCAAAGAGCTGACAGAGTCATCAATCTCGTCACTTACGGCCCTCGCTTCGTGAACATAGTTATTATCGACGATATCGTTACGAATGTCCGCGTTGGCGTTATGTCTCCAAACAGTTGTTCTTGGGACATCAGCGTTCTCGTCCAACAGATAATTTCTGTAGGTGCTGCATTTCCTCTTTGCCATGTATAAAATTTGCCGATTCTTGATATTTCCTTATAAATGATACAACATTTCACCTAAAAAAGAACATTCACGAGCGATGCTGCTATCTTCTACACTCCATTTTGGAAATTACCCAGAAGGCCACTGGCACCTAGCATCGAAGGCACAATTTTGATCAGCGGACAAAAGAACTGAGCATGCGCAGAAATTTCCCGCCTTTAGAATCTAACGGCTTCAACCAAGTTGGACTACATTAGATTTACTCCTCTTTCAAGGACCTTCAAGATGCCAGAATTTGCTTTGGTTGAATTTTACGAGGAAAACTCTTGGGACGTTATTCCATTTAAGGATATTTTACACGTAGAAAGGAAAGAAAAGGACTTAAAAGGCGTTAAAACAACGGTGAATTGGCGCCCGCCGAACGACAAATCCGCCGATCCAGTAGTTGCTCCGGCTAGGATAGTCGAACTCTCAGGTATGGAAGATTTTGTTCTTAAGAAATGTTTTTTCAGTGGATAAACTGTTGTGTATGAAATACCGAACAGTGAATTGTTTTTCTAATAAGTTGTTTTTGCATGGACATGGAAAAAGTAAGGGAAATCTAAGTTACCTTAATTACTTTAAAATTGGGAATAATAATTAACAATATTTATTAAGTTACAGATCTTCTCCCTGTCTAGCCTTGTGCATTTTCGAATACAATAAAACAAGGGGCTTGTATACTTGAATGATTATTAATCCAATATTTCATGTGAACAATCTACACCATTTCTGAACATTGAAATGAAATTGAAATGTCAGCAAACACACTCCCCTACTGTAACTGAGGGCCTTATAAAACTCTCTTGAGTATTAGGGACCGATCGTTTATTACGTCTACGGGGGGGCGGTGGTTTTCTAAATTTATTGAATGTTAAAATTCGCACCCCCCTCATTTAAAAGACGACACAAAAATAACCCCCACATAACATCAATGTTCTAAAAAGCTTACCCCCACCCTGTAACCAGATCCCCCTGTTTGAACTAATGGAAGATAATTTACAGAAGTTTCTCTTTTGTTGCGCGCGAAGCCCACCCTAATTTTTATGCATGAACACATTTCACCAAACCTCAAAGAAAAGGTAGATGTACATTCCATTTGCTGTGTGTAGTAAACAAAGATTGCAAATGACGTGCGTGAAGCAGGGTCCAAATGACGAATCTCTATCCTCGTAATTTCGAACTCATGTTCTAATAATAAGGCCTTTTTTTGAACTGGGACAGCTCCGATGCTTATTACTGGAGAGCGTCTTTTTGGGGAGAGTTAGTTTTTTCTCCTGGCTAAGATAAATTTTCTTGTAATGACATTCGTAGCTATTCCATTGCGCACGTTCTTAAAAACTATATTGTACATTCTGATGCTCGCAAAGCGCGCTGAAATTGGCATACTCGCTATATGGCGAAGCGCTGCATGCCACGACGCGATAGCTTGCACATATTATTATTTAGTTTGAACCACAGTGTCTCTGAAAAAATTACTCCCTGTTTTGAGAGAGGGTGCCAAAAAATATGCCCCCCCCCCCTAAAATCTATGTCTTCTAAATTTTTACAACCACCCAAATTCTACCGCTCCCCCTCCCCCCCCCCCCCCCCCCCATAGACGTAATAAACGATTGGTCCCTAAACATGCTTTATACCCTTGTCATATTGTTTGCTTGTTAGTCCCTGGCAGAAAGCTGGCTATGACAACTGATTATTATGTATATTGTGGCTGTGGTTGTAAAAGGTGGTCAGTAAACTATGTTATTACTTACTTATATTTTAATACTCTGCATCAGATAGTCATTCAGACCTCCTCAAGATGATTAAGGGGATGGATCATGAGAGCCCTAAGGGGAGAGGGCAAAGGAAAAGAACGAAAAAGTACATGTTTGGTGAGGATGACGACAGTGAGGAAGAAAGCAGTGTGAAGGTAAATTGATTTCAGGCCATAATATCTTCCGTAACAGCTGTTCACAGGTTGGTCTAATCCTCTCTTGATGATTGAATAGTCTTAACTAACAGTTGATATGTTTCATTTATGCTCTATCTGTATATAATAAAATAAATTACCCAGTGAATTGAATATATTAATGATATTTTCTATCCAGTGGCTGATCCATGGGTGGTCGCATGGGGGGTGCCCCATTTTGAGTCGAGATCTTATAAGATAATGTATATAATGTGTGAAACTTAAAATTAATGCTTTTCCCTTCACCATGTTCTATACAATATGTATTTATTATCATAGACACAGAAACATGGGAGCTGAAGCGTGTAACACTCAGATACATAGCTTTAGTGCCAAACTTTGGAATATTTAGACCATTAAAAATGCAGAAAGCAAATTAGGCACCATATTTGGAACTGCAAATCCCAAGCTGCTCCAAATACGGTGCCTAGCTTTGTTTTCTGGATTTCTTAATGAGTTTGAACATTTCGAAGCTTGCCACACCATTACACGTTTCAACTCCCTTATATACTGCCGACAGACAAACTTCTTACTAGAAAATACACACTCATAAAAGTCATACAAAACTAGATCCGGGACCTGAGTGCCATATTTTCCATATCCTCTCTAGTGAGCGTACTGTGTATCAATGACATCTTTTGGTCTATATAATAAGAAAATTACAGGGTGGATTGAAGACATGGATTTTATTTTATCCTGCTCAAAACAATATTTTACTCACTCGCTAGCACTTGTTATTATCAAATCACAATATATTACTTATATTGGTTTATTGCAGGTCCCAAAGAAACAAGGAAATAAAAAGAAAAAAGAATTAAACAAGAAATATACATTATTGGCCAATGTCATCACAGACAAATACAAGGTGATTTTAATAGTAATTATAATAATAATTGTAGTTTATTATTTCCAAATTATTGCAGAGTCTGAGGTACCCCCATATGAAAAGGTGATTTGATGTTGTCACATACATTGTGTATTTTAGTTTTTCTGACTTATGAAACAAAGATCTGGAAACTTCTAGCAGGGTGTATGAAGCCTAGGGGTTGCCATTAGGGGTATGGGGGATGGGTATTTTATGATTTATAAAGGGGGGCCTCCTAGCCCCCCTCTAGCTATTTCCTGTCTAGTGATGGTATTGATGCCTATATGACTACACCTTTACTTCTCTATTATTGTATGGGGGAGTGTCATGTTAGTGAAATAACATAAGACCAGTTGTCTTCGCAAACAAGCCCTAATCCTTGATATTACTTAGTCATATAATATCTAAGAGTTATTTTGCCTATGATATAATTATTTTTATGACATTTTTGTAGCATTCTGAGTGACATTTTACGGTTTGGCCCAAATTCCATCTGCACAATAGCACTCCAAACCTGTATTAAATTGATATAGATATATAGAGGATACAATTTTATTGCACGGTGGCACAAAGATACGAGTTTTATTTTCGAGCGGCAAGAACACGACTGAGTGCAGCGAATGAGTAAAATATTCTTTTTGACAGGAGAAAATAAAAGTCATACCTTCAAGCCACCATGTAATTTTCTTTTTATTATATAATATACACAAACCAGAAAAAATTATTCCAAATTGATTTCCAATCACTTCTGTTTTGACCAATATCCTTTGATCAAAACTAATGAGGACATGGAAAATATGTCACCAGATGTAGCTTCATATGAGATCTATGACTGGTATGTTTCCCAGTAAAACACTTGTGTCTATATAGGTAATAAAAAGGTTATTAAACTAACCAAGACAATCACTAATTGGATCATTTAACTGTTTTAAGCTCACCAAAGGAAGGCTAAAACCATGACACTCCCCTGTTAAGGACTCATTACTCCGCTAAAGCAAAACAAATATTGTTCCTTTCTTTTCCTGTTAATTACTATTTTAGGAATCGAAAGCCTGTGAACCAGGCCCTAGTGAAGTGTCTGAAGTGAGTGGAGCGGGTGGCCCTACTTACTCAGAGTTAAAAGAAGAAGTGATGGGTCTCAGGAGAGAAAACGAAAGCCTCAAACAGAGGCTTTCTAATGTTGAAGGTAATGGAAGGCCAATAGCTACAATAATAAAAATAATAATTATTTAATAGTTATATAGCACACTTTCCAAATTGTCTAAGTGCACTTTACATCATACTTTCATACATTGATCGGTGCTGAAAAAGTTATCTAATGAAACCAGTCATTCAGATTGGTTCTAATACTGCAAGTTAAAATTGCAAAATTATTTTCAGTAGTGCAGCAGTCGTTCATTAACTATGCTATAAATTTACAAAATTGCCTAAACCTTTCCCATTAAAAAAATGTCATCCAAAATGTGGTTGATATCTGGCATAAATACTCATGGGCCACCTTAAATTAAATGTAATACATAATGGTATGAATATAACTGAGCTTGAAATCACAGCCTAGTCATCACACATTGTCAAATCAATGATATACATGACATGACCCATACATATTATTGTATGGCCCATTTGTGATACACAATTACTAATTAACACAATTGTATTTACTAAAGAGCTTCATTGGCTGTTGAAAACAAGCAGCCAGTGAGAAAGCAAAAAAAGCAAAAAAATTATCCATCAGAGCTACTGTATAGACCTTTTTCAAAAATGGTGGAAATTCACATGGAAACAAGGCTGGAAATATTATGAGCCTACAGTACATTACCGATGGCCAGGGAAGCCTTAGCTGGTGAATGGAGACCGAAAAACCGTTTATTTAGTGTTTTCTGATTTTCTTTTCTTATCGGTCCCTATTCACAAGCTAAGGCTTCCCTAGGCAGCTGCCACGTATGCTCATATTTCCAGCCTCGTTTCCATGCAACTTTCTGCCATTTTTGAAAAAGGTCTTTAGTTATAATGGTCCATTATTCACATCACTTTGTTACAACCCCTTTTAACTTTTCTTGAAAAAGATATGGCAACATGCATTACCAAGCTAAAGAAGTATGTCGCCAAGCTTGGAAAACCACCTGCAGTAAGCCATGTGCATGTACCAGATGTGTTATCTCCCCCTGCAAAAATGCCCAACCACCACATAGACAAGGACCTGCCTCCTCCCCCTGGAAGTATACCCAGCTGCAGCAATTCCTTGGATGTTGATACTACAGAGCAGCAAGAGCAGGTACAACAAGCTATATTCCACTTTTCCAGAGAGGGAGGCCTACTTTTTAGTGTTATTAATTTAAATGAAGGCCAAACAATTACATGTATGCAAAAAACATAGCTTGGGTCTCAAAGCAACATTCTCAAGTCAGACAACTGATCGAAGTGAATATATGTATATATGTACATGTAACAAAATACCAAAATCTTGCACAGTTCTGTTGTCAACCATGCAATCAGCACACATCCCAGTGAAAATCTCAACTGAGATTCCACCTAATCCCAGTTGAGATCCCAGATATATTTAGGTGGGATCCCACCTTTCAAGCTGGGATCCTAACCAGGATTATTAGACATCCCATGTGGGATCCTGACTAGACCAACTATCTCAACTGGGATTATGTGGCTGTCCTAGATGGGATGGGTGGGATCCCGTTAAATGAGTTGGGATCCCAGCCAGGACAGGTGGGATCCCATCTATCCCAGCTCCTCTAAAAAACCTGGATCCCAGGTTTAGAGATGGGATCCCAGCTGGGATGTGGCATCCCACCTGAAAAAATTCCGGTCCCATATAGGATGTCTATTAATCCCAGCTGGGATCCCAACTTTGGTCCCAACTAGATTTTCAGCTGGGAAGAATTAGAGTTGTGTGATTCTATAAGAAATATTTTACAATTGTTCAGTGTTATTCAACAATCTATGCTGTTATAGCTATATAAAATGCCTTTTAACTTTCCTTTTTTCAGTCACCCCCGTCTACACCCTCTACAGTAACATCAACTAGACAGCCATGCCAGCCAGTTATTGGCCCAAAACAAGAGGGAGACATGGCAAGTAACACTTTGAAATTTGTTGTCATAATATTACCAAAGCGATGCCTTTCCTTATTTGCATGCTGGTGTATAAGCCTAATGTTGGAGTTTAAATTTTGTGCTCAGTGCCAATGCCATTTTAGTTTGACTTTCTTTTGTTTAACAAGAACACAGAGAAGTTAAATAAACAATACATACTAAAATCGCATGTGCACTGAACACAACAAAATGAACTTCAACTATAGGCTTATTAAATGCATTATTTGTCGCCTTTTTTCTGATTGTGTATAATTGGTATCTTTGTATAATGGTACAAATGTAGGTATCCAGCAAATCAACCAATGCGAGGGAGTGTGCTATCATTGCTATATTATAACATTAATTATTCTACAGAAAACTTACTGGCTGCATTACCCTATATGATCCACAGGTTGTTCTTGGGCCAGGTCTGACATTGAAAGCAAGCACTTTCAAAAAAATCAAGCCATTGAAGCATGGAATGTATGTAGCCAGCATCATGGCTGCTACATTATCACGTGAACATATGGCCACCCACTCCCTCAAAGGCCAAAAGGGGAAAGCAGGGAAGCTAGTGAAGCCAGCACTGGATCAGACTTATGTTAAGTCTCTAATAGGTAAATAAGAATGATATTCTACACTGTTATAGTTGAAAGTGGAATAACCATGGCTCATCTCCAGTGTAAGAACTCGCCAGCTGCGTCACAAAGCTTTCTTTGATTGGTAGAACGAAGGTTCAACCAATCATGACTAAATAGTAACTAAAAACCATGGAATGGCTCTTACACTGGAGATCATGACCCATAACTATAATAAAGATATACTAACAAGAATACTTGCAAGGATTCTCCACTTTCATTTTTCACAAGTTGCATATATTTTTTTAATGCAAGCAGAGTTATTGGTTAATATGTATCTGTCCTTGTCTTTCTTGTGAAAAATGTGAGTAATTAAAATTACAAGTATTTCTTTGGACGCGTCTGATCTGAACTTCATGACCTGCTGTCACGGCATTGGTAGCAATGTTTTTATTTTCATGTTGTTGCATATGGCCTGACCTAATTTTGATTTTATTTGAATTTAAAAATTGATCATATATTTTTAATAATATTTTGCAGCTCATGCGATGTCCGTCAAATACATAAATGAAACCAAGCTCTTCACCGAAGACAGCATAAAGACGGACATACGCTACAAGCTTAATAATGAAGAGGCAGCTTGGAAGAGAGCAACTGAACAGGCAGATTCGCAAAAATAATTTTATTCGTGTAAATCTGTAAAAGCTCTAATAATTTAACCCCCTTTGGAAGCCTAAGTTTGCAAGAAGCCCGCCATCACCCATCAATGTATAAGACCACCCCCCTACCCTTATCTCCCTTTGTTGACCTGAATATAAACAAGTGTCTGGGGGTTATTAAAGCTTGAACAGTGATATTTTTTTCGTGCTCTCTTCATGTACTACACTACAACAGTTAAAATGCTAATACAACATCAGTAAAAACCTCAATTCACGCATCAGTTCACTTTGAATAATTCCTGATTTTCTAAACACTGACACCTGATGCCACTGTGGTGCCAGGCCAATGTAGGGTACACATTAAAATGTTTTTAAGGCCTTAAGAAACCATGTACAGTTTTCATTTGCTAAGCAAGGACATACTGTAGAACGCACCAAATCAGCAATGTTAACCACAAATTTTTATTTGTGATTCCCTTGATTTAGCCAGCAGAGGTCAAAACATTTTTTTAGAATCTAATAATATGTTTTGGATTGCAAAACCATGTTCATTGTTCTTTAACCACAGATTGTTCAATAAAATAATTATAGTTCTGATAACTAAAAGTTTTATGAAATATTGATAATGTAGTTGGTGAAACTATTGTTCAGTCGTTTGTCAACTCAAAACTATACTTTAGAGTGTGTGGAGCTATTTTAGTTCTAATAACTATAGTTTTGATTTAACTATAGTTATTTGGTGTGAATAACTACGTCTTTGAAACTAAAGTTTTGAGGTAAAACTAAAGTTATCCTTAACTATACTTCAGAACTAAAGTTATAAGAAATAGAACTATAGTTCTAATAACTATAGTTTTGATTAAACTATAGTTATTCCGTGTGAAAAACTACATTTTCAAAACTAAAGTTTTGAGTGAAAACTATAGTTAATCCTCAACTATAGTTCAGCTATAACTATAGTTATCTTGTTCCAATTAACTAAAGTTACGAAAAACTATAGTTTTTTCCCAAAAAAACTATAGTTTATTTTTGTAAGGGCTGACACAGATTGTACCCTTTTTCTACTATTTTCATTCAAAACGTTTCCAGGGGAGCTTATTCTGGATATATATATATATATATATATACTGTAGAATATGGTGAATTCTGGAGCCAGAACAATCCCTACCAGTAGAAGGATCCGCAAAAGGATTCACAGTTGGTCGGCTTGATAATGAAGAGGAGAATTGAAGAATGAGCCAAACCAGCAACTTCTAAAGTTCCATAAAAATTTATTTAAACGTTTCGGCCTTCGGCCTTCATCAGTAAAAATTTAGTCTAGTTTTTAAAATTTTTACTGATGAAGGCCGAAGGCCGAAACGTTTAAATAAATTTTTATGGAACTTTAGAAGTTGCTGGTTTGGCTCATTCTTCAATTCTCCTCTTCTATATATATATATATATATATATATATATATATGATTGAATAAGAAAGTGACGACGTGAGAATAATATATATATATAGGCGGTGCAATGTCACACGTCTAAAAATGCAAAATGTTTATAGACAATAAGCTAGAATTTGAACCCAGCACTACAAAGCGAGCAATTGGTTTAAAATTTGCTAAGATATAGCCATGATAAACAGGCTTCGCAAATAGACTAATTCAAGGTGCGTTTTTCCTTTGTATGGATATATTTTAGCTATGAAAACACTCCTAACAAAAGATGAAGATTTCATGACGTCACATTGTGGCCGCCTATACAGAATTTTCTAAAACGAATGCCTTAAAATTCGGAGTATTTTCACATATTATCGAGCAGATGTAATTGGATTGCGAATTGGCATTTTTTTCTTTCTCTATAAGGGCTACTTGAGTACAAATGTTTAGCTTATATACAGTATTCATCAACTGTCAATTTAGCCACTTAAAGAAACTCTTTCGGTCACGTGCACTGTCTGTATAACTCGGAACAGAACTTGTTGTAGACACTCAAACATAATTATGAGTTCTGTAACAGCTCTGGCTCATATACAGACAGGCCTTTCCACTAGTCAATCGTTGATTACAAAAAGGTGAAAAAGAACGACTAACAGGTCTTCTTCTCTGAGAACTTCAATTAAATAGAGGGGGCTGTTCATCGGGTTTTTTTAACGCTAAGAGATAGGAAATTGAGTGTGGTCAACAGTGAATTTTAACCCAAGAGAAAAAAAAAACTTTTCAGTTTCACTTAATCTTATTATGGTCCTTGAAATTGCAATCTACTGTAGTTCAAATTAGTTATTCTGTTGCTGAAACTATAGGTCACATTTGGCGTGAGACCCCCAAGGGTTATCTCTTTGGACATCTCTAAGAGATAGTGCTTGAATTTTATACCCTAAGGGTTATGATGAGCACCCCTGTATTTTTTTATTGGGAAACCCTCCTATCCCCGCCAGGGGACAAAGAATGTAGTTCAACAATATGGAATGTCAATCGCTTTAGAGTGGATTTCAAATTACTGTAGTGAATCCAATGGCAAAGTGATTACACCTGAATAAAACCTGTGAACAAAGTGATTTTACCAATTACTCACGTCAGTCATATACAAAATCCACTCTATAGTATTTGTAATTACTGTGCATGTCCATGACGCAACGGTTTTGTCTCTTGTTCTCTCTTGACAAACTGATATCAAAATAATGTAGAAGTTCTAGTGGCCATTCCATTGACTGGTTGCATTTTTAAATGGGTTTGAGGACCTCCCTTAAAAATCCCCTCCCCTGGAATTTCCACTCCTGAAATAGACCCCCTCCCCTGGAATTTCCAACCTCATAAAGGACCCCTCCCCTGTTTTTCTGGCAAAATACCCCTGGAAAATCTATTTTTAGATGCCCCTGGAAAGTCACCTTTTTTATCCCTCACCCTTGGAATTTCCAGTCTCCAGACACACACCCTCCCGTGGAATTCCCAGAGTCCAATACAACCCCCCTGGAAAATTTTCCATAGGTCCTCAACCCCATGGGTGTGGTTTAAAAATGCAATCAGCCATTTTATAGCCACACCACTGCCCACCCCTCTATGGACTTTATTAACCCCTTCGGAAAAAAGCGCATTTCAGTTTAACCCACACGGAAAAAGCCATTTTGTTATACCCCCTTGGAGAAACTCTTCTGTAGGGGGGCTGCAGCTAAAAAATGGAATGGCCCTAGATTGATTGCTGTAGAAGCTGTTTAAAGAATTCTTCCCGTGCGGTATAGGTTGTACAAATACTCGGCCTCACCTTGTGTTTGTAAATGCCATACAGCAGGGTCACTCATTATGTCAACTTAAATTAACCTTTCTAACTTGCATACTATGTTTTTCCTTTACCAAGATCTTATTTTGATTGAAAATGTTAAAGCACAAAGTTTCACAATTCAGTGATGGATGTGGATACTTTCACGGACTCAGTGGTTTTCTAAGATGACAAAATAGCAGTTGACTGAGACACTTGGAGGCCCCAAAGACTTGATAATCGGTCAATATTTTCGGAAGAAAGTACTTTACAGACGTTTGGGCGATACCATCCTTTTATCTACCTTGCTTTGATTGCCATTTTGATGTACATGTAACATCATGTGAACGTGCAGTTTAGAACATGTCTGTTTCTAAAATAGAGGATATTACAAGGCCGTGCAGAGATACAAATTTTATCTTCAAGTGATCACGAGAACATAAAATTTGTATCTCCAAGCGGCCATGTAATGTTCTGTTTATCCGTAAATCCTAAAACAAAGCATAAAATAAAGTATTGTTCTCACACAAGGTTTTTGGCATTTTTTGGAGATTTGGCACACTGTTATTTCATTGGCATTTATAATACAGATCTTTTCTAAACTGCCCCAATCACCTGTCTCTGTGCACTCAGTTGTACCTGAGGTTCAGTTGTTGTTGGCCGTTGTTTTCTTTACTTTGCCCTGCCCTCTCTAGACACCCCAGCTGTTGCTGGTATTCCGTCATTGTAGTCCCAGGTGTTCCCTACTGCCAGTGCTGCTCTCTCTCTCGATCCTCTGTGCTACTAACATCTAGTTTATGGCAACCCCACAGGAAATTTCTGAAGAAACCAGATTTTTATGAGATGTCACTCTGTTCGAATTTCATTGGGAAAACTTTTAACTGGTCAGTAACAAGGATTTCATTCGCACCAGTAACAGTTGTGTAAACGGCAAATATATTCCCTAAATTAGATCGAAAAACCAGATTTCCCACTTTCAAAATCCTCAGAAATGGGTATTTCTGTAGGTACCAGGACCTTTGTCTCTAATTATATTATCTGAGCTTCATTACCTTCCGAAGGAACCTCAGAAACTGGATTCTTCATAAATTTCCTGTGTCTGTGTGTCGGTACCTGCGAGTCCTGCTGTCTTCAGTAATAGTTAGGTATTTTGTAAAGAACAACTATCGTCTTAGAGCGGTTTTCACATGACTGTCGTGAAATCAATCGCAAAGTAATTACACTAATTCTGAACAAAACCTATAGGAGTGATTACAAAGTAATTGCGAATTACTCACTACAGTCATCTGAAATCCGCTCTAAAGTGTTGCTGATGTGAAGTCCACCTCATTACCATTTGTTACGATCCCCGTGCACCCTTGGAAGCCCAGGGTTTTTTCTGCTTCACTCAGTGATCCTGCCATAATCACTAACAGATACAATAATATCATAACCATAACATAACACTTGCACTTACTAACGATAGCAATAACAGTAACGATGATAATCACATTTTGTGGAGAGCAGAAAACATAATAACCAATATGGAACTCGCGTATACATCTTTTTATATGGCAAGATTTTACTGAAGTGCAATTTGCTAATATGTTAGGCAGAACCAATATATTGCTGTATTTGGTGAGTGACATCAGTCGTAAAACAATATCTACAATGCAATCAGGCCCAATTCATTGCATAAAGGCCCTCTTGAGTGGGACTGACAAATGATGTTCATCAGTAATAGAGCTAGTGGTATAGACAGGGAGAGCTAGAATGAAGCGCTAGACTAACAAAACACTTAACATTTTACGAATTAGGAAAGTGATCATCGTAACATGTCAAATAAAAAACTCTGGATGAAACAGTAATTTAAGTAAATTGAATTAAACTAAGTGGTGAAATTAGAAACGCACCTTGTATTGTCGCCTAACTGTATAAACACCAGCCATGTGAACACGTACCCAGCCATTGTTTTAGAAACAAAACTAGTGAAAACGCCAAGGTATTATAGTGAAAGTGCTCAGAGTAATTTTGGAAGATTTAAAGACAAAATGAAGAAGAAATCTGAAGTTATACGCGATCAAGTCGGAGGAAAGTAGTAAGTTTTGATGGTCGGATACAGCAATTAGACACCGCAAAACGCCGCATAACGAACTAGAGTATTTTCTCCGTAATCATATATATTTGGGAAAAAACACAGTCCATTGAACGGCCCCTGGCTGAATTTCCAGCACTCTGATACATGTGAAATGGCCAGGCTTTTCAGCTTGTGTAGCCTGCTAGCAGGCGTTGGAGGCTGTTTTATCGGCGAAAACCCCGGAGTTCGTAGTCGCGAGCGCCATCTTGGATTTTTTGGCCGAGTGACAATGGGGCGAGTGACAAAACGGTCACTCGGCCAAAAAATCCAAGATGGCGCTCGCGACTACGAACTCCGGGGTTTTCGCCGATAAAACAGCCTCCAACGCCTGCTAGCAGGCTACAGCTTGTGGTGTTTCATAACTGAAAGACATATGTAGGGCGTTTGTCTTGCAATTAGCTATAACAACTACAGTACAACCTGGATGTATGTTACACTTACACGCGTGTAGTGTGGGTGTAGTGTGCGTGTAGTTTGAGTGTAGTATTACACGAAAAAGTGCGTGTAGTTTTCCTTTGTTATGCAGGTTTTGCCTTGAATAACTTGAATAACGATCGGTTTGTTTAAAATATATGTTCAGTGCAGTAGCTTCCGAGCCGAGTATTTTGTTATAACGTGTGGAGAGACTTCGTTTCTCTTGTAATAAGTAACGCACCGCGATGAAACTATATTAAATTAATCCTTGAAACCTAGCGAATGCGTTTTAAAAAGTTTTTTCTGATGCGAAGTTTGCAGAGAGAGGAAAAAATAAACATTCTCAATTGACTAATTTGCCGACTTCACTGTAGAACTCTGCGTTTGGAGTTTTCAGGATAACTCTTTTAATAAATAGCGGATTACGATGTAACTTATGTCAAACTAATCATTGACACGCATTACCATTTCTTTTTTCAAATGTTGACTTGCTGGCTTCCTTTGCGCGATTGAATGTATGCAGGATACTGAGAGTTGCCCTTTCGATACACAACCATGATTTTCCAGTTCTCAATTGTTGACCTACGAAGGAACAATGTTTTGATGCTTTTGTTACAAAGTACACATACATATAATTTTGTTAGAAGCGTAAATGTTTCGACGTCTTTTGTCGCACACGCTTAAGTCCAGTGAAAGCAAGGTTTATTAAATCGCTAGGAAACGATACGTCCTCACAATTTGTTGCCATGAAAATAGCATTTAAAGTTTGCGTACATGCACGAATCCATGCGTTTGTTTTGTTTTCATTGTTTAAATACATTCGGGGTGCGTTTTCGTTAAGATGTCTAAATTTCATTAGAAATAGTCTGACGTTAACAAGCGATTACACATTTTAGCGCGTATGTCATTTTTTTAAATCGTGGATACGCGAAGCGTATTCACGAGTTATTGTGGTGGGCTAGATGTCACTCGCTCGCTCGCTCATAACTCAAGTGTTAGCTCATGACGTCATCTAAACTTAACAAATTAATATCTCGAGAACGGTACATCGCTAGGTGTCTAAACTTGGACAAAGTTATCTAAGTCATTTTTCAAATGTTGACTTGCTGGCTTCCTCTTTGCGCGATTGAATGTATGCAGGATATTGAGAGTTGCCTTTTGATACACAACCATGATTTTCCAGTTCTCAATTGTTGACCCACGAAGGAACAATGTTTTGATGCTTTTGTTACAAAGTACACAGATATATAATTTTGTTAGAAGCGTAAATGTTTCGACGTTCTCACAATTTGTTGCCATGAAAATAGCATTTAAATTTTGCATACATGCACGAATCCATGCGTTTCTTTTGTTTTCATTCTTAAAATACATTCGGGGTGCGTTTTCGTTAAGATGTCTAAATATCATTAGAAATAGTCTGACGTTTACAAGCAATTACACATTTTAGCGCGTATGTCTTGCACTTAACGATGGCATCTATTTTTATTTTCTTTATCAAAACCAATATATTTTGTCGGCGTCCCTTTCCGGTGCATCAGTTTTTTTTAGAATACACACTTCAATCGTTCTTTGATATCATTTTACCATTGGCTTACATGTGTTGTAACAAGCCCTCTCAGGAATTTTTGAATTTCGGTTTCCTTTTTAAGGTATGATTTTTTAAAAGTATATATTAAAACGATACAGCCAGATTAAAAGAAAATTACTCTACACTCGGTTCTTTTTGAAATTTCAGATATCCCTGAGACGTGTTTTAAAAACACAATCTAAGTCCAAGTGAAATTTCTTCAAAGAGCGAATGTTTTGTTTATTTTGATATATCTTGCCAATTTCATCTCCGAATCCCCAAAGCAGTTTTTTTCCCTTGATGCTGCCCGAAGGTAAAGTTTGTTCTACATAGATTTTTCCATCCATGTCTTCACAAAACTTCACACATTACCATGAACTTTAACAAATGTTGACTTGCTAGCTTCTTTTGCGCGATTGAATGTATGCAGGATATTGAGAGTTGCCCTTTTGATACACACCCATGATTTTCCAGTTCTCAATTGTTGTCCCACGAAGGAACAATGTTTAGATGTTTATGTTACAAAGTACACAGATATATAATCTTGTTAGAAGCGTGAATGCTTCGACGTCTTTTGCCGCACACGCTCAAGTCCAGTGAAACCAAGGATTTGGAAACCGCTAGGATAAGATAAGTCCACACACTTTGCTTTCCCCTTGATGCTGCCCTAAGATAAAGTTTGTTGTCCTACATACATTTTTCCATCTATGTCTTCACAAAATTTCAGGCATTACCATTTCTGATTTCAAATGTTGACTTGCTAGCTTTCTTTGCGCGATTGAATGTATGCAGGATATTGTGTGTGGACCAGTTGGTACGCACTCGTGAGTTTTAAATGGTTCACCCACGAAGGAACAATGTTTTGATGCTTTTGTTGCAAAGTACACAGATATATAATTTTGTTAGAAGTGTGAATGCTCCGACGTCTTTTGCCGCACACGCTCATGTCCATTGAAACCAACGTTTTGGAAACCACTAATAGAAGATAGGTCCACACGCTTTGCTTTCCCCTGATAAAGTTTATTGTCCTACATAAATTTTTCCATCTATGTCTTCACAAAATTTCAGGCATTACCATTTCTTATTTCAAATGTTGACTTGCTAGCTTTCTTTGCGCGATTGAATGTATGCAGGATATTGGGTGTAGACCAGTTGGTACGCACTCGTGAGTTTTAAATGGTTTACCCACGAAGGAACAATGTTTTGATGCTTTTGTTGCAAAGTACACAGATATATAATTTTGTTAGAAGCGTAAATGTTTCGACGTTCTCACAATTTGTTGCCATGAAAATAGCATTTAAATTTTGCATACATGCACGAATCCATGCGTTTCTTTTGTTTTCATTGTTAGTACACAGATATATAATTTTGTTAGAAGTGTGAATGCTTCGACGTCTTTTGCCGCACACGCGCATGTCCAGTGTAACCAATGATTTGGAAACCGCTACGATAAGATAAGTCCACACACTTTGCTTTCCCTTTATGTTGGCCAAAGATAAAGTTTGTTGTCTTACATAAATTTTTCCATCTTTACCATTTCTTTTTTTCAAATGTTGACTTGCTGGCTTCCTCTTTGCGCGATTGAATGTATGCAGGATATTGAGAGTTGCCTTTTTGATACACAACCATGATTTTCCAGTTCTCAATTGTTGACCCACGAAGTATATTTTAAAACAATACAGCCAGATTAAAATAAAATTACTCTACACTCGGTTCTTTTTGAAATTTCAGATATCCCTGAGACGTGTTTTAAAAACACAATCTAAGTCCAAGTGAAATTTCGTCAAAGAGCAAATCTTTTGTATATTTTGATATATCTTGCCAATTTCATTTCCGAATCCCCAAAGCACTGTTTTTTTCCCTTGATGCTGCCCGAAGATAAAGTTTGTTGTTGTACATAGATTTTTCGATCCATGTCTTCACAAAATTTCACACATTACCATGCACTTTAACATGTTAAAATTATGTTATAAACCTTGTAGTTTATCTTCAGGAACTTAGCGAAGTACAGCGGTAAGAAAGTCACATGGCTAATCCGAAAAACGTGCTAACAAACATGAGTGATCATGTGACAGCATATCACGTGACAGCATAAATTATCATTATTCCAACAGTCCCTCTTGATGATTATGCTGACAGTTCAAACAATGTAAACAAAAAAAACGACAAGTCCGCAAAGTCTATTAAGTAATGCGGCAAACACCTAGCATGTCTCTTAATCTTAAGATTGTAGAACTAGGTAGTCCCTTGGTCATGATATCTGCGGCCATAGCCTCACTAGGACAATAGATAACTAGAATTTCATCTGAGGCTACTCTTTCGCGAACAAAGTGATGGCAGATATCGATGTGCTTTGTCCTGTTGTGGTACTTTGCATTTTTGGCCAACTCGATTGCACCTTGATTGTATTCATATATTGTAGTAGCCGCGTCTACTCATTTTCCAAGGTCTTTCATCAAACGTCGTAACCATATGGCCTCTTGTGTGGCTGTGCTCAATGCAACGTATTCAGCTTCAGTGGAGGACTTAGCAACTGTAGATTGCTTTCTGCTTGACCAGCTCACTATACCATTACCAATTTGAAAAACATATCCAGAGGTAGATTTACGAGTGTCCTGATCTCCTGCCCAGTCCGCGTCGCTGTATCCTGTTAACTGTGGGTTCCTATCATCAACTGAATACTTAAGTCCAAAGTTCATTGTTCCTTTCAAGTATCGCAACACACGCTTTACTCCTGTCCAGTGATATTTAGTAGGCTTAGACATGTATTGTGATAATACACTTACTGCTGCTGAGATATCAGGTCTGGTTGTGGTTGAGACATACGTCAGACATCCAATTGCCTGTTGATAAGTATGTGTGTCGAAAGCTTCATCGTTCTCTGATAACTGCTGAAACTTCTTGCCAGGCTCAAGAGGAGTAGAAACTGGTTTACATTTTTCCATACCAAATCTTTCAAGTACTTTTTCAAGATATCCAGGTTGACTTATAGTCAAAGTCCTTGAATCCCTGTCCCTCTTGATCAGTATCCCTAACAAATAATAGATCTCTCCCTGATCAACCATCTTAAATCTCTCACAAAGTGCAGCCTTTTCAGCTATTAACAATTCAGAGATAACAATAATAGCGGAGCTCCAGCGCGGGCCGAAGGCCCGCGCAAGCGGAGCACCATACCTAAGGGAAAAACGTATACCATCGAGTTGATTTTTGAACGTCACGGGCATTTTGGATCATTTTGATGACGTCATTGATGGCGTGAGGGAACGTGACTTTGGTGTAGAGTTCCTCTGATGGTCTTTGAAAGTTTGTCCAAGTTTGGCTTCTAGAGAAGCTTCCCTTCGGGAGATATGATTTTTTCTTTATTTTTCTGGTATTAAACCTATAGTGTCCGCCGTCCGTGTCCGTCGTCCGTGTACACATGGGAACCCTGTGGTATGCAAAGAAAAAATTATATCTCCTCAAGGAACATCCTAAGACAGCCATACTTGGGATATTTTGTCTATGCCACAAGGGGGGTGCTGTAGCACGGTCACGTGATGTGACGTCATCGATGACGTCATCTATGCTTAAAAAATGAATATCTCGTGAAGAGAAGACTCTAAAACAACCAAACTTGGGTAGTGCGGTCTAGGTCACCAGATGAGCGAAATGAAGTGGTCACGTGATGTGACGTCATAGATGACGTCATCTATGCTTGAAAAATGAATATCTCGTGAAGAGAAGACTCTAAAACAACCAAACTTGGGTAGTGTGGTCTTGGTCACCAGATGAGCGAAATGAAGTGGTCACGTGATGTGACGTCATCGATGACGTCATCTATGCTTGAAAAATGAATATCTCGTGAAGAGAAGACTCTAAAACAACCAAACTTGGGTAGTGTGGTCTAGGTCACCAGATGAGCGAAATGAAGTGGTCACGTGATGTGACGTCATCGATGACGTCATCTATGCTTGAAAAATGAATATCTCGTCAAGAGAAGACTCTAGAACAACCAAACTTGGGTAGTGTGGTCTAGGTCACCAGATGAGCAAAATGAAGTGGTCACGTGATGTGACGTCATCGATGACGTCATCTATGCTTGAAAAAATAATATCTCGTGAAGGGAAAACTCTAAAAGAACCAAACTGGGTAGTGTGGTCTAGGCCACCATATGATCGAAATGAAGTGGTCACGTGATATGACGTCATCGATGACGTCATCTATGCTTGAAAAATGAATATCTCGTGAAGAGAAGACTCTAAAACAACCAAACTTGGGCAGTGTGGTCTTGGTCACCAGATGAGCGAAATGAAGTGGTCACGTGATGTGACGTCACCGATGACGTCATCTATGCTTGAAAAATGAATATCTCGCCAAGAGAAGACTCTAGAACAACCAAACTTGGGTAGTGTGGTCTAGGTCACCAGATGAGCAAAATGAAGTGGTCACGTGATGTGACGTCATCGATGACGTCATCTATGCTTCAAAAAATAATATATCGTGAGGGGAAAACTCTAAAAGAACCAAACTTGGGTAGTGTAGTCTAGGCCACCATATGATCGAAATGAAGTGGTCACGTGATATGACGTCATCGATGACGTCATCTATGCTTGAAAAATTAATATCTCGTGAAGACTCTAAAGCAACCATATAAACCATGTACACATGGGAATCCCTTTCATTCACATAGAACATTTTATAACCAGGAGCTCCGCTTTTAGCCAGTGGCTAAATCTATATATTATCATCAACATATGCACCAAGAATCACATACGATATATGTCCATTTTGACCTTTGCTTGATTCCACATAGACACACCCATCAGCTCCACTCGTGCGATATCCCGTTGACTTTAAATGTTGATCTAGAGTGGTATTCCAGCAACGTGCCGACTGTTTCAGTCCGTAAATACTTTTTCTCAGTTTACAAACATGATCTGGTTTATCAGGGTCTACGAACCCTTCAGGTTGTCTCATATATATATCACAGTCAATAGTACCATTCAAGAAGGCAGTCTTAACATCCATTTGATGCACTTCTAAGTTGTGTGCATTCGCTAGTGCAAGCAACGATCTTACTGACGCTTGTCTTGCCACTGGTGAAAAAACCTCTTCATAGTCGATACCCTTTGTCTGCGAATACCCTTGGGCAACTAGTCTTGCCTTGTAGCGATCAACTTTACCTTCCTCGTCTCTCTTTGTTTTAAACACCCATCGAAATCCGAGAACATTAACTCCCTCAGGGGGAGGGACTAAGTCCCACGTTTCGTTCTCCATTAAAGATGAATACTCTGCATCCATGGCTCCTTTCCATTGCTGTGACATTTCTCCATTTAATGCCTGTTGTACTGAATCAGGTTCATCAATATCTGTAGTTAAGGAGTTTGCAACAAAACACTCCTCGTCCCTAAATCTCTGTGGTAACTTCCGTTGACGCACATTTGGTAAGTTTTGCACTTCTTCCATGAATGAATCCTCGTAAGTTTGTCTTGTCTGTATTTCCACAACTGGTTCCTGCTCAACTGGTACTCCCATCACTTCTTCGTGAATTTCGTTTCTCTCAACAGGGAATTCATGTACAGACAATACCTCATCATCCTCATTTTCTGGATAGAAACTACTCAGTTCCATGTTCTCTGCCTCACACGCTTGATCAAATCTGGTCTCCCAGAAAATTACATTCCTACTCACAATAAACATCTTCTCAATATCATACAGTTTATATCCTTTAACTCCTGGAGGGTATCCAACAAAAATTGCCTTACGTGCTTTGACATCAAGTTTCTTGCGTCGACTGTCAGGTACATGCACATAGCTCAGGCAACCGAAGACTCTCAAATGTGAAACATTTGGTTTCCTTCTAAACACACACTCGAATGGTGTTTTGTTCTCCAATGCTGTAGTGGGACTACGATTGTGATTGTAAACTGCTGTATTACATGCTTCAGCCCAGAAATCTTGTGGAAGCTTGGCTTGGTTGAGCATTGATCTTGCTGATTCCATTATCGTGCGATTCAATCGCTCCGCAACACCATTTTGTTTAGGACAATATGGATTTGTGTACTCTTGGGAAATTCCCTTCTCCTTACAATATTTGGTGGATTCCTTGGAAACATATTCACCTCCATTGTCACTCCTAAGTGTCATAACTCCAGGATTATCTTCCTCCTCTTTAGGCAGTACTAATGTCTCAATGTGATGGCCAAACTGTCTCTCGACATAACTGACATATTCCTTGAATTTGGTCAACATTTCATTTCTGTTTTTGATAAAGTAAGTAATAACAAATCTTGAGTAATCGTCAGTAAATGTTAACATGTATCTACTTCCGCCTTTTGAAGGAACCTGCATGGGACCACATATGTCACTGTGTACAACTTCAAATGGTCTGGTTGCTCTCTGACTACTCTCTTTGGGAAACGGTTTCCTTCGCATTTTTCCCATGATGCATGCTTCACACTGCTTGTTAGGTAGAGTCGAGCCATCAATTTTCATCCCTTGGACCATTTCTTCTTAACAGTGTTTACTGTGTACAACTTATTATCATGAAGGCTTCCAATCACATATTCCTGTTCATTCTTGTGAACTATACAATGTTCTTTATCGAAACTTACTTGTGCTCCCATCAGTGCCATCGCAGGGACTGAGAGCAAGTTCTTAGTCATCTTTGGAACAAACAAGACTTTGTGCAAATTCAGGACAATATTTGGTGTCTTACATGTAGTCAGGTCCACTTCTCCTTCGCCGAGAGCTAGAACTATTGTATCATCTCCCAAGTATATGTTTGTCGGCTTCGTGTATTGGACAAAGTTCTTCAAAAGTGTCTTATCATTTGTCATATGCTTTGTTGCCGCCGAATCAATGAACCATTCTCCTTCAGAAGTTGTAGTGCTGCATATCAAGGCAATTCCTCCACGTTCTTTCTCTTCTTCGTCTTCATGTTCAGCCACGTTCGATCCTTCATTTCGTCTTGAATTTTTCTTCACGGTACAATCCCTTGAAAAATGACCGAATTGATGACAATTATAGCACTCGATATTCTTTAATCTTTCTTTATTATCCAGTCTACCAAATGAATTTTGATACTGTCCACCTCGTGCGCGTCCGCGACCATTCCGTCTTCCGCGTGGAGCTCCATGGCCGCCATTTTGTTGTTGATTTGAGCGTTGTTGATCTCTTTTCGCAAACAGGCGCTTTCGTTTGCTTCTTTCTCGCTCTTTTCCTTTCTCTTCATAAACTCTTCTATTACGAGGCCTTTGACATTCACCCAGTCAAGGTCGTCAGCGTTCCGAGCGTGTAAAAAATTATCGTAAGACTCGGGTAAACTACCAAGAACCACGGTGGCGAATCTCCTCGAGGAAATTTCTTCATTCAGCTCCGCTAAACAGGTCATGGTGGTCAAATGCTGCATTAAATCCGCTCCTTCATCCATACTAGCGGCGTAAAACTTTCTGGTAAGTCGTACGATCTGGGTAACCGAGACGAACTCGAACTGGTTTTGCAATCTCTGCCACGCCACGAGCAGGTCTATCACTGAAGAAATGTGAATTTGTAGGTCTTTCTCGACATTCAATGCTATCAAAGAATAGGCTTTATCCTTTCTCAACCGGAAAGCATTCTTCACAGCAGTAGTTGCGGTCTCTGCCGGTGGGATTTCTTGACCTTCTTGTGTAAATCCCCATAATCCACGCTCCATTAACACGAGTTTCACGTTGTACTTCCATGATTGATAATTCTTGCCGTTCAATTTTTCTATTTTCGCGATCTCTGCCATACTCACAAACACACTGACACGAGCTTCGATTCAACAACAATCTCTCAACGTTCTGGGCCCATAACCTGTTAAAATTATGTTATAAACCTTGTAGTTTATCTTCAGGAACTTAGCGAAGTACAGCGGTAAGAAAGTCACATGGCTAATCCGAAAAACGTGCTAACAAACATGAGTGATCATGTGACAGCATATCACGTGACAGCATAAATTATCATTATTCCAACATAACAAATGTTGACTTGCTAGCTTTTTTTGCGCGATTGAATGTATGCAGGATATTGAGAGTTGCCCTTTTGATACACAACCATGATTTTCCAGTTCTCAATTGTTGTCCCACAAAGGAACAATGTTTTGATGCTTTTGTTACAAAGTACACAGATATATAATTTCGTTAGAAGCGTGAATGCTTCGACGTCTTTTGCCGCACACGCTCAAGTCCAGTGAAACCAAGGTTTTGGAAACCGCTAGGAGAAGATAAGTCCACACTCTTTGCTTTCCCCTTGATGCTGCCCAAAGATAAAGTTTGTTGTCCTACATACATTTTTCCATCTATGTCTTCACAAAATTTCACGCATTACCATTTCTTATTTCAAATGTTGACTTGCTAGCTTTCTTTGCGCGATTGAATGTATGCAGGTTATTGGGTGTGGACCAGTTGGTTCGCACTCGTGAGTTTCAAGTTTTAAATGGCTGACCCACGAAGGAACAATGTTTTGATGCTTTTGTTGCAAAGTACACAGATATATAATTTTGTTAGAAGTGTGAATGGTTCGACGTCTTTTGCCGCACACGCTTAAGTCCAGTGAAAGCAAGGTTTATTAAATCGTCCAACACTTTGTTGAAATTAAAAAATAGCGTCTAAATTTTGTACACATGCACTAATGCTAGCGTTTGTTTTGTTTTCATTCTTAAGATACATTCGGGGTGCTCGTTAAGATGTCTTAATTTCAGTAGAAATAGTGACATTTACAAGCGATTATACATTTTAGCGCGTATGTCTTGGACTTAACGATGGCATCTATTTTTATTTACTTTATGAAAACCAATACATTTTATCGGCTTCCCTTTACGGTGCATCAGTTTTTATTAGTAAGATGTACACTACCATCGTTCTTTGATATCATTTTACCATTGGCTTACATTTGTTTTAACATTCTAAGGAATTTTTGAAATTCGGTTTCCTTTTTAATTTATGATTTTTTTTAAAGTACATTTAAAACAATACAGGCAGAATCAAATAAATGGCTCTACACACGGCTCTTTTTGAAATTTCAGAAATCCCTGAGACGGTTTTTAAAAACACAATCTAAGTCCAAGGAAAATTTGATCAAAGAGCGAATGTTTTGTATATTTTGGTATATCTTATCAATTTCATCTCCGAATCTAGCTTTCTTGCGCCATTGAATTTATGCAGGATATTGGGTGTGGACCTGTTGGTACGCACTCGTGAGTTTCAAGTTGTCAATTGTTGTCCCACGTAGGAATAATGTTTTGATGCTTTTGTTACAAAGTACACAGATACATAATTTTGTTAGAAGCAGGAATGTTTCGACGTATTTTGTCGCACACGCTTAAGTCCAGTAAGAGGAAGGTTTTGTAAATCGATAGAACAAGATAGGTCCCCACCCAGTAATTTTGTACCCATGCCAACCAATTTTGAACCTCTCATATGAAAACAGCTTGGTTTATATCGCGCAGCCAATATAACACACATACATAGACACATAGACTGAAATACATGTCAGTACAAAAGTTGGGTAGATCGGAGTTAGTATCACGTGACACCCTACTCTCACCCCAGTTGCAGGCTGCACCGACATTTTTCGATAAATGCTCTACGGTACCTCGAGATTGACTGATTGCCTACGTGTAACTGAAGTTTGAATAAATTCTACAAGCCCGATCTGAATATATTTTAGGATTTATAAATCAGGGCTATAATTTATGTAAAATCCAGTGTTATGAATTAACATGGCAAATGTAAGTATCAACATAATGGCCCCATGCATCAGCTTACTGCGAAATGTGGGCCTATTTTCACGAAATTTGGACTGAGTTGAAAAATCGTAGTTTTTTCACTTCAAATTTTTGGACGACTCCGATTGATCAATGTAAAGTTTGTCTCCTACGTTTCATATCAATTGAAATCCTCTATGGTCATCAACTGTGGACGCAAAGATCGATAAATATTGGATGGATTCGTGTAGTTTCTGTTCAGGGACTAGCTTTTGTTCTTCGTTCCGCGCAAAATCCAATTCCAATGCGGCACACGCTGATATTCGCGCGTGACTGCTCTCCGAATCGTCCGACATTTGGTAATTAAATGCGTAACAAAAGACCGAAAAACCCAAGAAAATTATCATACATCGGAGACTTGCCAAGCAAGGACAAGCCCACGTGCGCTCTATTGGAATTCGATTTTGTGCCGAATGGGGAACAATAATCCCAGAGTAGAAACTAAAGAAATCCATCCAGTATTTACCGATCTTTGCGTTCCCGGTTTACAGACTTAGAGGTTTTCAATTAATATGAAACGTAGGAGGCAAACTTTACACAGATCCATTGGAGTCGTCCGAAATTTTGAAACGAAAAAAAACCCGATGTTTTTAAATCAGACCAAATTTCGTGAAAGTAAGCCCAAATTTCGCGTTGAGCTGATGCGTGGGGCAATTATGTTGTACTTACATTTCTATATTTTTCGAAATCGCAAAATAATATTTATTTTTAATCAAAAGCATGACTTTCCTTGAACAATTACAAATAGTTTGAGCTGTAAACCCTTCAATTTATAACCATGAAGTACCGTCCTCTGACTACACTGAATTGTACATAAATTATTGCCATGATGTATAATTCCTAAAATATCTTCAGATCGGGCTTGTAGAATTTAATCAAACTTCGGTTGCATGGAGGCAACCTCTCAATCTCGAGATACCGTAGAGCATTTATCGAAAAAATGTCGGTACAGCCTGAAACTGTGGTGAGAGTAGAAATAGGCGTGGCCCAATTGTCACATGATACCAACTCTGATCTCCAAATCTTTTGCACTGACATATATTTCAGTCAATTGGTAGTATGTGTGTTATATTGGCTGCGCGATAGAAATCAACCTGTTTTGATATGAGATGTTCAAAAGTGGTTGGTATGGGTGCAAAAGTACTGGGTCGATCTACCTTTATTTAATTTAATTTAATTCAATTTAATTTGCACTTAGCGATGGCATCTATTTTTATTTACTTTATCAAAACCACTGTATTTTGTCGGCTTCCCTTTCCGGTGCATCAGTTTTTTTTTTAGAATACACACTACCATCGTTCTTTTATATTATTTTACCATTGGCTTACATGTGTTTTAACAAACCCTCTCAGGAATTTTTGAAATTCAGTTTAACAGATGTTGATTTGCTAGCTTTCTTGCGCGATTGAATGTATGCAGGATACTGGGAGTGGTCCTGTTGGTACACACCCATGGTTTTCCAGTTCGGAATTGTTGACCTACGAAGGAACAATGTTTTCATGCTTTTGTTACAAAGTACACAGATGCATAATTTTGTTAGAAGCATGAATAGTTCGACGTCTTTTGCCGCACACGCTTAAGTCCAGTGAAAGCAAGGTTTTGGAAACCGCTAGGAGAAGATAAGTCCACACACTTTGCTTTCTTCTTTATGTTGTCCAAAGGTAAAGCTTGTTGTCCTACATAAGTTTTTTTCCATCTAGGTCTTCACAAAATTTCCCGTGCATTACCATTTATGTTTTTCAAATGATGACTTGCTAGCTTTCTCTGCGCGATTGAATGTATGCAGGATATTGGGTGTGGACCTGTTGGTACGCATTCGTGAGTTTCAAGTTCTGAATTGTTGACCCACGAAGGACCAATGTTTTGATGCTTTTGTTACAAAGTACACATATATATAATTTTGTTAGATGCGTGAATGCGTTCACGTCGTTTGCCGCACACGGTCAAGTCTAATGAAACCAAGGTTTTCGAAACCGCTAGGAGAAGATAAGTCCACGCTCTTTCCTTTCCCCTTGATGTTGGCCAAAGATAAAGTTTGTTGTCCTACATAAATTTTTCCATCTACATTGTATGTCTTCACAAAATTTCACGCATTATCATTTCTTTTTTCAAATGTTGAATTTTTTTGCGCGGTTGAATGTATGCAGGATATTGGCGGTGCACCTGTTGGTACGCACTCGTGAGTTACAAGTTCTGAATAGTTGACGCACGAAGGACCAATGTTTTTGATGCTTTTGTTACAAAGTACACATACTTAATTTTGTTAGAAGCAGGAATGTTTCGACTCTTAAGTCCAGTGAAAGCAAGGTTTATTAAATCGCTAGGACAAGATACGTCCACACACTTTTTTGTAGTGAAAATAGCCTCCACATTTTTGTACACATGCACGAATCCATGCGTTTGTTTTGTTTTCATTCTTAAGATACACTCGGGGTGCGTTTTCGTTAAAATTTCTTAATTTCGGTAAAAGCAGTCCGATCTTTACAAGCGATTACACATTTTAGGGCATATGTCTTGCACTTAGCGATGGCATCTATTTTTATTTACTTTATCAAAACCACTATATTTTGTCGGCTTCACTTTAGGGTGCATCGTTTTTTTTTTAGAATACACACTACCATCGTTCTTTGATATCATTTTACTATTGGGTTACATGTGTTTTAACAAACCTTCTCAGGAATGTTCGAAATTCGGTTTAAAAAATGTTGACTTGTTAGCTTTCTTGCGCGATTGAATGTATGCAGGGTATTGGGAGTGGCCCTGTTGGTACACACCCATGATTTTCGAGTTCTGAATTGTTGTCCTACGAAGGAACAATGTTTTGATGCTTTTGTTACAAAGTACACACATAATATTGTTAGAAGCGGGAATGCTTCGACGTCTTCTGCCGCACACGCTCAAGTCCAGTGAAACCAAGGTTTTGGAAACCGCTAGGAGAAGATAAGTCCACTCTCCTTCTTTTCCCCTTTATGTTGCCCAAAGATAAAGTTTGTTGTCCTATATCATTTTTTCCATCTATGTCTTCACAAAATTTCACGTACATTACCATTTATTTTTTCAAATGTTGAATTACTAGCTTTCTTTGCGCGATTGAATGTATGCAGGATATTTGGTGTGGACCTGTCGGTACGCACTCGTGAGTTTCAAGTTCTGAGTTGTTGACCCACAAAGTACAAAGTACACAGATACATACTTTCGTTAGAAGCAGGAATATTTCGACGTCTTTTACCGCACACTCTTAAGTCCAGTGAAAGCAAGGTTTATTAAATCGCTAGGACAAGATACGTCCACAGACTTTGCTGCAATGAAAATAGCGTCTAAATTTTGTACACATTGACAAATACATGCGTTTGTTTTGTTTTCATTGTTAAAATACATTCGGGGTGCGTTTTCGTTAAAATGTCTTAATTTCAGTAAAAATAGTCCGACCTTTACCAGCGATTACACTTTTTAGGGCGTATGTCTTGCACTTAACGATGGCAACTATTTTTATTCACTTTTCCAAAACCAATATATTTTGTTGGCTTCCCTTTCCGGTGCATCAGTTTTTTTAGAATACACACTACCATTGTTCTTTGATATCATTTTACCATTGGTTTACATGTGTTTTAACAATCCCTCTCAGGAACTTTTGAAATTCGGTTACTTTTAAGTTTTTTTTAAGTGTATTTTAAAACAATACAGGCAGATTCATAGAAATGACTCTACACTCGGTTCTTTTTGAAATTTCAGAAGTCCCTGAGAAGGTTTTTAAAAAGACAATCTAAGTCCAAGGGAAATTTCGTCAAAGAGCGAATGTTTTGTATATTTTGATATATCTTGCCAATTTCATCTCCGAATCCCCAAAGCACTGTTTTTCCCCTTTATGCTGCCCGAAGATATTTGTTTTACATAGATTTTTCCATCCATGTCTTCACAAAATTTCACCCATTTCCATGCACTTTTACAAATGCTGACTTGGTACCTTTTTTGCGCGATTGAATGTATGCAGGGTTTTGCGAGTGGCCCTGTTGGTACACATCCATGATTTTCCATTTCTCAATTGGTGACCCACGAAGGAACAATGTTTTGATGCTTTTCTTACAAAGTACACAGATGCATAATTTTGTTAGAAGCATGAATAGTTCGACGTCTTTTGCCGCACACGCTTAAGTCCAGTGAAAGCAAGGTTTTGGAAACCGCTAGGAGAAGATAAGTCCACACACTTTGCTTTCTTCTTTATGTTGTCCAAAGATAAAGTTTGTTGTCCTACATAAGTTTTTTTCGATCTAGGTCTTCACAAAATTTCCCGTGCATTACCATTTATGTTTTTCAAATGATGACTTCCTAGCTTTCTCTGCGCGATTGAATGTATGCAGGATATTGGGTGTGGACCTGTTGGTACGCATTCGTGAGTTTTAAGTTCTGAATTGTTGACCCACGAAGGACCAATGTTTTGATGCTTTTGTTACAAAGTACACAGATATATAATTTTGTTAGATGCGTGAATGCGTTCACGTCGTTTGCCGCACACGGTCAAGTCTAGTGAAACCAAGTTTTTCGAAACCGCTAGGAGAAGATAAGTCCACGCTCTTTCCTTTCCCCTTGATGTTGGCCAAAGATAAAGTTTGTTGTCCTACATATATTTTTCCATCTACATTGTATGTCTTCACAAAATTTCACGCATTATCATTTCTTTTTTCAAATGTTGAATTGCTAGCTTTCTTTGCGCGGTTGAATGTATGCAGGATATTGGCGGTGCACCTGTTGGTACGCACTCGTGAGTTTCAAGTTCTGAATAGTTGACGCACGAAGGACCAATGTTTTTGATGCTTTTGTTAGAAAGTACACATATACTTAATTTTGTTAGAAGCAGGAATGTTTCGAATCTTAAGTCCAGTGAAAGCAAGGTTTATTAAATCGCTAGGACAAGATACGTCCACACACTTTGTTGTAGTGAAAATAGCCTCCAAATTTTTGTACACATGCACGAATCCATGCGTTTGTTTTGTTTTCATTCTTAAGATACACTCGGGGTGCGTTTTCGTTAAAATTTCTTAATTTCGGTAAAAGCAGTCTGATCTTTTCAAGCGATTACACATTTTAGGGCATATGTCTTGCACTTAGCGGTGGCATCTATTTTTTTTTTTTACTTTACCAAAACCAATATATTTTGTTGGCTTCCCTTTCCGGTGCATCAGTTTTTTTTAGAATACACACTTTGATATCATTTTACCATTGGTTTACATGTGTTTTAACACACCCTCTCAGGAACTTTTGAAATTCGGTTTCCTTTTTAAGTTATTATTTTTTAAAAGTATATTTTAAAACAATACAGGCAGATTCAAAGAAATGACTCTACACTCGGTGGACTTATCTTCCCCGAATTGTTGACCCACGAAGGAACAACGTTTTGATGCTTTTGTTACAAAGTACACAGATAAATAAGTTTGTTAGAAGCATGAATGTTTCGACGTCTTTTGCCGCACACGCTTAGGTTTAGTGCAAGCAAGGTTTATTCAATCGCTAGGACAAGATACGTCCACACACTTTGTTGCCATGACAATAGCGTCTACATTTTGTACACATGCACGAATCCATGCGTTTGTTTTGTTTTCATTGTTAAAATACACTCGGGGTGCGTTTTCGTTAAAATGTCTTAATTTCAGTAAAAGTAGCCCGACCTTTACAAGCAATTACACATTTTGGGGCGTAAGTCTTGCACTTAGCGGTGGCATCTATTTTTATTTACTTTATCAAAACCAATATAATTTGTCGGTTTCCCTTTCCGATGCATCAGTTTTTTTAGAATACACACTACCATCGTTGGCTTACATGTTTTAACAAACCCTCAGGAGTTTTTGAAATTCGGTTTAATACAAATGTTGAGTTGCTAGCTTTCTTGCGCGATTGAATGTATGCAGGATATTGGGAGTGCCTCTGTGGTACACACCCATGGTTTTCCAGTTCTGAATTGTTGACCTACGAAGGAACAATGTTTTGATGCTTTTGCTATAAAGTACACAGATATATAACTTGCTTCGAGGTCTTTTGCCGCACACACTCAAGTCCAGTGAGTGTGGCCCTGTTGGTACGCACTCGTGGGTAGGTAGGTAGGAAACACTTTATTTAGACACCCTTGCCACGACAACTTAAGCTGATTTCTAAAAATGGCATGTAAACCAAAAATACAATAATATATAATTTACAACATACAAATAATGTACTTAAAATTATGATTCTAATGTAGAGAAATGTATATACATTATTACAAAAATTAAATTGAGGTCATGCATTGTTAAGGGTGGGAGCTCGAGCTCATTTTCTTTGAAAAAGATTTACGATTTTTCTGGTTTCGGCAGTGTTCGGATAGGGAATTTTAAAGCTTTTCTCGGTCATAACTAAAGCTTTTTTCATACTTTTTTTTTTGGGAGTTGTGAGTTTTGTTAGAAGATCAATGTTTTGACTTCTTTTGCCGCACATGCCAAACTCCATCTATATTTATCTACTTTATCAAATTTATTTACTTCATCATTTAACTTTTTGACAGTGTACACTATCATCGTTCTTTGATATCATTTTACCATTGGCTTGCATTTGTTTTAGCAAACTCTTTCTCAGGGATTTTTGAAATTCGATTTTCCTTTTATGTTATGATTTTTTTTAAGTTTTCACCCATGGCAACCATTTTTGAACCTCTCATATAAAAACAGTTTGATTTGTATCGTGCAACCAAAATATAACACATACTACCCATAGACTGATATATATGTCAGTACAAAAGTTGGGGAGATCGGAGAGAGTATGACATGACAATTGGGCCATGTGTATTATTACTCTCACCGCAGTTTACTCCCACATTTTTTCGATAAATGCTCTAAGGTACCTCGAGATTGAGTGATTGCCTACGTGTAATCGAAGGTTGAGGAAATTCTACATGCACGATCTGAAGATATTTAACGATTTCTAAATCAGGGCTATAATTTAAGTAAAATTGAGTGTAGTGAATTAACATGCACAGTTTGGTATTTATTGGTTTAAATTGACGGTTTTTATTGCTCATTCGATTTGTATATGTTCAAGGAAAGACTTATTCTTTGCGATTTCGAAAAAGATAGAAATGTAAGTATCAACATAATTTCGCCATGCATGAGTTCACTGCTACATTTGGGTCTACTTTCACGAAATTTGGTCTAGTTTAAACAAACATAGTTTTTTAAAGTTTAAAGTTGGTCTGCAACGTTTCGTATTAATTGAAAACCTCTAAGGCTGTTAACTGGGAACACAAAGATTGATAAAAATTGGAAAGATTTCTGTAGTTTCTACTCTTGGATTTGCTATTGTTACCCGTTCTGCACAAAGTCGAATTCCAATGGAGCGCACGTTGGCTTGTCGTTGCTTGGCTACTCTCCGCTGTATGATAATTTTCTTAGGTTTTTCGGTCTTTTGTTATGCATTAAATTGTCATATGTCGGGGACGATTCGAAGAGCAGTCAGGCGTGAATATCTATCTTATGCCGAATTGGAATTCGAGTTTATGCCGAACGAAGAACAACAGTCCAAGAGCAGAAACGACAGAAATCAATCCATCACTTATAGATCTTTGCGTCCACAGTTCATAACCATATATTTTTTCAACTGAAATTAAACGTTGGAGACAAACTTTACATCGATCAATCGGAATCGCCCAAAACTTTTAATGTGAAAAAAAAAACTGCGACAGACCAAGAATCGTGAAAGTAGGCCCAAATTTCATGGTGAGCTGATGTATGGGGAATTATGTTGATAATTACATTTATATGCGTTTTGAAATCGCAAAGAAATATTTAATTCTAATAAAAGCTAAACATATACAAATAGAATGAGCTATAAAAACTTTCAATTGATAACAATAAAGTACTTAAACTCTGCCATGTTAATTCACTGCAATGAATTTTACATAAATTATAGCCATGACTTAGAATAATTAATCATCGGATCGGATTTTTCGAATTTAGTCAAACTTCTGTTACACGGAAGCAATCAGTCAATCTCGTTGTACTTTAGGGCATTTATCCAAAAGATATCGGTACAGCCCGTAACTAAGGTGAGAGTAAAAATATGCGTCACCCGATTGTCACTTGATACTAACTCCGATATCCCCAAATTTTGTACTGATTGTATGTTAGTCTATGGGTAATAGTTGTTATATTGGCTGCGCTATAGATACCAACCTGTTTTCGTATGATAGGTTCAAAATTTGTTGGCATGGGTGCTAAACGCCTGCGTCTAACCACTTTAAAGTACATTTACACTAGACTAACCGGAACCAGAGGGACGTTAAAGAACCACGAGGACCGTCGAAAGTTACCCAACCTCTGCGTCACAGAACTCCGATACTAACACACACTCATTATTATAAAACTGGGTTCGATAGGATGAGTTATCCAAAAATGTAAAGCGCTTAGAGCTTTGAGGATTTTGTGAAAGGACGAAATCACTGTTTTCCCCCTTTATGCTTCCCAAAGATAAAGTTTAGTGTTCTACATAGACTTTTTCTTTCTGTGTCTTCACAAAATTTCACGCATTAGCATGTCGTTTTTCAAATTTAGACATGCTTTCTTGCGCGATTGAATGTATGCCCGATATTATATAGGAAGATTGAGTGCAGAATACTTAGTAATCACGAAATGGCGCTTGACATACTCGTATAGTTATCAACAGTGTTAAAAGTTTTTAACAAGATGTACCAAATGTTTAGGATTGATCGTTTTGGTGTGTCCTCCCATAAACACGCTGAAGTCCAGTGAAACTACTAGGTTTTTTAAACCGGTAGGACGTGAGATAAGTCCACACACTTTATTGCCTATAAAATAACTTCCAAAGTGTGTACACATGCAGTATGAATCCATGTTATTTTTAATCCTGTAAATGCGTGATGAAGCCTGGTAATTTTACAACTTTCTAGGAAGATTGAGTGTAGATAGTAGTAATAACCTTTATTGTGTCAACGTTTCTTCTCAGAATGCAGCTTGTTTATTTATGGGTTAGAGACTTTTTTAGTGTTTTGTTGACAAATACACGCACGCGCTGGCAATACAATGAACGCAAATAAAAAAATTATCGTTCATTGTATTGCCAGCAAGTGCGTGTATTTATCAACAAAACACGAAATAAAAGTCTCTAACACTTCCAATATACAATCTGAGCACCGACTTAATTGCATCTTAGTGATCAACCTTTAGTACAGATGATTGAGTAATTTTAGGTTGTGTTAGACATCGCTACTTCACGAAATAAGCAATGAGTCATCGAGTAAACCTCGGGCATACAATAGCTAATACCCCCGTTGTGTTACAAGGGAAGGAGTTGGGGGTTGAATGTTTCTCTGGGGTTTTGTTGTATTAAGTTGGTATCAACTAGCTCACAAAATATGCTTTACATCTAAGTAACAGATTTTACTACCTTTAGACCATTTCGTTTTGTAACTTTTGTTTGAATGAGTTGTTTTGAAAATGTTGAAGGACTTCTCTGACTGCATACTGTATAATGTTTTTCCAAGGAGGTGGAAACTGCAGGTTTACGAGTATTTATGAGCATTCATATCAATAAAAGATTGTCTGTGTACTACTTATCAATCACAACGACTGAACGAGAGCAGAATCTTCTGAAACTTGAGGAGGAGGGGCTATGGTTTTGCAAAGGGAAGGACTTGATAAATTTGCGTTTTGCTACGATACTTGCAGGTTTTCTTTAACTGAGTTCACAGGGGATCGAACAAATTCAGTCAAAGCCGCAGTCGTGCACTCAATACTTAAAGGCTGAAAGGTTATACCATTGTAGTTGTTTTCGTTCAAATTTCGTGAAAAAAGGCCGTATCATGAGAAGTGATACCTCATTTTGTGGTATGAGGAACATACAATCGCTTGCACGTTTTTGGAGTCCGCCTTAGTCTCATTCGTTACGATGCATTTTGAGGTACTACAACTTTCCCAAACGAGAAAATCATATCTTCTTAACATTTTTTAAAAACGTTAGTTTTCTACTTTCAAGATATAAATTACGTGTACCCATTTTATAAGGTGACGAAATGGCAACTGTTTTCCCATAGGACACCTTGGACTTTTGGAGCTTATTTATTCACCTTCGACTTTGGTTGCCATAACACAGATATTCTCAATGAGCTTCATTTCCGTCTCATCAATTTAGGCTGCAGGAATTCCATTTTACACTGCTTTCGTTCTTTGACAACACTTTACAGTAGCCTTAGATGTGTTCTGAAAAACGTGTTGGAGATTTGTGAAAACGATTTGAGGGCCTTTCAGCTATCATTATGTGGACTTGTATCGTCAATTGTTGTCTCCTTGGCGTGCACCTATGTTTTCTGGTGGGCTCCAAGCTCATCTGTAATCGATATGACCTGATAGTCTTTGTTTTCTGTTGGGCAGATTGCATATTCCTGCAAGCTCGTACTCAATATATTTCCCTTATGAGCTATTTTTCTTTTTCCATGTGTAGGATCGGCAACAAACGTGTTTCTCAAATTAGCTGGCAGCCCGCTTTTTTCTGGTGTGCTGAAAGCATATTCTTCTCTTCTGACATTGTGATAGCTAGCATTCTATAATTTTTCATGCGAGCTAACACAAATTGTTTACTTAGTGGCGCTTGGTTATCCGGTTGGACTGGCACTACATATTTTCTCTAGTAGGTACGCAGTCCGTTGCTGACTGACCAGAACGATTTTGCCTGGTTTCTTTGACTGCATTTTCCCCTTTTTTGTCTTGCACCCCACTATTCTAAAAGTCTTCTTACTGAGGAGGTCACAGCTCATGTTTTCACGTTTTCTGGGCTCTCACGTGAAGTTCTTTTGTGAGCTTTATCTTTTTTGTGAGCCCAGGCTTGCATGGACCGGTTGTATGATTTCTTTGCTGATCAGGCAAGGCGTTTTTTGTACTTTGCTATACTGGCTTTCTTGTTTGGCCGACAAGGTGAAATGGTGTGCTCTTTCCGCGTCGAACTAAGGCTACAGTACACCTATATCAAAATGCAGCATCTCTTAACGTCGAATCACTTTTTTCGTCTCATGCCTTTTGACTCTTGTGCAAAAGAGAATAACAATCAGAAAACATCAAATACTGCATATATCAACAGTCAAATATAGTCAAATAAAATGTGATTGGCAGAAGGTAACTCATTGCTAAATGCACCCCGGAAATCCCCGTACAGTACCTGTTGTAGAACTCTGTGTGGAACGGTCTAGCGCATGATAGTGATCTACTGGATCTACTCACCACAGTAGGTTGATGTAAAAAAAAATGTACTCGAATCTAACTGGCAGCCTTCTTTTATATACAGCAACAATTTTTCAGGCTGAATGTGTTCTCACGTTACCTAATTTTTCTTCTATGCGGGTTTTTACTGTACATCTAAAAAGAGCTGTAAACAGTTCATTCACGATGTTGAGTTGGTTTGGGTTAAAATCATTCAAGCATTATTATATTAATAAGTAAATCATGCGTAGTTATTTGAACATATTTAAACTAAGTGGCAAATTGGCGAATGAAAGGCAGGATACTGGATAGGTGTCTATCAACTCATCAGTTGTGTGCTCCTGGTTGTTTTGCTCGAATGTATTGTTTTGCTGTGCTTGAATGTAGTTTTAAGCTGAGCTTTGATTGGTTTGTTCGGGTTAGAGCATTTTTAGTAGAATTCCTTTCATTGAGTTTCTGATGGTTATGAATCATGTGGACAAAAAATGCTTTATGGGCTTTCTTGACCCTGAATGAGGCAGTAAATTGTAACCTGGATGCAACTTCACCGGAACCGCGGCCGGTGTTGTTTCTTCTGGAAATAATTTACTAGTTTGTTATTCTAGGACCAAACTCTCATTTAAGCAACCAACTATGAATATCTATGCTATCTCTGTAAAGCGTTTAGACGCTTTTGAATCTTAAGTTTCAGTTCTCTCGTAACGACGATTTGGACTCGGATTCTTACACATCGCTTGGCCTGGTCTAATAAAGAATGAATTCCAACCACTTTTACACGTTGCTGTATAAACTAAAGACCTACTCACAAGAGTATCATGCTCTAATTGAAATTCCGGCGAAATTACTTTTGTGGCTGTCAGACCTATCTGATATTACTCACTGGAAAGTAAGGCCTTGTCATCATCCTGCCTCGAAAGTTTGAATGTTTTTGCCCTTTGCATAACCTCTGCCGAACTTCTCATTTGTTGCATTTCTCGATGCAAGCCTCTACAGGTCCAATTGACCATTTTTAACAAATTCTTCTTCCACCACCACCTTTCCACAGTAGTTTCATCAGTGTTATTGTCTGGTACGTAAATCTTAAAAACGCGTGCATGGGTGCCCTAAACCACTTTGATTTAATTTATTTGTTTAAAAAATTGAAATGCCCCTATTATGCCTCACAAATAATTAATTAATGAATAATTTAACAATACTACACTGGTAATAATCGTTTTTTTTAGAATATAAAGACATTCCAACGTATTTATGCTAAAATCCATATTATTTAGTATAATTGCTACAGACAACAAACTTGGCCAAATGACCCTCGTTATGATAATCTATTTCCGTAACAACACTGTATTTGAGTTGACAAGCTATCCATGGTTAAACATTAACTTACTGTTACACTAGAAATCAGTTTGCTTATTCAAAAGTTTGTAATACTGTTTAGTTTTTATGATCAAAGTGCATTTTATAATGAACAATTTGCAACCAAACGCCCCTTTTTGACAGCTACCCAAAGAGCAAATCATGTCACGCAATATGCACGCTGGTAAACACCTAAATACGGAGCCGCACAAAGTCCCACATCCACTTGTAGATGGTTCGCTTACTTGTGCTTTTGCTTTATTGGAGGGCACAAGAACTGGGAAATGCCTTTCAGTATAGCGTGGCTGCAGAGGCTCAAGAGTTCAGTTTTTACAAGCTTTATTCTTAAATCCTTCATGGAATGTTTCCCATGTGTAGGCCTTTCCTGACCCAGTACAAAGGTACTAAATATTGCCCTGTCTATGAGATCATAGAAAATCCTTGTCCACCATTTTTTCCAGAAACGGGAAAGATGTAGTACCACTTCATCTGGTCATTCTTGTCCACCTCTGCCACATACTTCTTTTAATCACTTATAAGAGTGGAAAAGGAATATCCTCAAGGTCCCTTCTCTGGAAGGTGGAAGGAAAGAAGGAAGGTGTGGGCATCTGGGCTGGAGAACAGCTGTGTAAATCCCAACACCATACACTGGCTTTTTGTCCTTTCAAACAAGAGCCACAATGGGACAAGACATTCCAAATCACCACTCCAGGATTTAGCTCTATTACAGGTTCTGCATTGAATACATCCCTTGTGAATTCTTTTGTCGGCCCAAAACCTTCGCTGAAAACAGGCAGGGGGGTGTTGCTGTTTTCAGAGCTCCACTGCAAAGGTATTGCATTGACTTGTACATTTGCTGGCCTCCCGGCTTGGTTTCTATTCCCATCGTCTTCTTCAGCGACCGTTATCTTAAAAGATCGTAAATTGAGGTCCTGATCAGTCTCTTCCCAATCTCTTCATTTTCTGCTGTTTAATCTTCAAAATCTTCCATATTGGAGTTCAGCCCTTTGTTGGGAATATCGTAAGCAAAGCGACATAAACAGGGAAGACCCTTTTCTTAGCTGATCAAAGGATGTTTAGAAAATGCTTTGAAAATTGTAGTTTTATTGCACAAAATGCCAAAAAAAAGCTTGAATGAAAAATACAAGATGGTGGCATGATTATGTAAGCAAAGAAAGCCTGGTTACTGTAAAATGGGAAACCGCTAACGTATAATCGTAATAAACAAAGTGAGCTGGTATATCGGCTTTTGGGCTGTAAAGGGTTAAGAATGGAAATAGTAAAATATGATTTCAAAAACGAGAAATTATTTAAGCAGTATATTAATATATTACAACGATTTTGAAAAGTGTCTCACTGATAAATAAAAAAAAGTTTGTTTAGCGCTTCAGATTGCAGTTTTTTGATTTTGAGAGTTCTCAGGCGTTTTGCTTATGCAGATCTTAATGATAATCTTTTTTAGGATTCTTCTTCAGTTGTTTTTCAAAAAGATACATTGGGCCCAAAAATGCATATCTGTGACCAATAATAAATAAGATAAAGTAAAAATTAAATGAAAAAGTTACTCAATATTCTACGTTTAAAAATTGTACTATTGGGTGTATCTTCAAAGTAGTACAGTCAGTGCAATGTAGCGTCTGTTTTTCTTCCAACAAATGGAAGTCTTAATCTCTAATTCTGGTATATTATTTTACTCCCCTTTTTTATGTTTTTTTATATTTTTAATCTCTATATTGTCACATTAGAAACGCACATCTATGACTAATAAATATAAGTTAAAAGTAAATGAAATATATTTAAAACATCTTCTTTTTGTGGTTTTTATGTTTTTATCACTGTTTTTATACAGAGCTAGTAAGAACATCAAAATAACTTTAATAGAATTATCAATGTTAAAGTGCCTTGGATCGTTAGAAGAAAGGCGCTATATCAGATTCGTGTTATTATTATTTTTTATATTATTATTTAATCCTCTTATTTTATTAGTGTAAACATTGTTTGAACTTAGAAAAATCCAATTCTATGATACACAGCCTGGTACGAAAACCAGGGATAAAACCCTGTGGGACAAAAAACGTATGATCTTAAATTTGTCTTCTTCGCCATCTTCTGAAGTTAACCCTGTAGGGCCTGCTGCACAAGTACATTTGTTGATCAGACGGCATTGTTCAGCGTAGCGCTCACGGTCCAGAGTCCAGTAATAGGCCAGGGACAGTCAACCATTCCTGACGTTATACAACAAAGTAGCCTGGCTGGTGGTGCCAGTTTGTCTTTTTCAATGTGCAACACTTGGAAAGCTTAAATTTAGTATTCCGAGTTCATACTCGATAGTGCAATCCAATGAAGGGAGACAACATCCTCTTGTAGCTGCTACATATAAATTGATTGCAATTTACGACAAGGTTGTCTTTGGACAGCGAGTATACAATTAAAACTTGAACATGATCAGAGAGGAACGGCTCTAACACATGAAAACCATGAGTAATCCTTGCCTCATCTCTAGTAATTTCTAGGTCGAGTGTATAACAACTCCTGTGAATAGTCACCGAGAGGTTTTTCTATTGAATGCCACTAGAAGACGAAGGAAAGGAAGAACAGCTCGGTCGCCGCCAACATGAGCCAACATGAACATGAAACTTGACCTCATCGGCTACAGCAGGGAACCATTTCCAAGAATCTCGGAACTTATTAAAGGATGGGGAAGGGGATTGTGTCTATTGTTTGCAACCCATAAACAATTTGCAAACGTAATGTGAGGGAATGCTTTAATAGCATGTCCGTGAATTATTTCCTTTTTGAAAGGTTGCCTGTCCAATCGAATCGGATCATTCATCACTTTTTCTGGTACACTCCAAATTCTATACTTTTTAATAATAACAAGATTAACTACTTTTGTAGCGTTCATCAGGATGTACATACGGTGGAATGCGTTTTACAATAAATGTGAAAAATAGAACATTTAAAATATAATTGTTTTATTAACAAATAAATAGATAATGTGAATGCAAATCTCTATCATCAAAATATCTAGTATACGATCTAATATTGACAACGATGAATCCACGGTTCTTCATCTAGATCCGTCAGCCGCATTTGATACCGTTGACCACGAAATAATTTTGCGGCGCATGTCGATCAGGTTCGGAATACCTGGAAATGCTCTGCAATAACAATTATGATTTCGCTCTTATTTGAGTGATCATCGTCAATTGGTTCCATTGACGACGTGCGATCCTCGTCTAAGGAGGTTGTTTCTCTGGTGCCTCAAGCCATAGGCGACATACTTCGCAAACATGGAAGGTCCTTTCATCTCTATGCTGACGACATTCAAGTGTGTCTTCTTAAAAAAAACACCACACCCCTTGTAAGATACTGGCGGTTGAAATTGCATAGCTATGGAATTAGTTGTCAAAAAAAGGCTTTATGAGCCCTTGTTGTTATTGCAAAGACAACTTCACCCAATAAATACACATTTCATGACGTGTGTTTCTATGCATGGAGCAGATTTTGCATTGACAACATTGAAGGATACTCGGACGAGTTCGCAATAATAAGATTATACTCTCGTTACGCTTTTTCCAGATACCGATTGAAAAACGATTTGGTGATCTTATTATCGCAGCGTTGTTGGCTTACTCTTCCATCTTCGAAAACTACCCGTGCTTGCGCCTCGTGGCATTTAGATACTGTGGACGCTCAGCTGAGTTATGTACATGATGTGAGTTCTTTCCATAAAGCATCAATGGTCTGACGAGTTCGCAATAATAATAGACTCTTTTTAGCCCCAAACCCGTTGAAAAATGTTGAAATAACCTGAAATAGCTTTCTTTGTATTTATTTACGGAATAAATTTAAAACTATTGCGCCATTCATGTGGAAGAGTAACCCTTACATTCGTGCCGTCTGTATGTATGGTTGAATGAAGTAGACTACCTCGTACCGCAGGATCTTTCCCGCATATTCCTGTTGTGCCCTTGATGACAGGTGTGTTGTGAATGTATAAGAAGCCTCTCATGTTGATTTACTACTACTAATAATTCGTTAAAATACATAACACATGTTACTGTATATTAAAAACTATAAATCTATATAGATAAATTATATTTAAAAACTAGTCTGTTAAATAAAAATATATTCTCTATTACTCAGATATAATAGGTTATTTTCGTCCAGACATCCATCTCTCCCACAGGCCTGCGGTACAAGCTAAAGACATGCGCCAGATTGGCACGATGTGACACGATGGATGTCCGTTTACTCCGTACGAGCTCCCCAACACAGCTGCTACTTCCTCTGCAAGTCTATGTTGTACAGTTTATATATTATAGTAATCTTGTAAGTCATTTTGTTTTGAATCACTCGAAGTCAAATAAAAGGAAGACATGAGCTCCATTGTAATAGTGTACCCATTAATGTATAACCCACCCATCGACTTGTATCCCGCGTACGCAATAGTTCGGCAACATGAATGCTCCCGGCACAGCACTCACTGAATAATAGCAATACCCCACCCAAATCGGCTAGCCTCTCTTTGTATGCAATGGACGATTCCAGCTATAACAAATGAGCGCGCTGCATGTCGGTAGTTGTGTTAAAGTTCACGAACCAAGTTCCTTGTATGCGCGTGTTGCATCCCTGAATGTAAAGGAGCTGGAATCGTCCATAGCTCGCCCAAAGCGTCGTTAGACATCTCAAACTGGCATCTAAGCAGGGATGTAGAGTGGATGGGTAGGAAACCCGACCCCTTATTGTTCTTCTTCAGCTGTTCGAATCCTTTCCTATCAAAATCAATTCCCGCTAGCCAAGAATTCCACTCCAAGTCAGCATTGTTTCCTGCACCTACGCAATAGGTTGAGCAGATAAGTGCTCCCTGCGTAGGCGCACATCGCTCTATTGTCATATTTGTACTCCCCCAAGTACGTTGCATTTCACGAATAAAGTGCCTTGTATACGCGCGTTGTTACATTCTTAATAATACACATGCACAAATTTCGGAATTCTGATTTCCTGAGAGTGCAGTTTTTAGGTAACAGGTAACTGTCCGGTTTTGGTCCAGATTTCAATCAAGGAAAAATGCGTGCGGCTTGTTCAGTTTTTAAGCAGACTCCTTAGAAATTTTTACATGTGTATTAGCGGCGCACCGCGCGAGCGGGAGCACCATACATAAGGAAAAGTGGTATCGGACATGTATAACCAAGTCGCCTCTGAGTGTTTATTACTTAATATATTTTTTGTATTTTGTATAGGAAATCTGGACCAAAACCTGGCAGAATTTGAGCATGAACAAAAACAAGGTTTCCATAATATAGCTCTATGTTATCAAAATATTTTAGCATTTCAAAAAACCTGGCAGAATTTGAGCATGAACAAAAAACAAGGTTTCCAGTATCACGATAGGGTCCCAGTTAACTATTAAACACAAGGTCAACTTGATCGTTCGATCATTCCTAAACAAAGCCTTCAATTGAAAAAGCCCGACACACTTTTAGAGACAACAATGTGGTGATTGATATTGCGCAGTCAGATTGCCAAGCCTTTCAAATACTCATTAATTATTCATGACTAATCAGCCAACGAGAGCTCTCATTTTGTACCGTTTTAAGATTGGTTACCGGGTTTTCTTTTTTTTTTGAGTAAACAAAATCAATCTTAAACGGCAATGCTATTTCGTTTTTTACCGGGATTTCTAGCGACATTTTTGGAACAAAAAGGCTTCAAATTTTTATCATCTCGCTTTAAGAGATAGCCTGGATTGTAGGCAGTTATGAGTCTGGCCTTTAAATCTATACCGCACATGTTCGAGTCTATCAGGGGCCAAGTTATTTTTTTCTTCAATTATTTCTTTTTGCAACGCATATTTCTTGATTTTTTTCATTTATTACTCGATTCTACAATCGTCTTTGCAAAGATATGATTCAATTATTTTATTTTTGAGTAAACATAAAGTATTGCCGTTTTTTTCATTTATTACTCGATTCTACAATCGTCTTTGCAAAGATATGATTCAATTATTTTATTTTTGAGTAAACATAAAGTGAAATAGTATTGCCGTTTTAAGATTGGTTACCGGGTTTTCTTTTTTTTTTGAGTAAACAAAAAACGAAATAGCATTGCCGTTTTAAGATTGATTACCGGGATTTCTAGCGACATTTTTGGAACAAAAAGGCTTCAAATTTTTATCATCTCGATTTAAGAGTTAGCCTGAATTGTAGGCAGTTATGATTCTGGCCTTTAAATCTATACCGCGCATGTTCGAGTCTTTCAGGGGTCAAGTTATTTTTTTCTTCAATTATTTCTTTTTGCAACGCATATTTCTTGATTTTTTCATTTATTACTCGAGTCTACAATCGTCTTTGCAAAGATATGATTCTATTATTTTATTTTTGAGTAAACATAAAGTGAAATAGCATTGCCGTTTTAAGATTGATTACCGGGTTTTCTAGCGACATTTCTGGAACAAAAAGGCTTCAAATGTTTAACATCTCGATCTAAGAGATAGCCTGGATTGTAGGCAGTTATGATTCTTACCTTTAAGTCTATACCGCACATGTTCGAGTCTATCAGGGGTCAAGTTATTTTTTTCTTCAATTCTTTATTTTTGCAACGCATATTTCTTGATTTTTTTCATCTATTACTCGATTCTACAATCGTCTTTGGAAAGATATGATTCAATTATTTTATTTTTGAGTAAACATAAAGTATTGCCGTTTTAAGATTGGTTACCGGGTTTTCTAGCGACATTTTTGGAACAAAAACTCTTCAAATGTTTAACATCTCGATTTAAGAGATGGCCTGGATTGTAGGCAGTTATTATTCTGGCCTTTAAATCTATACCGCGCATGTTCGAGTCTATCAGGGGTCAAGTTATTTTTGTCTTAAATTATTTCTTTTTGCAACGCATATTTCTTGATTTTTTTCATTTATTACTCGATTCTACAATCGTCTTTGCAAAGATATGATTCAATTATTTTATTTTTGAGTAAACATAAAGTATTGCCGTTTTACTGCGGTTTTCATAATTCTGCGAACTCTCGCTATCGATTTCCAACCGTAAAACCGCCTTCTGGCTTCCGTCAATCAAAGCCCCGAGTCTTTTCGTCGTTACTCTTTGTGCTTTGTGATTGGCCAGCGCAAGCAGTGCAAAAATTGCTTCCTGTCACCCGAGTAACGGGTACGTGCTGGCCAATCAAAAAGCACAATGAGTAACTCGGGAGTTTGATTGACGGAAGCCAGAAGGCGGTTTGACGGCTGGAAATCGTGAGCGAGAGTTCGCAGAATTATGAAAATCGCAGTAAGATTGGTGACCGGGTTTTCTGGCGACATTTTTGGAACAAAAAGGCTTCAAATTTTTAACATCTCGATTTAAGAGATAGCCTGGATTGTAGGCAGTTATGATTCTGGCCTTTAAATCTATACCGCGCATGTTCGAGTCTATCAGGGGTCAAGTTATTTTTGTCTGAAATTATTTCTTTTTGCAACGCGTATTTCTTGTTTTTTTTTTGTTTTTTTCATTTATTAATCGATTCTACAATCGTCTTTGCAAAGATATGATTCAATTATTTTATTTTTGAGTAAACATAAAGTGAAATAGTATTGCCGTTTTAAGATTGGTTACTGGTTTTCTGGCGACATTTTTGGAACAAAAAGGCTTCAAATTTTTAACATGTCGATTTAAGAGATAGCCTGGATTGTAGGCAGTTATGAATCTGGCCTTTAAATCTATACGGCTCATGCTCGAGTCTAGCAGAATCTCCCAAGTCATAATAATAGGCGATTTAATAATCGAAACCTCACGATAATATGAAAACAAAAATTGTTCAACTAGTTTTGCTTATTATGATTTATTCCTATATAACTATTTTATCGTATTTTCCTCAATAAATATCATTCCCCCAACCTCCCTGTTATGTGCTTTATGTAATATTTCAAATCCGACAATGAGGACTGGACCGTATTTCAAGTCCGCAGCAATTAGTTCCAGTCCGAGGCGGAGCCGAGGACTGGGAACTAATTGCAAGGACTTGAAATACGGTCCAGTCCGATTGGAGGATTTGAAATGACTTCTCATGCTCATTAATTATTTGGGAGGCAAAATTGAAAGAGAAAGACTTGAAGTGGTAGAATCAACTTCTTTGTCTTGATGTCGGTTGTTGTGATACAACAAAGAGAACAAGAGCGAATTTCATTATAAGAGTGGTTTGCATATACCCGTGTGTTATTATCAAAACCGAAATAATCCGACTTTCATCAGTGATAAGCGGTTAGCGGTTGGATTAAGCCCGTAAATCACAGTAAACTAATTACATAGCCCTTTGTTCTGTTTACACTTTTGAGCCGAGTTTATAAAAACTACGCTTGAATCGAAATCACTTGGGACTTGAGGTGTATTCGTCGTGTTGAAGTCTGAATTTCCATTTAGCGCTGGGTCGCGATCGACTTCACTTGATTCGCACCATGGCCTCGATAAGAATAACTGGGACGAAAATGTCGGTGCAGTCCCTTGACTTTTGGATTATGAAAGTTGTGCAGACGGTGACCAATAAGAAGGTAAACCTGTAATTATTTTTTCCGTTTAGAATTGTGCAATATTGGTAACACAACGCAAACTTACGAAATTTTAGTTAAATTGTTTGCTGTTTGTATACCTTTCATAGGTGAAAGATACCCAGCTAAAAGTTTGTACCGGATTTGGAAAGCAAGACTCGAACAGCTGTCAATATGTTGGACAAGAAAAAACATGAGGTAAGATTTCAAATGTACTATAATATTATAAATCAAACTACCGAATTTTGTAACCCTAAAGTAGAACGTAGTGGCGGAGTGGCGTAGGCATGAAATGTAAGAGCTGGTGTTTATTTAGCTTGCGAGCCGGCTCTCCAGTGGGTTTTCCAGAATTCGTTATGAATCCCGCGCGCCAAAAAAATCGATTATCCGACAAAAAAAAAACAGTGGAGAGCCGGCTAGCAGGCTAGTGTTTATTTAGAAACCGGGTTCGGACTCTGACCGGTTCGATAGAAATGCGTCGGGGGTGGAAAATAGAAGCTTCTTTTCACTGATATGCGTATTTTTATTAGTTTTGCAGGTTTGAGACGTGTTCTTGATGTTGGCAATGAGGCAGTTTTGCCTGTTTTCAGGTTAGATGAAATATATTAGTTACTAAACGAGTAGCGTGCCTAAAAAGTCATCTGCTCGCAGTTGGAATTACGTGCGATTGCCCAATTAACATTAGTGGGAATTATTGCAATGTGACCATTTATCAATTTGTAAAACAGTACGCTGTCTTTATAATTTACTGTACTTTGGATGCAAAACGCATCAAATAAAGTCTATGTTGTTGTTTGTTGTGTTGAACTTTTTCACTTACAGAGATTGATTCTTTTCCAGTTCTTCAGGGACACCTTTTCCCTGAACTGATTTAATTTTGTTCCAGTACCTAAGGACATCCCAAAGGAACTGGAACAAAATTAAATCAGTTCAGGGAATAGGCGTCCCTGAGCAACTGGAAAAGAATTAATTAAGCCCCAGCTCTTCCCTGCTGATTTCAATACCCTCCCCGGCTTTTAGATTGTACTGGACCGGGTTTCCAGTATCATCACGTGACCCAATTTTCGCTCTTGCAATTGGCTGTTATCCTCGTGAATAATTATGAGTATGAGAAGTGTTCTTGATGTTGGCAATGAGGCAGTTTGCCTGTTTTCAGGTTAGATGAAATATATTAGTTACTAAACGAGTAGCGTGCCTAAAAAGTCATCTGCTCGCAGTTGGAATTACGTGCGATTGCCCAATTAACATTAGTGGGAATTATTGCAATGTGACCATTTATCAATTTGTAAAACAGTACGCTGTCTTTATAATTTACTGTACTTTGGATGCAAAACGCATCAAATAAAGTCTATGTTGTTGTTTGTTGTGTTGAACTTTTTCACTTACAGAGATTGATTCTTTTCCAGTTCTTCAGGGACACCTTTTCCCTGAACTGATTTAATTTTGTTCCAGTACCTAAGGGACATCCCAAAGGAACTGGAACAAAATTAAATCAGTTCAGGGAATAGGCGTCCCTGAGCAACTGGAAAAGAATTAATTAAGCCCCAGCTCTTCCCTGCTGATTTCAATACCCTCCCCGGCTTTTAGATTGTACTGGACCGGGTTTCCAGTATCATCACGTGACCCAATTTTCGCTCTTGCAATTGGCTGTTATCCTCGTGAATAATTAATGAGTATGAGAAGCTAATATAAAAAAGTAATCAAGTTAGCCTGGATTGTAGGCAGTTATGATTCTGGCCTTTAAATCTATACGGCGCATGTTCGAGTCTATCAGGGGTCAAGTTATTTTTTTTTTCAATTCCTTATTTTTGCAACGCGTATTTCTTGATTTTTTTCATTTATTAATCGATTCTACAATCGTCTTTGCAAAGATATGATTCAATTATTTTATTTTTGAGTAAACATAAAGTGAAATAGTATTGCCGTTTTAAGATTGGTTACCGGGTTTTCTGGCGACATTTTTGGAACAAAAAGGCTTCAAATTTTTAACATGTCGATTTAAGAGATAGCCTGGATTGTAGGCAGTTATAGTGAATCTGGCCTTTAAATCTATACGGCGCATGCTCGAGTCTAGCAGAATCTCCCAAGTCATAGTAATAGGTGATTTAATAATCGAAGCCTCACGATAATATGAAAACAAAAATTGTTCAACTAGTTTTGCTTATTATGATTTATTCGTATATAACTATTTTATCGTATTTTTCTCAATAAATATCATTCCCCCAACCTCCCTGTTATGTGCTTTATGCTAATATAAAAAAAGTAATTAAGTTAGCCAAAAAAATTAGTACGTTAGCGATAATTTATCATCCCTTTGATGCTCGAATAAATAATCTCCACCCTTTTGACTGCATAGATGATCTGCCACCCCTTTTATGATTGAATGTGTTATCTTTACCTCCCATCCCATCCCTTGGCGCCTGTGATTACAATACATCATGACGTCCTTGTCTGAAAGGGCTAATCATTGTTGGTTGTCATGGTCACTCTTCGACCAATCAGAACCCTTCCCTCAGTAAATTACTCAGTAAACAAGGGGTTAAGTCATGCTCGCTATACTACTAAGTATAGTGTTGCATTGTTACAATTCCGAGTCTTCTGGCGACATTTTTGGAAACAAAAAACCTTCAAATTTTTCGTGGCAGAAACAAACAGGCATATAAACTGCTAGAAGCCTTTTTCGGTGTTTACTTGCACGTCGTCCACTCTCTTCTACTGAGTAATTCAACAGCGTAAAGCCAAGTTTCCATATAGTCTTAGCTGTCGCGTCAGTCGACCGTGAAACAATGGAAATGGGAATTATTCATTTGTTTCACGGTTGACTGATAAGACAGATAAGACTATATGGAAACTAGGCTTAAGCAAATGGAGATTTAGATGCTCGATGTTAGCTGTCTAGATTGTTAGTGCGCCTGCGCCAACACTAATAGTACGTTCATTTTCAGTTCCATTTTCCGAATTTGGGCTTTTGCGGCACTTGATTTAGGGAATGTTTAAGATTATCATTTCATACAAACTATAGTAGAAATTTCCCACGCTTGCCAGGTGACGTAATATAGGAGCACTATAAGTGGTATTGCTTAGCCGTGTCTGCATATTTTTATTGTGTAAGCGAGATAACAGGTTTTCACCTGTGTGGAGAACGGATTTTACTCAAGTACTGGGCGATGTGAGGACGAAATCTTTGACGTGTATGTTTTGAAACAATTTCACAAAAGGTGAGTTTTTGCTTTATAATTAAGTAAGCGAGACATCAAAATGATAAGCTTCCTTCCTGAATAAGTTGATGCAATTACGATGGAAGCTGTGTTGATGCTGTTGTGATACAAATTTATGGACAAGTGGAACTGAATAAGACCTATTTCCATACAGCCGACTCATTACTGGTATTTTGGCAGATTTTGTTATTTTTTTCCGTGTAAATCCCTAGAATATCCAATCTTACCATGCAAGTCGAATGAATTATGTTAAATGTGTTACAATTTGTATTTTATGTTGTGTGTACAATAAAGCATTGCATTTTAATGTGGAGCAAATATAAAATCTAGGGCCTACAAGAAAGATTAGCATATTTTCTCATTCTCGAATTTTAAATTCAATTTGTTTCCTTCAATGTGTTTATAAATGTGATATTGTGTTATGAGATGCATATCCTAAGGATTGGTTGCGGGGCATGTTGTGTCATAGTACATAACTCCCTATGCCTGGGGTTGCCCTGAATACATCCCTTTGACAGCTGCGCGTGGTCTATGGGCCCTATTTATAAATTGATTTATTGTAGATTTAGAATACAAAGGTTATGTCGCATCAAGATTTTATCATTAAGCAATATTTTCTTGAAGCCGAAGTGTTGCTACAAATGGTGCGGTGTATTAAGAACATTTCTAAAACGTTTTACTGACTGACTTTGAACGAATTGCGTGGACGGAATCAATGAAAGCAGGTCAGAAAATTTGGATCCTTGAGGGGTTTCCACAAGCCTTACTGTTTAATTAATTTTGGCAACATTTTACGGCAGGGTCGTCTCTGCTAGTAGCAGATAAGGTATGGGTTCTGCACGAAAACGAGGTGTTCGCAGAGAACACTCCGTGTCGCGCATGCCTATATTGTAAAATGATTTATTCTATTGAATAGATCTTTACTCGGCTTCAAAGAAAAATACCGGTTTTAGAAAGAAATCGAAATCTATTCTCCCAGAAGCGATCTCAAAATCTGTGACAGGTTTTTCATTTTCTTTCCAATCATTGTTTTTTGCTAATGTAGGATCAGAATTTCAACTTTGACACGCGATATTATCATAAATATGCAAACTAGGAAAGCTTTTCTAATATTATAAAAGTCTTTGTTCGCATCTCTGGTGAATTACAGAATTACTTATTCAAGTCTTTCCCGTTCTTTAATTTCAGATGGAGAGAAGAATGCAGCGCTTTGCCCAAATCATGGAAAACATCACCCGCCGTCGCGCCTCCGCTCCGTGGTTTGCTGATACTCTCCTCTCGCCAGCACTGGGCGTGCGCGATCTCACGTGGCTTGGGACGGCACCGGTGATTGGCATCACTATCTTCATCATCACTGGTGACGTCATGCGAGGAATTCCAGGCCCGCTAGTGGTCATGGGGTTGTTTGTGGCAACTGTATGCGCCGCCATTGCGGAATTCTGTTATGCGGAGTTCGGTAGTCGTGCGAATGCTTGTGGTTCGGCCTACGTTTATTGTTATATAACTTTGGGGGAGATATTTGGGTTTTGTATCGGATGGACTCTGCTTTTGGAGCATCTGCTTGGCGCAGCAAGCGTTATCAAGCTTTGTACCCAGTACATGAACATTTTGTTCAATGGAACACTTTACGTGGCGGTACAAGAAACCTCGATCACATGGAAGGTACAAGGACTAGGGACATTCCCAGATATGTTCTCTCCGCTCCTAGCTTTAGTGGGCGGTGCTATAATGTGCCTCGGCTCTAAGTGGACAAAAGGATAAACCTCGCACTGTGCATTATCACTGCTGCTTCACTCTTTCTTATTTTAGTCTCGGGAATTTTTAGCTACAAAAACTGGTTCAAGTATTCACATTCTGGAAGAGCGAAGGAAAGTACTGATTACTTTGCGCAGCAAGGCATATTTTTCGTGGCTTCTACAGTATACTACGCTTTCTCGAGCCACGAAATCGTTGCCATAGCAACAGAAGAAACCAGTGACTCTCGTAACCGAGTCCCGAGGGCATTACTCCTCTCCATGGCCATTGGTACATTAACAACATGGGGTGTATGCATGATCATTATTGTTATGGTGCCTTCACGTCAACTTGAAAATGGGACTGATACCCTAGCAGATGCATTTGCTGTGATGTCACTTCCTGTCATGCGTTATGTCATCATTTTGGGAGGAATTGCAGCATGCTTTGCGGCCTTACTTGCGTTGCTATTTGCGATAACGAGGCTGACATATCTGTTGGCGACAGAGGGATTGATGTTTGGTTGCATTGCGCGCCTAACTGCGACGACACGAGTGCCTGTGAAGGCGACCCTCATAGACGCGATAATTATAGGTGGCGTCACCATGGTGATAAGCTTACAAGATCTAGTTACAATACTATCCCTTGGTACCCTGATAGCCCATAATATGGTCATGATATCTGTGATATTGACTCGATATCAGGTTGGGATATCAAGCGTGAATGGAGAGGAATATCACCAAAAAAACAACCAGTGGCTAAACCGGATCTGTTGCGTGGCTCCACGATTAGAAAGTAGCGACGGAAGTGATGATGACTGTTCACATATTGACTTACAACAAGAAAACGATCACTCTCCGTCACCATGGCAGCCAAGTGAGAAGACGAGTATGCGTGCGAGTGTTGCTATGGTAGCAGTTCTAGCGGGTATTTTAGGACTGTGCCTTACTGTAACCCTATCTTTTCCGTTGCTGATGAATGGTGACATATGGATGATTATCTTGACTTGCGTATTTACGTTTGTCACGGTAACCTCTGTGGTGATATTGGTTCTTCAGCCTCGGAATAATGCTACGTTTCCGGTTATGGTCCCATGGGTACCTCTGTCCCCTCTGATTGGAGTTCTCCTCAACACCCTACTAATTGTAGCACTGTTGTGTCATAGTTACTGGGCGTTTGTCAGGGTTGTCACATGGCTAGTAGTAGGTGAGTAAAATTTGGGAACTTGGTTCTTCTTTCTATGATATGATACACGATTCGATAAGTTAAATGTAAGAAGTATTTTGCTTGATACAGGAGCTTACATTGGGTACTATGTATTTGAGGCTGTATAGCCTCGTTAGTGCGATTAAAAAAACACTTCCAAGCAAACTTTTGGGTGATTGCAGAGAAATATATTTAAAAAAAAAAGCACTTCCATATAAGTTTTTGGTAATTTCAAGAGATCAAGTTCAGTTCTTCCTCGTGGTCTGGGAAGGCTAAGTACCTGCTTGATTCTTCTATTTTAACGCAGTTAACGGTTAATCTGATAAGCTGAGTCCATCACTGAAGAAAACGTTTGAGCCTTATCGAATGTGTGCGTGCACATGAGGCAATAGAGCATTTCGGGAGGTTGGCGCCATTGGCTCTCACTTGACTTTCCTCCGCAGGACTTATCATGTATGGTCTGTATGGGTACCGCTACAGCACGGAAGCTCTAAAGCCATCCACAGATACCTCACCCTTCATGAAGCTTCCCCATGTTCCTATAATAGAACAGCATGTCAAACACATGCAGCCATCTGGATCGAGGGACGCGTCTGATACAGAGATAGTAGAGGAGAAGTCGCCGCAGGTTTCTGAGTTGAGCAGTAAATAGCTTTTCGACCTTTTCATTTCAGGGTCCGCCCTTAGAACGTAGGATATTATTGGTAGGTGTTTATTTTTGTCTGTTTTTTACCCTCGTAAATAGGCATAGTAAATAGGCAGGAAAGCGGGGATCGGTTTATTTGTTGTTTTCGTTTTTCTAGAGAGCAAGGAAGCGCAAACCCACGCGAAACCCTTTGTAGGAAAATGACTTAGTCTTAGTCTGTCTCACAAAAGAGCCTTTATGTGCATCCGGCGCATCCGAAATCATCCGACGCACTGATGAAAAACGTTTGAGCACACAAACGGGAAATAAAACGTCCGGCTGATTATTTTGCTGTCCCAGAAATGTTACTTGTACCAACTGTGTTTAAACGAACATAATCAAAAACCACAACAGAAGAAATTAGAAACCCCCTGTTTATTGACTTTAAGTAATTCTTATACTATGTAGTTACATGTATATGTATATGTATATGTATATTATCATAGGTTAACTAATGTGATTGAGGTTATCATAAGTTTCCATAAGTTTGGTCAAAGTTTATTCCTGCCAATGTACTGTTTAACTTATTTTCTGAAGATTCATTTTTTTTAACTGATCGGAATAGATAAATCTCCATCCTAAGGTCCGCTACATCACACGAGGAACCCAAGTTAAAACTAATCCTACTCTGATCCCCACCTCTATGGCGTCCCACCCTCCAAACCCGCTTGGCCAGGCCTGCATAAAGCAGCCTACCCGGGTAGACCCTGGGGTCTTCAAGCTTCACTTATTTGCGGACACGCTTTGATCGTCGTGTCGCTTACCGTGTCAGCGAACGAGTGAAGCTTGGTGACTCTGGTGCCCAGTGTAGAAGCAGCCCCCTAGGCAAAAATTCGGAAAGAAGTTGTAACGGCCAAACGTATGATAAAAGCCCCCGGCCGGCCGATCAGACTTATTGAAACATTAAGTGGAGTGTTATCGCCCATTTATAAACGTCTTGTGCGACATTATTTATGCAGTTATAGATATATTTATAATTTGTCGATAATTTATTCATGATATTGTTGCTCTTCCACAGTTTGCTGTATGGGAGGGGTGGGTGCCACAATGTATTGTCTCGGTTCATCGTCTCGTTTTAGTCCCTCTATGCTATGTCTGTAGCCGTAAACAGCGTAGATGAGAAAACCTAAGGAATCAAGGAATAAATAATCAGAACTTGGCGACTGACTGTTATGAGTTGCAGATGTCTCATCCTTCTGGGACAGCTCTAAATATGGTCTCGCTACTCAAACCCTGCAAGTACATGAAAACGTACACAGGAGAGCACTACTTGTATCAGTCTCCTTCAATCAGAATGTAAGATAGCATATTCTTGCTTGCGCTAAAAATAACTAGTTTCCAGTGAACTAGGCAGGCCGAGTTCCGTAAATCGAGAATTTTCTTCCTTGCTTCTAAGCGGAATACCTGATTAGAAGAAAGTAATAGCGGAAAGAATGCTTTTGTTTTAAACATTTTTAAACTCTTGTTGAGTTTGTTAGGACACTATTATTCTATTTGCGCTATTAAATGGCGGCCGCTAGTTCTGAATGTTCGATAGTGAAAACTTGAGGTTGGTTTCTGACTAAATGAAGGACTCAAGGTCCTTGCTCTAGGTTGCAAGTTTTAGTTCGCTTAGCCAGGACACTCGCTCAATCAAGAGCCATCAGAACCAGTAATAAAATGTAAGTTTAAGCTCACTTGCATGTGTCTGTGAGAACTAAGCAAAGCTGTAGACTCACCTATTGCCATCCAGCAGCCAAATCGGATGTACGTCATGTAGTTGAGCTTGACCAACAACAACACGTTGATGAAGATCGTCAGAGCGGGCAAGTAGGGACATCCAGGGACCATAAAAGGGAAGGTCGCATTATTCTTGGGCTGTCTCTCTAGGACCAGTAGGGACGCTACGATAGCGAGGCCAAAGAAGCATGCTAGAAAAATAGCCCAGCCCTGTTTGGCACTGAAGCCTGGGTAAGCAAGGGTCAGGGTTAGACAGAGACCGAGAATCCCTGCTACTAACACGCCTGCCGCAATACCAGCTCGACAACTTGTCTCGTCAGTAGGTTCAGACTTAGGATCTTGTGGAGGCGACGAGTCGAAGTCTTCATCGGCTTTGCTCTCGTCTACTAGTCCTACAACGGAGACATGAAAAATCACGTGAATATGGACAATATTTATTGAAATCCTTAGCGTCTATCAGGGAGACGTTTGTGGTTGTTGTTTTTTCCCCGCCAGTTTTCCGCGAGCGCGCGCGGTTGCCGCACGCAACGTAAAGATTTTGCTAAGCTCCGAATTTGAAGATTACAGAGTCTTGTAAATAATTTATAACTTTTCCGGCGTCACAAGGTGTGGGTCATTTTCTGGTAATAATAAATAGAGGATATTACATGGCCGCGCGGAGATACGAATTTTATCTTCGAGTGTTGAAAATTTATCTCACGAGTGAGCGTAGCGAACGAGTGAGATAAATTTTTAACACGAGAAGATAAAATTCGTATCTCCAAGCGGTCATGTAATGTTCTGTTTATTATATAAACATCAATGAAATACCAAATTCAAAATTTATTTGAGTTAAGCCTAAAAATCGAGAATTGAGCAAAGGCAAGTGATATTTTCACGTGTGAAAATAACATGATATTTTCACGTGTGAAGATATCAAGTTTTCGCGCGGGAGATCACCCTGTATTTCATTGGTGTTTATATAATAAATAGAGAATAATACATGGGCGCGCAGGGATGTGGAATTTATCTTCGAGTGTTTAAATTTTGTTATCAAAATTATCAAATTTGAACACGAGAAGATAAATTTCATATCTTCAAGCGCCCATGTATTATTCTGTTTATTATATAAACTTTTTCGTGAAAATTTTTCGATTTGATGAATTTCACGAGTAGTGGGCATTATCGTAATTTCTCAGTGGCCGAAATCCTGATAAAACACTATAGTTTATATAATGTTTTTTGTTTATTTATAGCGCCCATTTGAACATATGCGATATAGTGGTCAAATGCGCATTAGGCTGGGGTCGCCTTGGCAAACTTTTGCCAGAAACGTTAATTATTTTGCCGATGGACTCAAACGGCTTTCCCATCTTTTCCAAAGCGACACACAAAAAGGCACCGCCGAGCTGCCTTTGGGTTGTCTGTTTTTTGTCAAAAGATTAGTAGGAACAGAACTTGCTGTCAATCAAATAAAACCCCTAGACAGAAGAAATAGCAAAACAGCGGGAACAAATTTCGCGATAGTGTGACCACAATCTTTGGAGCCGACCACTGACAATATAGAAGACTAAACTATATTAGTATAATTACTCAAGTGATTCCGCGCGCTGATTGGTTGAGACGTTCGTCATATTTTTACCTATTGAAAGCCAAGACACGCTCAACTAAGACGCCTTAATCTAAACGAGCTTAGCCATAATACGCCGGGCTGATCATCATGATAACTGACGAAACTCCGATCTGTCTAAATTAATTTGCATCACGAACGGCTTATGATTAGATCGCCGTGTGGATTATTTCTAAAGGGAGGCCTACTAGGACATACGCCGGTCTAATCATGAGTCGTTCCTAATGCAAATGAACTTTGAAAATATTGTGCTGTGGTGTTTTGGTGTTGTGTAATAATAATATAATAATAATAGAAGTGTATATATCTTATTAGATGTTTTTTTCATGTAATACGGGCGGATATTTTACGAGTTGCGGACGTATTTTTCCGAGCCCCGCAGGGGTGAGGGGAAATGCGAGCAACGAGTAAAATGTCCGCCAGTATTACATGCAAAAAACATCTAATGAGATATTTATTATACGACGAACAAAACTTTCTTTCTTTTCTTTTCAAGATTCACTAGAAAACGTACTTGATTTGACTAGCACATGATCGGGAAGCCATTCAAGTGCGCGCCAAAACCGGTTCGTAACCGGTTTACTACAGTGTAATACGGCTTTCAACCGTGTAATACGGCTCCATATCTGCACTCAATTTTGACCTTATATTGTAAAATGACGTCACAGTCGTATAATAATGTATTGTATTGTATAATTGTATTATGTCCAAAGCCTCAGTCTCCCATCATGTATCATGCCATATTTAGCATTTGATTGCAATCTTACAGCCATCAGCTCGAAGCTTACCAAGAGGGCTCAATAGGACATTTGCACTATTGCGTCATTTGACTACGACTACCAGAATCCTTTTCAGTTTTCTTTTCTTATGCAGATAAACCGCTATTGGAAATAATAGGAGGTAATTGCGCGAACAAAAGGGACAACGCAAAGGTTTCTGGTAGTCGTAGAAAAATACGTCATAATGAAAATTTCCTATTACTACAATTATAATATACTCAATGCTGATTAGCTAGTGATCTAATTTTAGAATCTGTGCGCAGCGCTATGAGTAAGAGCAAAATTACATGGCTGCGATTGGACGCTGGAACGATTCCTTTTTCTTTTCCAATTCTGGAAGTTCATATGTGAGGCCGTTTGCGATTGTTCAAAGCTGTAAAACAATGGTCAAATTCTGATGAATGAACGAATAAAATGCCTTCAGATTGGTTCAAATTGATTGACAGTGTTTCTTCGATCTTTTTGGCTTTGCAGGCAACACGCGCGCTGAATTTTGCCCTTTTATATCATAAACATGTAATCGCATGGGTTCCTCGTACATTTTGGGATTAATTTCACTTGTGTTTTCAAAGACATTTTTTCGGGCAATTTTGGTAAAAAATTGAAAACACTCTTGAAATTACTCCTAAACTGTACTCGGCCCCATGTGATTCCCTATACTAACAAGTCCCCATAATGACTCACCCTGGTAGTCAGTAGGTGGTTCATCCTGCTCTTTCTGACAACACATTTTCTTGAGCCAATTCTCGTGCGCTCCCTGGAGGCATCATCGCTATATGTGACGCTCGGTATTCCAGGTTGATACCTCGTAATCAGCACAGCCAAGGCCACCATGGAATACGCGACCAACGTGCCTATAGACAGCATCTCCACAAGCTGTCTTATGTCCATGATTACAGCCAATGTCCCCACAAAGATGGCATCCACAACGGCTGCCCGGACAGGCACGTGCGTGCGATCATTCACGTGCGCGAAAAATCGAAACAGCAATCCATCGGATGCCATGGAGTAGATTACGCGCGGTGCTGCGAACGAGTTGCACATGAGGCAACAAGAGGTTGCGCACAAGGCGCCGACGGAGACGACATATTTAGCGGCAGGGAACCCTCTTGTGACGAAGGCTTCCGCCAGGGGTGCAAAGCGGCTGAGCTGGTTGTAGGGGATGATAAGGGTCAGGATGGTAGCGACGCCAAAGTACGCCAAGAAACTGACAGCAAGGGTGAGGATAATGCTGAGTGGAAGGGAACGCTTGGGGTTGATGGCTTCCTCGCCGGCGGTAGCGATGGCGTCGAAGCCGACAAATGAATAGAAACAACTTCCTGCGGCGGTTAAAATGCCACCAACACCGTAGGGAGCGAACCGCTTTGGAGTTGACCAGTTGGACGTGTCCACATAGTAAATGCCGACACAGATCACAAACAGTATGACCACCAAGTTTACAAACGACGTGATCTTGTTGAATCTTGCCGAGTGTGTGACTCCAATGCAGACAATAATAGTAATAATAATGACAATCGCCAGGGCCATAAAATCGGGAAATGGACCCAGGAATGGAACATGCCAAGTTCCAACGTGAGTCATGAAGAACTTGTAGATAACTCCGCCAGTGACTGCGTTTATGTATTCACTACATGAACGCGCCAAGGTCGCTGATGCGATAAGATATTCTAGAATCATGTTCCAACCGACAATGTAGGCTAGAATCTCGCCTAGCGATATGTACGTGTAGATGTAAGCTGACCCGGCTTTCGGGATACGGGAGCCGAACTCGGCATAGCATAATCCAGAGAACAGAGCAGCGGCGGCGGCGATGAAGAAGGAAATAATTACAGCAGGTCCTGCTACATTTCGAGCGAGTTCTCCTGTGACCACATACAGCCCAGCGCCAATAACAGTCCCTACTCCAAGCGCTGTCAAGTCAAAAGTGTTCAAGCATCTTCTCAGAGGACTATCAGAGGGACCAAAGTCATTGTCCCTACGGCGGGCAAGATTCAAGGCCCACTTCGGACAAGAAGGCATTCTGTTTCAGTCCGCTCTAAACAGAAAAAATAATACTGTTAGTGATTGCAAAGCTTAACAAATGTCGAATGAAGTCATGCATACTGAGACTCGTTAAAGAGTCTACCTTTGTTATTGCTCATTTGCCTTGTAATGTATGGTAATTTATGAAGCAGCCCCCACAAATACCAACGAATTATCTCTAGAGATCACACGCAATATGTAGTGGTTTATTCTTATGAAGGCAAAAGATCTTATTAATACTAAAATTGGTTTGGGTGGCAATTTTGTACACACGGCGGTCTACGTGTTTTTTAAAGCATATGGCGTTTCATTGCCGGAAAAAACTATTAGAAATGGAATTAGGAAATTACCAAGCTTTTAACTGTTTAATTATGAAAGGAAATTAGATTGAACCAAAAGTAGAACATTTCTGGTATCCACGCCGGTTATCCACGCGCTGTTTAGACAAGTCTTGTGCTCTTGATATTATTCTACTCTTATTGTAGTATCAATATTAGCATGCATGAAGCCGAGTCACTATTTGAGATCACTATCTCAAACGCCTCTGTTTCTGAAAGTCCAACGTAGTGTTTTGTGAAAGCAAAATTTAAGCAAATTCTATATACAACTGAGATCCCTTTAAAGACATAACAGTAAAATAAACATCTAGCGGTGCCTAGAATTCACTGAAGTGTAAATTCTTAAAAATAATTAAAAATATTCTAGTAAGAACAAATTAATCAACGAAATTTAAAAGCAAAAAGTACAAGACTGGCGTACCTGTATTCCTGTTTTTCAATACTTGCTTGTTATTTTACTGCTCTCCAACTATAAGGCGAAAACTAATTTCGATGTGAGATTCTGGTTTGATATCATGATGTTTAGCATTTAAAAAACGAATGTTGAACCGTGAACTCTATTGTGACTTCTAATTTATTCCCTTATTCTTCCTTCGTGTTGAACAACTATATATGCAGATGCGAGAAATGATTCGCCTTTGCATTGGGCAACGTTGCCCCAGCTACTTTGGTCGCGCCAAACTATGCTAAAGATTTTATTATACTAATTACCAAACCTCGAGAGCCTACGTGTACAGAGTTTTAAAGTATACTTTTCATTGGTTCATCGATTATCGATTATTTCCCGATAGCCGCTATCCCGCCTCGTACTATCAGTCCGGGGGGAGACTGAGAGTCCGCGCGCAAAAGAGTTTAAACTTTCCCTAAAAACTACCTTGAGTTTTTTAATGTTGTGCACCCCCCCCCCCCCCCCCCCCCCCCCCCCCTACACACAGGGGCACGTTAACTGGAAAGAATAACGCATAGAAGACCGGAGTCGGAAAAGGAGATCACAAGTGTATAAGTAATTTATTTTATCATATAAACCTCAGTGTTGTACAGGGATTTCTGCCACTGAGAATCAGATGTCTTCTCCCGTGGCCAATAAAAGGCGCTTCCCTGGAGCATGGCAGTGTTTCTCGTTTATATAATAAACAGAATAATACATGGACGCTTGGAGATATGGTTTATCTTCTCGTGTTCACATTTGGTATCTCACTCGTTCGCTGCGCTCACTCGTTCGATATCAATGTGAACACTCGAAATATAGAGGATATTACATGACCGTGCGGAGATACGAATTTTATCTTCGAGTGTTGAAAATTTATCTCACGAGTGAGCGCAGCGAACGAGTGAGATAAATTTTTAACACGAGAAGATAAAATTCGTGTCTCCAAGCGGTCATGTAATGTTCTGTTTATTATATAAACATCAATGAAATACCAAATTCTAAATCGAGCATTGAGTAAAGGCAAGTGTGATATTTTCACATGTGAAAATAACATGTTATTTTCACGTGTGAAGATATCAAGTTTTCGCGCGGGAGATCACCCGGTATTTCATTGGTGTTTATATAATAAAAATTCCATATCTCCGCGCGCCCATATATTATTCTCTATGTATAGCCTAGATAGTCTTCCACAACCCTGTAACGTGCCAACCGAACGCAAGCTGTATGAACACTAATACCTATTTATACTATTTTAGTAGAAACCCACTCGCATACTATCACGAATCCTGCAATCTGATTGGCTCCGCTACTCACCATCTATCACGTAATAGATAGTGAGTAGCGAAAACTCTAGCGCAAAACTTCCTAAAACCATGAAAATAAATATGTTTTAGCAATAACTCGAAGGTAGTATGCTGGTGGGTTTCTACTAAAACAATTAGACTACTCGTTCTCGTTTGCTACGAGTCAAATAGTCAACTCGGCGCTGCGCGCCTCGTTAACTATATATTGACTCATAGAAAACTCGAACTCGTAGTCTAATTGTTAAATAATCGGGTTGTCTGCGCAAACGTTTCTGATTGGCTAAATCAGTCTGTCCGAGAGCAACACTAAAATGGCTTCCCTGACCACAGCTTTGTGCCTTATTGGCCGTTTTCACACTAGAGACGAACAAATCGTCTGGACGGACAAATCGTCTCAAGACGAACAAATCGTGTTGTGAAAACGGGACGAACAAACTTTCAGACGAACAAATCGTCTAAATTTGGTCGTCTGTTTGGCCGTCTAGGACTAAAGTCCGACCTAAATTTGTTTGCTAAAAAAAGCACTGAATGTAAAGCATTGAAACTATGGTGTAATGCTATATATATTATTATATTATTAAATTCACACTAGACGTACAAAAGACGAACAAATCGTCAGACGATTTGTTCGTCTTCTAGTGTGAAAACGGCCACTCACGAACATCACGAGGATGTGCTTTTCAAAAAGCCAGAGGGGATGTTGTCAAAGTTTGATGGCCGTATTCTACAAATTCGCGGAGTTATGGGCAGTTTTGTGAAATCACGTGATCGATGACGTCATCGCATTGTGATTGATGTGTGCCAATTGGCACTGTGCCAGAGGGGATGTTGACAAAGTTTGACTGTCTTACTCTAAAAATTGGCGGAGTTATAAGCAGTTTTGTGAAATCACGTGATCGATGACGTCATCACATTGTAATTGACAGGTGTCAATAACCAATGTGCAAAATAATTTGTTGGTAAAATTTGGCGGTTGTAAATTAGAAATTCGCAGAGTTAAAAACATTTTTAGGAGAAAACGTTAGGGTAACGACGTCACAAATATTCATATCAAGATAGTAGTGTCGCCTTTCTAGTGATTGACCGGGCTTCCTGTGGTATCTTGTCTACCTTGTTGCCAGGCTCTTGACCGTGAACAACACAGTGGAAAATGCACATAGCATTTTTCCTCGAGTATGTTTGAGTTTTGGTCGAGTTTTAAGCTTTCTAAGCCAATAGAAATAGTGAAAACTTACGGGGATTCCAAATATGGTATGCAGATATTTCCTTATAAGGAAGTTGGAGAATGTCGACACGTTTTCAAGGGAACTATCTTGATATGTGATTGACAGGTTGTTTATGTGTTTGTTTATGTTGACTACCTGTCAGGAGGCATTATATTTTGAGTTTACCTGTTTTCTCCTGTCAGGAGGCATTATATTTTGAGTTTACCTGTTTTCAGAGCTTTAAAAAGAAAATACAGGGTAGGCCATAGGGTAGGCCACAGGGTAGGCCATGGCCTAGGCCACGTTTTGTCCCGACCCCTACCTCCCTTTTTTTTTGTATTTAGATTTCTCCGCATTCACCTTGCGTTTTTACATATTTTATTGCTTTTCTTATCTTGCTTTTACTATTTTTATACTTTCAATCCTGCGATTGTTTTTAATCTTTTTATATTTTAGAACTTTCCTCATTTTATTGAAATGTATACAGATATTTTTATCACCATGCATTTTTATGCTTTTATCATTTTAGTACTTAACCTGTTATAAATATTCCTTTTGAATGCATTATTGTAAAGCGCTTAGAACGCTGATATAAGCGCTATAAAAATGTTTATTATTATTATCACTTAGATATTATACATAGAGGATATTACGCGGTGGCGTGAAGATATGAGTGACAAGAACAATATTTTACGAGTGAGCGCAGCGAATGAGACGAACCAGAAAAAATTATTCCAAATTGATTTCCAAGCACTTTTGTTTTACCGATATCCTCACTAGTGAGGATATGGAAAATATGTCACTCAGGTCCCGGATGTGGCTTCGTATGAGATCTACGAGTGGCGTATTCCCAGTAAAACACTCGTGTCTATATAATAATTAGCATTATTATAACTTTGGCGAGCACTGTGGTGTATTATCCGGGCTCTAATGAACATTTTGGCGGGCTCTAAAATATTAGAGCCCGCGCGAGTCAATCAGCATTATGATGGTCGCCATAAATTCTCATTTTTGCACTCAATGCTCTTCAAAGTTATAATAGTAATGTAGTTGATGTTCTTGGGCGTAAATATGTTTTGGGCCCTTCTCACCTGAGTCGGGCCCAAAACATATTTACGCCCGCGAACATCAACTATATTGTTTTATAAAATAACTAAGATAGTACGCGCGCTCTCATTGGTCGACAGGTGTGTTTATATGAGATTATATAAACACGGTTGTGACGTCACGCCCGGGACGATGTTTGCGCTGTCTTCTTTTTTCATTCTTTACATATTTTGACAAAAATTTATCCAAACACTTGAAGCAATGAAATTCTGAAAGCAGTGCTGTTTTCTTTTTAGCTATCATTTGTCGTCCCATCATTAGACCACAAGTTCAAAGAATTGGCTTGTCTTCGACTTTTTTAGTCAAACGCGTGTAAACTTTCAGGATTGTCAACATTTTCGTACGATTAGTAAGTACACGATATTTTTGTCCTCCGAAATCCTCTTCCCTCCCTTTATGAAACGATTTATTTGACTTCTGGGAACTTTTTAAAAGTATAAAGCTCGTACTAAGAGGAGAAAAACAACACAAATCAAGTTATAAAGCGACCCAACTAAAATTCTGAATTTGGAGACTTTCTGCGAATCGGCTAGCCAAAAATGAAGACCAAATTATGGAACAAATCACAATTTATTTCCACTTACTTTCCTATTCAATTTCCTATTCAATGATGATCTTTCACAAGCCGAGTAGGTAAGAAATCGTTTGCTAGCAAGTTAACAAGATTTGGAGTATTAACAAAACATGACATTCTTACCGGCGATCGCGGATCGGCGAACACCGACGGCACTGTCGACGAAACTTTGACTTGAGTTGCTTCAAAAATTCAATATTCGTTCATGCTATCAGCAACAATTGAAGCCCCCATAGTATCATTCCACTCTGGTATTCAACATTTTGCTTGATTTGAAGATTGAAACAAGACACACGTCTTTTTTTGCTATCCAGCTTTTTCGATGCCGGCCGAATTTGCCTTTCCAAAACTCGTCAAAAGGTTCAAGTCAACACGAAGGCCATTGTTGTACGGAAAATTCCTTTGGCTTTGCAATTCTTAACCCGTACATCCCTTCATTGACATTCGCTTATGCTTCAATTACAATAAACACCATAGAAGAGGTCAATAAAGTCGTCAAATGTTTCTTAGAAAGCAGTTTTCTCTCGTCTCCCCTTCGCAAACTTGCAGCCAACTGAGTGAAAAACTTGAACACATGCGATATAACACGCCCTCTGATTGGCCCGTTCAGGCCGTCGTGCGGTAAGGAGAATTTATATATTCACACAAAATGTTGAAATAAACTCATTTTAAATCTTTCGCTTCAAAAAGTGAAAGATATTTTATAAAAGCAATAGAGAACTTTTTTCCAGTGTCTACATACTCTGATGCAAACACTCGGGTAGGTTGGGAGAATTCTCGACTAGTTATGCAGCCACTCGACCTTCGGTCTCGTGGCTGCATAACTGTCTCGAATTCTCCCAACCTCCCCTCGTGTTTGCATCAGAGTATGTAGACACGGAAAAAGTTCTCTATTGCTTAAATAATATATAGATTTAGCCACTGGCTAAAAGCGGAGCTCCTGGTTTTAAAATTTTCTGTGTGAATGAAAGGGATTCCCATGTGTACATGGTTTACATGGTTGCTTTAGAGTCTTCCCTTCACGAGATATAAATTTTTCAAGCATAAATGACGTCATCGATGGCGTCATATCACGTGACCACTTCATTTCGCTCATCTAGTGACCTAGACTACACTACCAAAGTTTGGTTGTTTTAGAGTCTTCCCTTCACGAGATATTGATTTTTCAAGCATAGATGACGTCATCGATGGCGTCACATCACGTGACCACTTCATTTCGCTCATCTGGTGACCTGGATTACATTACCAAAGTTTGGTTGGTTTAGAGTCTTCCTTTCATGAGATATTCATTTTTCAAGCGTAGATGACGTCATCGATGACGTCATATCACGTCACCACTTCATTTCGCTCATCTGGTGGCCTAGACGACACTACCCAAGTTTTGTTGTCTTAGAGTCTTCCCTTCACGAGATATTGATTTTTCAAGCATAGATGACGTCATCGATGACGTCATATCACGTGACCACCTCATTTCGCTCATCTGGTGGCCTAGACTACACTACCCAAGTTTTGTTGTCTTAGAGTCTTCCCTTCACGAGATATTGATTTTTCAAGCATAGATGACGTCATCGATGACGTCATATCACGTGACCAACTCATTTCGCTCATCTGGTGGCCTAGACTACACTACCCAAGTTTGGTTGTTTTAGAGTCTTCCCTTCACGAGATATTGATTTTTCAAGCATAGATGACGTCATCGATGACGTCATATCACGTGACCACCTCATTTTGCTCAGCTGGTGGCCTAGACTACACTACCCAAGTTTTGTTGTTTTAGAGTCTTCCCTTCACGAGATATTGATTTTTCAAGCATAGATGACGTCATCGATGACGTCATATCACGTGACCAACTCATTTTGCTCAGCTGGTGGCCTAGACTACACTACCCAAGTTTTGTTGTTTTAGAGTCTTCCCTTCACGAGATATTGATTTTTCAAGCATAGATGACGTCATCGATGACGTCATATCACGTGACCAACTCATTTCGCTCATCTGGTGGCCTAGACTACACTACCCAAGTTTGGTTGTTTTAGAGTCTTCCCTTCAAGAGATATTGATTTTTCAAGCATAGATGACGTCATCGATGACGTCACATCACGTGTCCGTGTTACAGCACCCCCCTTGTGGCATAGACAAAATATCCCAAGTATGGTTGTCTTAGCATGTTCCCTTGAGGAGATATAATTTTTTCTTTGCATACCACAGGGTTCCCATGTGTACACGGACGGACGGACGACGGACAAAGACGACGGACGACGAACGGACGGCGTACGCTATCCAGCTGATCTGAGATCGTGACGTCACATGACGTCACGGAAAAACTGGGTTATCACCTTGCCCGCGATACTTTTCAGCGGTATCACCCATTAGGCTCTCATGCTCAAGGAAAATAATGGCGGACTTCGAAGGGAGAAAAAAGCCCATCCTTTTATCTGGCTTCGGAGGTCCACATTTCTAAAGTGATTGTCCTAGTTTTCACTCAAAATGCTTACTTAGTAGCAGAGTTTTATGAACGAAAGAAGAATCCAACTTATAACTTGTGATTTGTTGATTTTTTGGCTGGTTTATTTTCTGGCTCCCATTCGTTCCGCACCCGATACCCTGCTTACAAATGCCAACTCTAAAAGCCCTGACATAGAGCTTACACGCTTGGCAAGGAGGTAATGGCTTCTTTATAGAAGGAATTGATAAAAACAGCGTACTATATCTTGTCGAGAGCCCTAGTTTCTGTACGAGATTCTAGGAGTTGTGATGCGAGGATGACGTTCGAACAATGAAGGAATGAATGTCCGAAACATTGGCGTTAATCCTGCTTCTGGTTGGTCTTTGTCTTTATATATAAAGCAAGCAAGCAACCCTCAAAAATGGCACACTTCTGTACCTACAGCTTAAACAAAATGCGCTATTTTTTTTCTTCGTTTATGGCTGTTCAACTTGTTTCTAAAAGCCAGAAAAGGAAAACACACAGCGAAGAGGCCTAATCAAGATTGTAACCCTGACAAAGCAAAATTAGACACAAAGGCAGCACTTTCTAATCAATTATTAGAAAAATAATAATGACCCTGTACAATGTTTGTACTGTCACTGTGTTTACATGTAAATGAGACACTAATCAATCAAAGAAAGTAAACAAACCAGTCACCATACAGACCATACAAACACTTTATTTCAGATACAAATACAAATCAATATTAAGCCTGAAATAAATGCTGGTTATGGCTTCACTAGCAGTGTCGGAATGGTTTCATTGTCATTTACCTATTTACTAAGCAAAAGAATATTGAGTAAATATCTGAAACCTGATCAATGTTTTTATTGTGCTTTGCTATGCCATGTGAAGCAAATGGTGTTATGGTTGTTATAACTGTGGAGTTTTTAAATATTCATGAACCCAGGGCACGGATGGCAGTGACGTCTCAGGATTTGTTCCATCTACCTGATAACATGAAAACAAGACAAATCAGGCAAATAAATAATAATAATAATAATTATAACATTATAAAGCTCAGATGATCTGGAAAATTGACAGGGCTTTGTAATTAATAAAAGAGCAATGTTTGCATATTTTCCTGGTCTGCCCAAAAATTAGTTGAATTTTGAAAGCTATTTTGCTTTTATTTAGATTTTGATAATCCTTAGAAAAAGCAGGAAGAACTGCAAACGTTTTTCCTTTTCCAAAAAATGCCTATAGGCCCCTCAGACACTGCATTCCGTGAAACTGTAGCTAAGGCTACCAAGAATGTATTATTTTTTTTAGGCTGTGCCAAGCAGCCAGCAATTAGCCATGTTCTTTGGGGCTGTAAGTATAGCCTTCTTTATATGAATCAATCTGACACTACCATAGAACTTGAAATTAAAATACTTTTTGCAGTCACAGTAAGGATGGCATAGCTGGGAGGCTGTGGCCCAGTAGAAGTGTACCAAGTACTATTTGGAGGTGCAAATGATTTCAAATTGCTAATTGGGGATTTTGGGGATCTGTACATCCCTTACTTGTCCAAAAATCTTCATACATTGGAAATAATAATAATAATAATAAACTTTCTTTCAAGAGAGTAGCATGTGACAAAAACTTGTTGCCCTCCTGTAGTATTCATTCTTCACCCTTATTCTATTAAATGTATCAGAGTTAATTCCAGCAGTGACCATGCCCATTTGTCATTTTTTAGAAAGAAATATGGTTCATAAAAACCATCCTGCATTTATCACATTATAAACCACGGAAATCCTCGTTTTATTGCTTAAGTATGTTCCCTGTATTTTTCAACTTCTAAGGGCTGGTTCACGGTCATCATAGCAATAGAAAAAAAACACATCTTAGAAAATTGGCCATAATTTATATCACAGAGAAAATTTGGATGAATTTTTTACAACAAAAATGCACTCACATTCCACTGCTTGGGCTGTCACAATGATCAGACCCTTCCCTGCTTAGCAGAGGCCACTTCTATCTTGTTTTGTGTTTTGTAGTAGCTTCTTTTGGGCAGTTGAAACACACAAGAAATCATAAAAATTAAAAGTAAAAAGAAACGCGCAAGATAAAAAGTAGCCTCTACTCGCAGGGAATTCAGACTCCAACCAAAGTTAACCCCTGGTTGCTACAGACAACATATTCGAAGAAATAGTCCACTCTTCGAGACAGACATTTGAAATGTCCTTTTTGAAGGAAAAACTTACATTGTATTGTAGTAGTCACTAAGTATAGACGTAGCCTTGGCTCAGAAGTTCGGCTGGACGCACTGAGAAACAATGGTTCAAGCACTGCAGCACCACTCCTTGAGGCTGATCATGATACCAATAACAATCTCAAAGTCTCTCCGGGTCATCGAAGATCATTTCCAGAGCTTCTTGCTCTTCTGGTTTCACATTGTTTTGTATACAAAATCGCTCGGAAGTTCTCCCTGCCAATCTCGACCTTTCCAATCTCGAGCTGTTTTTTGTAGACAACAACAGAAATGTGCAGCGTGGCATCACGAAAAAGTCCTGTGACTCATTCAGGCCTTGTCGAGATCCACAGCATACGAAATGAAGTCGCTCAGACGGCAGAAAACAGTAAAAAGAGAAACTCAATAAGCGAAAAACTGATCCCCCCTTCGAATTCTGAGTCCCACCATCTTGCAGGCCAGGTTACCAAGGGTGATAACCCAGTTTTTCAAACTCCCTCGATTCTGATTGGCTAATATTTTTTCTCGGATCAGCTGGCTATACGTTTTTCCCTTAGGTATGGTGCTCCGCTTGCGCGGGCCTTCGGCCCGCGCAGGAGCTCCGCTATTAGAGCACAACTTTCTATGACTTTGGGAGAGACACGAGAACGTTTCGAGTGTCTCTCCCCCAACATCACAAGTGTTCTATTGCGCCGATAAAGTCATAGAAAGTTGTACTCTATTAATGCCACGCCTAAATCGAGGAATGCTCACTGGCACTTAGAATTTTTTCTAAACAAGCGCTCACCTACAGAAATGAAAAAAAGAACTATGAAAATCATCAGGGTTCGAACCTGTAACTTTCCAGTTACTTTACCCAAACCCTAACCACTACGCTATGACTGAATTCGCTGGTTCGGACAGCTCGTTTTATTGATTAAGTACCTTCATAGTATTAATCTTTAATAGAACGAGGCATATACTATAAAATATACTAAAACGATGTATTAATCCTTATCCTGACTAGTAGTCTTGATAGTTCAGATATTTTGAATGTTTTTAGGTCAATTTGAAGTAATATTATCAAAAATGTCGTTAAATTATTCATGGTGAGCATTCCTCCATTTAGGAATGACGTGATATAGCGGGGGAAACCATTACTTTATCGGTGTAATAGAGCATACATTTGGACCAATCAGAGCGCGCGTTATCTCGTAGCTATATTATAAATACCCTGCTAGCAGAGGTTTTTTAACTACGCGACATACCAGATACGCGAACAACTTAATGCTAGCTAATAAAAGACTGACAAAAAACCCTCTACTAGCAGGGTATATTATTGGCTCGGTTTCCAGCCTTGGCGGTTGAAGGTGAGCTCGCGCTCCTCCCCCCGCCGTTAGAAACGACACCAACTACGGATGGAAACCGAGTCTAGGTATGTTATAAATTACAATAAAGTGCAAAAACTCCATACCGACTCGGAATAATCCTCGACTTTGTGAGACTTTGCCCGTGTGCAAAACAGTCTATCTATCAATATCTACATGCATATTATTATTATTACTTATAAGAAATCATACGACTTTTCTCGTTCAATTTGGAATTTATTTACACTTGTGGGTTTTTCAAAAAGCTCAAATTGCACGAGCCGCATACTTTGAAAAATCCAAATAAATTCCAAATTGAACTCGAAATCGTATGATTTTCTATACAAAACGTTGGACATATTTTTCTTCGCACAACCAAATGTCACTACACTTAAGGCCTAGTCTAAATGTCGAGCCAGCGTCGTGCCGAACCGAATCTAATTTGGCTCGGCGCTGGCGCGGTAGCGGTTCTAAACGTCGAGCCAGAGTCGAGCCAGAGTCGAGCCGGAAATGCGAAGTTTAGGGGATTCCTGTGGCCACGTGACAGGCCTGGATTCTTAGCAAAAACTTTTTTAAATTTATTCTATAATTTATGCATCAGACTCGGCGCGACGATGGCGCGGCGTTTAGAGCCAAGTCGTGCTACAGTCGGGTAGCGCGACAGAGAATGTCGAGCCCAATAGCTTGGTCGAACCGAACTAAAAATTGGCTCTAAACGTCGTGCTAGAGTCGCACCAGCGTCGAGTTCAATCCAATATTTCGGTTCGGCACGACGCTGGCTCGACGTTTAGACTAGGCCTAAGATTGCCTCGATAACTCAAGACTCGGATGACTCAGTAATGACATCACACCAAGCTACATTCACGTTCTGCTGTGACCGGGCAGAGTTTTGCCGACTTCTTACTAGGAAATCTCATAGTAATAAAGATTACTCTAGTCGAATCTATAAACGACGGGTAAACATGGATCTAGCCAACAACGAAACCAAGTTCTCAGCAGTCAGACGATTTGATAGCTTACGGATCTGGCGCTATTGTCACAACAGATACTTAAACGACTAAGCTTGGCCAACAAACTGATAGAACGTTTCTCCCTTGCTATTGAACTAACCTTAGCGACCTCAGCCGGTTTCCAGTTCAGTCAAGTTTTCCTGTTGATCAATTTGACCAAAAAAGACAACAGGGGAAAGGATTTTCTTAGTTGCAGTCCGTAAAACAACGGAGCTTCAGGGAATTCAGTTTGAGTTTGACTTGTGACCCCAAAATGAAAGCAATATAATACTGTAACCCGATATAGCGTTGACGCCCAAAAGCGAATAAACCATACAATTTGAGTCCGACGCTCAAATCGCATCGAAAAACGAATAATTTATTTCTTTTGTTTATTCCCCTGATCCTCGTATCCAAGTTAAAATATCGATTTTTTTTTTTTGAAGCATTTTTATTCAATTTCATATTATATTAACTTAAAATATCGATGAATTAGGTCAATTACCTAATTGGTACTAATTTTCGCGTCGCTTTAATTTCGCGATTAAAAAAATTGCGAACTTAAAGCGACGCGAAAAAAATTGCGGCGAATTTTAATCTGTCGCGAAATTTAATACTCTCCCATATCTCTTGTTTTCTCAATTTAATGAAGAATTCACGGCTACAATGTAAATATGTATTTTACAATTTCAAAGAACGTTTTAAAAGCATAAGGATAATGTATTTAACTATGCCTATGGTACACGATGCGGTTTAGTTTGGTTTTCGTTATGAGTTGATGATTTTCAGCAATAAGAATATAAAATAACAATCAAATTCTCGAAATAAAATGGTTTCTCTTTTCATTTCGCGAAAATTGATTTCCTAAGAATTTTGTCGCACCCGAATCGCGAAAATAAAGACCCGCGAAATATGGCGACATTTTTTCGCGAAAGTAAGTGCCCGCGAAAATTAGTACCAATAAGGTAGATTAGTGCAAGCTTTCAAGCAGCACGTCGCACGACTCCCCGGACCCCGGCCGGCCCATGCTCGACGATCCAATTTTGGATAATTCACTGACACAAACCAACAAAATAGAATAGACCTTGGGGATATCGGTGACTGGTGAAGATGAGCTACAAAAGCTTATTTTGCTGGCGCAAGAAAGGGAGAGGGTGCAGGCTTTTGTCCCCTTGCGTCGCAAATAGGTATGGCCACTTTGTTATTTTTAGGATAACTATCCATATTTTTCACCCTGCTCATGTGACAAGGAATACATCGTCCGCAAGAAATTTTGTATCGGGTTAACTCGAGGAGAATTTCGTTCTTCCTAGTTTCTCCACTGACATACCACATGCTACAACAGCCAGTTCAAGTGACGGTGCAGCCTTTTCTGAAATAGGTCTATTCCTATCACACTATCACACCTAGCCTTGGCAGATTTTAGGTGCCATGTCCAATGGTCGACAATGGTATGGTTGCATTTTGGAAAGCAGGTCCGCGTTGCTCTATATTTTATATTCGTATAATTTCCATTTTTAACTCGTGCGATATGCTGAAAGCATATCAAAACGAGTTATTGTGGTGAGAGCGAATTTCCTGTGTCGTTGTCGTTGTCGTTAGTTCAACCCGGGCAGCAGGATAATACTTGGGTATCCGAAGCCTCGCAAGTTCCATTATGCTCCGCTATTTCTCTGTATGTCTTTCTGCGTTGTACATAAAACTTTCCACAAGATTCCCTCTACCAGACGAAATAAGCAACAAAAAGTAAACAACAACATTTCTCAAGGTAGTTATTACGATTCGTAGAGTAATTTGGGTTACCTGTGGATAGCCAGGGCAGTAGGATAATTAGAAGCCTCGCAATTTCTATTTTGCTCAGCTGTTTTCCTTTATAATTTCTTTAGTTACTTGTAAATAGATGTCAAAACTTTCCATAAGATTCGTTTTGACAGTGGAAATAAAAGCAACAAGTAAACAGTAACATTTCAACATTTCACAAGACTTATTTACAAGTGCAGCTTAATCTGGGCTACCTGTGTGCCGGAAGACCTGGGAACAATGTTGCGAGAGAAATACCGCAATGGACGCAATGCGGAGAAGGGTATAAAACGTTTTGGACCATATTATGAACGTACCATAGAATGAACCTGTACCGTACCATGAACCTAATACCATAGAGTGAACCTGTGTACCATAGCGTGAACTTAGGACCGTAGAGTGAACCTGTGTACCATAACGTTAACTTAGGACCGTAGAGTGAACCTGTGTACCATAGCGTGAACCTAGGACCGTAGAGTGAACCTGTGTACCATAGCGTGAACCTAGGACCGTAGAGTGAACCTGTGTACCATAGCGTGAACCTAGGACCGTAGAGTGAACCTGTGTACCATAACGTAACTTAGGACCGTAGAGTGAACCTGTGTACCATAGCGTGAACCTAGGACCGTAGAGTGAACCTGTGTACCATAGCGTGAACCTAGGACCGTAGAGTGAACCTGTGTACCATAGCGTGAACCTAGGACCGTAGAGTGAACCTGTGTACCATAGCGTGAACCTAGGACCGTACGGTGAACCTGTGTACCATAGCGTGAACCTAGGACCGTAGAGTGAACCTGTGTACCATAACGTTAACTTAGGACCGTAGAGTGAACCTGTGTACCATAGCGTGAACCTAGGACCGTAGAGTGAACCTGTGCACCATAGCGTGAACCTAGGATCGTAGAGTGAACCTGTGTACCATAGCGTGAACCTAGGACCGTAGAGTAAACCTGTGTACCATAGCGTGAACCTAGGACCGTAGAGTGAACCTAGGACCGTAGAGTGAACTAGGACCGTACGGTGAACCTGTGTACCATAGCGTGAACCTAGGAACGTAGAGTGAACCTGTGTACCATAGCGTGAACTTAGGACCGTAGAGTGAACCTGTGTACCATAGCGTGAACCTAGGACCGTAGAGTGAACCTGTGTACCATAGCGTGAACCTAGGACCGTAGAGTGAACCTGTGTACCATAGCGTGCACCTAGGACCGTAGAGTGAACCTGTGTACCATAACGTGAACCTAGGACCGTAGAGTGAACCTGTGTACCATAGCGTGAACCTAGGACCGTAGAGTGAACCTGTGTACCATAACGTGAACCTAGGACCGTAGAGTGAACCTGTGTACCATAGCGTGAACCTAGGACCGTAGAGTGAACCTGTGTACCATAGCGTGAACATAGGACCGTAGAGTGAACCTGTGTACCATAACGTTAACTTAGGACCGTAGAGTGAACCTGTGTGCCATAGCGTGAACCTAGGACCGTAGGGTGAACCTGTGTGCCATAGCGTGAACCTAGGACCGTAGAGTGAACCTGTGTACCATAGCGTGAACCTAGGACCGTAGAGTGAACCTGTGTACCATAGCGTGAACCTGGGGACGTAGAGTGAACCTGTGTACCATAGCGTGAACCTAGGACCGTAGAGTGAACCTGTGTACCATAGCGTGAACCTGGGACCGTAGAGTGAACCTGTGTACCATAGCGTGAACTAGGACCGTAGAGTGAACCTGTGTACCATAGCGTGAACCTAGGACCGTAGAGTAAACCTGTGTACCATAGCGTGAACCTAGGACCGTAGAGTGAACCTGTGTACCAAGGCGTGAACCTAGGACCGTAGAGTGAACCTGTGTACCATAACGTTAACTTAGGACCGTAGAGTGAACCTGTGTACCATAGCGTGAACCTAGGACCGTAGAGTGAACCTGTGCACCATAGCGTGAACCTAGGACCGTAGAGTGAACCTGTGTACCATAGCGTGAACCTAGGACCGTAGAGTGAACCTGTGTGCCATAGCGTGAACCTAGGACCGTAGAGTGAACCTGTGTACCATAGCGTGAACCTAGGACCGTAGAGTGAACCTGTGTACCATAGCGTGAACCTAGGACCGTAGAGTGAACCTGTGTACCATAGCGTGAACATAGGACCGTAGAGTGAACCTGTGTACCATAACGTTAACTTAGGACCGTAGAGTGAACCTGTGTGCCATAGCGTGAACCTAGGACCGTAGGGTGAACCTGTGTGCCATAGCGTGAACCTAGGACCGTAGAGTGAACCTGTGTACCATAGCGTGAACCTAGGACCGTAGAGTGAACCTGTGTACCATAGCGTGAACCTGGGGACCGTAGAGTGAACCTGTGTACCATAGCGTGAACCTAGGACCGTAGAGTGAACCTGTGTACCATAGCGTGAACCTGGGACCGTAGAGTGAACCTGTGTACCATAGCGTGAACCTACGACCGTAGAGTGAACCTGTGTACCATAGCGTGAACCTAGGACCGTAGAGTAAACCTGTGTACCATAGCGTGAACCTAGGACCGTAGAGTGAACCTGTGTACCATAGCGTGAACCTAGGACCGTAGAGTGAACCTGTGTACCATAGCGTGAACCTGGGACCGTAGAGTGAACCTGTGTACCATAGCGTGAACCTAGGACCGTAGAGTGAACCTGTGTACCATAGCGTGAACCTAGGACCGTAGAGTGAACCTGTGTACCATAGCGTGAACCTAGGACCGTAGAGTAAACCTGTGTACCAAGGCGTGAACCTAGGACCGTAGAGTGAACCTGTGTACCATAGCGTGAACCTAGGACCGTAGAGTGAACCTGTGTACCATAACGTTAACTTAGGACCGTAGAGTGAACCTGTGTACCATAGCGTGAACCTAGGACCGTAGAGTGAACCTGTGTGCCATAGCGTGAACCTAGGACCGTAGAGTGAACCTGTGTACCATAGCGTGAACCTAGGACCGTAGAGTGAACCTGTGTACCATAGCGTGAACCTAGGACCGTAGAGTGAACCTGTGTGCCATAGCGTGAACCTAGGACCGTAGAGTGAACCTGTGTGCCATAGCGTGAACCTAGGACCGTGGAGTGAACCTGTGTACCATAGCGTGAACCTAGGACCGTAGAGTGAACCTGTGTGCCATAGCGTGAACCTAGGACCGTAGAGTGAACCTGTGTGCCATAGCGTGAACCTAGGACCGTGGAGTGAACCTGTGTACCGTAGCGTGAGCCTGGACACCATAGCGTAAACCTGTGTACCATAACGTGAACCTAGGACCGTACTGTAAACCTAGGTACTTACTATTGCGTGAACCTAGGACTGTACTGTGAACCTGTGTACCATAGCGTGAACCTACGACTGTAGAGTGAACCTGGACAACAATAAACATATTAACGAGCAAACAATGACCTATTGTTGACTGCTATTGTTTTGTTCAGTGTAGACTGAACAGTTGATAATATCGATATGGTTAAATTAGCGTGTTTCCTGTGTCATGTTTGTTAACACCGCCGCGAGACAAAGGCCTGAATGACGGATATCAAGCAACACACCCTTGTTCATTAAAGTGTTGAAACTCTAGCCGGCGACTAGATTACAGACCCTTGCTAACGTGGAACTGAGCTTTATTTTCAGAGCATCTGCGCAGCCTCTCATTTAGCATCAACAATCACGCGCTATATATTTTGTTGCATTTTTCTGTGGCCTCTTGGACTGAGCAAACTTGAGCTCGAAATTCTTTGTCGTGTTTTGGCTCGTTTTGGAAGCGGTTAACGTTAAGGATTTTAATTTCACCTTGAAAGTATGATGTACTAATTTTATGGAGGAGACACTCCATATTTCCATTCTACCGGGGGATGCGGTGTTTCCTGCTCAGTTCCAGAGATGTGACCAATCTTCGTGCTATTGTGGAGGAGGTCTTTGCCATTGTAATCTTTGTCCCGGATCCAAAAAAGCTACCAAGGAAAGTGTATTGAAGACTCATTTTCGAAATCGGCATTGGAATGGTCGAATTCAACAGGAGGGTAAGTAACCCGCAGTAATGGTTCGCAGAACTCATACGATGTATTACTCACAGCTCTCTCTTTTGTTTTATAATAGCCATTTTATTACTGCACTAATATTTTCCACGTTAAGAACATGCCTTGATTCGAAAATGAATAAAATACAGTAGAGAGCGCGAGAGTGATAATTTCGAGTTGTAATATCGTGTTATCAGTTGTATATTATCGTCGTGTTGTATTATCCAGTTGGATTATGAATATATACAATGTTCAAGTCTGTTCCAGGGCTGTAACACTCCACCTAAAACAAAGGGGCACAACCTTCGAATGAAAGAATCAAGTCGCTTTATTAGCTTGGCGTAATTTTAATTTTAAAAGAACAATAGTAGGCGTACGCGCTTACGGTACGCTGCGTGCCGAACCGTGAACACCAAACAAAGTTTTAAAACATGTTTTTGAAAAGTTTTTGAGAACTTTTATCAGTTTAAGTTTTCCTAAAACTAGTCATAGTTCGAAAGCTAAATTGGGATTGATCCACACTCACGCTAACTTTAACCATTTTGTCACCGCAGAACCCGATAACACTAATAACCCCGTGCCTACACGCACATGAGATGCAGGAGTTTCCCTAATGGTCGCGGGTCGCGGGTTTGAAGTCGCGTGTCGCGGGTTTGAAGTCGCGGGTTTGGAAAAGTCGCGGGTTTGAAGTCGCGGGTTTGAAAAAGTTATAGATTTGAAGTCGTGGGTTTGAAAAAGTTATAGACTTGAAGTCCCGGGTTAGAAAAAGTTATAGACTTGAAGTCCAGGCTTTAAAAGTCCTCATCATCGCCCTAGTATACAGGACGGGCACCCTACGGAGTTTCTATACAAGTTTTTATATTTTTGACTCAACGACTGAGAGCATTCCCCGACAAACAAAAATACTCGGGGAGATAAAGCTTGTTGAACATCAGCAGGGAATAAAAGGCAACACAGTTTTGAATTAACTAATCAGGCTGCTGGTAACTGCAATGTACACCGAGTAAAAAGAGTAAACGCTGAAAACCTAGTAGCTAATAAATTGAAGAGGAAAAAAGATTAGTAATGGTGCATAGATACTTATGAAATTATTCACTGCAACTGTCTCTCAGGTAAAAGTTGCCACGACATTTGGGTTACGACGATGAAGACTAGATTAGCAGTACGTACCAACTCGAAACGTCCTATCAGTGACTCGTACAAGGCATGCAGTTACATATTTTACATATTTTGGACTCTATTTAGTGCTATTTAAAATAAAATAAAAGTACAAGAAAACACGAAAAAAGCTGCAGAGATGGTGCATAATTAATACTAGAGAAAGTAAATTTAGTAATTTGCAATTCCTGTCGGCTGTTAATTTATTTTTGAAAAGGTTTGATTGAGCAATTTGTCATTTTTCTCAATAAAATTCCAGATTTTAACTCCTGAGAATCTTAATATGAAATTTTCCAAAATTTTAGGGAGCTTTTGGGAGGTAATAATTTAATTTTGAAGCTAAACGAGTATTGGGCAATTCCAGAAAATAAAGGTACCCCCCCTCGGGCGGCACTAGTTTTTGACCCCCCCATGCATCCAGAATTTCCAAAATGTTTACCCCCCCACGCATATAGAATTCCGGGTAGGTTAAACCCCCCTCCCCTTCAGAAATTTCAACTTTTACCCCCCCCCCCCCCCCTCCGGAATCCAAATAATCACCACCTTGTTTATTATTGCGAGAAAAAGTGAAAATTTGCGAGAGGGAAATGTTGCGGAGAAAAAGGCAAAAGTTGCGGGGGTTGTGGCGGGAATTTATTACATTTGCAAAGTAAAGAAAACTCAAAAAGCGCATAATCTTGTTTCAGAATATTAATACAGAGCATGATAGTTTGATTTTGAAGAAAAAAATACCACCGGCATTCACAACATCCACTGAATATGAGCTCTACATTTTTAGCGTGTTTAACTAGTAGCTAACTGGCTATTTTGTAAGATTTGAATTGTAGGGGCAAAGAATCGGATGATATTATCACGGAAAAACTTGAGACTTTCGCCATTCGATCGTGAAATGGGGAATACACATTTCAAATGAAGTGTGGAAGCTATTTACTTGAAACACACATTTTCAAATCGCTTTCTAAAACAATTTTTCCAAATATAACCAATAGGAAAACACATTAGAATGAGCTAGACCAAGCTTGGAAAGCCTAGTTGTTATTTTTGGTGGATCTTCGAATATTTGAGGCTTAGGAAAACCCATATAGAAACTCTAAAAAGGAGAAAAAGAAAAACATATTATTCAACATGCATATTACATGTACCATTTTTGAGAAACGTTTATTAAACTATACCGTGTTGTTCCGGGATTTCATTAGATATGTTAGGGAAAGTTGCGGCGGGTTTTGGTGAAAGTTGCGCGTCCATGCAAGCTCAACTTATCCCGTATCGCCAACATCCTTTATATTAATTTCAATGTGTGATTGTACAAAGTTAAACCTGCTGCGTGATTGAACTAACAGTCAAAATCAGTAGAAAATTATGGAGATTCTGTCTTAGAAGGGACAAGTACGAACTGGCAAGCATTCTCTATCTATCGAACGGCGGCGAAGACTGTTTTTCCGCACGTGAAATGACGTTATTTTCTTTCTGAAAAACGCTATTTTAGCAGACTGAAAAACACGCGAACTCCTCAGAAGTTGGGCATCTTCAGACCCCCCCTTGTGACAAGAAATCCAGCTTCGAAACCCCCCCCCCCCCCCCCCCCTTGCAATCAGAATTCCGAGCTCTTAAACCCCCCCATCCCTTCGGAATTTCCAAATGCCGCCCGTGGGGGGGGGGTACCTTTATTTTCTGGAATTGCCCATTGTATTGTGTTTACTTGATAAGGCTTGAAAAAATAATCAAAAGTTCTCGGAAGGACGTCTTTTGAATAGTAATAATGCATAATCAATGAAGTGTGAGTAAAAGCTAGATCGTCAATTTTAGTAATTCTAAAGATTTGAAAATTGGTGAAGAGAAAATGTCATGATTCGCACGGCACGTTTTGAAGGGTTATAGTTCAAATTTATCAAATAAAATGTAAACAAGTCACGTAAGCTGCAAGTATGGCGCGCCGAATGGGTCAAAAATAAAAATACTTGTACATAAATAAATTCAATCTTATTCCCTTACACTTGCTATATTTTCTTAAATGCCTTCAATACATTTACAAAAACATAGCGTGAACTATCAAAAAACGTTATTGTGTTAAAAAAAAACTTTCGATTTGGAAAAAACTCAAGCGATTGCCGGGAAAAAACTCAAGCCATTGGAAAAAACTCGAGCGATTGGAAAAAAACACTCGAGCGATTGGAAAAAAACTCAAGCGATTGGAAAAAACTCAAGCTATTGGAAAAAACTCAAGCCATTGGAAAAAACTCAAGCGATTGGAAAAAACTCGAGCGATTGGAAAAAATTCGAGCGATTGCAAAAAACTCAAGCGATTGGAAAAAACTCAAGCGATTGGAAAAAACTCAAGCGATTGGAAAAAACTCAAGCCATTGGAAAAAACTCGAGCGATTGGAAAAAATTTAAGCCATTGGAAAAAACTCGAGCGATTGGAAAAAACTCAAGCGATTGGAAAAAACTCAAGCCATTGGAAAAAAACTCGATCGAGCGATTGAAAAAAACTCAAGCGATTGGAAAAAACTCAAGCTATTGGTCGAGCGATTGGAAAAAACTCAAGCGATTGGAAAAAATTCAAGCGATTGGAAAAAACTCAAGCGATTGGAAAAAACTCAAGCTATTGGAAATAACTCAAGCGATTGGAAAAAACTCAAGCGATGGAAAAAACTCAAGCGATTGGAAAAAAACTCAAGCTATTGGAAATAACTCAAGCGATTGGAAAAAACTCAAGCGATTGGAAAAAAACTCAAGCGATTGGAAAAAACTCAAGCGATTGGAAAAAACTCGAGCGATTGGAAAAAACTCAAGCGATTGGAAAAAATTCAAGCGATTGGAAAATATTCAAGCGATTGGAAAAAAACTCAAGCCATTGGAAAAAAAACTCAAGCGATTGGAAAATTGGAAAAAACTCGAGCGATTGGAAAAAAAACTCAAGCGATTGGAAAAAAACTCAAGCCATTGGAAAAAACTTAATCGATTGGAAAAAACTGGAGCGATTGGAAAAAACCTGGAGCGATTGGAAAAACTCAAGCCATTGGAAAAAACTTAAGCGATTGGAAAAAAACTCAAGCCATTGGAGAAAACTTAAGCGATTGGAAAAAACTCAAGCCATTGGAAAAAACTTAAGCGATTGGAAAAAACTCAAGCGATTGGAAAAAACCGCAAGCCATTGGAAACAACTCGAGCGATTGGAAAAAAACTGGAGCGATTGGAAAAAACTCAAGCGATTGGAAAAAACTCAAGCGATTGGAAAAAACTCGAGCGATTGGAAATAACTCAAGCGATTGGAAAAAAACTCAAGCGTTTGGAAAAAACTCGAGCGATTGGAAAAAAACTCGAGCGATTTGAAAAAAAAACTCAAGCGATTGGAAAAAAACTCAAGCCATTGGCAAAAAAAACTTAAGCGATTGGAAAAAAACTGGAGCGATTGGAAAAAACTGGAGCGATTGGAAAAAAACTCAAGCCATTGGAAAAAAACTTAAGCTATTGGTAAAAACTCAAGCCATTGGAAAAAACTTAAGCGATTGGAAAAAACTCAAGCCATTGGAAAAAAACTGGAGCGATTGGAAAAAACTGGAGCGATTGGAAAAAACTCAAGCGATTGGAAAAAACTCAAGCGATTGGAAAAAACTTAAGCGATTGGAAAAAACTGAAGCGATTGGAAAAAACTCGAGCGATTGGAAAAAAATCAAGCTATTTGAAAAACTCAAGCCACTGGAAAAAAAAAACTGGAGCGATTGGAAAAAACTCGAGCCATTGGAAAAACTCGAGCGATTGGAAAAAATAAAATGATATATAAGATATCGAAATTGCAACCTCTTTCGGCAAAAGAGCCCTTGAACCTTCCCCATACGGCCTTAAAACAGGAGAAAGAGTTTATTCCCGCGTGCAACATTATGTTTGCCCCTTGTTTTAATAAAACTGAAAACTTTTAAAACTAGATATAGACGTTTCTCAGTTTCTTTAATCGTCCTTTATACACGTAATACATAAAAGTATAGTGAAATTAATTCTATCTAAGCTAGACCTCATCTTGCCGTGCTTCGAATTGGCGCGAGGATCGCTTGATGGCTGGGGAACAAAAAAGTCCGACACGCGGCGATGCGTTGCCTGTGTACATAAAATAGAAGCAAAAATGCACGGCGAAATGGGATCTATTATTTTATATGGCTCACTATGGCTCCCTTATAGTGTTGCAAAAATAAATGTAATTTCGGCATACTACCAGTCCCTGAACCACGCGGCTCCGTTGTTGCCTGGCTCCAAATACCGCTGTCTGAAATTGATTGTTGGTATCATGAACTTTCTGAACTTTGTCCATCAAGATGGAACGCCATTTTGATCGTTGAAAATTTAACAAAACAATCTCCCACAGCAGTATTTGGACCATGCACTGACAAAAAAAGTTATTGGTCATATCTAGCGCATGCACATACAAAGGTTTCTGGACTCTCCTTTCAGCGACCAGAGCGACCACAAGCAACAACAGAGCAAAGGAGAGTCCAGGAACTGGAGTAGGCATACTAGAGCTCTCGTCAGTCGTCCCGTCATAAAATCCATATACACCTAATTCAGAAAAGGTTGCTTTGGTGTTTGTTTCTGAAGCGCGGATATTCTATTTCTTTAGAGGTTTATGTGGTTTGTTTCTTAAACTAGCTAGCCATATATGTCGAATTGTTATAAGAGGTCCTCAGTTCTCGAAAACTTAATACATGTAGAGGCTAGTTTGCGTGATTTAGCCGATTTCTTTGTAATATGGTCTGTATAATGAATCAAAGTTGAATTTTACCGCCACGTAATTAGTGATGACGCGCCATTCTGCCGATTCTGCCCGGTCGCTCGAGTTTTTCCAATCGCTTGAGTTTTTTTCCAATCGCTCGAGTTTTTTCCAATCGCTTGAGTTTTTTCCAATCGCTCGAGTTTTTTCCAATCGCTTGAGTTTTTTCCAATCGCTTGAGTTTTTTCCAATCGCTTGAGTTTTTTTCCAATCGCTCGAGTTTTTTCCAATCGCTTGAGTTTTTTCCAATCGCTCGAGTTTTTTTCCAATCGCTTGAGTTTATTCCAATCGCTTGAGTTTTTTCCAATCGCTCGAGTTTTTTCCAATCGCTCGAGATTTTTCCAATCGCTTGAGTTTTTTCCAATCGCTTGAGTTTTTTCCAATCGCTCGAGTTTTTTCCAATCGCTCGAGTTTTTTCCAATCGCTTGAGTTTTTTCCAATCGCTCGAGTTTTTTCCAATCGCTCGAGTTTTTTCCAATCGCTTGAGTTTTTTCCAATAGCTTGAGTTTTTTCCAATCGCTTGAGTTTTTTCCAATCGCTTGAGTTTTTTCCAATCGCTCGAGTTTTTTCCAATCGCTCGAGTTTTTTCCAATCGCTTGAGTTTTTTCCAATCGCTCGAGTTTTTTCCAATGGCTTGAGTTTTTCCAATCGCTCGAGTTTTTTCCAATCGCTTGAGTTTTTTCCAATCGCTTGAGTTTTTTCCAATCGCTCGAGTTTTTTCCAATCGCTCGAGTTTTTTTCCAATCGCTTGAGTTTTTTCCAATCGCTCGAGTTTTTTCCAATGGCTTGAGTTTTTTCCAATCGCTCGAGTTTTTTCCAATCGCTTGAGTTTTTTCCAATCGCTTGAGTTTTTTCCAATCGCTCGAGTTTTTTCCAATCGCTTGAGTTTTTTCCAATCGCTTGAGTTTTTTCCAATCGCTTGAGTTTTTTCCAATCGCTTAAGTTTTTTTCCAATCGCTTGAGTTTTTCCAAAACAACTAAAAGTTTTTTTTCAAACCCACAAGCGCTTTTTGACATTTCAGAGTATGTTTTTGTACTGTATTAATGGATTTCAAGAGAATATAGTAAGTGTAAGGGAATTTATTTATACATAAGTATTTTTATTTTGACCCATTCGGCGCGCCATATTTGCAAGAGTTCGAACTTTTAAGATTTGAATTGAGAAGTAATGCTAATTAGTAATGTTCATGTAATAAACTAACTTTTTAAAAAAAAGCGCGACTTCAATTAATTTTTTCAAACCCGCGCCTTTTTCAAACCCGCGACACGCGACTTCAAACACGCGACCCGCGACACGCGACCATTAGGGAAACTCCTAGTGAACCCCATGTAAATTTCTTCATTACCTGAAGATCGGTATGGCCGAACGAAATATCGCAAAGGAAAAATTTTTTCATTAGCTGTATGTCAACCTTTCATTTCATATTTCTAGTAAAATTATCGCTTGCTTCTGAGCGAAGTAGAGAAATTTGCCTTATTGCACAAATGTCATTCATTTTCAAATATTTCATGATGATTTGCCCTGATCATGCATGAATATCACACACTTCAGGGCCGTAGCTAGCGTAGGGGCAGAGGGGGCAGTTCCCCCCCCCCCCCCCCCACAGACAAACATTTTTTTAGCAGCTACGGCCTTGCAATTTTGTTGATCAAATACTTCAACAGTCAAATTTGTCCGGGGTGGTCTCTCCTGGTCTCCGCGAAGTCAGATGTGTGACCTGACCAACGGTTTTCAAAGGCTTCCTACGGCCATGAGCATTCGCAGGTTTGCCAACACAATGGGCTAATACTGTGTACCGTAGGTAAATTATTGCGCTATTTTACTTATGGCCCCTTCGGGGGGAAAATGGGATGAGGGGCCGGGAGGGGGGGGGGGGTATTCTCTTATTAACTTCAGGGTTCAGGGGGGTAAATAAAATTGATTAAGTATCATCCTCAGTTTTAATCTTTTATATAGCTAATGTATAGATAACGTATTTAGTCATTTAGCTAATGTTTGATGAAGAGCCACTTGTTGATATGCAAACATTATTTCACTTGCACAGATTGTTTTATTATTGTTATTATTATATTATTATTATTATTATTATTATTAATAGTTATTTTTATGCTACAGAAGGGGGGAAAGGTAAAGCCTAAATTTTAGTCGCATATTTCTCATTTCGCAACCCCCCCGTATCCCTCCGGTAATTGCGTAGTATCAGCCTTTCTACTTCATGTTATTCTTCATCGATAATTATTGATCTGTATCCATCTAGTAACTACAGAAGGTATTAAATGTATTGTTGTTGTTGTTATTGTTGATAGCTACATCCATAATCACGGGATATTTTGAGTGGTACGCATACGCGCAAGGGTACAGAGGTTCACCGTACGGTCCTAGGTTAACGTTATGGTACACAGGTTCACTCTACGGTCCTAGGTTCACGCTATGGTACACAGGTTCACCGTACGGTCCTAGGTTCACGCTATGGTACACAGGTTCACTCTACGGTCCTAGGTACACGCTATGGTACACAGGTTCACCGTACGGTCCTAGGTACACGCTATGGTACACAGGTTCACTCTACGGTCCTAGGTTCACGCTATGGTGCACAGGTTCACTCTACGGTCCTAGGTTCACGCTATGGTACACAGGTTCACCGTACGGTCCTAGGTTCACGCATGGTACACAGGTTCACTCTACGGTCCTAGGTTCACGCTATGGTACACAGGTTCACCGTACGGTCCTAGGTTCACGCTATGGTACACAGGTTTACCGTACGGTCCTAGGTTCACGCTATGGTACACAGGTTCACTGTACGGTCCTAGGTTCACGCTATGGTACACAGGTTCACTCTACGGTTCTAGGTTCACGCTATGGTACACAGGTTCACCGTACGGTCCTAGGTTCACGCTATGGTACACAGGTTCACGCTATGGCACACAGGTTCACTCTACGGTCCTAGGTTCACGCTATGGTACACAGGTTCACTCTACGGTCCTAGGTTCACGTTATGGTACACAGGTTCACTCTACGGTCCTAAGTTAACGTTATGGTACACAGGTTCACTCTACGGTCCTAGGTTCACGCTATGGTACACAGGTTCACCGTACGGTCCTAGGTTCACGCTATGGTACACAGGTTCACTCTACGTTCCTAGGTTCACGCTATGGTACACAGGTTCACTCTACGGTCCTGTTCACGCTATGGTACACAGGTTCACCGTACGGTCCTAGGTTCACGCTATGGTACACAGGTTCACTCTACGTTCCTAGGTTCACGCTATGGTACACAGGTTCACTCTACGGTCCTAGGTTCACGCTATGGTGCACAGGTTCACTCTACGGTCCTATGTTCACGCTATGGTACACAGGTTCACCGTACGGTCCTAGGTTCACGCTATGGTACACAGGTTCACTCTACGGTCCTAGGTACACGCTATGGTACACAGGTTCACTCTACGGTCCTAGGTACACGCTATGGTACACAGGTTCACTCTACGGTCCTAGGTTCACGCTATGGTGCACAGGTTCACTCTACGGTCCTAGGTTCACGCTATGGTGCACAGGTTCACTCTACGGTCCTAGGTTCACGCTATGGTACACAGGTTCACTCTACGGTCCTAGATTCACGCTATGGTACACAGGTTCGCTCTACGGTCCTAGGTTCACGCTATGGTACACAGGTTCACTCTACGGTCCTAGGTTCACGCTATGGTACACAGGTTCACCGTACGGTCCCAGGTTCACGCTATGGTACACAGGTTCACTCTACGGTCCTAGGTACACGCTATGGTACACAGGTTAACTCTACGGTCCTAGGTTCACGCTATGGTACACAGGTTCACTCTACGGTCCTAGGTTCACGCTATGGTACACAGGTTCACTCTACGGTCCTAGATTCACGCTATGGTACACAGGTTCACCGTACGGTCCTAGGTTCACGCTATGGTACACAGGTTTACCGTACGGTCCTAGGTTCACGCTATGGTACACAGGTTCACTGTACGGTCCTAGGTTCACGCTATGGTACACAGGTTCACTCTACGGTTCTAGGTTCACGCTATGGTACACAGGTTCACCGTACGGTCCTAGGTTCACGCTATGGTACACAGGTTCACGCTATGGCACACAGGTTCACTCTACGGTCCTAGGTTCACGCTATGGTACACAGGTTCACTCTACGGTCCTAGGTTCACGTTATGGTACACAGGTTCACTCTACGGTCCTAGGTTCACGCTATGGTACACAGGTTCACCGTACGGTCCTAGGTTCACGCTATGGTACACAGGTTCACTCTACGTTCCTAGGTTCACGCTATGGTACACAGGTTCACTCTACGGTCCTAGGTTCACGCTATGGTACACAGGTTCACCGTACGGTCCTAGGTTCACGCTATGGTACACAGGTTCACTCTACGTTCCTAGCTTCACGCTATGGTACACAGGTTCACTCTACGGTCCTAGGTTCACGCTATGGTACACAGGTTCACCGTACGGTCCTAGGTTCACGCTATGGTACACAGGTTCACTCTACGTTCCTAGGTTCACGCTATGGTACACAGGTTCACTCTACGGTCCTAGGTTCACGCTATGGTGCACAGGTTCACTCTACGGTCCTATGTTCACGCTATGGTACACAGGTTCACCGTACGGTCCTAGGTTCACGCTATGGTACACAGGTTCACTCTACGGTCCTAGGTACACGCTATGGTACACAGGTTCACTCTACGGTCCTAGGTTCACGCTATGGTACACAGGTTCACTCTACGGTCCTAGGTTCACGCTATGGTACACAGGTTCAATTGAAGGTCCTAGGTTCACGCTATGGTACTTAGGTTCACGCTGCGGTACCCATGTTTACTCTATGGTCGTAGGTTCACACTACGGTATATTGGTTTATGGTACGGTACAGGTTCATGCTATGGTACGTTCATAATATGGACCAAAACGTTACGGTCCTAGGTTCACGCTATGGTACACAGGTTCACTCTACGTTCCTAGGTTCACGCTATGGTACACAGGTTCACTCTACGGTCCTAGGTTCACGCTATGGTGCACAGGTTCACTCTACGGTCCTAGGTTCACGCTATGGTACACAGGTTCACCGTACGGTCCTAGGTTCACGCTATGGTACACAGGTTCACTCTACGGTCCTAGGTTCACGCTATGGTACACAGGTTCACCGTACGGTCCTAGGTTCACGCTATGGTACACAGGTTCACTCTACGGTCCTAGGTACACGCTATGGTACACAGGTTCACTCTACGGTCCTAGGTTCACGCTATGGTACACAGGTTCACTCTACGGTCCTAGGTTCACGCTATGGTACACAGGTTCAATTGAAGGTCCTAGGTTCACGCTATGGTACTTAGGTTCACGCTGCGGTACCCATGTTTACTCTATGGTCGTAGGTTCACACTACGGTATATTGGTTTATGGTACGGTACAGGTTCATGCTATGGTACGTTCATAATATGGACCAAAACGTTTTGACTTGAGAAGATGAAATGGTCACTTTTTAGCAAACATATTGCAGCACTTCAAATAATTGTAAAAGGTAATTGGTCCTTGTTTATCTGGCGATTATCTTGTTCCTTTACTGGGGTTTAAGAACCCTTTTCCAGCGTGAATTATAGTGTTCTTATTTACCGACTCAATCTCGTAGCACCGTCGTAAAGTGTAGTTCGGTTAGAGAGAAAAAAACTGGATTCGACTCCACTCTCGAAAAGGGCTCATAAAACTTGGGAAAAAAGGCAAGACCCTCGCCAGATATACTAGTACTAGTAACCTTTTGATATGATTTAAAGTGCTGGAATATTTTTCTGAAAACGTCACCATTTCATACTGTAATTCCACGCTCATGTGAGCAATTCATGGTGAGAGGTGACAAAGTGCAAAAGCATTCTTCTGATTCGCCATTTTGGATAACAACAAGTACGGAATACAGCAAATGAAGGCAAGTTTTTGTTGAAAGATCTTGGTAATTTTTTTGTCATACAATGTACTTCATGTTATGAAAACTGCCTAAGACATAGGCTGCTCCATTAAAATCCATGCTGGAATGTACCCACAGGGATCTTTTGTGTCAGCAGGGCCTTAAGGTTACTTTACAGTAGAAATTCAAAATTTCTTTGTTTTATTCAGAATTGGTGTAATCACTTTGCAATGGGATTCACACAGTGAATTTTGCTCTATATTTTCCACATTGGTATTTTTTTTCGTCAGGGGTTGCTTCAGATTTTTATAAGGGTTGTGCAGAAACCTGAAAACTCCACATGGGTAGAGGAATTTTTGAAAACAAAAATGTCCTTAATGGGGGGTGGGGGTTAATTGGACTGCCCCATCTTGCACCACCACTAGCTCTTAAAGTCCATATCACCACTGAATTTGCAGTATTCTGGGCATTAAACTAAAAGACACCACTGATTCTGTCTTTACCTTTTTTCAAGCAATAGATTTATGCTAATTAGGCTCATGATGATGTCAGGTAAGGCACATCCTCCATAAGCAAAGATCAAGACAAGGATCTTGGATGTGCTTCGAATCATCAAAAGCAGTGATCAAAAAGCTTAGATGATTTTGCCTGACCTGGTGTCACCTAATTTTCATAACATTAGTTTTTCATGGTGGGTAGGTGTGATATGCAATTTAATATCCAGCAACTATTGACCTCCCATTCCAGACACATTGCCTGCTTTCTCATTAGATTTCCAATTGACTAATACATGAAAATAATTGGCTGGTCAAAGCTATCATTGAGGATTTTAACACCTAAATATCTAAAAGGTCCCCATGTTGTTCATCCCATGCTTCACTGGTTGTGGTGGAATGGTAGGTGGGTTCTCAATCTATTTTTCCAGTCAAAAACGTCTCAGAATCTTAGTCCTACTTATTGAAAATCCCAGTTTATTTGTTGGAAATTTAAATCCCATTCCCATTTTCTATTGTTTTAAGGACTGCTGCACCCAACCCTAGCCACTCAAATCTTTTTTTTACAACACCCATTGTACCCTTCTGTGCCCTGATGTAACCTTTGGCACCAACACTTGCATTTGTTTGGTACTTTTTGCATTCAAGCAAACCTAATGCAGGACAGTGAATGCAAAATAATCTGAAAATCAGTTAATAAAATTCAAACTGCTTTGCAGGTTGCCAAAGAAAAGAGCAACGGTTATCGCTTTAGTTCACGGTTATCGCATGAGTTCACCGTAGCGGTGCTTTGATTTCAATGTATTTCCCAGAAACTTAGCAGGTGTTCTTGTAACCAACAAACTCGGCGCTTGCTTGCCCGCGTGCAAAGTCATTAGGAACAGGCCCGTAGCTCGCATTCTAGGGATGAGGTTCGTTGTCCTCCGTTGTTCAGAAGAAAAAAACCCTGTATAAACCAAAGTTATAGGATTTTGTCGTGTTTACTACCTGTTTTGTGACACCAAAATAAAACCTGGCTTTTCTGGCCCCAAAGCTGATCCGTTCGAACCCTCGAAACCCCACCTACACCTGAGGAAAATTATGAGATGTGACAATACGTTGTTAAAGATTACACCTCAACCTCGTGGATCCTCATGAGCACGTTGCCTAGGAGGGAAGTTCTCTTTCTTCTTTTTTTTTTTTTTACAGTTACATCTGAAATCTTGTTTCCCAGTGTCCTTTAAATTCCCCTTCTCTCACCACTCTCACGCGCAGCACATCATTTATACAACGAGGCACAGATCCTCGCCTTGAGAGACCGCTGCCAGCAGTGAAACATAACACACCAAGGGCCTTCTGATCACAAGGTCCTCCACATTCTCAGGTTCGGCCTTTCCGACAGGATGACCAATAACTTCTTCACCTGGTCATATTTCTACTGGAAAAAATCTGACTTGAGCTGCGAGTGAATTCCATATTTTTTGTACATTTGTTTTGGTAGAGCTACCTATACAGATAAATTATTCAGACAGAGGAGACATCCACAAGGTTCTGAGTACAATAACTAAGGGCCTGTTTACATGGAAAGAGGGCGCCCCTAGGGGATAGGGGCACCCTAGCTAATAGGGTTGAGGATACCGTCGTTCTACATGACAAGTTTTCGCTAGGTAAGGGGCGCCCTCCCTGGTAGGGTCAAGGGCAAACAATAGATGGAGCGGTCACCACGCTCGCAGTGCTAGTAAAGATGGCGGACCGCCAAGAAATCGCTGCTGCGATATCGCAATTCTAATGTATCTCTCTTCTCTTTTGGCCGCTTTTCAGTTATGTGGATTGTTATTAACGTATCTCATTCTCGAGAAACGGCGGCTTGAATTGATGGGAATTCAAATGGCAAATCGTTACGACAATTGCTGTAGCTCGACTGCGAGATGCACCAAAACAAGTAGTTGATGCTTGCGAAAAAAACTCGCCAGGTTTATAGCTTGAAGCCGACATTTTGAAACTCGAAATCCGTGCCTATCCACGTGACTAGCGGTTATCATAACAAAACATAGCCCTAGCCCTTAGGGCTGACCCTCTTGTTTGGTTTTACATGGGCTTATGTAAACAAAACTTGTCCCTACTAGGCAGGGTTTCCCTACCCTCTAGGTAGGGAAACCCTCCTCCTAGGGGCACCCTATCTCGCATGTAGAACGAACCGTATAATACAATAGGGAAGGGAAACTCTTATCGATAGGGTGTCCCTATCCCCCAGGGGCACCCTCCCTCATGTAAACAGGCCCTAACAAACAATTACAGCAATTACAACAATTACACAGTTTATGGAACTGTGGACATTGAGAGAGAGCCCTTCTTGGTTCCAATGGACCGGCCTTCAAGGAATGGCAACTCCAAGCGCTTCCATAGAGCACATTCAAAATGCAATCAACATGCGAATAGTTTTTTTCCATGGTGTACTAGGTTTTGGAACACACTGCCAGGCTCGATTACTGATATAGAGGATAAGGGCCGATTTAAAGCTCCGAAAATATTTAATTGACAATGGCCACTGGTTTTAGAGAATGTATTTTAAATTATTATTTATAGATTTATTCCATGTATTATATATTATCCAGATAGATTTGTATATTTTTTATTTATACTGATGTGATACCGGATGGTTTTATCAGTCAATAAAGTAGATGTAGATGTGAGATCGGTCGTTGGGATCCACGCTGTTGTTTAGCTCATAATCATCAAAAATCATCATCCTACATCGTTATTATCGTCAATTCTAGCCATTCAGCAGAGAGGATTCTGTAGGGACATGCTCATGGCGTCCAACGAATTTATCCATTGCCTCGTCACCACCCAGGAAACGGACAAGCATGTCTGATGACTTGGAGGGCAGAAATCTAGACACATTAAATGAAACAAACACATAAACGCATGATAAATGCGTAGATTTTTTATTTGATTTTGTCATTAGTTGTCTCACACTTTTGAAGCGGTCAAGCAGCAAATTGTTCAATAATTTCTTTCATAGATTGCCACTCACTACCTGACTTTACATCGCATGTTGTGGGTTAACGCTAACCTAGCGATAAGACTGATTCTTATCCAATCAAATGTACATTTAACCACTGGGTTAGTGATACCTGGGAGTGGTGCATCATGGACTTCAAACCATTGACCACTCTGACAGCCATTGGCTCTGGGTCCAATACATCATATTTCAAAGTACTAGACCTTCTTACTAACTAATAATGATAATAATGATAATATAAAAGGAACAATCAGTGCTACAAGATACTTACGTTTGAAGGTAGTAAGAAACTTGAGACATCTTGGAAGAAAGACAGTGTCTTTGTTGGTCTCAATAGAATAAACTATTTTGTCAGCCACATACTCTGGTCTAAGAGCTTTGAAGCCAGGAAGACTAGGGTACCTTAAAAAAATTAAATAATTACTTACAGATAAATATTTTTCCTGTTGCGCTCCAACATGAAACCTCTATATGTGTGTGTGTCCACACAAATGTTTTTCTGATACCCCATATTTTGGAACCTTACACCAAAATGGTTCAATGGCAGTGATTGTATGAGAATAAGAGTTGCCTTGACCTCCTCTCCTGGAATTTCCGATTCCCTCTGTGGTGGGGCCTCTGTATAGTTTCTGGTATTACTCAATGACAAATGACAATTCCCAGTTCATAATGTGTGATTCCAGGAAAAAATCCATACCTCCCCCGTGGAAGGGATTTGGAAATTCCAGAGGGGTTAGGGGTCCAGTGCCTTTTATTTCCCATGGATACAATCACTGTATTTTCACTGGAAATTCCAGGGATGGGTGGGGGTCATTAATTTCTCAAACATGGGAAAGGATGTGGTGGATAATTTCTGGAATCACACATTCTGGAATCACACATTCAGCTTGCAGTCCCAAAGAAGGGACTGCAAGCAGTCTAGTAACACAATGAAATCTACCTGAGAGTGACCCCAGCAAACAAGCCAGTCTCAATGAAAAAAGGACAAATAGTTGTGAACTGAATCTCGTCTGCACCCATGCAATAGACTTCACGTCTTAATGCCTCCATCAGACCAACTGTTGCAAATTTAGACCCACAATAGTCCACACACCCAACTAGCCCAAAATATCCAGCTATAGAAGCAATGGCTGTTATATGGCCTTTATTTTTGGCCACCATCCCTGGGAGGAAACACTTGATGGCCTGAGGAAGACAAATATGTCAATGTCATTGTTATAATAATGCTATGGTATATTGAAATGCAGGGCACAGACTCAGGGCAGTTCTCAACAGTATACATGATGGGAGGGAGGGGTCTTACTTTAAGAATTCTGGTAAAAAAAAATTACACTCTCAGTATTTTTGGGCCAGGGCCTATTTTTTTAGGTCTTAAAGATATGGTCCTTTTTGGGGCTTTAAAATTATTCATTCAAAGCCTTTTCAGCAACGTATAAGTGCATTAGAGGGATGGCAAATGGTAAAATACTTTACGAGACAGCGAGATCAAGCCTAAGACAATCGAGATCAAAGGTGATCAAATAGTGCTTCTCATACATTCTCTGTATTTTGTGTTAATTTTTTTAGAAAACGAGATTGCGAGACAGCTTTCTAAAATTTCGAGATTTGAGAATCCCTAGAAAATTTCACAAGATTCGCCACCCCTCATTAGAAGAGTTTGTTTTTCCCCCAAAGCATTGAAGTGTTGTATTGGGGTTTGCAATAATGCTCTATGAGACCTCCTGTCATGTATAAAGTGAGTACCGCTACTCCATGGCAGCATAGATAGAGGATCCTAGGGGTGTCTGTGACCTCCCTTGTGGGACACAAATATAGTGTAAACATAAAAAAATGGTTTGTAGTGGTGACCCCTTTCTCAAGACCTCTTGAGGGTACTTTCTCTTGACTACATTCTAATTTGTACATGATACAATGTATGTGATTTATTTTTTTAGAAACCTGAGACGGGTGGAATTCTATCAAAAAAGAAAGCAGGAAGTTGAAAGCTTAGATACTTTCTACAATAAGTTGGCATTTCCAGAACATTACACCACATTATTTAATGTAATTTTTTCAACCTTACAAGACAACTAAATTGCCAAAATAGAGAACTGGGAACTCAAAGACATACATTGGATGAAATAAATATTATATTAACATAAGTGCATGTACTTATGCTTACCAGAAGTGACCAAAAGTGTTGACTTCAAAGGTTTTTCTAATGTCTTCTTCACTACACATCAGCAACTTTTTCCCAGTTACAACACCAGCATTGTTGATCAGAATTGTGACATCCCCTATTTCTTTTTTCACTTGTTCACCAACCCTAGATACTTCTTCATACTTTCTGACATCACATTCATAATAATAGACGATTCCTCCTAATTCCTTGGCTTCTTTGGCAACACCAGCTAAAGCATTTATATTGATGTCCCACAGTACAAGTATACAACCTGTGAACCAAAGTAAGTGATTTTATTAGTATAATAAAAAATGGCTGGAAAATGAAACCATCATGAAAACCGTAATTCATTTATAATCATCAGGGCTGGAAATTGGTATTAGAGCTGAGCTTGCCGGTATGATGAATCATGGTTCGTTGTTGGTACATAGTTACAACATGGTGGACACACAAAACATTTGCAAGGCACTCTACTATCAGCAGCTTGCGATGTAGTGTCTTCTCTTCCAAATTCATGGCATAACAGTGCTCTGGATAATGTATAAGAAGTGTAAATCTGATCAAGAAGTGTAATTCTGTCTCTTCAAAGCAAGACCAGGCTAGCCCGGTTGAGCGATTACATGAGAATTTTTCAGCTTGCTTTGCTGGGATCCCACAGAGGGTGACTGTCCGAGATCTTGGCAAACTAGGCTGAAAATTTCCCAATATGAAATCATGAGTCAATTTTTTACAGAGTTTAGGCAGACAGCCAAGATCTTGGTAGAAAAACCCAGCCTGCCCATCCGGGCCAGCCTGCTCCATGTAATCGGGGCATAAGTCAAATTAATTTACAACTGGTGCTAAAATTTTAGTCTCAAAATCCAAATGGCATGAACCATTGTGATGGTGCTCCACAGTGATTGTGAACAATGAACTCGGGATTCTTAGCAAGTTACAGTAAGCACTGTCTGACAGCAATAAGTCATCCGGAAAGACAAAAACCAGTAACCTATAAAACTTTTCAAAAAATTTATATGCTAGCTTAAAGGGAATCCCCAGCTGTTTAGCATTTTTAGACTCAAACAACACTTTATCAACTCATAGATAATCCACGAGGCTTTAGGATGGAAAATAAACCCAATTAGGCTGACACGACTCATTTCACTTGAGTTTACCTTTTGGTCGAGGGTCGAGGGTACCTAGTCGAGGGTCAAGGGTGGACATGTCGAGGGTGAGGGTAACTGGTCGAGGGTACCTAAAAATGTCTCAAATTTTCTCGTGGAATATACACAAGACCGGAGATTGTTAGGGTTGTTTTCACACCTTCGTGATATTTGTGTCAACGTCCGCAATCTTTGCTTCGTTTCAAGTTCCTAAAGTCTCTCGGTCAACTCACGATCTTTCCATATCAAACACCAGGACTGAGACATGGAATACGTCTCCAATATCATTTTCTCGCTATTCTACACAAGTTCACAAGAAAGTATTTAAGCGTTGCAGATGATGTATATACGTTACACGTTACATTTTTTGCACACCGGGGGAGATAACGCTACTTGTCAAGGTCAATGGAACGATCCACAGGCATTTGCCTCAAAACAAAATGGCGGTCAGGTTAGCTGACCGACAACATTTTTACGACCCATTTTAAACAGCTGGAAGGCAAAACTATTTCCAATTACTCACGAATTTTGAGATACATGACTGCATGAACTACCACTAGAGCTACTTTCGATATAAAACTCACGTCAACTCGGAAAAGAGTAGTGCCAAACACGTACCGTAAGAACAACGCTGCTATGTTTTTTATGCTTCGATATATAGAAGCTATATGGTACAAACAAAGAAATGTTTTTAGTTTAGCTTTAAACTTAAACATAACTGGGCGAAAAGAAACTGCAGTTTCCACTGGCTTCGTATTTATCGGCGCAGTTCCCGACAATATTGCATGTGCCCACTTGATAAACACGACAGATTGCGGACGCGGACACAAATGTATCGCTAAAAAATCTCCAGTCTTGTGTACAATATTCCGGGAGACAATTTGAGCCATTTTTAGCTACCCTCGACCAGCTACCCTCACCCTCGACATGCCCTCCCTCGACCCTCGACTAGGTACCCTCAACCCTCGACCAAAAGGTAAACTCATTTCACTTTGACGAGATTCTAATTTGAATTTCGCAGGCACTACCACCATTTAAGTTTCCTCTGAGCTTGAAATGGCTAAACAGCTGGGATTCCCTTTAAGAATCTGTTCACTAAGTTCTGACTAACTGAAATTTTTTAGTCTCAAAAAGGAATAATTCATCACAAAAGCGACTCATGCAGGCACAATTTCAAGCCTGTATCTTCTTTGTTTGTATAAAGCTTACTAATTTGTCTAAAGCTTGTTGTTAATAAATTATATAATAGCGGCATCCCACAGGTGATCAGCTGGTACACTATAATCCATCACAGTATGCACTGGGCAGTTTTAATTGGCTGAGACTGAGATAGTTTAGATCAAGGATTAAAATTACACAGCTTTCACACTGTTATCTTCCTTATTATACAGAATTAACAACTTGACTATGAACGAATACAACTATGAAAAGAGTACAGATTTGGGAGAAGTACTTTTACATTTTTATATAAGAAAAAGGAATTTCACTTCACAGAATAAATAATCACTTAAGAAGTGCCATGCCACATAGTTTACAGTAGACTACTCACTATGTGGGAGAGAAAAATTGTTCCACTGATTTAATTTAAATCATGTTTCTGTTTAAATTTAATTGAGGTGAGATAAAATGCAAATTTGTCCAGGGCTCAGAGCTCAGAATCTCTCTAAAATGCAAATTTGTTCAGGGCTCAGAGCTCGTATTGATTCAAAAGTTGTATTGTATTTTTTTCACTGCCCGCCTAGACTAGTCTTGTACTATTTGCGGGCACTGCTATTTATGTATCAAATTTTTCCAGTTATCAAATAATAATAAACTTGAACTTGAAACTTGACTTGGTAACACAAAACAAGTATTTCCCATAAAAAAAGACCAAAGTTATTAAGTACATAGTATTACATTGTAAAATCTGTTTTAGGAATCAATCAAAGGGTCTTTTAGGCTGTTTTGAGATACCTCGTACTGTGTACTTATTATTCTTTATAGGAGCCTTCCTGCTGCAACATGCAGAAAAGTGACCAAAATGAAATATATTTATATTCTAAGCGTACCTTTTTGGCTAATCTCAGTGCAGTCAGTCGGCCAATACCGCTCGCAGCTCCAGTAAGAAGCACAATTTCCCCGCAAAGTGACTTGCGGCGCGCGAAAAAACATTGTAGGAATGACTGAAATATCTGGTACAAGACCACAAACAGTAGCTGTACAAACTCAACCGCCACCCATCTACCGGTAAAATATAAAATGAACAGAGTGGCTTGAAGAAAAATAAGGAAATACACCAATAAAATGTTCATGATCGATGAAGTGTTCGAGTTGTTCGATCAAAGTCTGAATTCCCCGCTGCGAATGCCGAATGGTTTGTTTATTAATCGATGTTTCCCATGATGCTCTTCGTCTACGACAATATATCGACAGATTTTGATGGTGGTCGGTCAGCTCTGTCAGCTCACCATTGTGTAAAGTTTTAGCTCCTTTTCTTCTTCAAACTATACTTTTCAGCAAATATTTATTTGCATTCATAGTCTTTAATAGTCCATACTTAGTATATTTAGACATTTGAATTGCTTTTCATGTTCGGGCTTCGGACAGCCCTCGGGCGTTGAGTCTATTCAAGTCGATATTTTCTCGTGGTATCCCACAATTCCATACAAAGCTATTTGTGTGAGATTGTATCATCAAGATGAAGTAAGATTTTCTAGAGGAAGTGAAGTCAAGTTGTTCATTTACTTCCATATTTCCGCAACTTTGGTCAACAACAATGTGTCTAGATAACAGTAACGTCATACAGCCGGGATGACTGAACGAAATAATTTCGGGAAAATATCCTAACGCGAGAAGTTTAAAGTTGAACGAGGAGGGTTGCAATGCTCGAAGGTCTAGCAGCATGGATTTTGAGGACGTATGTTGGCGAATACGTGGAAAATTTAAACACAGATCAGCTATCTATTGGAGTTGGTAGGTACCCTGTAGATATGCAGACCTAAGAGAAGTAATATCTCCCTCGGTGTGCTGTAAACAACATAAACAACATGCAATTCTGGAAATGATCCAGAACTATAAGACTATACAATTAACTTAACTTTGTTAATACGACTACGTTAATAATGATGCTCTTCTAGATATTTCCCGATTTTTTATTGTTATGATTGATCATCAAACTGCAAGTGTATAGACTTTGGAATAGGTACATGTACTAGCAATAATTATTAATCTTACAATTTTTTTATTTTCTCTGTGTTAGGTCATGTAGTTTTATGACTGTGCACATCATTTAAAACACTTGTTTTTGAGTATTTTAATTTGTTGAATTTGCCTGAGGGCTGGGAAATCCTCACAGAGTGAGGCTCCAATTACAAGGTTCCCTGGTCAGTGTAGTGGGTAATAGTAAGTTGTAAGCCCAGCACTGAGAATGGGCAACTTCCGATGTCCTTTTGGTTCTTTGACATCCTTCTGGTTCAGGTTAATGTAGTACATGTGAGAGACTGGGTCTATGGTTTTACATCCTTATCTGAGAAGACGTGAAGGCCCAGCGATATGCAGATCTTGGAAAAAAGGCAGCACCTTCTTCTCAATTTAAAGACCCTGAGTGCTGGTTAGGCCGGGGTTTGATCCCCAACCTTCCACACAACAGACTGGTGCTCTACCAATGTGCTAACTGGTCGGCAGTCAAGTATATATTTTTCCAAAATAATTTAACTACATCTAGCAGATTAAAAGAAAATATTCTGGTAGTTTTTGCTGTTATGCATGTATATTTAGCAGTAGCTGAGTGCTGCCCTAATAGTTTTGTGTACATTTCTTTAAAAATTATTTTTTTGATCTGTGGCTGTACAAAAGCGAACAATTTCTAGGAATTAATTGAGCAATGTACGGTAATCAAAATTAATTGCACTCTCACCTTAGACTCCTGCACTGATGAGAAAGTACATGTATAATATTACCTTCTAGCTAAAGTAGTGAATTATTCCTCAGAAAATGTATAATAGCCCAGGATAATTCCAGAAAAGATCCATACTTTCACCCTACTTGGGATTTATCACACATTCCAAACATTCATGTCGCCATGGTATTTTTCTGGGATCACATAAGTTATGGGATGTTTTTGTGATAAGTAATCATTTGCTGTACCTGTGAAATGTTGATGCAGAATATTATTTAAAATAGGTGTTTTCCAGAAGATACAAACTTTACCCCAGCTGCAAGCAACATACAAATGTACATTTTTGTTGATCATCTGGCTATAGATTATAATATAATAATATATAGATATGGCTATAGTACAGGTATGCCAGCAATACACTCTAAAGGAATATAACACAGTTTTATGATCATGTTGAGGCAGCACAAAGCTTACACAAAATCTATTTAACATATAATTAATTACAGCAGGTAGTTGGAACACTTCATATTATTACCTGTAATTTTTAAATGAAATTTAGAGCACTGTACAATGAAATTAAAAAAAGATGTTGTATGCCATAAGTGATTATGTACAATACAGTTGAAATTGTTAATTGCTATTGTGCAATCATGTCTTGGGATAATATAATGACACAAGAGATGCATTTCGTTGAAACAATCAGTAAATCTGTTTGATAGGAATAAATGTAATTTCATCTAGTTATACCCTGTAAAGCTTAATCTGTAGCCTGTGTAGCAAGCATTTCCTGTGGGTTTCAAAGGTCAGAAGAACTTGCAAGCAAATTTTTAAATCACTATAACACATATTTTTGTGACCAAGGGGAGATAATGCTTAAAAAAAGTCACATTTTCTGGGTATTGTGGTGGTAATACCGTCGGTTGCAGCTACCCGTCTACACACACATCAAAAACATGTTCTGTCGGCACGTGAAACTTCAAAGTTTTGACAGTGAAACTCGGATGTATTGACGGCCAAACTTGAACGTTTTTGTCACAATATTCAAGTCTGCACTTTCGTTTCAATAACAAACATTGAAAAAAGCTAATATTCTAGTAACTTCACAGTTTTTTTCTTTGTCAAAAAGTAATAAATCAACTGAACTTTTTACCTTTTTCCACTCACGAGCGTCAACAAAGCTTCACGCTTGGGCGGGCAAACTTTGAATTTCAACTGTCAAAACTTTGAAGTTTCACGTGCCGACAGAACTTGTTTTGTCGAGCGTGTAGACGGGTAGTTGCAACCGACGGTACTGACAAGTAGATTACCGGTAGGTCATGTTCAGGTATAATAATCATGAAATAACAGATAGACGATTTCTATCTGCATTCTTCAAACAGGAACTGTTGACCTGCATAACCTACCACTAAAGAAAACAGCTCTGAAAGGACTTGATCTTCCACTAGAGGTCAAGTCTGGATTTATTGGCCACTTGCAGCTGTCCATCCCACTGAGGCGGCCCAAATCAGAGCCTTGGATCATACATGTGGAACAGCTCTACCTTGTGGCAGGGCCACTTCAGAGTAGTGAGGTAACAAAGCTTCTCTAGGAGGAGGAGGGACACAATATCATCAAAATCCTTTCAACTCCTCACATGACGTAGCTTCTTACAGACTAATGTATGGAATATTATTATTATCAGGAGTACAATGAGAAAGAGGAGAATGAGAGAGAATGGTTCAGAAAGAAGAAGCTGCTGGACTTGTTAGAAGCTCAATGGCAGGTATTGCTCATGTGATGTACTTACAGTTTAAATATGATGATGACAAGGTGTTGGTAGTGGCGATGATATGTAGCTGTTGAGGTTTTTAATGAATGGTAATAAAGTCCTTCACAGATTTTTTTTCGAGCCCTTCAGGCAAACTTCCAGGAGCAAATTACGAAGTTTGTCACAAATGACGATTTCATTACATGCAAGCAAATTCTGGTCAATTTCTCACGCTCAGCTTCTTGTGGCTCAGTTCTCAAAACTGTCAAGTTAATAATGTTTTTGGTAAAATGTGTGTTTCCCCAAAAATATCCCCCCCCCCCCACGGAAGGGTGTTGAGAAATGACCCTCCCCTCTGAAATTTCCAAAGAAAAATACAGTGTTTGTATGGAAAAGATCAGGTAAATTGACCCCCCCACCCCTCTGGAATTTCCAATCCCTTCCGTAGGGGGGGTATGGATATTTTTTGGAAACACACAATTGTCAAAATATCGTTTTAGAGAATATAAATACATCTTCATGAAAAGAGGATGAAACACAGCAATAATCTCTGTAAAAACCGCAAAAAGAAAATGCAATGGATCAATAGAAGAAAACACAGGAGAAAAGACACTGATTTGGGCATAGGGGTGTGCCACCAAGGTCTTCAAAACCTGACCCCCTGTCAGGGGCAAAATATCCTCGTTTTTTATACCCTACCATAGACCTACAGTTAAAATTGTATATTACCCTACTGCAGACCTAAATTTAGACACCAGGGGCCGGTTCCTGAAAAGAGGACTAACTTAATCCAGGAATAGCGGCTTATCCAGGATTAAATCTGCTATTCTAGGTAGGATTACCTATTCTAGGAATAAGTATTGGTTCCTGAAAGCACAAGTTATTCCCGGATTAGTTATTCCAGGAATAAGACAAACATAACTGGTTTGACTGCTTTTAAAGCGATTTCATTGGCTGAAATTTAAGTGCAGAAGCCAACTATTACTGGGCATCCTGTGCATCTGTGAGGAGACTGGCCCCAAAAAACAAAATGGCGGTGTGCAAAAAATTTAGTTTCACTTTAAAAACAAACTAAAACAGTAATCAAAAGGTATTTTTTCTCTTGACAATACAACAAAGTGTCTAGTTTAATTATCATTCTCGACCTTGATGTGGTTTATTTTTTCTAAAATATGATCAGCGATAAGCAATAATTTTTTTCCCGAACACGGTAGAAAGATATCGAACTTTATCGTCGATCTTTCTATTTTGATCATGGGAAAAGAAACAAAGGAACACTAAAAATCACTCAGTCATCTTGTTGAAGCATCGTTCTAAGGTCATGGAGCAACCTACTGTACTGTCCAATGAAGTGAAAATAAAGCAAAAAACGTGAGTAAAACGGTGTATTTAGATGCAATTTTGTGTTGTTTTTCACTGATTTATTCCTGGATTAGTGAGTTATTTCCTGCTCTCGAGGTGTACTGAATTTAATCCTAGGAATAGCGCTATTCCCGCTTTCAGGAACTCAATTTTATTCCAGGATTAAATTTGTTCCTAGATTAGCAAATTTTATTCCTAGAATAGCGCTAATCCACCTTTCAGGAACCGGCCCCAGGGTGGTCCAGTTGGTCGCGATCAAAGCGGATGTTTTGTTAATCAGTGTAAATGTTTTAAAATAACTTTCATCAAAACTTGTTTGTATGGTAGCCATACTGAAATACAAACCATATCAGAGACTAAACAAGTGAAAACTATACCCTACCACAGACGCCAGGATCCCCAAAACTGTACCCTACAGGGTGGCACATTACCTGTATACTGTACCATTATATGAGGGACTAACCCCCCCTCTCCCCCCCCCTCTCTTGCTTTTATGGACATTTTGAGCAGTCTAAAGGTGATGATGGTGATTGTGATGATGATGATGATGACCCCGGGGGGGGGACTCTAAGGTTAAAATGCTAGGGGTGACCGTCGGGAAACTCGAATTTTGACCCTAAAAAATACCTGGTCGGAAAAAATTTCCACCCTAAAAAATACCCCTCAGTCTGAAAATACCCTAAAAAATACCAACAATTTTGACAGATTAAATTTTATTCTGGCCTTTTATTTAATATACATCAAATGTATCCTCTCGACTTTCAAAAACACTACCTTATTTGCGTGAGAACCCCCTAAAAAATACCTATTTTTCTTACTATACCGTTTTTTATTATCGAACCCCTAAAAAATACCAGATCGCCGATTTCAACCCCTAAAAAATATGATGGTCACCCCTAGCATTCGAATATAGGGAGTCCCCCCCCACCCCCCGGGGATGATGACCCAAAGGGGATGATGAAAAATATGATGACAGGGATGAAATGATAGAGCTGACCCAACATTTCCAAAAGTGGTCAACAGTTCCATAGAATAGGCAGTCACAATAAAAAACACCTCCACCCTGTTGAGGATGTGTGGAATTCCAATGTTTGTACCCTATTACTGTAGCAAAACACCAGGTTGCATATTCCCGAAAAATTTTGGAACTCTAGGGTGGTAAACAAAATTTTCTAAAACCGTTATAATGACGTTATCAAGTGTTTTGAAGTGCTAAAAAAGTTAAAATAATGGGGAAACCGTTAGTGTACATTTTTGCGTGAGTTGTCACAATTTCCGGGGTGGTCATGAGAAAATTATAACTGGAATTCCAGTCCAGGGTGGGTAGGGATGACCTAAAATGTCCAGAACATAACTGAAACTGTGGCCCTCAACAGAGGGGTGCAGATTTTGTTTTGCAACTGCCCAATACTGGTACTCTCGCCTCAGTTCCCCTGACCTGATGTATTATTGCAGGAATCACAGCAGAAAAATCAGGCAGGAAGTTTTTGGTATGGCTCATGGTGGCCCTCATTCTATTCTTCATTTTCTACCACTATAGTGGAGAATCTCCAGGTACAGTACCAGTATGTGAACCACCAGTGACCTCTATTGTCTCTTTGTACTGATCCCTCGGAACGTAAATCTAAATTCTTAATTTATCAGAGCTGTCCGAACAAGCCAACAACCGCCAGAGCTCTGGCAGCTACTTCACATTTAATTGCTGGCTACGTTTTGCTGAATATGAGACACAAAAAAGTTCAAACCACAGACAACTTTGTCAAATGCAGCCTGAAGCTCACCTCATTGTTGGCAAAAATAAAATAAAAACTGGAATCCTTAAATTGTAGTTCCTCTTAGAAATCTCCCAGCTCTGTGCCTGTGTCAGAATTGGCTTGGTGAGCAAACTAACTTGTTGATTTGAAGCTACGAAATTTGCATGTTGGTTATAATTATTCCTTTTCAGCCAGCTACTTTTTTGAGCAGCCGCCTTCTTCAAAATAATATCTGAAGCTATGATTTATTATTTCTCAACTTGTTACAGCTTGTGATTAGTGATGTGCACATTCGATATGAAGATGCCACAATTGACTGCCAGTCACCATTTGCATGTGGAATTACTATCGACAAGTTGTCAGCACAATCCACTAACTCTGAATGGGTGAGTACAGTACTCAAATCTATCACTCTCATTACAGTAAGTATATTTCATATAGCTGTTGATGCGGAGGTAATGAAGATGCACTATGTGTTATCATTAATAATTTATCGCTTTATGGAGCACCATACATTATACACTTAATGACTGTTCCCGAGGGAAACAGCGAGTTTTGTTTCCCGAGAATCTCAATGTTTCCCGAGACAAAGTTGAGGAAAACATCGAGATTCGAGGGAAAACAAAACTCGCTGTTTCCTGGGGATGCAGTCATTAAGTGTTTTATTATATAGCAAAACAGAAAATACGGTAAAAAAAGGCCGCCAAAATTTCTCACTCTAGCGATGTCACCCACGCGGGCAACATTGAATTTGTAGCCCGCCACGTGACCATGATAGAACCATGATAGAGCCTGCGCTTTGATAGAATAAACACGAGCTATATGATAAAAGAAAATAATGTATACCCATGGAGTTCATTTTTGAAACCAACAAGTTTGCCACAAGTTTTGATGACATCAGTGATGACATGGAGGCACATGACTAAGGTGTTCAGTTCCTCGTATGGCCTTTGTTAGTTCGCCAAGTTTTGCTTCTGTAGAAGCTTTGCTTCATGAAATATGATCTTTCTTTTCTTGATTGTGTCCATCCATATGTATATATCCATCCGTCCATCCATCAGTGTACACATGGGAACCCTGTGGTATACCGTACAAAGAAAAATATATTTCTCTTCAAGGGAACATGCTAAGACAACCATGCATGGTGAATTTTGTCTATGATACAGGGGGTGCTGTAACATGATCATGTGATGTGATGTCATTGATGAGGTCATCAAAGCTGGAAACTATCATAATATTTAATCAAAGCACTGCTACGGTGAACTCGTGTGATAACCGTGAACTAAAGCGATAACCGTTGCTCTTTTCTTTGGCAACCTGCAAAGCAGTTTGAATTTTATTTAACTGATTTTCTGATTATTTTGCATTCACTGTCCTGCATTAGTTTTGCTTAAATGCAAAAAGTACCAAACAAATGCAAGTGTTGGTGCCAAAGGTTACATCAGGGCACAGAAGGGGTACAATGGGTGTTGGAAAAAAAAAGATTTGAGTGGCTAGGGTTGGGTGCAGCAGTCCTTAAAACGATAGAAAATGGGAATGAGATTTAAATTTCCAACAAATAAACTGGGATTTCAATAAATAGGACTAAGATTCTGAGACGTTTTTGACTGGAAAAACAGATGAGAACCCACCTACCATTCCACCACAACCAGTGAAGCATGTGATGAACAACATGGGGACCTTTTAGATATTAAGGTGTTAAAATCCTCAATGATAGCTTTGACCAGCCAATTATTTTCATGTATTAGTCATGTGTCTGGAATGGGAGGTCAATAGTTGCTGGATATTAAATTGCATATCACACCTACCCACCATGAATGGTGAATGTTATGAAAATTAGGTGACACCAGGTCAGGCAAACTCATCTAAGCTTTTTGATCACTGCTTTTGATGATTCGAAGCACATCCAAGATCCTTGTCTTGATCTTTGCTTATGGAGGATGTGCCTTACCTGACATCATCATGAGCCTAATTAGCATAAATATATTGCTTGAAAAAAGGTAAAGACAGAATCAGTGGTGTCTTTTAGTTTAATGCCCAGAATACTGCAAAATCACTGGTGATATGGACTTTAAGAGCTAGTGGTGGTGCAAGATGGGGCAGTCCAATTACCCCCACCCCCATTAAGGACATCTTTGTTTTCAAATATTCCTCTACCATGTGGAGTTTTCAGGTTTCTGCACAACCCTTATAAAAATCTGAAGCAACCCCTGACGAAAAAAAAATACCAATGGGGAAAATATAGAGCAAACTTCACTGTGTGAATCCCATTGCAAAGTGATTACACCAATTCTGAATAAAACCAAGAAATTTCGAATTACTCACGACAGTCATCTGAAATCTGCTCTATATATTCTGTGATTCTGTGGAAATTCTAGTGTAAAGTAACCTTAGGGCCCTGCTGACACAAAAGATCCTGTGGGTACATTCCAGCATGGATTTTAATGGAGCAGCCTGATGTCTTAGGCAGTTTTCATAACATGAGGTACATTGTATGACAAAAAAAATTACAAAGATCTTTCAACAAAAACTTGCCTTCATTTGCTGTATTCCGTACTTGTTGTTATCCAAAATGGCGAATCAGAAGAATGCTTTTGCACTTTGTCACCTCTCACCATTAATTGCTCACATGAGCGTGGAATTACAGTATGAAATGGTGATGTTTTCAGAAAAATATTCCAGCACTTTAAATCATATCAAAAGGTTACTAGTACTAGTATATCTGGCGAGGGTCTTGCCTTTTTTCCCAAGTTTATGAGCCCTTTTCGAGAGTGGAATCGAATCCAGTTTTTTCTCTCGTAAACCGAACTCACTTTACGACGGTGCTACGAGATTGAGTCGGTAAATAAGAACACTATTATTCACGCTGGAAAAGGGTTCTTAAACCCCAGTAAAGGAACAAGATAATCGCCAGATAAACAAGGACCAATTACCTTTTACAATTATTTGAAGTGCTGCAATATGTTTGCTAAAAAGTGACCATTTCATTGCGTCCATTGCGGTATTTCTCTCGCAACATTGTTCCAGGGTCTTCCGGCACACAGGTAGCCCAGATTAAGCTGCACTTGTAAATAAGTCTTGTGAAATGTTGAAATGTTACTGTTTACTTGTTGCTTTTATTTCCACTGTCAAAACGAATCTTATGGAAAGTTTTGACATCTATTTACAAGTAACTAAAGAAATTATAAAGGAAAACAGCTGAGCAAAATAGAATTTGCGAGGCTTCTAATTATCCTACTGCCCTGGTTATCCACAGGTAACCCAAATTACTCTACAAATCGTGAATAACTACCTTGAGAAATGTTGTTGTTACTTTTGTTGCTTATTTCGTCTGGTAGAAGGAATCTTGTGGAAAGTTTTGACGTTTATGTACAACGCAGAAAGACATACAGAGAAATAGCTTAGCATAATGGAACTTGCGAGGCTTCGGATACCTAGGTATTATCCTGCTGCCCGGGTTGAACTAACGACAACGACAACGACACAGGAAATTTGCTCTCACCACAATAACTCGTTTTGATATGCTTTCAGCATATCGCACGAGTTAAAAATGGGAGGACCCCAAGGCTATCAAACTTGGGGAAAACTGTCTAGGTGACCAGAGAAGCACAGCAAAGTGGTCACCTGATGTGACATCATCAATGATGTCATCACAGCTTGGAAAAATCATATCAGATATTGGGAAAGGTGGCAAGAGAATGATATTGTAGTCAACTACATTGTACTTACTTAATCTCATGGTGTGGCATCATTGACGATGTCATCAAGAGTTGAAAAAGCTATATTTCAGTAAGGGAAGTTCCAAGGCAACCAAACTTGGGCAAAAATGTGGCAAGGGAAGCTGCAATAACATAGTCACATTGTGTGATGTCATCAAAGCTTGAAAAATTCATGTCTTAGGAAGGGAGGACTCTGAGACAACTGAATCCAGTCAAAATTGTCTATGTGACTAGAGAAGCGCAACAAATTGTCATGTGATGTGATGTCATCAATGACGTCATCAAAGCTTGAAAATTCATATCTCAGGAAGGAAGGACTTCAAGGGAACCAAACTCTGGCAAAATGTTGTGGGTCACCAGAGAAACGCAACAATATGGTCATGTGATGTGACTTTATGGATGATGTCAACAATGATGCCATGAAAGCTATGAAGCTTATGGAGAGCTCCGCTTTTAGGCAGTTCCTAAATCTATAATATTATGCTAATGACACCCAAATATATATTTGTATTTTCATTCATCTGCCAAGGGGAAGCCTGATCACTCCAATGTATTGCAAAATATGTTAAAATTGTGCAATGACAAAACTGACCTCCTCATTCTCAATGCTCATCATCGACCACTGCCATCTCTCAATTCAATTAATGTTGGATCTGAATTAATGTCGCCTATCAATGTTGTCAGTGTAGTGCCTTTTCTTGGAAAGGGTAGGCAGCATTAACAGACAAATGAAACCTTGTCTGTTCTTGTAGGAAACAGAAGTGATCATTCAGAATGAACAATCTATCAAGTACAAGCTGATTGATCTACAGAACTTTGCCATTTACTGGGATAGTGATGCACCTTTAGTGGGAGACTTGTTGTCAAGTGATCTGGAGGTGAGCATGGAGCTGTTTAGAATCAGTTCGTGTTTGCAAAGTGCAAGATGTTAACTTTCTTTCTGATTTTATTTCAGGCTGCCTTGCAAAGGATGATCTGCAGAACAGAGGGCTCTGCTGGTTTCAGAGTAAGTCTTGGATACAGTGCTGCAGCGATTTTGATGGTTTGGCAATTAAAAATTATTTTGCTGCTTCGAGAGATTTTGAAGTATTGTATACTTAGTTATATCCTTTTCTTAACTGGTCAAGCCAAGCACATTGGCCATAACATGACTGTCCCATTACACATGCGTGCAGGATTCTAGCAACTGTAAGCCAACTGTGGGTGAACCTCTAGGCTTAATAAGCAATCATTCAACAGTAACTGTAACTCTGAGTGTATGCTGCTAGCCATACACTGGTATGCATGATCAGTACTTAGCCATGATATGGGAGATAAAGCATCAATGTATTGCTTGACAGTAATTATTGTTAATCTCAAAGTCTTACTATAAAGGCCAATTTATTACTTTAAGTGTACATTAACATATTCTTTATTCTTTATTATACAGAAGCATATCTACATTTGGAGCCAATCAGTGCCAATGCTAAAATGCAGAGAAATGCCAGTGCACTCCCACTAAAAGACAAGAAGCCCAGGTTTATTGTGGATATAAATGTGGAAAGGATTCCATTATCCCTGGCTGAGGTCCAGTACAGGATGGCTATGACAATGTGTGGGGAATTTGAAAGGTTCTTCAGAAGAGCTCGGTACCAGAAGTGGAGACCTAATGTGCCTGTTAGAAACAAGTGAGTATGGTACATAGTAATTAATGGTAGTATAATCACTTGACAAGTAACTGTTAGACTTTCTGCACACTATTTTGTTCAAGATTTATGTCTTTTGTTGCTCTTCATAGTCATCTAGTGGTAACTACCAGCATTGTACACATTTTGGCCACTATATTGGAGTGTTTTTGAAGCTGTTTACATCATCAAAGGTGGTCTTAGAGGCCCACTGCCAACTGCCATCCTTGTAAGCTTGTGTTTTGTTTGAATTGCTACATGTACATCTTGAACTTTTATAAGAAATTGCAAGAACTTGGACGGAAAATCGTTAGACTGTCTGAAAAAACTTAAATACCTGGTAAAAAACTGCACAAAATGGAAACATTAAAACAGTTTGTTTCGAGTATCGCTATACTGTGAAATAACGTCCAGACAAAACATGGAGGGTCACCAAACATAGGCTTGGGCTGTGAACTGCTGACCCAAGCCACAGCCAAAACCACACCTGACTAGAGTTGCATTGTGTATTCCCGTGTGTGGAACTCTCACAGTTTCAATTAATACATTGGAAAGGCAACTTACAAACCTGTGTTTAACAAAATTAAAGAAATATTTTTGCCATAGTTAGCTGAAGAGCTTTATAATGAAATATTATCCCTTGTCAAGATCCAGCTTTCATGAAATTATGTCGGTTACCTTGGTCTGCAAAATCCTGACCTACATGTAAATCTCAATTTTTTTATATTACCCATGGCCAATGAAGGCCCCATGTCCCTTCTGTGTGTTTGTGAAAAGGACTTCATGAATCTCATCTGTTTTCAGTGCCAAGGCCTGGTGGCAATTTGCTTCAACTTGTATTCTTCACTTCATCCAAGAAAGAAACAGACATCATACCTGGCATTTGCAATCCAGAGATCACATGACATCATGGTGTACATCAAGCACTACACAAGGCACTTAACAAACACAGCCTTAGAACCTGGTGGGCAGGAGGACCTAGAAAGAATTGAGAAAGATCTGAGCTTTGATGAGCTGGCTGTGCTTAGAAGAATTTCCATGAGGAAAGCAGAGAATGAACTAGAACTGCAGAAGGTATGAGCTGATTCAAGCTGACATCATTGCTTACATTTTGGCTCTTTTGCATTAGCAACGTCAGAATCTGACTTGATTCTGAGTTGAGTTCTGAATATCAATAAGGCAGGCCTTCTGGTAATTCGCGCGGTCGCGGACCCGCGAAATGTGGGTAAAACCGCGAAATCCCGCGAAATATACCAAAGCACGCGAAATCCCGCGAAATTCGTAAGAATTTGCTTTAAATCTAAAGAATGATAATGACACAGCATAATTTGAAATTCGTTTCGGCTTTTCAAGTTATCCACTTGCCTTAAAAACAAGGTAAACTTGCAGATTTAGTTCGCATCTTTCGCCACTGACTCGAGAACAACAACATTCAAAGCAACCAGGCGTTCAAAATTTCGCGAAAACTGAATACTAGCCAAGATATAAGAAGCGTTGCTAACTGGCGCATTCTCAGCGCATTGTTGTTGGAATAGCAAATGATGACCTTTGTTATATAAAACCATCCTAAAAGCAACACGCAATAGTATTATTGCCTCAACCCATGATCACAATATTTCGCGACAAAGTGACTACGTTGTACGTTTGTTTTTTCTTTAAAACGTTAATTAAATTTAAAATCTATCACGCGACCATTTTCTCCGAAATTTGTTTGTAAAATTCACACGCGATCAGCCGTTTTTTTTTACGCGAATTCGACCCGTGGAAATCTGCCGTTTTTCCCCACGAATTTGAACGTGAAAAATTCCGCGAAATCGGTCGTTTTTGCCGCGAAATCGGCCGTTCCCGCGAATTTTGCCGCGAAATTGGCTGTTTTTCCCCCGCGATTTTGAACCTAAAAATCCCGCGAAATTTGTCATTTTTTTTCGCGACCTGCCAGAAGCCTGATAAGGGGGCCACAAATGAAACAGAACTACTGTAGAGTTAAATTTATATGTAGAAGATGTACCAATATGAGCTACTAATAATTTGGGTATTTTCTTGTGCTTTCTGCCAGAGCAACAGCCAACTTAAGAGCATGATCCATGAATTAAAATGAGCGTGATTAAAGAATGTTTAAATGAATGTTTGTGTGAATCATTTCTTGGTATGTTTGTTAAATACTAGTGATTCATGCACGCATTTCAGAAATATAACAAAATGTGGTGCTACCCCTTGTCCCTCCCCCTCCCTCCCTGTTCCAACCAGGAGGGAAATTCAGACACCCCATGGAAATCGATTTATCTTTATTTTATTAGGCTTCCTCTCCTGATGTTACCACTGATACTCCTGACCAGAGCAGTGAGCCTACTGCTGGCTCCAGGGTTGGTTAGGTGGCTGGTATTCCTGGTATTGGCAAGGTAGTGGTACCAGCCAAGCCAGCACTGTTGAAAGTACAGATGGTGCTACACCACCACCATTCAAGATTGAACCACCAAGTACCAAAGGTAATCCAAGGATGAGTAATATGTAATGGTTTTTTACTTCAATTTCATGTGCAAAATTTAGTGCAAATTCGATTAGATGTTCACAGTTATCTCCAGAACTGAAAAGTGCTTGCACTAAGCTCTTTGGGAGGATGCCACAATTACCACAATTGGATATATTAGTGTATTAATCAGTTTTTTTCCTTGAAATCCTCAGAGGAAGAAGAGTTTCTGGATGAACTGAGTGGCCCAAGCGGCAACAAGTCTATATTCAATCGTGACAGAGTCTTTGCACACCTGAACATCAATATAGACCATGGTTCATTCAAGCTTCTTGACAGCAAGCACTCCAACATTGGAGAAGGTCCTACGATGCTTCCTATTGTGGAGATAGAGTTCTCAAATGCTACCTGGGAGTCAGAAGTACGACCTCAGTCGAGTACTTGGGAGTTCAAGATGAGTTTAGGAGCCATCCATGCCAGAGACAAAGTGACCAAGGGTACACTTTTTCCATCTATTATATCACCTCAGACAAGGGTATGTATTGTGCAAGAAAAACTATTATTCTAGCTACTAACACATGCTGCATTAAAGGCGGCTCGATATAGTTTTAGCTGCTGTTTCAACGATAAAGCTTTTCTTTCAACGTTTCACTCAAGATTCTTCAAGGTAAAGAATGAAATTTCTTAAAATATCTGTATTGTTAACATAGCCTTTTTTAAAACAGCAACTGTTTTTTACATGTTGGGTCAGTCAGAAAAAACTATATCGAGCCACATCAAGGTTAAGGAACACCTTCTTTTGTTAAAATGGCATTATTTGAAATAAAATAGTTCTATCTTGACAAGTGATACCTTATTGTAAAGCGTATAGTGTGGGCTAAAACTATGGTATATAATTTTATTTCATTTTACAAAACCCAGATTTTTAATGGAGTTCCCTTTTCGGTGCATCAGTTGAACCCTTGAGAGTTCCTCCCTCGCAAAAATACTATCTTTTTTTTACACCATTTTAGCGTTGGCTAAGGCCCAGCCGTAGGCCTAAAGATATGTTATAGAAGATCGTTTTGCGGATTTGGAAATTCGATTTGCTTTTCAAGATAAGATTTTTTTTTCTTTTTTAAATTTCTTAAACAAATTTTAGTGGACACACATAATTGCATCATTCCTAAATGGAAAGTTACATATTCGAACCCTGATGATTTTCCTAATTCTTTTTTCACTTCTGTAGGTGAGCGCTTTTTAGAAAAAAATCTAAGTGCCAGTAAGCATTCCTCGATTTAGGCGCGTGTGTCATAATTGGCTCTAAAATTGGCTTTTTTTAGATTTCAAGCATCCCCGATAAAGTTTCCATAGTGGAGATGAAGAAATAACCTTTATAAATTGTTAAAATGCGACTTTTATTCGTGAATTCATGCCGTTTTAACGAAAAATACCACGAAGGATTAAGTATTAGTGGTAATTTCTTTACCCAGAAAACTACTGGATGAACACTGTGAGGGCACGCCTCTTTTACCACGGAGAGCCTGAGCAGAGGCCAGAGAAAAGGCTGTTCTTGAGCCTTGTTTCCTGATGCTATGGTTTAACACAGTTATTACAACATGTAACGTTTTGTATTTCAGAAGCCATCAGCCGTCAATAGAACACCCAATCAGTCATCCATTAGTGCGCTAGCCAAGTCATCTACTTCCCTTGGGCTAAATATCTTACAAGAATTTACAGACGATCCTGTATTTGAAATGAAGTTTGAGCAGATGGCACCTAAGAACAAAGTTGCTTATAGGTATATCCATTGTCAACAATAAATACATTGTCCTATGTGAAAAAAAATTTGATGCTGTGTATTTTTCAGCGTGGGTGCATTATCTGATTTTTGACACGCTATCTGATTACTGTACTATTTTCACATGAGCACCCACACTCGCGCATGCAATAGAACTATGAGCTGAGTACAGTGAGCCAGAGATCAAAACATTGTTCAGAAAGAGAAATTGTTCAGAGTTAGTCCATCAGATCAGTTCTAAGCCCGCTGATGCATCACCTCTCCTCATATTTTCATCTCTCTAACGGTAATGTTGTCTTCTGTGCGGTCAGGTATACATAAGTGGTACAAGAAAGAAGGCAATACGGAGAAAACATATTAAAACTAAATTACTCACTGGTAACGTTATTAGATTTTTGTGTACTTTGGTTATGTGATGCGTTCTCCATGTCCTACTCTTATAGATTTTCCATCACTACCCAACCCATAGACATAGTCTGGAACCCTGTGGTGATTGACAGAGTATCAGACTTCTTCTCAACTGACACGCTAAGCGCCAGTATGTAAGTGTGGAGAGACAGTTGAGGGAGGCAGCATGGCTGAGATATGAGGAACTGAAAAATCAGACAAAGGCTGAGCTCAGACAGACTTTAAACTCTATGATGGAAGGTGTTCAAATGTGAGTACCGTCTATCATATTTTTTCTACCACATAGCATCCATTTCCGGCTTATTTAGAGAATATAGAGCAATTTTCTCGATTGAATTTGGCAAACCGAATATGAAACTTGTTTTTAGATGTTGATTTAGAGATTCCTACACGTAATACGTCTTCTTATATCGAACAAAATAACAAAGGAGTGGCTGACACGGGCTTTTTAAGGATGTGTGTTTCTTTTAAACACGGACCACAAGTTTCGGTATGCTCTACGAGGGAAGCGATGAATCTGAGTTACCCTTTTCACAAAACAGTGCAATGCCTCCAGCTGGCCAAATGACCTGGAAAACGGATGCAACGGTCTCCATGTTCAGCATATCGAGCGTGCTTAAGGCATATTTCGCGTATTTGCAACACTGGTGCGCCGTACCAACCTAGTTAGAAGTTCGACAAAAATCTTCTTCTTTAAAATGCTACAAAACCTATTGTCCTATGTATTTATTGAGCTTTTGTTGTCTCTGTTTAAGTATATTATCTAAAGTGGCGGTACACAGAGAAATTGTTTCTATTTATCTAAATGAAAGTCTTTATCTCATTTTGCAAGATTTTTTAAAATGTATTCTCCATTCTTGTGCTTGTATTCTCAGGGACATGCCAAAAGCTGGGATATTCAGCTAGAAATTTCTGCACCACGTTTCTTTGTCCCGGAAAACTTCAAAGACAGGAAATCATCCGTGGTAAGATTGCCAGTGCTTTTTAGCGCTGGTTCAGTTGCTAACAAGTTGGCAACCACTGACCTGGCAGATACTATTTTACTCCACCTTTGAACGACCAAGTCTCTCCGATGAATCGTATTCTAAACTTATACAAGTTGGACGCTAATAACCCATTCCACACTCTTCACATATAATTATACTGTTCAACAGCTCTTATGTTAGTAAGCTGCGCGGGGCGAAAATTATTTGCACAATCCTAATGCACTTTCTTTCAAGCTGACATAGAGCAAAGTTGCACAAAACACAGAATAGCAACAGATCATGCAGCAAGTTACTAAGGGAGCTTGGAACTTACATTTATTTTGCAGGTAGTTGTGGACTTTGGTCACCTCAGCTTTAAGAACTCAGTAGCCATCAGTAGAGAGAAGCGTGTCTCGGAATGTGCGGATGTTGACATGGATGGTATGACATTTTGTATAAATCAAAATTGCATCTAAAATGGCAGCCCTTCATGTTGTTGCATTCTTGTCACAACAGCAACTTCACCTTATTTTTTTGACTCGTAATTTATACCAGATGATTCATTTGTCACGCCACTAAGCACACCACCATCGGAACAAGAGGATGGAAATGAAGACATTTGTTCTCCTGAATCTGCCATGAAGCTGGCTGACAACCTGAACCCAGAGAAGCTAAAGGAAGCCATGTATGACAAGTAAGTTCGTGTGTTAAAGCAGCACTAAGGGTGTTTACGCAAGAGGTGCCACTGGCATATGTTGAAGATAAAGAATGGAGTGGTTCCATGTTTCACTTTTCATTGCAAAGTAGAATTCGCCAAGTGTTCAATCATCTGTTCTGGATTTCGACCATCCTTATGTCTTGACTACTTTGTGGTAACCAGGCATTCATACTTTGCTTTTTATCCTTCAATGCCGTCACTTGTTATTGCTGCGATACTGACTTATCGAATTGTGGATTGCCCACCCACTAATAAGAAACACAATTGATGTTATCACAGGGAGACTGCCGGTATCGAGTTTATTTCCTCTATTTTGTTGCTTTGTTAGATACATGTTGGTTTCTCCGACATCCAAATGGTGGTGTGTACTGCTAGAGAGCAGTGGTCAGACGTTATCAAGCACACTTTTCGAACAAGTGATCTTCACGTGGTTGATAAGTTCACCATACAACTCTGCCTTGAAAGGTAACGAATCCTGCTTGTTTGTTTAGTTTGTTCGTTTGCTAATACATGCACATCTTGATTTTTACTTTTTAGGAGGCTAGTGTTTACAGCAGATCCCAATATCCAGCTGTGATGTTGTCTGGAAATCTTCCTAGCTTGGTCTTCCACCTTAACGAGAACAAGGTACATGGCATGTTTAAATTTACTTGGCTCAGGAAAAAATAATTCAGATCTAGAGTCCATAATTGTGCCTCTTTCTTGGTGTTGCAAGGCATTAGAGGCATAAACACAATAGAAGACAAAAGACCGTAGAACGAAACAATAAGATGGAATACAATAGCTCCAATAAAAAATACAATACATCTTGCAATACCAAGAAAGACCCATAATTGTTGGTTCCTAATAAACTCGATTTGAAAGTGTTATCAGTAGTACACAATAGCGTTTTTTTTTGTTCTGTAGTGTCACGCCCTAACCAAGTGCGTCAACCAGTTCACCAGCTCAAAACGAAAAGTCCAACCTGAAGGGAAGCAAACCTTTACTACATCCACTCCATTGAGGCAGACACAAGGTAGCCGCTAAACATTTATTCGCGTCGTGATGAGCTTGGCAAAACATTTCTCCTTATGAGTTTGTTCTGATCCTGTTCATGCTATGCGCCTGATGCTTGGGACTTTGATCATGCAAAACTGAAATGGCCTACTTTCGGTTTCTATTGTAGAGTCTCTTAACGATTTGACATGAACCAAAGTATGGACGAGTTGTACTACAGTATGTACAGTAGCCAGTGACAATTGAAGACCCTTCCCTGCTAAGCAGGTATGTTCTAGATTTTGCCAGATTTTGTCAGATATTATTTACCAGTATTACTAGATAGGCGCCAAATATTACGGATAACAGCAGATATTTATCAGGGAATCACCCGATATGTACTCAAAATATAAGGACTTTTTATTGCTGAAGGATTGTAAATAGTTGCTCTTGCTTGTTTCAGAAAACCAAGCAAAGCAGCAATCGAGTCTGCACTAGAAGCAAAACGAGAAGAACTATAGAGAGTCACGTCAACTGGTTATTCACTTCACAATTGACAGGGTATCGTGCGCCGTACACAGTCGAGGTAATGTTTCGTTACATAATCGTACAAGATCACGTGCATTGTATATCTGTCTGTTATGTTAGAGCTAACCTAAGAGTGTTAATGATTTAGGTCGCCTCATAGCAGAGCTGCAAGTTCACAGCGTGGCAACAGAGTACCTAAGAAGACCCTACGACACATCGGTGTCCCTCAAGGTTCACGGCTTGTACCTCGTGGATGCGATCCAGTGTTATGGGCTGAATATGATCTGCTTGTCTCTTCCTCTAAAGCCAGCTGGATGAATCCTCGGTAGATACTAACGGATCCCCTTACAGAGGTGAGGTGGGAAGTATTTCTTGTTTCATGACAGGATATCAAATTTTTAGCTTGATAACGTAGCAATACTGGTGTATGTGACATCTTGCTTCTAGGGAATGTATTGTAAAACCCAGTCCTCAAACCAATCTTTTAAGGTGACTTACTCAAAATTCAAAATGCACCCAACTGTGACTCGTGCGCAAAGTTGCAATGTCAAACTCGGGGTTATAACTTTTGTGCCTTTTCTCTATTTTCTTTCTTTTTGCAGTACCCTTTTTATTGTTGTCTAAATAAGTAAATAAATACCGATTTTCTTAAACCTAACTAAAGAAGCCACAATCTCCATTTTTGCGAGCCCTTGATTACGTATTCCGGCCTCCCTAGCTGGCTCAAATTTTAGGAACGAACTTCCCACCACGTAGTCTCAATCAAGCCAAGTCTCAGAAAATTCGTCCGAACAGAAAGGGCCTCTGTTAGTATCCAAAGGAATATGTCGTGCATTTCAGGAAAGAAAAACTCTTACTGAAGCAGTCGCCAGCGCATTCTCAGTGATGGCTGATTTCGTAAGAACTGGATCTAAGCAAGGAAAAGTCACCCACTGACGAATCGAGGAATATATTCGATTCTGTGCCTCCCCTGACGGGGACGATTGATCTTCTGGAGTACATTCAAGTTAGTAAGGACTGCCCATCTACAGAAAAGGGCGATGAGGATGGTTAGCTTGCAGTTCAATTCTCTGTACTGCATTGGTATGTAAAAGCTATATGTGAACTGCATCATGCGATGGCAATTCGAATAGTTTTTATGTTATGATAACATGTTGTTTCTTCCTGCTATTTCTACAGCAAACAGGAAACCCTTGCAGTGTTAACGCAGTTCTTGAATTCTGCGTTACCTTCATCCGAGGAGCCTTCCCAGAGTCACTTGCAGTATGTCCCAGAGGAGACATCTACTTTATTTTATTCGTATCAATCAGACAAGGTAGATGTCATGCATACCCATGTTAACTTACTGTATCCCGAAATCAGAATGTATGGAAGCCCGCGCACATCGTTATAATCTCTTACTATTATATTATAATAATTATTTTTGATACAGCTGCCCTCCCGAGGAGGATTATTTGCTGGGCAGCGTCTGTGCCGACTATGGGTGACTATAGTGCACAGAGGCTCCTGAAGGCCCATGGGCTCCCTGCGGCCGACTTAAAATTGTGTTCCACGTTTGTACCGTTCTGGGGTAAAACGAACATTGTAGGCCTCCCTTCTCGTTCTAAACGGGCAGAGGGAGTGTCGGGTGCTATTTGTTTTTATCTTCGAGTACATCTTTGGAGTGTGTTGGTGGGGGTGAGACAGCCACGAATCCGTACACGATTTTGTAAAGCAGAGATAGGTGGCTGGTCTGTTCTCCTTTCCTCAGGAGTTCTCCAGCCCAGCTGTTGCAGCATAGCTGTGACGCTGTCTAAGGGGTGATAACGGGATAGCACCCACCGCACGGCCCTATGATGTGTTCCATTAGTTTGCTACAAACGCAAGTAAGAGAAATGGGACGGTGGATGGGTCCACACCGTCCTTGTCACCATTTTTGTAAAATGGGGTGATGGCAGCCAGTTTCCATTCATTGGGACTTGGTGAGTAGCAAGAGAGTTTACAAACACCTCTTGGAGGATGGGCGAAATCGATGATGCCAGATCGCTGAGGGCCAGCGGCTGATTTTATCGGGTCCAGCAGCATTGTGGGTTGTAAGTTTTAAGAAGCTGTAAGATCCTCAACAGTGTTGTTTATATGGCATACTTGGATAGGGCTGCAGTGTCATGCGGCAAGGAGGAGCAGGCTGTAGTGTAAGCAGAGAAGAGGGTCGGTTCAGAAGTGTCGCTTTACTGAAGCATCTGAGACAAGCAATCCTGGTTTTAGGGCTGGGATCCCAGTAGGGTCGGCCTTTGCATGTTTGAAGAGCTACCAAAAGCACTTGTTTGCTTGGACTGTGGCCTGGCTTTCACCCAGATTAGGCGGGGATATAACCTCAAACATATCTCAAATACGCAGTTATTATCTTCCTTTGCACAGGTGTTTTATCTCTCTGTACTACGAGGGAAGGTTGAGTGGAATACCGCCGAATATACCGCGCCATTCCTGCAATCTGATTGGCTGTATTTTCTGCATCACGGGACACGGCGATAAGAACTCTATCACCACTCGAATGACTTCTGTCATTGCACGACACTTCTTGCACAGATCGGATGAAAATGTTCCCCACTCGCGGCAGACTAGGACCAGCCTGACTGGGACACACGATAATGTCAGATAATAAGATTCCCGAATTCAGGTTTCTTGTTCTTTAT